>CM065430.1:31721428-32972142 GCA_033030585.1 Hippophae rhamnoides
TATTGACAAAACCCATGTTAGCAGTATGTATTTAACTCCAAAGATATCCTGTGAATTGACAAGTATAAGTTTATAAGACTTGTAAGACAAGTATGGGAATATGTTTAAACTTTTGACAAAAAAGAAAGAAAGAATATGATTAAACAAATTTATGTTAATCACCTCCTCTAATCTAAAACATAATCAATGGATGATGTACTCCACTTGAAAGCTTTCAGACTCAGTCAAGCAATTATGTTTCCAGATAAGTCTAATTAAATAAGGTAAACCAATTTAACCACTAATCAGATGAACAGGTCACTACTAAAGAATACCACCTTCCAATAGGATGAGTTGTACCCTTCTCCATTGCAGCTGCAACAGCAAGGGCTTCTTTCTCACAACTAGGAACACAACAGGAGGGAAAATCTGACTTAGTGGTTCCGATACTATGTCCATAAATTGGTTCAATTGCTTTGAACATCAGTCCTCCTGTTGTCAGTGTCCCAGTTTTATCAAACGCAACAGTGTGACAAGAAGCTAAAGCATCTAAAACATGTCCACCTTTCAGCAATATTCCCTATAAAAAGGAAGGGAAAAAAAACATTGATGTGATGAAAAACAAAACCCTTAAATTTTCATGAAAACCAATAAGTTCATATTATTTTGAAAATGAAACCAAAACATTATATATATTGATTACAGCATCAAAAAAATATGAAATGTATACCTTTCTAGCACAGGAACTAATTGCAGTAGCATATGCCAAAGGGGCTACAGCTAAAGCACAAGGTGATGCTGCTACCATCAGTCCCAATGCTCTATAAACTGATCCTCTGCAAGCTACGCAGCTAAGAAGCCATCAATTAAATAGAAAACAGGCATGGTCTAAGAAAGATAATGATATCGTGAACATTGGCTGATATTCGTGAAATAGGAATTTATTTCACACCAGAACATATGAAACAATGTTGTAGTAATTACTCGACTTTTTTAAAATATTTAATTTTTTTAACTGACATTTATGATACAATCTTCGGACTTCATAAAGTAATGCAGGTATACCAATAGCATGGAACAAGCCTAATAAGAACATTTTCCTGAAAAGCCAAAAATCTCTATGTTACTCCTTTTTAGGTGCATATTTACGTTGAACAAGAGCTTCACATGAAAATCCTACTTAAAGGAACTTTTGCAGTTGGATCTGAATAATCTTTAAGGTGAAGGAAACTATTTAGAAGTGTAAATAATAGTCCACCAAAACATAAAAATCTGAAAAGAAAGTAATTTTATACTCGTATTAATAACAAATAGTTGTTAATGGTGTGATACATTAGCAAAAGTACTAACAATAGGGTACCTGATGTACCAATGAATGGCCACTTGAACAGAAATGGACCAAAGAAAGCAATGGCAACAGACAAGACTACGACCACCTTGCTGTAGTTTTCTCCAAACTGATCAAGCCACCTTTGAAGCTTTGGTTTATTTAAATGTGCTTCTTCAGTCAACTGGACTATCCTGCTAAGTGTTGATTCATTCCATGTCTTTGTTGCCTATATTAGAATTGAAGTCATCATTTGTATATATAGCGACCACTAATATCATGACATTTGAAAGTTTGCTAAATTTTCAAGAAATCTTATTGATAAAAATACTTTGATAAGAAATCATGAAAACCATGCATTGCAAATGTCCTTGTGTTTTATTAGGTGCAACTAAAAGAGCTCGGGAGTTCATAAGAATGACTTCAGCAAGAACTTTTTTTTTTCAATTTAAACATCTAGTATTTGCATATCTCAGCATCTCAGGACAGAGTTTAGAATGGTAGGAAAGAAGCAAAGTGATTTCTTTAACTACATTATTCATTACTTTAGCATACCTTCACAATCATCCTACCATCTAAGTTTCTTGCACCACCAGGAATTCTGTCCCCAGCTTTTGCCTCCAATGGCTTCACTTCCCCTGTCAAGTGCTCTATGGTGATGGTAGCACTACCTTGGAAAACTTCACAATCTGTAGGCACAGACTAATCACAGTACCAGCTTCAGTTATAATATTTCCATATTCTTTAGTATTGTTCAAATTATCATAAAGCTCATTTTCAAAAGTGAATAGATAATAGTGGATTCAGTATTACATACCTCACCAGCTCCAACCAAGATATAGGAGCCCACTTGTATATCCTGTACAGGAACCCTTTTGTATGCCAAATCAACAGTGTTTGGAAGTTTGTCTTCATTTAGATCGAGCACAAGAGCAAAATCTGGATGATTTTCCTTTAACTCCTTAACATCAATCATAGAGCGACTGGTGAAATACTCTTCAGCTGCAGTCACCGACATACATTGAATGCTTGACTTTCCATCTAAAATTAAAAGGGACAAAAGATACGGAAGAAAAATAGTTATTTATGAAGTGCTTGTTAGAAGCCTACCAATATGAGCCAGGTTAAACATGGCAAGAAGTAAGCCTCCTTCTAAGGCATTACCCATAAATACTGAACCAAAGGCTGCCAAAGCCATTAATACATGAATGTTAACTTTTCCACCACCAATATCAATAAGAGCATCAAGTGATGCAGATACCTGATAGACAAAGAGGCATATACTATAAATCAATTGCTACGGAATGAAGTAGATCTTATAAGCAAAATTAGCGCACAAACCAAAAACTCAGACTTAGTTTCAATACTAGACCAGAAGGTTATGTTTAAATAAGCAAAAAGATTCTAACTGAAAGTCATAGTAAGTATAATTATTGAACTGTAATTATAAGATCATGACTCGTTCCAGACATGGATTCCCGAAATACGCAATATAGCAAAACTACAAGGTACAATAATGGAATATTGTTCTGAGTAAAAACTTACCCCAACAAGAGGGAAAGCAATGAGCATGAAAGCGTTTTGCAGAGGCTTGACGAATGGCTTCGGCATAAAGTAAGGACAAACAGCAGCTGAGATAAACAAAGCAGCGGAACAGCAACACAAATGCAGGTGCTCCCGTAGGAAATTAGCGAGGTCGATCCATTTCACAGCCTTGGCAAATTCAATTATCGATTTCTGAATTCTACTGAGCTCCCCATAATCATCAAAATGGTGATGGTGGTGGTGGTGGTGGTGGTGGTGGTGGTGGTGATGATGATGTTGAGGATGATGCTCTACCTGATCCCGATGATGGTGACTGAGATCTTCGTGGCTGTGATTGACGGATTGAACATAGAATTGGAGACTGGGGAAATTTCTCGGAGGAGAAGGGAAGGGTATGAAGAAGCGTAGAGAGTGAAATTCAGATGGCTGGTGGAAAATGATGGGTTTGGCAGAGTTGAATCTGGTTATGGTTTTGCGAGTTGGAAGGAGCGTATGGTACTTGCTGGAGCTGATAGGATAAGAGAGGGTTTCCATTGTTGCAAGAATTAAAAAGATGCCATCTTCGCCGTTGATTTGTGCTTGAGTTGAAACTAAAGTGCGAATCTGAACCAGAGAATGAATGAGATCAAACAGAGAGAGTTCCTTATAAGTTAGAAGAGCTTCTGTCGATTGGCACAAGCGGTTCCTAGCTTCCTTTTCTGCCTTCTTTTCTTTGTCGCATAATTCATTTTGACTGGGTGATGAATGATAACATGCCCTCCACACCGTGTGCTCATTCTTGGGGCTAAATTTGGAATTTTTGGTTAGTATTATATAATTAAATGTAATTAATTTATATACCATATTTATAGTAAAATGTAAGGTGATTATAATTTATTAATTTAATTTTATTAATCTTATAATTTAAAAATGTTATCAATTAAACTAAAAAAAATAAAACTGCTTTTAATATATACTTTGATTTTATAAAGTGATTAATTCATACTTGCAATAAGAATATATGTATATAGTATATAATTGAATTAATTTTAAAATAATATATATAAATTTACATATTTAAATTATGTATATTTGGTACACTGTATATCATATGAGATATGTATAAACTATATATAATTAACATACTATTTTATGCATAATCTATATATGATATTCAATAGGATAAATCTATAAATGTATTATAATTTATACCAAGGAATTATTATGTTTGTAATGTTTTAAGATATGATATTTAATGAGATAAACCTACAAATATAAATAATGAAATAAATTATGTAGAATTTGTATATGATATTTAATGAGATAAACCTACCAATATAACATCGAGTTATTGCGTTTGAATCATTTATGAAAAAAGTATTGAAAAAATTCTATACATTTATCATATATTCATTTTGAGAGGCAAATACAATATATATAAGTAAAGAATCATTTGTTTTAAATAACCTCAAATAAAGAATGAAACAAATTAACTAAATTTTTACGATTAAAGATTGTCAACTCTAAAGAGAATCATATTATTAATTAGAAAGATTTGACAAGAATAAAATCTTAGCAATATTATCAATTAGTAAGATTTTACAAGAATCAAATCTTAACACTCCAACTAGCATGTTCAACTTGCATGTTAGCTTTTTAAATACATTTGCTCCTAAGGCCTTGGTAAACACATCAACAATTTGCATATGAGATGGGAGATACTTGGTGATAATTTGACCATCTTGAATCTTTTCTCTTATGACATGACAATCAAGCTTAATGTATTTTGTGCGCTCACGATACATTGGATTTGCAACGATATGCAAAGCAGCTTGGTTATCACAGAAGAGTTGTGCTGGTCCTATTAAGACTTGCAAGTCATTGAGCAAAAACCTAAGCCATGTAAATTCACAAGTTGTAGTTGTCATTGACCTGTACTCTGCTTCAAAAGATGATAAAGAAATAGTTTTCTGTTTCTTTGCCTTCCATGAGATTGAAGAGCCTCCCAAAAATACACAATAACCTGTAGTTGATTTTCTTGTCATAAGACAGTTTCCATAATTAGCATTGTAATAAGATTTTAAAGTAAGACAATTGTTGGAAGAGAAAAATAATCCAAGACCTAGATTTCCTTTTATGTACTTAATAACGTGAAAAACAGCATCCTAATGAGGCTTTCTTGGAGCATGCATAAACTGGCATAGAATATTCATTGAGTAGGTAATGTCAGGTCTTGTAAGAGTGAGATAGATCACCCGTCCTACTAGTCTTTTATAGCGAGATAGGTTTAGTAAAATATCACCATATGAGTTTGTAAGGTTCAAATTAGACTCCATAGGGAAGTCAATTGGTTGAGCACTTAGAAGGCCAACATCATCAAGAATTTCTAAGCTATACTTTTGTTGAAATATAACAATTTCACTTTTTGATCTTACAACTTCTAAACCAAAAAAGTATTTGAGTTGACCGAGGTCTTTGATTTGAAATTATTGATGAAGGAACTGTTTCAATTTGTGAATGGCTTTTGCATCATTTCCAATAATCACTATACCATCTACATAGATAAGAACTATTGTTATGGATGTTCCTTTTCTATTAATAAACAATGAATAATCATATTGAGATTGAATGAATCCAGCCCTCTTTATGGCTTTGGAAAACTTCGAGAACCAATTTTGAGTTTCTTGCTTCAATCCATAAAGAGACTTGTGTAGTCAACATACAAGTTTCTCCCCCTGTCGACAAAGGCGTGGTGGTGGAGTCATGTAAACCTCTTCAACTAAATCTCCATGAAGAAAGACATTCATGACATCCATTTGAGTAGCGACAATTGTGAGAGCGACAATTGTGAAAGGCCAGTTTCGAGTAGCGACAATTGTGAGAGCACATTGAACAGTTGTCAACTTGGAAATAGGGGCAAAGGTCTCATTGTAATCGAGTCCTTCTTGTTGAGAGAAACCTTTGGCTACAAGCCAAGCCTTGTATCGATCCACTGTGCCATCAGATTTGTATTTGATATGAAAAACCCATTTGCTCCCAATAGGACGATGGCCAATAGGTAGGGAAACTAGGGATCATGTTTGTTTATTAGAGAGAGTTGTAAGTTCAAGTTGCATAGCTTCACGCCATTTAGGATCTAAAACAGCCTGAGCATAAGATTGGGGTTCAAAGACACTTGAAATATTGTTAACAAATTGGGTGTGAGAAGGTGAAAGAGAATCATAAGAAAGGAAATTAGCTAATGGATATCGTGTACCTAACTTTGAGGAAGATGATGAACTTGGAGTTGCAACTAATGGCACTGTACTAACTATGCCATAATGAAAATCACTCAAAAGAATTGAGGGTTGTCGAGCACGAGTACCACGACAAAGAACAGATGAATTTGGTGATAGAGTAGTGTTGAGTGGTGAATTTGATTCATTTGGTATGGGAAAAGGATCAGGTTGTAGAGGTAATGGTAAGATGGTGTCATTATCATATATGGAGATAGTGGGTGGTGGGGGATGTTTTGGAGATGTTTCAGAACTGTGGAAAGAAAAGGTTGTTTCATGAAAAATTATATCATGACTTGAAAAAAATTGACGAGTGTGTAGATCATAAACTCGATAAGCTTTTTGGCCAGACGAATATCCTAAAAAATGCATTTGTGAGCACATGGTGCAAATTTGGCCATTGGTTGGAGATTGGTTGCATGACAAAGGACCCCAAATACTCATAAATGTGAGTAATTTGATGGTTTGTTATAAAGTAGTTCATATGGGGACTTTTGTTTTACTAGTAGGGTAGGAAGCCGGTTAATAAGGTAAGTTGCAGTGAGAAAACTTTCTCCCCAAAATGTTAAATGAAGGTTTGCATCAAATCTTAAAGCTCTACCAACATTTAAAAGATGTTTGTGTTTCTGCCCAACTACACCATTTTGTTGAGTTTTGAGGGGCATGAACTTTGAAAGAGGATGCCAAGGCTCGTGAAATAAGGTTTCATTGAGAAAAATTCTGATCCATTGTCACTTCTGATACATTTTATTTAGAAATTAAATTGGTTGTTAACGAATTTTTTTAGTAGATTTTGTGTTTTAGATTTGAACTTCATTAAAAATATCCATGTGAAATGTGTGTAATCATCCATAATAATCAAAAAATAATGTGTATCATGATGTGTTGCTATTTTATGAGGCCCCTAAATATCACAATGAATAAGATCAAAAAAGTATAACGTTTGAATTGAACTTGAAGAAAATGGTAATCGAGTTTGTTTTGCCAAAGGACAAATTTCACAAGAATGTTGAGAATCAAATATAAAAGATGAAATTATTGTGCTTAAAAATTTGGAGGGAGCTTTGGATAGGTGTCCAAGTCTCTTATGTCAAGTGACAATGGTGGGAGAGGTGACTTGATGAATGGAAGGTTGAACTGGTGCTAGTAATTGTGAGTGTGGTATGAGATAGTAAAAACCATTAAGCTGCTTCCTCATTCCAATCATCTTCTTCGAAGTTAGGTCCTATAATATACAAAAGTTGGGATAAAAGTGAATGGAGCAATTTAATGCAGAGGTAAGTTGGCTTACAAAAAGTAAATTGACATGAAATGATGGAGCACATAATATATTTTTAACATGCAAATTATTTTAGAGATGTGCTTAAGTAACTCCAATGATTTTTGAGTATGAGCCATTTGGTAAAGACACTTTAGAAGGCAAGAGATTATCACAGGTTATTGAGTTAGCAATATTATTTGTGGCACCGCTATCGATAATCTAACTTTTTAAAGTGGATTGAGTTGAATTAAGAGATGAGCAAAAAGGTTTTGATATATCTGTGTAATTTGCATAAATATGGTTGTTACCATGACTAAAAAAGGCTTTGATTTGAGATAGCTCTTCAGGAGTGAATTGAAGTGACTACTCTAGGTTTTTTGTATGTGCATCTTTTGATATCTCTGTATTGGTGTGATTTGCAATGTGCTTTCTGGTTCGATTTGAAGGCTGGACATCTTTACCATGTAGTTTGTGGCCAACTGGGAACCTTATCAAGTAAAAGCATATTTCCACTATATGTGTATTGCCATTACAGTAGGTACACACCAACATCCTTTTAGGACCTTGTGGTTTTGAATTAGAAGATTCCCACTGTCTGGATGAACGTTGAGTTTTGACATTCATAGCATAAACTTGATCATTTCCCTTATTTTCCATCAATCCTCTTTGTTTCCCCTCCTCACATAAGAGTGCATGTACTTTCTTGACAGTTGGTAGGGGCTGCATTAACATGATTTGACCTCTCATAGCATAATAAGACTCATTGAGTCCCATAAGAAATTGTCCTAACTTGTCTTTTTCTTCTTTAGTATTTAATTCTTTTAAACCACCACATGTACAGGTTATGGACAAACTACAGATTTTGAGTTCATCTCATAATATTTTTATTTTAGTGTAATAGGTAAAAATAGAGTATTGGTTTTGTTTTAATTTAACAATAGACCTTTGTATTTGATAATAATGGGAGAAGTCACCTTGTGAAAAACATTCCTGCAGATCGATCCATATTTCAAAAGGCGTCTCAACGTAGAGAACACTGTTGGCAAGATCATCACTTAAAGAGTTGATTACAAGCTTGTTTTTAGCACTAAGACTCACCAGCATCAAACGTCTCCACATGGCATAGTTGGTGCCGTCAAGAACCTTGGAAACAAATATCATCATGAGATGATCAAAGGGATGGAAAAATAGAGTATTATAAGGATCAATTGTTGTGGTAGACATATTAAAAAAAAACTCTTGTTGTGTATTGTATTGTAGAAAAATTGGGATCTTCTAAAAAAAAATTGACACATATATTTCAAAGAGACATTATGATCAACACTCTTGCTTTAAATAACATCAAATAAATAAGGAAACAAATTAACTAAATTTTTATAAAAAATTATCAACCCTAAAAAGAATCATATTATCCATTAATAAGATTTCACAAGAATCAAATGTTAACAATATTATCCATTAATAAGATTTTACTAGAATCAAATCTTAACCATTTATACTACCTAATTAATTTTCATACCGTTAACTACAAAATTATTTCATTCTTCTAAATAGTCTTTCTTAACTATTATTGGACAAACAGAAATTTCCAAATGTATTATGTATTCACTTTATGTATTTTTCATTGGTTCTTTTATTGTCGATTGCTTCTCCAACTTAAGGTTTACATATTGTCAAATTATTGCTTTCTATAAAAGGTATATTTTTCTTTGTGATTTCTTGTTCAGTACAAGTCCATCTGTGGATTCATCATAACATAATTCCCTCTATTCAAGTAACTGGAGTCAATATGGCCACATCGGCATTACGAATTATTTTTGCTGATAGGACTTTTAAGCCTTCACTACTATTTGACCCTAATTACAGGAGAGATCTTTGTATGTCTCATGTGTAATAATTGTTGATTTTATTGTTACTTCTTATTAATATGAAGAGTAAGATGAATATATTTCACTTTATTTTAATATCTTTGTTATATGTAACGATATCTCTTCTAATTAATGTTACTAATGATATTACATTATTATTTTTATTAATATCACAATAAAAATATATAAATTATCTATTTTATTTTTATTATTAATTAATTTTAGTATCAATATTATTATAAATAAATTATTATCGGAATAATAAAATTTTAAATAGTGATAACATGAGCTTTCGTTAATACAAGTAAAACTCTAAACTTTTAGCTTTTGAGAATTTGTGAAGGGTAATTTGAAGGTTAAAAGGTAGGGTAAGATTTAGATTAAGTTTGCTTAGGGAAAAAATGTTTAAATATAATATAACTTAATTATCATCATATATTTAACTATTTATTGAGTTGATTCACATAAGTTTTTTTTTTCATTTTTCATTTTTTTTTATTTTTTCCGTACTTATCTATGACGTTTCAGTGTCTTCTCACCGATCTTAATCCCATTAATCATTATCATGAATTCATGCAATAAAGGCTAATTAATCCTTAGCCTTTTGCTTTAGCTTCTAAACGTAAAGTGACTGATTTCTCCTTTTTTTTTTTGTTTCCATTAATACCAATAAAGTTTTTAGTAATTTATAGTTATTTAATATAATTTTGATGAATATGATGTATGCTATAAGAAATTCAATGCTTTTAATTTAATAATAAGTCAAATTTAAATTGACTTAAATATTTTATTCTTACGTTTGACAAAATGAGAAAAATAAAATAACTGAGTTATAATTTGTGAACAAACATTATCACGAAAAAAATAAAATATTAACTAAATTTTAGGGGAAAAAAGAAAAAGAAAGAAAAACCTAATTTTTTTATGAGTTTAATATTAAATGTTGTTAAGAGGATACGATTTTTTTTTTACCAATATATTTAGGGTGAGATATTCAAACTCAATCATTAAAAAAGAGCCATCAAATAAAATAAAAGTAGAGATGAATGTGAAATAATGTTAGAAGATATATGATGACATTTTGCGAATGATATTTTTGTCCTCCTTCTTCTCTCTCTTCTCTAATAATGAAAAGATATTATGTAATATGGATATTTTCGGTACAATAATTACTTCTTTTTGACATAATATATTATATGTTGCAAAATAACGTAGGTGTGTATATAGATGAATTTATAATTTATGTCTAAGAAAAAAATATCATATATAAAATAAAAATAATATTCATTTTTTTTAATTTAAAAAAAAATATTATATATATAACAACTCAATTAACCCATGATATATAGATGCAAATATTGTAATATAGATTTTTTCATGTAATGTATATCGTATCTAACATTACAAGCTTGTCATTGTCAAATGTAGAATTTTATTTTAAATTAAATAACTTATTATGATTTGATAGACTATCAGCATCTAATTTGACATGGTCCACTGGATCAGTAGACATATGAATTTAACTGGCATGGGGAGAAAAAATATACTTCAATATAGCAAAGGATCGGTTATAAGGATATTCTGTAAATATGATGTCAAATGATAAGATCACAGTATACAATTTGAGTTCATATTTTTGAATTGTTAATTTTTTTTGCTAAACTAACTTCAGCATTGGTTTCTTGCAAGAAACAATTGTCAACAATTTAATACGGATTGTTCTTTTCTAAACACAATAATAATTTTGAAAATACAAATTTTTTTTTTTAAAGTTAATATATATACTCATATAAATACATTTAAAAATAAATTTTGAATTTTAGCAAAAATTAAGAAATAAAATTTAAATAATTTTTTTTTAAAGATATCTAGATAAAGTTATAAACACTTTTAAATAAGAAAATTACAAAGGATATACAAGAAGATAAAATACCAAATAATCTAACCCACCTAAATATATTTTTGACAAAAATACCCTCACACTTCTAGATAATAATATATATTGCCCTTTATATTTCATTTTAAATTTCCAAAAAGAGTCCAACTAATCACATTTTTATAATATTAAAGAGTTTACTTTCCTTCCGTTCTTTTTTTTCAAAATTCAATGAATTTAATTAACATTGTTTATCATATTCGTTTTCAATATTTATGTTTTTATCTGACTCAAAAATTTATGATTATTTTTTAATATATTATATCACATAAGTTTCAAACATTTTTTTAAAAAATTAAAAAAATAATTATTACAATTCACGTGTCTTTCAACCAGTTGATAGGAAAAGGCTAAATTTAACTCGATTAATTTCACAACTTTTTAACTCATTGCAAATTTTGATCATGCAATTATTACTATTATAATAATTTTACATTTTGTCCTTTACGGTTTCATTTTAAATCATATCCACATTTTCTTCTAAATCACGTCAAGCACATAATAATGCAAAACATTGTTTTAATCCTTTCGGGGTGAACAAAAATATATCATAGTTTACAACGTAGTAATTGGGACATTCAGTTATCATCTCATCATTGTACAACAAAGTCCGTCCCCAATGAATCTTTGGTTGGGGAAAAGGCTAAAACGATAAAGAATGAATCAGTTCTACTGTTACAAGAAGTTGCGTTCCTCAATGCTCTATTGTTTCTGTACGACGGCAACGTACTGAACGGAACCAGACTATGTCAATAACTTGCTTCTGATGGTGGCAGGTTGAGGCAGTTTTTGAAGGCTGCTCAGTCATCTTTCTCCTTCCCCTTTTACCTCAACTCCTTTGGCACCATCATATGGGGCTACTCTGTCATCTTTCCCCTTCCCCTTTAACCTCAACGCCTTTGGCGCCATCATAAGCAGAAAGGAAAAACACACTTTGATTCTTCTGCAGAAACCTGCATGGTAACATATCTCTGGTCAAAAATACTAAAAAATGTAGCTAAAGGTATGATTGATTGTTTCCGCTTCTGGGACCCTATAAAAATGTTTCATGACCAAACAGGAAAAAACTTGTCAAAAGAACCTTCAGTGCTCATAAATCACATTTATGCTTGTTGAAGCACTTATAAAGTGTGCTTCTTCTGAAAACTTTTTTTTTTAAATTGATTTTGTCTAAAACCACTTTTAGCATAAGCACAAACAAACAAACCCTAAACCATTTAGAAAACAACCGTTTGAAAATAATCCTTTCATCTTTTTCATAAAGCATACATAATCAAAGCTTATGGAAGAACTCTTTAAGTTAATTTTTTTTTTGGTAAACTTGCAATTTCTAGAGCAGTTATATTATTCTAATTCAATATTATAATAAGAAAATGATCATGCAGGCGTCTGTTTCATCTTGAATGAAATCAAGATATATCAATTTTTTTTTCCTAATTAATCCCAAAGATCACTACTATATATCACAAATATATCACAATCATAATTGGTGTATCAGTTTCTAATGGGATGCAATTATATAAATTTGGATGTATTGACCAATAACACTGTGCCATATCATTTGAAACCCATCAATAATTTGAGATATATATACTTTTCCAATCAAGAAATACCGTTTAAACTTACTAAAATTCAACAAGAACATGGAATAAATGTGTATCTCCAGATAAAATACATACTTCAGAAAATCCAGCAATAACTGCTGTAAGCAGGACAGTGTTTCCTCTTCAATGTTCACATATCCCAATAGCTCAGGCAACTTTACTGCAGACATCAGAAAGTGTTCTTTATTCAGACAAATTTCTAAGAATTTTTTTCTACTTTCGAAGTATATATGTATAACATAAATAATCTCAAGGGAAATTTTAAGGCATGTTGACACCACTTACGAAGTCTCTGAGTAAATATACAGGACGACCTTAGAGTCAGAAAGACAACTAGGCTATAATAAGGTGAAACTGAGTAATTATTTTGAAAGAGAATTAAGACAGTAAAAACATGATGTGACCCGTGAGGTTATTAGAAAGCCAGAAAAAGATATCTTTCATAAGGTAATACTCGACTTTAGTTTAAAGAAAAGGAAGGGGGGGGGGAGGCTTCAGCAGTAAACGAAGCACCTACTGTGTTATGGAGATCACTAATCACTTTCAGCAACCAATGATTAGGTCTAAAATAGACATTTAAAAGCTTGACTAAAGATTAGACTATCATGTCACAGATTTCATACGCAAAGGATCATAAACCTCTACAGTTTTTGCATCAGCTTTAAGGGTAACATACCAAATAGTCGTAATAAATGCTCAGCCCCATATATTGCTGATGGAGAAACATTATCTATGACAGCTTCAATGTACTGATTGCGCTCTTTCTTGTATAATAGCATCACAGACAATGCTTTGTCAAAGTAAGAGCGTACCCCTTTCAACATTTCTGCTACTGAATCGGTAGTCCTGTATCAAGAATGAATAGATGAATCAACAAATAGAAGTTGATTGAAATATCAGTAGAATTTCTGGAACTTACTAAGTTCATGCTTTTATCTACAATTGTTGGACCATTACTCAAACCTCTAGTGAGCAAAACTGTATCTCATATTGACAGTGGGACTTATTGCAAAAAATATAAGAAAGAATGGCTAAACCCCGTGTAATGAGTTGAGGTAATGTTTTAAATGACATAGACTAGCAAAAAAATAACGGAAAAGTGTGCCCGAGGTTCGTTGGAATAAATAAATTATGAGCACCACAAACCTTAACATATACTTACATGCCATCCTTCTTTGATCTGTAATCAAGGTACTTTGACAAAATTTCATCAACCGTTGGTGAGCGAGGAAGTTTAACAAGCTGCAGAAAAGATGTTTGGACAAATCAGTACATCTCTATAAAATCATCCCAATTAAACCACCATACATAGTGGCTAGGTAACAGTAAAACATATATTCTTCATATGTGTGAACTAGCAAAACATCAAACCAAACATAAAACATACTGGACTTCTATGGAAGACAAACAAGTAGAATGATTACATAAAAATAAGATTGAAATAAATATCTATGCATGCACAAACAATACACTGGCTTGACGACCTCCAAGTAGGGATGACACTTTGACCCAACTCGCAAGTACCCGCCTCACCAACCCAAGGTTAATACCAGAAGCTACTTAGATGGTTTGTTTCAATTTCCCCACGAGAAAATCGGTTTGGTTTGTATCCAATCCGAACAAACTCATTGCCATACTTACCTCCAAGACAACATCAATAGGCAAAAACACAGGGAGATGTTTGAAGATGTGAAATTAAAGACATTCACATACAAAATGCTAATCTGGAAAAGATGGGAGAAGATTACTGTTACATGCCCAATTGGCATAGCATAGGACAATAAGCATTGAATTGTAAGAAGAAATTGGTGTCTCTTAGAGCAACAAATCTTTCCATGAAAATCATATTCCCTGATAAAAATACAGCAGGAAATCATTGACGACAAGGCAAAAATTATTTTAACAGCTAATATACCTTATCCTGCTCAGTAACATAATCACAATCATCAATAAGTTGCTTCTTTAAAGTTGATGGAATTTGAATCTTTGCAAGCTTCTCTGAAGATGCAGCATCCTTCTAACAATTAGAGAAGCAAAAGTTAGCCCTTCCTAACAAGAATGGTCAACATACTGGACAAGAAGTAGAATATCTCAAATTCCTAAAGGAAGCATTTTAGAGCTTTGTAAAGGCTAGTAGATTATGCGTTGCCTGTAAAAGGTTCTACTATTTATTCATAAATAAATAGAATCAAAAACAGCATTTGTTTTTACCAAAGTTCAATTTACTCTCCACACTAAGCAGATGAACCACTTAATAAAGATATTAAATTAATATAAGCTCATCAAATGAAATCGTAGGTAGGGATGGTCGGATAATTGAAACTGTAATTATCTGCAAAAATTTGGCGATTTTTTTCTGAAAATAACCATAACTGATAAAACATGAGACGACGATGATTATTACAATATCGAAACCATGGTTAACCGAAAACAAATATATATTAATATTTTTTTATATATAAATACAATTAAATAGACAAATACACTTTTAGTAATAAAACAAACAATACTTGCAATAATTAGATTGAATTTTATTTATTCTTACTTTTACATTTTTTACTTTACATAGAAACATGTGCTTTAAAAAAATAAAAATCAATGTCAATATTTTAAATAATATAATATATTAAGAATTATGTTAACATTTCAATTTTTTTTAAACTAAATATTTTTGAATAAATGTTAAAAAATAAGAAGCGTAGTTAAACCATAAAAAAACTTCTATCCATTCAGAACCGACGATTATTACCCAATGTACCCATAACTGGTACAAGATGGTTATGAGTATTAACATAACCGTCCCCGTCCATCCCACGCCCATTCCTAATCATAAGTAACAAAATAGGTATCTTAGGTGATAATATTAGAGGAATTAGTATTCAGGGGGGATATTTTCAAAGATTAGGTTCAATCATAATACAAACCGGACCTCAATGCCAGAATCATTCTTTCGCTTCTTCCCTTTTGCCCCTGCAACAAATATTAATTTATTAAAAAAGAACAATCAACAATTGGAAGCACATTTATTAACAGAGAAATGGTAGTAGAAAACAATTTGAAAGAGTGTGTTTAGGCATCTTTAGGAACTAGGAACACCGTTTTTCGGAAGGGGGATTCAACATTACGCATATGAGAGTGAATAGGGAACGAAGAATTTTGAGGCCAAGTATAATGTATTGTTACAAAGTAGAATGACCAAGGTAATGGATACCATTGTTCTGCTCTTCTTTGTCCAACGTTGCATCTACAAAATGCAAGGTATAATAACTAGCATAGAAAATGGTGGCAAAACAAACATGGAGTAAAGTGACGAAATATATACGTGGGAAAATTCCCCAAATGATTAAAGCATAAGGGGAACTATACGACATATCAATAATGGCTTCAAAGTCAAATAGAGAAAAGCTTACCAGTAGAAACTTTAGGTTTCGTTTGAGAAGATCGTCCTGATTTTAAATTCTTGTCAACACCCTGTTTTTGGTCTAGGGCCTGCTGCTTTAGTAAATTTTCTTCAGTATGCTTCATCAAACGGTCCACACTAACCCATTCGTCCCAACTGTTTGCAAGATATTGAACCCCAAAAAATGATTTTTCTATCCACTTTAGAGAACATAACTATTAAATGAAAGGGAAAGTACATCGCAAATAGTAGAAGTCTAGTTGTTCTTTATAGATCAAGAAAAAAGACTTTTCAAGTGCTAGCAAGTTGTATGATATAAGAATTTTTCCTTCTTGTACATGGAGGATATCCCCATAGTTTCAGTAGTATCCATCAAATTCAAAACTGTGATAGAGAAGCAAAAGATACACTTCACATGAAGCAAAAAAGAAAAAAGAGAGAGACCAATACACTTTGTGTAACTCGTTTATCCTGTAGGTGAATTTTTGAAGATTTTAATAGAGTGGACAATGGAAATCGTACTCACTTTTTATTCCAACCCTGCAAATTAGCAAACACACAATATCACATAGTTTTCTAACAAGGAACTTCCTAGTCTACTTGGTAACAGCAAAAAGGCAAAGTAAATATAAGTTATCAAACTTACAAGGTAGTGAACAAAGTATTTGCGTTCGTTGTTCCTGAGCTCAGCCTTTTGAAGCTGCAATCCAAATTCTTATGATACTTTATTATATAATACCGATGAAAAACTTCGAAAACACATTGTCGAACGCATAAATTAGATGAGCCCTAAATCTATATATCCCATGAAATTTCTTGGTCAATATCACTCGTCATGACCTTGAGAGGTCAAATCGCACACTCTTTTAACTTTAAATTTCTCAAAAATCATATTTATTTCGCATAAGGAACCAATTACGAAGAATACAATTCTAAGAACTCCAATAAAAGAAATCTAAGAGGAATCTCACTGCGTTGAATCTGAAGTACCCAGTTAACTTCCGCTTCTCATTTCTCTCACAGACCAAGAGTATAACAGAAAATACAGAAATTTTCACTAATGCAACCACAACAAAAAGGGAAAAGAAAACGAGGAAATATAAAACGAAGAGGGAGAGAGTCGTGCCTTGGCTTCATAGAGATGAGGACCGTGAAAAGCGAGGACTTTCTCGCCCTCGGCGTAGACGATAGGAGTGGGAGGTTGAGAGTCGCCGCTAGAGGTTTCGCCGTCGGCCACTGAGTCATCTTTGGAAGAGTTTCCCATTTGCCCTAAACAAGTAAAGCTACTAGCAGTAGCGTGGCTACTTTTCAATTGAAAAAGCACCGGTCACCGGCCACCGGCCACTTACGATTGTGACATATAAGTGACCCACTGAGTCAAGTTCAAAAACCAAGCTGGAAGTCTCAAGTCTGGAACTGTTGCTAATAGATTACGGTTAGGTTAACATCCTTGCTATAAATTATTCATTATCTAGTATTTTAAGTTAGTAAAATTTAAAATTAATATAATTTTATTTAAAAATATTTATAAAGAAAAAATAATCTAATAAAATAAAAATATATTTTAAAAATAATAAGTAAATTTTATCATTTACAAAAAAAAAGAAAATGGCAGCTATTTGAAACACATTTTATATTACTATTTATATCACAAATCTAATAATTTTTTAAACTTTAATAAAATTCGGTCAATAATTTTAAAAGTATCTATCTAAATAATTTTAGTGTTCTAATAATGCCATTAATATTATTTAATCCTTTTAAATTTTGACTCCAGTTTATTTTTTTGGAAATCTTTTTAGACTCAAAATTTGAAAAAAAAAATGATATTTTAAAGAAAAACTAAAATAATATCACTATGTTTGTAATTGTGTCAAGTACAACCCCAAAACCGACTATCCTTGATGCACGAATGTATGGATTCTTTCATAATATGTATTAATTATTAATTAAAAAATTATGCAAAATAATATAAAAAAAAATCTCTTATAGGTTTACCGGCTTGTACCTGCCGATATGATAGAGTGTTTCTTGTTTTAAATATACCATTAAATTGAATTTTTTTTTATATTTGTACAATCTAATTAAAAATACGTGAAATTTATATTAATTTATTAATTTTTTATTTATATATATATCTTAAAAAATAAAAATCTAAATATATTTAAATTTTATTGTTACCCGTCTTCCCACCAAATTTTAAAAAATTAACACTCTAGTAAAAAATTTTATTAATAAATAATTTACCACAAAGATCAAAACCCCTCTAAATATAAATTGTATCTCTTTTCTTTACTCCACAATGTAAAACACCCTAATTAATAAGTAATAAATTATATATATTTTAGCTATTAATTCATACATAAGTTATACATATTTTATTGTTCTAACGTGCTACAATTGTTTATTTTATATTTTAAAATATAAATTTTATAATTTTTAAATTTTTAAATTTTATTTAACATATTTAGTAAAGAAAAATCAAATCAAAGTTGTTTCAGAACTATCAATACTAAACAACACCAATCCAATACTCCATAGTACGCGTCGTTTTTCCAACATTTTTAATTCACTCATTCGCACGTACTATGTGTCGTTCATGTGTAAAATTTCAACACTTCATACCCAATCCAATGTTCTCACTCTAATCCCCTTAGCAAGATGTGTTTCAAAAAGTATCATCCAAAAATCTCTAATCTAATTTGAGTATAAAATTCTAGTTTTCATTCAATTATGTACTCACAAAACACCTATTTAAATGTAATCAATAGCAAAAACCTAAAAAAAAATTGAGAGAAAATTTATTTTGAAGCATTCTTAAAATGTTTTTAAGAGTAATTACATAACAAAATTAAAAGATTGGTATATCTAATCTATTTAATTTTATTTTTTATTAATATAATAAGATTTTTGTCCCTTTTTTATTTTAATTATGAATTTTTTAGTTATTTTTTTATGTGCTAAAATTTATATCTACTTAAATAATTGATTGTAAATATGGGTAATTTCAAGTTATAGGTTATAATTTAATTTGAATAATATTATGGTTTAATTAAATTTTAATTTTTAATTTTTTGATGTATTTAATTTCATGTTTGAACGAAAAACATGTTAATTATTGAATTAGGTATACAATAACTTTGATATTTAATTTTATTTATTCCTTGATTATAAAGTTAGTATAAAATTTTTAATTTTGTAATTGAAATAGAAAGTTGTAATTTTTATTTTAATTAAAATTAAATGCTTAGGTTAGAAATTATCATTGCTATCAATTTAATTTAATTTAATTATTATTTTTTTAACTATGATATAATAAATAAATTAAATCTAATAATTATAATTTTGAGCTATTTATAAATTAAGTTGATTAATAATCGAATTGTTAATCAATTTCAAAATAAGAAAAATATGAATTTTTAAAAGAATTTAAATTCCTAAAACTACAATGATAAATTAGTAATGGTCGTAAAATTATATAATATGTTTAGGATATATAAACTAATAGGATAATAACATGATAAATTGAAATATAATTTAGTGACGATGATAGTCTCGTAATCACATATTTTTTCTTTTGATCTTGAAAATCATATTTTATTATTAAAAAATATTAAAAAACATTATTCATTTTATTAGTGGAATTTAATTTTTAAGTTAATAATTAATAAGTTAAATTTTTTTATTCCTACGTGGATAATGTCTCTATTTTGTTATATTACTAACGATATATTTAAAAATAAATAAATATTTGCATCAATCATTACAAAGCATTAGAAACCACAAGAATTAAATAAACCTGCATAAATAATTGCACATATATTGTGGAGCGGTAAAAAAAGGCAATCTTATTAATCTTCTAACGAAATGTTTAGAGATTGCCATATATGAAAATATCCCGATATTTCTCAATATTATCATAAAAAATTTGTAAAGTGAAAGTATACTGTTTTAAAAATACCTTTCACATTATTAGTAAATTTTTATATATTTTTCTAAATAAAAAAAAAATCAACTTTTTTTTAATATTTTCATAACTTCTTTTATAAGATATACATAACATCACGAATTAATTTAATATTTATATAAAGGTGATCAATGTTAGTTTTTCATACATTTTTTGCGTTTATTTAAATACTATATATTTTTTCAAATCTAAACATGCTTGTGATAAGTTTTTGTTATATACCCAATAAATTTCTTCCAATCATATCACTAATATTGAAAGAAAAATATAAAAAAATGCAAGTCAACTTAATTAATTTGAGAGTTTATATAAGTCATGATACCAATATTGACTTTCCACTGAGAGTTCCTATTTGAATTATGTGCGTTATTTACACCAGTTTATTTTTATATTGGGGATCCACGTTATATTATGTTATATAATGTAAATTTAATTTTGACTCTTGAAACCACACTTGTTATAACTAAGAATTTAACTCAAAAAGTTTACATATTAACAAAAAAAAAATGGTTAATACACACCACTGTCTTTTTTTTTTCTTTTCATAACCCACATGGCAAATAACTTTATTTATTAAAGTAATTATGAATTTGTACTTAAATTTATTTTTATATTAATTATTAAAAAATTACACTTAGATTAAATATCTTTAAAAATAAAAATTTTATTCATTTTTTAAAAATATTTGACATGTATCACGTGAAGTATAAATTTATGTTACTTATCAATTCTCTATTTATTAACGTTTTTTTCTTAATGTAATGAAATTATTTACTTGTACGAGTTAATATTATGATTTCATATTGTATCCATTTATCAAAACAAATAATGACTCTATTAAAAAAAATAAATATCATCTAATTAACCAAAACAATACAATATATAAGATGCAAAAGAATGAGGTAATATTTTGTACCCAAAATCAAGTTATATAAGTGTGATATTTGGAAGAAAAAAAAGTATATTTATTGTACATATTGCTAATTAAATGAAATTCAATTGTGGTGGCCTAAGATGTAGTTATGGCCCTGACCAGAACCAGGACCAGAATTTTTAATTCCTCCGAACGTATGAGCATTTGTAAATGAGTGTCCTACACCCGGAGATGGACCCGAGTCTTTGATCCCTCTAAGAGTTTCAACCTGTACTGTGAACTTGTGTTCCTGACCAGGACTTGAACCCGATTCTTTCATGGATCCAAGTGATAACCCATCATAGAATCCCCCAATAGCTCTACTTGCATCCATTTTCCATCTCTTTGCATCCAAGGGTCTGCCTTCTATTTCAGAGTTCATCAACAGAACAATTAACGAAAAGAAAATGTAGCTTTTGGTCATTGTTGCCGTTTTTGCAAAGCAAGAAGAACAAGATATTTAAGAGAACAGTGTGAAAGATTGTGTTCTTGTGATATTGTCTTGGGAGGGACAAGGGAGGAGAGAAATTTGCTATTTATAATGGTGGAGTGATGACCAAAGTGATGAGATAAGCTTCGTTTGAATTCCTAGTGACGGCATTTATTTGGGTGGCCAAAGACTATTTCCTTATGTTTGAATTCCAGGTGACGGCTTCAGCAAAAGAGCCCATTGTTACTTTTTTCAAGAGGCTAGTGTGACTTGACTGGTAGGAATAAAATACTATGTGTTTAGATATGATATTAAAAATATAAAAACAACGTATTTATTAATCAATATTTTTTTAATTTTTAATAATTATTTATTTTGTTATGGGTTGGTTTTACCAGTTATGACCCTGTCAATTAACATTCAGTTGGGATATTAGGCATGTCACTTGGGCTTGCATGCCAAACCTCGTTCGATCATACTGGTTCATTTGGTTTGCTCACCTCTGATTTTGTCATATTCCCATTTTCTCCCGCAATCCTAAAGCAAAAACATTCAGGTAAGGCCGTAATGGTAATATGAAGAGCTAAGATTATAATCTCAAAAGCAGAGGCCTTACGTAATGGGAAAAATTCATATTAATGGGCGAGAACAGAGGCAATATGTAATTTTAATTCCACAAGTCGTTCTTTTGCTTCCTTACCAAAAGCAAACTTAAGTGGTACTAACTTTCACCCTTACGTTTCGTGTCTAGATGAGTCCTCATTACACACCATTTTTCATGCACATATTTCAATAATTACTTAAAATAAAATGTCTACTATTTATAACTATAAAAATAATAATTTAATAATATTGAATATATTTAAATAACCGTAATTCAATTAACGAAATCTAATCGAACGATATTTAATATATTAATTACTTAGATAAAAAAAATATCATTTAATCTCATAGATTACAAAAGATGATTTTTAATTATTTTATTTATAAAAAAAATGTTAATTAATTACATTTGATATTTTTTAATATTATTTTATTATTAAAATTTATTATCAAAAGCCATTAAGTAGTATTTTTTTTATGAGAAAAAAAAACAAATTGACATACTTATCATAAAAAAATTAAATGACATGTTATAACCTAGAGAACTAAACATTATTTTTCACAAAAACAAAAGTATCCTTACGATATTTTTTTCAAATATTGTTTTTTAAAGAAAATAATGAATTTTATTCAAGTTCGTTACTTTAATAGTAATTCTATTAAACAAAAGGTAAACATGTATAAGTATATTTTCATAACAATATATTAATAGTTCATACATTTAATTTTAAATATATTAATAGTTCAATATTTGTCATGCACATGGATAATAAGATAAATTTACTTTATTCTTTGTAACGTGTATAATACATATTAAAATCTCTAATTAAATCAAAATTTTAATCATTGTTGTATTTAAAATTAGATATAAGAAATACTAACCTATAAGTGTGAGAATATAGATCAAGTGTATATATTTTGTTGAACAAATTTATCATTAAAATATTAAAACTTTATTATATTTTAAGTTCACAAATATTTAAAAAAAAAAACATCTAAGAACATCACATCCAAAGTTAGCAAAGATGTTGTAGCTTAAAGTAATTTGTAGAGAGAATTTAAGTTTTCTTATTTTATTTTATGTACTTCCTTATTTTTAAAATATGAAAGTGATTAAATTTTTTTTAAAATAATTACTCTATAATGTGCAATATATATATAGTGTCTTTTTTGTGTTTCCACATATATACTCATGACAAACATGCTTCCTTACATAATTCTCTCTCCACAATTCAAACATTTCTCGCGAACACAATGAATTTAATGGCATTGAGTGTGGTTTTTGTTAAAGAAAATATATACACTACTTGAGAAGTAGGATTGACCTGAGGTATTTTTACGAAAATATTGTAGTAATAATGAATATTTTTTTCTGACATAAAGTGGGAGAATAAAAAGTTTTGCCACTTTGGCCACGTCTTTGAAATTCATTTAGTAAGGTTGTAGTAATATTCTTTGATGGCAATTTGAGATACAATTTATAAAACAAACTCAACATTATATAATATAAATTATTTTTTAATATTATTTTTATGTTTATAAATATTATATTTTCTTATTATTATAAATAAATAAAATAAAATATCATAAGTTTAATAATTATTTAATATAAATAGTTTAATCTCGTAATAATTATATTGAATACAAAAAAAATCATAAATTTTCAAAAAAGATGTAACAAGAGTTATGTTATTATATATAAATATTATTTACTAAAGTTAGGTACCACATTGTAAAAATTAAGAGTTATAAATATTCATTTCTATTTAACATTTTTAATGGAATAAAAATGTTTATAGATTTAATAGTATCTTATTTTCATAATAAACGGATTTAATATAACTAACTTAATAATTATTAAACTAACGTACTAATTTAATAAAAATATGATGAAAACACTCACAACTCATGCGAATTAATATCCCTATAAATCGAAGGTTTAAATCTTAACTCACATATTTTCGTAGCAAAATGATATCGTTTGAGAGAAAAAAAAAAGGTGTCTTGCATACTACACCAACAGTCTAATTTCGTGGCTACAATGTCAGTTCTCTTCAAGGTTGCTTAAAAAAAGGTGGAACAGTTAATAGAGCTTGCCCATACCTCAAATTCTTCAGCATTATTTTTTTTCTGTACTTTTATACCTTAAGCATCGAATAATGATGTTAAATTTACAATAATCTAATTTTTTCAAACTTATTTAATTTATTTAACTCATAAAGAACTCATGAACCTATTTAAAAAAATATATGTTAATAATAATATTTTTATAAGGAGAGTGCAAGTCAATTTGTTTAGAACTCAGTGATTATTTAGTCAATTTATTTAAAATATACGTTTTTAAGTCTTTTTGTTTGTAAAAAATATACGAGAAAATAACAAAATTAATTTTTTATCTAATTTTTTATTAAATATAACCGAAAGTACATGTTATACATGTATATTTGTATTTTTAATAAACATATATTTAATAAAATAATTTTTAAGTAAAAAATCAAAAGTTTATAAAATATGGACCTAATTAACCTAGAGTGTAAATATGTTATTTTTAATTTTTATCAATTCATAACTTAATAACATAAACAAAGCAGCTAGACATATAATCGCGTGTAAGAATAAGGTGCGGAAGTAAAATAATAACGCACGATATTTTTAGATAGAAACAACTTAGGCCACGATCATGACCTAAGAGGAAAACCACCGGTCCATCGGACCGCCTAACTTTTCACTATTAAAATCAAATGTTTAAGTACAAACTTGGTCTTATGCTACCTTCCCTAGGATACTGTCCCAATGTATTTTACTTACGAGCCCCTACTCTATTTTCACAGTTTCTAATATTAGCATGAGCGATTTCCAAACCAACATTCCAATAAGCTCATTGCCAATTAGATCGTTCACAAATGAACTGCAAAAAGGTTAGCACAAAAAACACAAGTGCATATGTATGTTCTAAAACATATTTAATAATGAATAATCATAACTAGATAATTTAAAACATATGTCATTTAAATCAAATCAACTAACAAATTCTATATCAAAAAGATTAAGCCTAAGTTCAATAAAAATAACTTATTTAAAGATTAATGATCAAATAATCATGATCGTTCATAAAATTATTTAATCTAAATATCTAATAAAAAAGAATTAAACTAATTAACACAAATCAATATATATATATATATATATATATATATATATATATATTAATTACCCTTTCTTACTCGTGTCTTTCAATAATTAACTTACTAACTAATATCAATTGATTTCTTAAGTATGCCTTATGCATAAAAATCAAATTCTTTAAATATGTATATTAATACCTTGTTTTGCACTTGCCGAATGATCTACTTCCTAAATACCATATTTGATGAGTCAAATTTTCGCCTATTTATATATATTCCTTAGCTGCCGCCAGTCTAATGATGACAATAATAACAGTATTTTCTTGAATGTTTTTCGGTAGCTTTTTCTTGCGATCAATAAAATTTATTTTCTGAGTTCTCTCTAATTCAACCATAATGTGTCTATATATATAAATAATAATAATAACTTAATAGTATTAGGATTAAATATATTTTAGACTTAATTTTTCAAAGCCCATAAAAGCTTAATAAAAAAATTATTTTTTAAAACACATCTAAAAAATATTTAATTAATAATTTCATAAATGGCTGAAGTGTAATTAAATATTTTAGTTTCAAAAATAATTTTAGATTTGTAAACATGTGTTATTAAATGCATGAATGCAATCCTATGTGTTGTAGTTATAAACTCAAATTATACCTGAACTACGACTATCTGGAACTTGAGTATTTGTTCAACTTTTCTTAATACACTTA
Source organism: Hippophae rhamnoides (assembly GCA_033030585.1). Taxonomy (NCBI): domain Eukaryota; kingdom Viridiplantae; phylum Streptophyta; class Magnoliopsida; order Rosales; family Elaeagnaceae; genus Hippophae; species Hippophae rhamnoides. Next base: position 31,747,358 of record CM065430.1, read on the forward strand.
ATAACTGGCCTAAAAACAAACATACATATAAATATTTTGTCCACGAAAATAGCCAACACTCATAGTCCTTACAAATTCCCCTTTTGGTATTTTTGTGTGGTAAAACCTCTCACTCACTACACGACATTTATAGAAATAAGATAAAAATACAATGATGTCCCAAATTTCATAGTGGAACTATCTTATGGTCCGATGAATCCATCTTCGCTGCAACTTGATAAACTTGTAACTCAAATAACATAAACAAAGCATACTTAAGAAATCAATTGGTATCAGAACCGACACTAGACATACTTAGTGAGATTGATCCTTAGGGACACACATTCCAACTTATGGACCAAATGAAAGAAGGTGGATCATCTGTTAGACCCACACTCTTTGATGAGTTTAATTACCCTTACTGGAAGGCTCACATGCAAGCCTTTCTCAGATAAGATGAAAAATTCTAGGATGCTATTCTTGATGGTTGGGAACCACCTTCGGTAACAAAAATGGTGTAATAATCATAAAGCCAAGAAGAGACTGGACCATTGAAGAACGCACCCTTAGTGGGGCAAACCAAAAAGGTCTAAGCTTAATATTTGCTGCAGTATCAATTGATGAGTTCTGTCACATATAAGACTGTGAGACTGCTAAAGATGCATGAAATGCACTTGCTCTTGCTCATGAAGAAACTTCCCAAGTAAAACAAACAAAATTTAGATTGCTGACATCTGAGTTTGATTCCATTAAAATGAGCAACAACAAAACTTTTGGTCAATTTTATGCTCGCTTTTGTGATATCACTAATTCTTGCTCTAACCTTGGTGAGAAAATTCCACAACCAATACAAGTACGCAAACTCCTAAACTCTTTAATAGAAAACTAGAATATGAAAGCTACAACGATAGAGGAAAGTAGGAATGTGGACACACTAAATATTGATGAACTTGTCGGGTCAATCCAAACCTATGAGCTTTCTCTCGATTGTCCCAAGAAAATCAAGGATGTGGCATTCAAAAGCTCTAAAATAGACATCTCTAATAGTGACGAGGATATGAATGATGAGTAATTAGTCTCGCTAGCACGAAAATTGAAGAAGTTCTTGAAAATGAAGGGTCAACACAATAATCAATCTAATAAGGGACAATCTAGTTGTTCGAGGGATCGAAAGTCAAGGGAAATCAAGCCTTCTAGCTTTGAAGGTAAGAAAACTAAGCTCACTAGTCCTCAATGCTATACATATGGGGGCTTTGGTCATATTTCTATAGATTGTGCAAACAATAAAAAGAAATTTGGAAAAGCATTTAATGCTACACTCAATGACACAGAAAGTGAGCAGAATAATGCTAGTAACTCAGAAGATGATGACACTAACTATTGTGCCTTCATTGCAACTTCCAAAGCACATCACAATGACTCTAACTTTAGCTTAGATGAAGAAATTGAGGAAGTAAACGCTTCTCTCTTACTGTCTAACTTTAATGTATCGAGTTATGAGGAACTATTCATATATTGTCTATATGCTAGGGAAGAAAGGGATAAACTACTTATGGAAGTAACTAAAATTAATAATATCATCAATGTTCACAAAACAAATTCCTCTAGCCTAGAGAAAGATAAAAAGGAATTGTTTGAAAATATTAATACCTTGAATCTGAAACTTGCTGAAACCACTGAGAAAAACAAAAAGCTTAAGCAAGAACTTAGTATTACTAAAGAGACGGTGATGAATTTGACCATAGGTGCTAAAAAATTGGCCAAAGTCCTATACTATGGAAAGCTACATAGAGATAAGAGAGGTCTTGGATACATAGACGAACAATCAACACCTTCAACATCAAAGACCACATTTGTAAGGTCCTTAAACTCTACTCCTACTGGTACTACTTATGCATAAAGAACTATTACACATGTGGTAGAAAAAGTTGTTAAATTTGTGCATGTATGTCATCATTGTGGTAGGAAAGGTCATATAAGACCAAAATGTAGATATTTGATGAATGCTCTTAAACTTAATCATTTTTTCCATGCTTCACATAGTATGACCTATAAGCATCACTCATCTATGCATGCTACATCATACTCAAGGATGAATGAAAATTATAATAACTTGTTCAGAAATTCTACTAGGAAGTATGAAGTCTTAGGTTCAAAGAGGCAAGCAAAATTTAGTACTTTTAATGCTAGGACTCATTATCATTATCCTATTATGGATACTGCATCTTCATTTGGGATGAATGAGAAAAGTACATCTAAGTTCAAGAACATGCTTATAAAACCTAAGTTAGTTGAGTCTCAACCCAATGATATAAAGAAATCAAAATGCAAGAAAATGTGGGTTTGGAAAGGTTGTTTTTTTCTAGTCACCTGCCCGTTTTTATTCTTTCATTTAGATATTTTTGTTAGAGTACTTAAATGATCCTAGGTAAGCAATATCTATTGTCTTTAATTTATTTATTAGTTAAACTTTAAAAAAAATAGAAATAGAATCCTTATCTGGCCAACATGGTATTGGTCTTATTTAATACTTACATATACATAACCTCTTTTTTAGTGACTCAACTCATTTTGACATTTATTGCATACATGATTCTACAATTTTGACTTATGCATACACATATTCTTGTACATGTGATGATCGATGTTGACATAAACTTATTCACACACTCATGAACACACATATATGTTAATGCTTGAAGTTTATGAATTTTATTGAAAGACTCTAGGACTTCAACTAATCTTGACTGTAAAATTGTGTTGAGTTATATTTCTTACTTGCTAAAACTTTACCGTATGGAGGCATCTACTATTGAGAATGCTACCTACTGTGATGTGTGAAGCTACCGCAGTGAGCATAGAGGACTACCTCACAACTAGTGTGAAAGTCATCATGCTAGGTTTATTGCTTGTGCAAAAAAAAGGAAAGATTATGCAAAAAGTGATTGCTTATAAATCTTGTACTTGGAATGCACAAAAAGAAAGAGCTAATAGAGGTTTAAAAATAATAATAACATTTACCTCATTTATAAAAAAAATAAAAATTAGGTCATCTTTTAGTAGATATATTTTATTTTGTGAGATTGAAGACTTGATTATAATTTTACATGATAGGTAACATTTTTTTTCTTTTGAGACTTTCTTGATAGGTCATAAATGAATTAATTGACATATTCGTGAAATTTAAACATATATATCACTTTAAGTAAATGTAAATATGTCATTATATGTGGAAATTATAAATAAATATTTTAGTTCCAAAAATATTTTAGATTTATAAACATGTACTATTAAATACATGAATGTAATCATATATGTTGTAGTTATAAATTCAAATTATACCTGAAATATGACTATCTGGAACTTGAGTATTTGTTCAGTTTTTTTTAATAGACTTGATAACTGGCCTAAAAATAAACATACATGTGAATATTTTGTCCACGAAAATAGCCAACATTCATAGTCCTTACAAAAATTACTCAAATTTTTTAACAAATTATTTTGATTAAACTTAAATAAAAATTTATTTTCTAATGTACTAGTTTGTATATTAGACAATGAAAATTTTATTTAAGTTTTATTCAAAATTTTGTTAAAGTTTAAAGGAAAAATTTCTTAAAAAATTTGAGTAATATTTTTATTTATATATTAATTTTTTACGTATATATCTATAAAAAATATAAATATATATGTGACACATGTACTATTATTATATTTAACAAAAATAAGATGAAAAAATAAATTTGTTCTTGGCTATCATATATTTTACAAACAAAAAGACTTGTATGATAATTTTTTTTCACAAACAAATTGACTTAAAAATATTTTTTAAAAATAAGATACTAAACAATACTTTTGGTTTAAACAAATAGATCATGTGTAGACACTTCATCGTATTATAATTATAATAACATTACTATATAATATCTCTATTTGGAGAGAATTTAAGTGTTTGACTTTAGTTATTTTTAGTGAGAAGTAAGAAATAGCATAACTAAATATATCACGTATTCTCTTCATTTAAGGGGTATATATATGTATATCTTACGTATATTGTGGGGTGCGTATCAAGCGACCTGGATAGTATAAACTAGTTTATTACAAAAATTAGATCGTTACAAGCATTTACAAACAAGGGAAGATTGTTTATATATAAGTAGCTCATGTAGGAGGGCCTTGATCACCTCGGGATATCATAGCTTCACCAGATCTTGACATCCAAGACCTCGTTGTTTGATAACGAGGTACTTTGTGTGGACTAGGTTTGTATGTTTTAACAAGTTCTTTGGGCACATGCCTTTTGTTAAGCCAGTCTTATATCCTTGCTTTAACCTAGCGGGGTACCTACACTTATTAGGTTGTATGTCCATTACATACTTAATACCAAACATTAACTCCCTCATTCTCTTTGATTGAAAAGTTAAGAGAATAATCTGGTCACATATTTCTCATATAAATAACGACCACTTAGATAATGTAAATTTATACTGTTTTACGATATTTTTATTATTTTCTTTATTTTTTAAGAGACTTCTCAACTTCTCGTTTTTCCTTTATAAATAGTAGGAGATTTTTTTTTACCTTTTACCTATTTTTAACTAAGTTATTATATTCAGAGGATTTTAGCCCGTTGATTACTCAAAGGTTGTTTTATTCTTCCGTGAGGTCACTCAAAAGTTATTTGATAGTCATCTCAGCTCGTTTATTTAACATCGTTTTGTTGGGATTCAAGTCGCTTCTATATCATTTACTCCTTGATTTTGATAAAAACTTCTCATTTTAGGTAATTATTTATCCTCTTTCTTAATGTCGCATAAAGGAAAAGAAGTGAGATCTTTAAAGGGAGATCTTTCCAAAATATTTTGCCTAGTTGTATTCCCTCGATGTCGTTAACAACCAAACCACCTGAAATGACGGGGAGTAGTGACAATAGGCATTCCCCAAGGATTAAGGAAGGGATTCTAGCTCTTCCTGCCTTATCGGGGTCTAAAGTGGTATCTACCTCATCCTTACGGGATTCAATTCCTATTATCAGGATTCCCGTGTCCACATCTACCAAGGTACCTCACCCAAAAAAGAAAAGGGAAAATAAGGGCAAACCTACACATAGAACCAAAGATAAACATCAAATTGAAAATATGTTGAGTGTCTTAACAGTTAAAGATTTGGAAGAAATTAGACAAACTTATGACATTTAAGCCCGTGTAGGATTAATGCCAGTACCTTCTCATTTATGTGATGCTGATGATCTACCACCGGGGTGGTGGGTGATACATTTAACGACCTTTAAAATATGTTTACGTTGCCCCTTTCCCAAATTGGTGGCCCGTGCTTTGAGCACTTTTGATATCAATTTTGCACAAATAAATCCAAACAGGTGGTGAACTCAGTTATGTCTTTCCATGGTAGTTGGAGAGCACGGAATAGACCTCGAAAATGATGAATTAAGATGCTTATATTGTTTAAAAAGGAACGGTTTAGATAAAGGGAGGGTGTACATATCTTGTGTTATAGGTCACGGGTTGCATCTCAAACTACCTAATAGCACCTTGGGCTAGAAAGATAAATAATTTTATATTACTGGGAATATTTAGGGTAACGGGGTGGACTTTCCAATTCTAAATACTTGCAACCCTAATTTTAACACTTCACAACCTCGGGCTAGTGAGCTCATGAGTAAACTGGATATTAGTGGTAAAGAAAAAATGAGGCAGATTGAGCTACAAAATACCTTGAATGAAGGTTACTGCGATATCCTGACTATAGCTCGCTTAAAGAAGTCCGGGGTGTGGCGAGGTTACACAAATGAATATCAAGGTCGTTATTTTAATATATATATATATATATATATATATATATATTTGTTTTTATGTTTGTATATATTTACACATCGTTGGTGAATTTTATTAATATGTATATATGTGTGTTACAGTGATAGATTATTCGCATGTTGATTTAGGAGATCTTATCGACACTTCTGGTGTACAAGAGCTGGCTCCTACTTATCCACGTCTAGAGCGTATGACCCATTCGCCTACTCAAGAAGATCTGTTCACGAATTTAGAGGTCGAATCTACCCCAGAAACTGTAATTCCTTCAGCTAACTTGGGTAACCCGAGCTTGGTATATTCTTGTGAACCAAAAACGTCAAAAACTAGGAAAGTTGGGATTATACCTTGGGAATAGAGGCAATGGATATGGATGATTTTGAATTTGATGAGGTTGTCTTGAGGGATGTCGTTGTTTTGGAGACCCTAATTACTTATTTTATTGAGAGGATTTTTGAACGAACAAATCTTAAAAGAGATCAATACCATCATTTTGGAACATAAATTGAAAGGGCGTAAGTGAGAGCAGGTCGTAAGAGCGAAAGGGGAACACGTGGAGAACTGATTACAGATCGTCTGTTGGAGGTAGATAAACGTATTATTCATTCTACAACTTTGATATACAACCTTTATTATTTTGTTTAACTTAACTTATGTTATTTGTAGGTGGTGTGTTTGGCGAGAGAAGTCGAGCTGTCATTACGGGGTTATAAACGCGAGGTACAGGCTAGTCGATTACAAATAGCCAAATATGAGAGATTGGGAAAAGACAAGGATGTCTTGATTACTGAGAAGGATACAAAAAATTTGAACTTAGAGAACGAAGTGATTGATAAGGTAGAGAAATTAAGAAAAGCAGACACATACTATTTTGAGAAGGGTGAAGCTGCTAAACATTTTGAAAATCTTGCAAAAGAGGCCGATGAAAAGAACCTCGTGCTTCAAGAATAAATTTATGCCTTGTCAATTCAAGTCAGTTCGCTATCCATATTAGTAGATACACTAATAACCTCAAAATGCATGCTGAAAAACTAGGTTTGATTGCACCTTACCTGTCATTAATGCGAGCTTTTCAGAGTAACATGCCCAAAACACCTCGGGTTGCTACACCACAAGGTTCACCTCGTGAGACTGGAGCCACCTCGTGTCAACAACCTAATGGGGTAGTAGTGGAAGATGCTACTCAGTGATAAATTTATATATATATATATATATATTTTGGAAGTCAAATGTAAATGAAATTTTGGAACTTGAAATCATTTAATTTTAAATGTAGTATTTATTTACATAAATATTTGCCTTGTTTGAAATCTCTATATTTTTTTTGAAGTTTTTGTGTTAGTGTGGTATATATAAATTAGAGGATTTGAGGCCGTGTTAATCTTAAATTTATTTATTAAGCGAGCAAATAAATTTTAAGAAGTAAGTGCAGTCCGTTTAACTTAATGGATTATAGTAAAGTAAATTTGGACAATTTGTTTGAAATGACGGGGTCATTACCATCTGACAAAGTTCTTCCCATGATAGGAGAGAGAGTCATTTCTATTCAGGGTGAGAAGATAAGTTCAAACTTAGTTACGATGCCAATTCTGTATGATGTGAAAAAACGGGCTATTTCTCCTTCTCATAGTGAGGAGGTTAATCAAACTCCTCCGAAGGTCGCGAAGGGGAAAATGAATGAAAAATGCCCTACAATTGCTAGGTCATCTACTCCCTTTTTAAGTGAGGCATGTATTAAAAAATCACTGCTTGATGAGGTGTCCATTTTAAAGGATATTAAGCCTTTACAGAGTATATATCCTCCCCTGAAATAAAGAGGTGAGACAAGAGGGGTGAGGGATCTTTTTAAAGATGGTATGTTTAACGCACCTCGTGCGCAAGAAGAATTATATCATTATTTTGGAGTGCTCGAAGATCGTTTGTTCATTTACACAGCCTACAAGAGAGTGAGAGGGCATATGTGGCTTATGATAGAGAGACATGTTTGATGTAAGTGATGTAAAATGAATTCATAACAAAGTGGATTGGTATGTATTAAGTAATGTTTAACTCAATCCATTTTTAGGCCATAGCTGTGGCAAAAGATGCGGAGAAAGAGGCAAAGATATGTCAAGAAATGAATGAATGTACAGAGCAAGAGTTATGTGTGTGGAAAGCACGATGTAAAGTCTTGAAAGAAGATTTAGCAGATTCTCGAGAAGATTTGAAGTTAGTGCTTCTTGAACAAGAAAGATATAAAAATGAGGGGCACGGATTGCGCAAATTAGTGGAGTATTGGAAAAATAAGGCACTTGGGAAGGAACAAACATAAGATTTCTTCCTAAATGTGATAGTAATAATTTGTTTGTAGTAATGTTTTGAGCAATCTACGATATCACATGGTTTTAGTAATAATTTTTTTGTAATAATTCTTAACAATCTATGATATCATATGGACCTAATTTGGTAAACGTGTTATCTAAAAGCATGATGACGTTTTTGCGAGCGTATTTTGCTTCCCGAGTGGGGGGTCAAAGGACTCCTCCTCCAATCACGAGGCATAGGACGTATCCCACATCCTAAGTGGGGGGTCATAGGACTCCTCCTCCAATCATGGGGCATAAGACATGCCACATCCTGAGTGGGGGGAGGGGGGTCAAGGGACTCTTCCTCCAATCACGGGGCATAAGACAAGTCGTATCTCGAGTAGGGGGGTTAGAGGACTCCTCTTCCAATCACGAGGCAATAGGGTGTCTTGCATCTCAAGTGAGAAGGTCAAATGACTTGTCCCTAATTGGGGTATGAAATAAGACACCCAAAACACAATTGCGAGCATATTACGCATCTCGAGTGGGGGTCAGTGTACTCATCCTCTAATCACAAAGCATAAGACGTATCATGCATCACGGGTGGGGGGGTCAGAGGACTCCTCTTCCAATCATGATTTAACCTTGTTGGAAATTACTGATTAGAAATTCATCTAATATATAAATATTTATTTTGTATAAAGCATTTACATGTGATATTTCTTAAGAAGTTCTCCGTTCCAGCTCAAATCCTCATTTATGCCATCACATTCTATTAAGTAAGAGCCCACTGGTGTGATATCATATATTTGATACGGGCCTTCCCACATGGTGGCAAATTTACCCGTGTTAGTTTCAACTTTGTTGCCCAATGCTCTTCGTAAGACCCATTCCCCGATAGCAAAGATCTTGTGCCTGACGAATTTGTTATATGTCTTTTGGAGTGTTCTTTTTTGCGATTCAAGTCTTATTAGAGCCTCTTCTCGTTTTTCTTCTACTAACAACAAGTCTTCTCGTCATAAGCAATCATTTTCTTCATGATTAATATTAGATTGAAGGGTAAGTTCTAATATATCAAGGGGTATGGCCGCTTCAGTACCATAAACGAGAGAAAAAAAGAGTTTCTCCTGTTACAGTTTTGGGAGTAGTTTGTGTTGCCTAGAAGGTACCAGGCAACACATCCACCCATTTTCCTTTAGCTCCCTCTAAACGTTTCTGTAGTATATTAATGAAGGTCTTATTAGATGATTCAACTTGATCATTTACTTGTAGGCGATAAGGGATGGAATGAGATAATTTGATACCTTTCTTGTCGTAGAAAGATATAATATTTTGGCCGGCGAATTGTCTACCGTTATCGGTAGCCAATTCATGAGGTAGGTAACATCTACATATAATGTTACGCCATATGAATCTCTCCATATCCGATTCTTGGATTCGATCCAAAGGTTTTGCCTCTATCCATTTAGTAAGATAATCAGTTGCGATAATGATAAACTTTCTTTACCTAAAGCGATGGGTAATGGTCCCATGATGTCCAAACCCCATTTCTGAAACAACTAGGGACTGGTAATAGATCTTAAGTCAGTACCCGAACAGTGTGGCACATTGGCATGTTGCTGGCATTTATCGCACCTTTTGACATAAGAGATGCAATCTTTGAGAAGTGTGGGCCAGTAATAACCCCGTCGAATAATTCTATGAGAAATTGTTCTTCCACCAGAATGAGCTCCACATTGGCCGTCATGTAAATCACTCAAGACCATCTTTACCTTAGTTGCAGGAAAGCACGTAAGCCACAGACCACTGTGATTCTTCCTAACAAAGCTCCTTGAATGATAACATAGCTACCTATTTTTTTCATGAGCTTACGAGATAAGTGCTTATCTTCGGGGAAAGTACCACTGATAAGGTATTCTGTATATGGCATCAACCAAGAATCATGAATAGTGTGTATGACATTCGTTCGCATTTAAAGTGTTAATTCACTTGGGGTAACACTGGGTCTTGATGAACAAGATATTGGGATGACTCTCTTTAAATCGAAGTTTACCGCTGATGCTAACATGGCTAAGGAATCAACGTGGGTGTTTTCTCCTCGTGGTATCTGTTTGATTTGAAAAGTTTCAAACGCAGCCTTTGTTTTTTTACCTCTAGTGTATAGAGTTTCATTCTCTCTTTTTTGACCTCAAAATTGTCGTTGACTTGGTTTACTACCAACTATTAATTGCTATGAATTAAAACCTTTTTAGCTCCAAGGGTTATCAATTGCTGCAATGCCAAAAGTAAGGCTTCATATTCCGTGATATTATTAGTTGCTTGGAAGGTGATTCAAAGGCATTGCTCTATCAAGGCTCCCATCGGGGTGAAGATCACTATTCCAACTCCTGTACCACGTGAGCTGCTTGTGCCATCCATGTATACTTGTCATAATCCCACTTTGGAAGACGATGTTTCTACTGTGAGAGTTGGCCCTATCTCATGTATGGAATTGCATTCTTGGGTATTCTCGTTCATCCATTCTACAATAAAATGTGCTAAGGCTTGTCTTTTAATCATAACCAAAGGTTTATAATGTATTTCAAATTCGCTGAGCTCAATAGCTATTTGGGAAAGACGGCCGGATAGATCAGGTTTGCCCAAAATGTTTTTTAAGGGATAAGAAGTAAGGACCACTACCCTATGTGAACCAAAATAATGTCTGAGTTTATGTGCTGTCATTCTTATGGTAAATTTCGCTTTGTCTAGAGAAGGATATCGTTGTTGGGCTCTTGTTAATGAATGACACATAATACACAGGGTATTGAGTTCCTCCACGGTTGACCACTAATATCGCACTAGAAGCTTTATCCGTAAAGGACATGTACATGTATAAGTCTTCACCTGCCATTGGACTAACTAAAAGAAGTATTTTCCCATGTAATCTTTAATGGATTAGAAAGCTTGTTCACACTCGATATTGATGAGCAAAAACCGGCATCGCCAATTCTCGCAAATACTTTGGTTTTAATATTTGTAAAACTCTCGCAAGTGCACGAATCATTTCGTAGAAAATGATAAGTATACTCCCAAGGTCGATCTAAGGAAGGAATGTATGTGGTTTTTAATTTATTATTCAAACTTTTAAAAAACGAAATTAAATCCTAAACATCCTGTCACGATATTTTGGGTTTTGTGTTTTTAATCTAATTAACGTAAAAATAAACATAGATTCAATAAACATTCATGCAAATTTTATCTTTTATAAATAGGAGTATTTATGGATATAATAACTAAGTTAATTACGCTTGCTCGTATTATTTAGGTTATTAAAGATATGAATTGATATTTATCGATTCTCCCTTTTTTGTATGAATACCACCTTTGGGCGGGTTAGATATTCTTTTGTTAACTAAACAAATCAATTAACACCTACGCGGGTTGATAACTAATTTGGTTAATTAAATTAATTCCTTTTTCTAAGAGATTGAAAATGAACCATTTAAATGCCACCTTCTAAAGGGGTTAGACAGCTTAAACTTTATTCAAGGTGTCCAAATTAAACCTAAGAATTTAGTTATCCGAGTATTAACTTTCAAGTTTTAAAACCACTACCGAAAAACATGTCGTCAATTACATTTTCAGATAATAATTTTATAAAAACTTTTGAAATAGAGCTTCACTCTAACTACCGGGCGATTGTACCATCAAATAAAAGAGCACTACTCTAAATCGACTTGATAACTAAACCTTAAAATCTAATTTTTCGCATTTAAGTTTGTAATGAAAAATAATATATTTCTCTCTAACATCCTTAATATAAAATCTTGAATAAAAATAAAATCAATTCATTTCAGAGATTTTTACCTATTTAATATTTCGCAAGCATAACAACGCCATTATTACATCATGTTCACTAAATTAATGACCAAAGACGCTTAAATTTAACCACATAAATTAAATATAACATGTAAGAATAAAGTATAAAAATAATCAGAAGAAAATAAAATCCTTACAGTAACTTCGACGCTATTCCCGCTATTGAAAAACTCCAAGCCGAATTTGCACTCCCATTTATTGAATCAAAAAGCTAAAATATTACAAAAACATAACTAGTTCTTCCCTAAAAAGGGAAGAACTCTAAAACTAAGAGAAACTAGCTAAAACATAAGAAAAACTAGCTAAAACATAAGAAAAACTAAAAAAAACTAAAAACTAAGAAATGGAGAGAAAGAAAGAAGAGAGAAGTGTGTTTTTGAGGTGTGATTTGAAGTGAAGGGAAGGGTATTTATAGTGAGGACGAGAGAAAAAATGAGTAAAAAAATGTTAAAAAAATATTAAAAAATTAAAAACGTAAAGTGACATGCTGAGAATATCAATGACGCCAAGATGGCCGTCGTAGGTGCATGTGAAAAATGGGTCAAAAACGCGTTTTGGCGCGCTGGAGGGCGGCCGCCGAGCTGCGCGTCACAAGATCGGGGCTGTCTGCCGCCGCGCGTGAACAGAACTGCGCGTCGCTGCACAACAGACTTCCGCGTTGCTGCTGCGTACGGCAGCAACTTCGCGTTGCGCGCGGTACGAACAAGACTGCGCGCTTTTAGGGCGGAGTCGGGTGTCATGGCGCGGGCGCGCTGCTTTTTCTCCTTTTTGACATTTTTGACCGTTTCGACCTATTTTGTCCAGCTTTTCCATATTTGTCGACCTTTCCCCATTTATTTATTGATATTTTTGTGATGTATTGCTTCAAGTATTCCTCTTGAGTCTTTAAATTACGTTTGTGTCAAAATAATTCAAAAACAATAAAAATACCCGTGATTCCGAAAAAGACAAATTTATATAAATATATGATAAAACATATAAATATATATATTTTTAATCAATTAATGTGCATAAAATCATGGTTATTTTAGTGCTTTTTGAGCACTCATCAGATATCCCATAAGTACTCCGTGTTCTTTTTAAGCAGTCGAAAGAACGATAGGCACTTTTCGATGCACTTAGAGATGAAACGGCTTAATGCTGTAATACACCCATTCAATTGTTGGACCTTTTGAAGACACCTTGGGGATTTCATGTTGACTAAGGCTGAGATTTTTTCTGGATTGGCTTCGATACCCTTTGATGTGACTAAGTATCCCAGAAACTTCCCTGAGGCTACGCCAAATACACACTTTTTTGGATTAAGACACAATTTATAATTCCGAATTATATCAAAGACTTCTTATACGCCATTAATGTGGTATGTTACACATTTAGTTTTAACCACCATCTCATCGACGTATACCTCCATATTTTGGCCTATTTGGTTTTGGAACATTTTATTCATCATTCTCTAATATATAGTGCCATCATTTTTTAAACCGAAGGGCATCTTTGTGTAACAGAATGACCATTCTTCCGTGATGAACGCTGTTTTCTCTTCATCATTGGGATGCATTTGGATTTGGTGGTAACCTGAATAAGCATCCATAAAACTCATTGATTCGAATCCGGCCTTGGAATCTACTAATTGGTCTATATTTGGCAAAGGAAAACAATATTTTGGTGTCGCTTTATTCAAATATGTGAAATCCATACACATTCTATGCTCGCCTCCTACTTTGTTTACTAATACCAAATTTGATAGCCATATGGGATACCAGACCTCTCGAACCCAACCTATATTTTTAAGAACTCAATATTCTTTTTGATGATTTCATTCTTCTATCTAGAAAATTTTTGCTTTCTTTGTTGGACCGGCTTTTTGGTATGATCCAAACACAACTCATGGGAGATGATATCTGAATCTATACCGGGTATGTCCTCAAGTTTCCAAGCGAACAAATCTTTGTTATTTTTCAAGAAGTCAACAAGGGTTAATTTTAAATGAAGGAGATAGTGCACCATTGATTTTAACATATTGTTCGCTCCCAATGTCTCCTATAAGGATTATATCATACTCACCGTGAACCTCCATGGTGGTTCGCTTGCTTGTATGAAATTTTTTGAATTTGTAGAAGTGACTTACAACCTTTAATTGCTATTTCGGAGTTTGGGGAAATGCATTCTTCATGGCAGAATTGTAGCAACTTCGTGCCTTATCTTGTTCCCCTTCAATTTGTCGTATCCCATCGGTGATAGGATATTTTATCAATTGATGATACATTGAAGGTACTACTTTCATTTTGTGTATCCACGTGCATCCCAAAATAGCATTATAAGATGTGGGAGTATTCAAAATGACAAAGGTTGTTAAAACTAGGGATCCTTCTACCGAAACTGGTAGGCGTATGGTTCCTACCGACATTGTCACAATGCCATTGAAAACAACAAGATGCATTTGTTACGAGGTAATTTCTTTGGGATCTATGTTCATATCAAGCAAAGCGGATAAATATAAGAGATCGGATGAACTTCCATTATCAATCAATATCCTACGCACCTCACAATGGGCTATTCGCACTGTAATTACAAAAGGATCATCATGAGGATGCAAGCATTCTTTGTGTTCGAAAGTAATAGGATACGAAGGTCCTTCCAATCTCATGCCATATATTAAACATTCCGTGTCTCGAGCTTCTCTTGCATATCTTTTTCTGGAATTATTAGAGTGACCAGCCATGGTGGGACCACTATGTATGGTGTGTATTATCTGCACATCCCCTGGTGGAATGAGGTGTCCTTTATTTGGCTCATTTTGGATCGAAATATATTTGTACAGTGTCTTGACCCTTCGATATGAATCTTCCCTCTAAATTTCTTCTCGTGGATTCTTGGTTTTATCAACTATATCCCCTAGATATCCTTCTGAAAGTAGGTGCTCAATTTCCCATTTTAAATGGCAACATTCTTGAGTCCAATGTTCCGTGTCTCTATAGAACAAACAATATTTGTTGGGGTTCCTGAGGGGAGCTTTCATAGCTGGTGGCCAATTTACGTTATTAAGCATTCCATATGACGCACTACTTCCACTAACGTTACACGTAATGAGGGTCCACGAAAAGGAGACAAAGCTCGGTTCCAAGTGTTGGGATTGTTCTTTGGTCTAAAGACGGGATTGAAACGAAAACATTTAGTACGCTTGTCGCCCACAGGCCTTCTATCTTCTTC
This sequence comes from Hippophae rhamnoides, assembly GCA_033030585.1. NCBI lineage: Eukaryota > Viridiplantae > Streptophyta > Magnoliopsida > Rosales > Elaeagnaceae > Hippophae > Hippophae rhamnoides. The sequence goes on from CM065430.1 coordinate 31,762,518, forward strand.
ATTCTTATTGAAAGAGAGTCGTCTCTGGTTTTTATTAATTGATGGTTTGCTCGATTTCATCTCCCTTTCCACAGTAACAAATTTTTTAGTTTCCTCATAAACTACATCTAACGAACGTGGTGTGGATTTCGTCAATTCTATGAAAATGCTATTATCACGTTTTATGCCCTTACGAAAAGCTTCTATGGCTATTGAATCGGGGCATTGACTAATTTCCATCTTTTACATTTTAAATCTTTGCATGTAAGCTTCAATTGATTCATCCTTCTCTTGGATAATCAAGAATAGGTGATGTGACTCCTTCTTGATAGGTTTGTTACAAGCGTAATTGGTAATGAATATTCTGACCAGAGCGTCAAAGCTAGTAATACTCTTAGGGGTAATTCCATAAACCATTGTTGGGTTGAATCTTGAAGAGTAGGTGCAAATAACTTGTAATGCATAGATTCTCGTTTATCTTTAGATAGGTTGATCGCAACCATGGCCATTTTGAATTGGAGAACGTGCCCAACAGGATCTTTAGTCCCTTTGTAAGCGGGACATTTAAGGGCACTAAATTTAAGGGGAGGTACTGTTAACTCAATGAAGTCAGAGAAAGGAGACATAGATAATTGATTACAAACGTTTTCTATATCACCTCAAGGTTTTGCCTTTTCTTGTCTTGCGAACCTATCATTAACCTTGATCCACATCTTTTCTTCTATCTCTTTTAATCTTTTGTCTAACTCTCCACTAGGATGATGGAGTGGATTGGACTCAATCAATAGTCTATGAGTTGGAGGATTTGGGTAAGGAGTCCCTCCAATGATGGGAGGATCATAAACCATGTGCGGGTGTTCCCTTGCTGCACATTGATGAAGATTTGAAGTATGAGTTGCAAGCTCTCTTCTGGGAGGTTGACGTACCATCTGAGGGTCGCGAGGTGTAAAAAGGGAGCTAGATGTGTCCGAGTAGGTGTTTCATTCCAATCGAGATTTTAATTCCTTATTATCCTTTTGACATTCAATGAAAGCTTTTTGTAATTCTATAATCTGTTTTTGAAGTCCTTGTACCATCACATCTCCTTCATAAGGAGGATTATCATGCAAATTTGACAATTGCTCTTCGCCAGCTGAAGTGGGCCTTATGGTACAATTTGATAGCGACCTGATGGGTGAAGAGTGGAACGTTTTATTATTAAGGTTGCATTCTAGAGCCTCTGGAACGAGGTCGTTTGTTTCTAGAGCTTCTGGAACGAGGTCGTTTGATTAGATAATGAAAGGGTGATCCATCTGGAGTTGAAAGCGACACCGGTAAATTCTCTTAAAATAAAGCAGTTCTCAAATGTTGGATTAAAAACAAATTAGTTTCTCACAGACGACGCCAATTGTTTAGAGAGAATTTAAGTGTTTGACTTTAGTGATTTTTAGTGAGAAGTAAGAAATAGCATAACTGAATATATAATGTATTTTCCTCATTTAAGGGGTATATATATGTATATCTTACGTACATAACGGGATGCGTATCAATCGACTTGGATAGTACAAACTAGTTTATTATAGAAATCAGATTGTTACAAGCATTTACAAACAAGAGAAAGTTGTTTATATATAGGTCGCTTATGTAGGAGGACCTTTATCACCTTGGGATATCATAGCTTCACCAGGTTTTGACATCCAAGACCTCATTGTTTGATAACGAGGTACTTTGTGTGGATTGGGTTTGTATGTTTTAACAACTTCGATAGAGCAGGTCTTTTGTTGAGTCGATCTTATATCCTTATTTTAACATAACGGGGTAATTGCACTTATTAAGTTTAATGTCCGTTACATACTTAATACCAAATAATCTCATTAAAAAAATTACTTATATTTTTTTATTTTATAAAAATATAGTAAAATGATAATATTTATCTTAATATTTTATTTATAAATAAAATTATAAATATTTTTATTATATATTTTTTTTAAAAATAAATTTATAAACTATTCAACCAAACTTAGAATCACATACATTTCAATGACTGAAAATTAAAATCAGCTCCAAGCTCCAAGCTCATTTTTCACACCTCAAACTTTTTTTTTAAACAAAAAAGTAGAAACTCTTCGTATTTCCGTCCAGTTCTCCTCCAAATCGGGAGCTAATTCTTTTGTCTTTGAAAGCAAAAATCCTTTCTAAGTCTCATTCACTAAATACTTTGATTCCAAAACCCATACTTTTTTTCTTAGCTTAATTCAGACCCATCAAATATATATTCCCATGGACCATGATACTGACATGTGAATCAAGTTTTGCATGGGTAGTTAGAAAAAAAAAATTACAATTGTTTCTCTTTGACTAATTTAAAAAATATATTAATTAATTTTTTATTTATAAAAATATGTTTATTAATCTTTTTATTTTAAAAAAATGTTAATTAATAATCTCTTTACTCGTAAAAAAAAAAGCTATACAAAGATTTTTATTGATAAAAAAATTAAAAAAAAACATTAATGAATATATTTTTATCATTTATCACTGCTCTATCAAACAAACAAAAATTACAAATAGAATTGGATTAGAATATATTTTGATCATTTTGTATATTTAATAGTGAAATGATTGAAATAATTTATGTATATATTTTTTTTAAAAAAATTAAAATTAAAATTTTTATAAATAAATGAATTAAATATTAATTTTTTAAAGTTATTAAGTAAATTACATAAATAAAATATTCAAATTTTCCTTCTACCTTAAACAAAATAAAAGTAGTTAAATTGTGAAAATAACACACAGAGAAGTTAATTTTTCATGATTTACCTACACACACGGAGCAGAGCGTTTGAAAGAAAAAAATAAAATAAAATAAAATTTTGAAAGCCGTATTCTAAAGTCAAAATTTGGACGGACCAAATGTGAAGTCATCTTCTATTGGTAACAGAGAAGTTCCTTGCTAGTCAAATACTCTGTTTTTATGGGTCCCAAATGAAATACGCCCTACACCGTCCTTTCGCCAACCATTACATAAAAGGCCACTCGGTAACTTAAAATATTAAGATGCTAAGCCAATCTTTTTCTGCTCCATTCTTTTTGTTTTATAGAATATAATAAAAACGACTATTCAATTCAAGAAGCAGTTTTGTTTCAAACTTCATATAAAGAAACTATCGAGTTATGAAACAACTAAGAATGAGACGCTCTGTTTTTGTTCTAATCGTTCTGTTCATGTTAGTTTTCAATGAGTTGAAGATTGTTGAATGTACAACTATGGGATCAAAGGGTGAGAAGAGAAACATTAATGGTGATGCTGTAAATGGAAGAGCTTTGAATGGCTTAGCTTCGTCTTCTCAATTTCAAAACGACATGAATGGTCGCGTTTTAACAAAGAATGAGGTATATTCTAAGCTGGTTTCTGGACCTAGTAGAAAAGGTTCCGGTCATTAGAGATCATCTTTACATAGTTGTTGTGTTTGTATTTTTGTTTTTGTAAAACCCAATTTGAGCTATGTAACTTGTATAGTGATATTATCAGTTTCTTTTTTTTTTTCTATTAAAATGCAACTTGTAGAAAAGTTTATAAAGAAAATGAATTGCACTTCTAAATACTAAAATTGCAGATTTTTTTTTGCTTTATGCTAAGTCATGCATCAATAGAGAGGTTCGGTTTTATTTTGGACGGTTCTATTCAAATTGAAGCTATTTATCGGTTATTACTTTTTTTAATAAAAATTTAATAACACTTTTCCTCGATTGATTTACTAGTAAAAAGCACTTAAAAAACACATATAAATTACATCGAATATTTAAATAAGAAAAATTCTATTTATTATAAATTGATGTAAATTTTATATTATTAATTTTTTTTAGAGAAAAACTCGTATAATAAATAAATGTTATTTAAGTAACAATTCTCAAATATTGTGTAACTTTTATAAAATCTTTTATTTTATTAAAAATGTATATATTAGTTCAATTATTCATAATAGTATTTTTTAAAAAGTAAACCTAAGTTTAATTTCATTCAAAATAAATAAAAAAGGATAAAATAATTATTTTTATTGTCTATAAAAACTCTTAAATTTTTTATTTTTTAAGATAATTTTTTTATTTTAAAAATATATATAAGTGTTGTAGTTATAAAAATATGTGTAAAATTTTATGTTATTATTATTATTATTATTTATCATTTTATTAAATAATAAATTAAACATATACTTGATAAATATATATATATATATATAAATTAAATTTATGTCACGTACCCAAATAGTTAAAAACAAAATAAAGATACAGAAATTTAACTTGATTTCATAAATTTGTCTAATTTATACCGTAACTCATAAATAATCTATTAATATCCCTTTTTGATATAATAATCTTAACTTAACATTCAATACACTTTATATTTTAAAATTAATATTAAAAACTTAAAATCACATCCAAATTCAAAGTCACATTGTAACTAAATCTTACACATACAGATCTCAACTAAAAAAACCTAAAAATATAAGTAATATTTAATATTTTTTATTTTTGACACAAATAGAAAATTAATTTTTTTTTTGTCGTGGGTTTTCCTCCCCATGAAGCCACCAAAGATATATACAAAGCACGCACAACTACAATTCCTTGGTGTATAATTAATATTAATTAGAACCTTTGCAATTTCTCAACGAAGATCACTTTATATATATTACATGCATGCTTCAACTTTCAATTTAAACAGCTCACAAATATTATAACTGATGGCATAATACTTGAAAGCCATATCTTAATCAGCCATTCTAAGTACTCCAAAGTAAAAATCATTTAGTTTTTTTCTCTCCTTTTTTTTTATAATACCATTTACTCCAAATATCTACGCATTAGTTTTAGAAAAAATATTAACATTAAGTAAATGTTGAATATTGGCTCTAAAAGTAACAAATTAGTGGCATAATTTAGGAAAATTAGTGGCCTAATTTGTGTCATGATTTGTTGCATGATTTGTGGAAATTAATGGCATAATTTAAGGAAATTAATGGCCTAATTTAAGGCTTAAATTATGGAACAATTTAGGGAAAGGGAGCCTTTCTTCATCTATAAATAGGAAAGAGTTCATGCATTGAAGTACAAGGCAAAAATCAGAAAAAAATGAGAGAGAGTATAAGCAAACTCAAAGAGAGAAAATACTTGTGAGTTTGGGAAAACACTTGAGAGATATAAATACTTGTGAGTTTGGGAAAACACTTGAGAGATATTATTAGTGAGCAAATATGTATCTCAGATCAGTATATTTCCTACTCAACCAAATAATATTCAGCTTCCCTCGACCTAGGCGAACCGTCAACTAACCACGTAAATTATATGCGTTCATTTTATCGCTTTGATATATTCATATACCGTTATTTATTGCTTCCGTCCACAAAAAATTGGTATCAGAGCCAAATATAGCGGTATTATATATCAAATCGAAGCTCTCGACGAGACGAACGCAACGGTGAAAGAATCGCTCAAATCGAAAGTCAGAATCACCGCCAGAAGCTTCTGGAGTCCTACTGCCAGCAACTAAGTCAACTCGCCGAGTTGGACCGAGTCAACTCACTACTAGTGATATTCGGGACAGAACTGTCCGCTTTTCATCCGTTTTTCAACCGAGTTGGATCTATTCCTAGCTAATTGGACCATTCTCGGGATTCAACTACGTACTCCGTTTTTTCAAATAAGGTATAAAATTTGGAAAACAATGTTTTAAGTTGTAAGTGCAAAATTTTTGTTATCGGTTGTACTTACTGGGCGAGAAGGAGAGATCGAAGAAGTGTGAACAAGTCACCATAGAATTTATGGCAAAACCAAGTTCTTTACTAAGAAATATGTTGTCCAACGCAAAGTTTCGAGGTGGAGAAATTGACGACACCAATAACTTCTTTGGCATGTGGCAATGTGAGTATTAGATCTATTGTCTTGCATGATCTAATATAGCCTCTGGAGACCAGGCCAGGAGATTATTTAAACGAAGATTGGAATTACGCCAATCGACAAGCCTTGTGGCACACCGAGCGTGTTTAGGAAAAGATCGTAAGTACTTTGTCATGAAAGAGAATGTAGCCAGCTTCTAAGAAACTAGAGGACAAATACATGACGAAAAGTATCGAGAATAGATTTTACTGGGAGTAAGAAACTTTTCCGTTTCCAAAGACAAGAAAGGTACCACCTACGATTGAGCACTTAGATAATTTCAATAAAATTTCGCCGATCTCGCAAAATTTAGATGTTGAAATTAACGATGAAGATAAAGCTATTGTCATTGAATTCATTACCCGAGAAGCATGAGCATTTAACCACAACCCTGGTTATATGGAAAGGACGCAGGTTAAGTTCGTAGATGTTTCAAATGCTTTGGTAAATAACGAAGACGGGAAGAAGGATCAACATGATCACGTAGACTCAATATCGGCATTGACGGCAAATGAGGTGGACTATGACAAGAAAATCCGGGCGGATCAAATAATGCGGGAAATCTAGATCAAAGTCACAGAGGAGAGTCATCCGGAAGACATCCTGCGGGACGAGGTGTGCGCTATTGTCACCGTAGTGCCATCGGAAGAAAGATTGTCCAAACAAGGACAAGTCAAATGCAAATGTGCACGTGGCGTCACGTGAAGATGAAGAATCACTTGCCGCTTTCATCATCAAAACCTACTCGGATAAGTGGATCCTCGATTCGATATTCTTATCATACGTGTCCAAACAGACATTGGTTTTCGAGTTTTGAGAAGCTCGATGGCGAGTTGTGCGGCTACGGGCAACGCATAATGCCTCGTCGATAAAAGCGGATCGAAACAATACGACTAAAGATGCACGATGGTACAATCGAGACGACTTAGTAATGTAAGGTATATTTCCACCTAAAGAAAAACCTTATTTCTTTAGGTGTTCTAGATTCGATGGTTACAAGGTAACATTAAAAATGGAGTCTTGAAAGTCAGACGAGGTGCATTTGTAAAGAACGGGCGGTACTTAAGGCGAACTTGTATTTTCTGGGGGTGTACAGCTACGGGAAGATCGGTTGTCTCAAGTAGTTCAAGAAAAGGCAAATGATTCTTCCTCAGCCTCATGGCACATGCGCTAGTGGCACGCCGGGTGAAAAGAGCCAGAAGGCTTAATGAAGCGGAGTCTTTAAAGGTGCCAACGTCGGAAAGTTTGATTTTTGCGAGGATCGGTAATCGGAAAACAAACAAGAGTCAAGTTCGGTAACCGCCATTCATCGTACTTCAAGGATCTCTTTGATTATATTCACACGAATGTTTGGGGACCTTCCAAGAATGCATCACTTGGAGGTAAACGTTGGTTTGTGACTTTTATTGATGATTTCTCTAGATATATCTGGATATACACTATGAGTCACAAAGATTAAGTTCTGGATATCTTTCTTAAATGGAAGAAAATGATCGAGACTTAGATAGGTAGGAAGATTAAAAGGCTCAGATCTGATAATGGTGACGAGTATAAATCAGATCCTTTCTTTAAAGTTTGTCAAGATGAAGGGATAATCAAACATTTTTTAGTTCCTCGTACACCACAAATAGAATGGAGTCAGTAGAACGATAGAATCGTACTTTGGTTGAGAAAGTTCGATGTATGCTATCTTATTCCAAATTGAAAGTCGCGTATTTGAGAGGCTTTGTCATATGCAACTCATATAGTCAATGTACTTCCCTGGCGACCGCATTAGATGGAAAAACTCTAAAAGAGGTACGGTCCTAACAACCTACTACCGATTATGATTCATTGTGAATATTTGGACGTCCTGCGATATTTTCATGTTAGTTAATCCAAACTAGATCCTGTAGCAAAGAAAGCTATTTTCTCGCTTTGCAAGGAGTTAAAGGATTTCGACTTTCAGCGTGGTGAATCCAAAAAGATCGTCTTAGCGAGATGTTACATTCGACGAAAGTATACTGAGACAAACAAATTTTGATAAGGAGAATGAAAGTCCAAATACTCTTTCTAAGGTGATGCTTCGAGACTTCTCGGAAGATCTAGAACAGATTGCACCACCACCGATCGTGGCGAAGATGAAATTGATGATCAAGAAGAGATCTCATTGAAGCGTTCTCTCACCATCACCACCGGATTAATCAACGACCCATTGCCACTTTACTCGGCCGAGAAGGGAGATTAGGAAGCCTACCGTATACAGACATGGTAGCATTCGCACTTCCGAATCGATGATGATGTCCCATGCACTTACATGCAGGTTCGCAAAAGAGCTGATAGTATTGAAGTGGAAAATGGCAATGGATGAAGAGATGAAGTCTCTACATCGTAATCGACTTGGGAGCTTGGTTCAACTTCCCAAAGGAAAGAAAACTATTGGTTGCAAACGGGTCTATGCCAAGAAGGAAGCGTGCTCCCTGGTAAAGACAACATCGGATACAAAGCGACCGGTAAAGCAAAAGGCTACGAGAAAAGAAGGAATAGACTACAACGAGGTATTCTCACACGTTGTTAAGCATTCATCTATTCGGATACTATTGGCTTTGGGTAGCACTGATCTCGAGTTAGCTCAACCTCGATGTCAAAAATGCCTTTCTCCACGGTACTTTGAACGAAGAAATCTACATGTCTCAACCGTGATGGCTTCAAAATTCTGTGACGCAGAGAATCGGGCTTGTAAGTGAGCAAGTCAATTTACGCCAAGCAATCACCGCGACACAATGGTACAAGCGTTGATAGCTTCATCGTAGAGCAAAAGTACACACGTAGTCGCCTTGATCATCAGGTATACTTTCTCGGAAAACTCCAAGACGGGTACCTTCATTTATTTGCTCTTATATGTTGATGATATGTTGATTATAAAAGAAACGAGGTGGAGATCGACGTATCAAGGCTCATTGTTGAGTTCAGAATTTGAAATGAAAGATTCTTGGAGAGCTAAGAAAATTTTGGGATGGAAATCACAAGAGATAGAGTCATGTGGGACGATACGCACTCGCACCGAAGAAAGTACTACAAAGGTTTGACATTGATGAAAAACCAAACCCAAGTACACCGCTTGCTCCTCACTTTCAAGCAAGTTGCATTAATGTCACCTAGTACCACCGATGCAGAAGAAACAAATGGAATGTGTTACATATGCAAATGCCTTTGGTGCCTGATGTATGCGATGGTTTACACCAGACCGATATTTCCCACGTTGTTAGTACGGGCGAAATGCGTTCGCATACGGATAATCCTGCAAAGCGACACCGGGCAAGTAGTGAAGTGGATTCTACCAGACATCTACGGTAATCGCGGATATTGGTTTGAAGTTTGAGAAAGACAAGAAGGTAAACACCTAGTTGGATACGTGGATTCTGACTACGCTTCGAGATGGATAAGTGTCGATCTACAATCGGTTATGTGTTCACAACGGCGCAGGAGGACCAATTTGTTGGAGATCAACATTGCAGTCAACTCGTAGCTTTGCTTACTACAGAGGCGAGTATATGGCTGTAACAAAAGCATTCAAAGCTATGCATGGCTTCTCGGGTTGGGTATTGGGTTTTAAGAACGTGGAGGTTTTTCGCGACACCGACGAGTGCCATTTTTTTTGGCAAAGAACCAAGTTCATCATGGTCGCATCAAACACGTCGATGTTCGATTTCATTTTGTTCGGGAAATCGTCTATGAACGGAATGTTATACTCGAAGTCGGAATGAGATAACCCCCGCATATACGCTTACAAAGCGCCATATGGTTACGGGGATCAAGTTTCAACACCGCTGAACTTGATCAACATCTTCGAGCTTAGGGCTCGTGGCGCATTTGGAGGCAGCGTTATGAACTTTTTCGCCAAGGTGGAGATTGTTGAATATTGGCTCTAAAAGTAAAAATTAGTGGCGATAATTTAGGGAAATGAAGTGGCCTAATTTGTGGGCATGATTTAAGGAAATCGGTGGCATAATTTAAGGAAATTGGTGGCCTAATTTAAGGCTTAAATTATGGCACAATTTAGGGAAAGGGAGCCTTTCTTCATCTATAAATAGGGAAGAGTTCATGCATTGAAGTACAAGGCAAAAATCAGAAAAAATGAGAGAGAGTATAAGCAAACTCAAAGAGAGAAAATACTTCTGAGTTTGGGAAAACACTTGAGAGATATTATTAGTGAGAAAATCTGTATTTGTATTTTGTATATTTCCTACTCAGTTCAAATAATATCTGCTGCCTCCTGTGGACCTAGGCGAATTGCCGAACCACGTAAATTCTGTGTGTTCATTTTATCGCTTTGATATATTCATATACCGCTATTTATTGCTTCCGCCCACAACAAGGAATATAACATGTACATATATGCATTCATTGTGCTTCATTTATGGGTAGGATGCATTCCCTACTTCATATTCAATCAAAAATAATTTAATTAGTATATTTTCTACCACAAAAAACCATAACTTTTCAACGAACTTAACATGTTTCTTTTGTTTTATATTATCATCGTTAATGAAAGAGTTCAACATTCCTCTAATATTTAACTTATCTTCAGTGACATTGTAACTCCAGATAAGTTTCTAATAAATTTTTATAAGTTATATCTCATTTTTTTTCATAATGATTAATAAATCTTTACCAATATCTTTGAACTTCTTCCTTACTAAAGAATCATAACACAAATTATCCGATCTACTAACTAAAATAAAATTATTTCTTAAAACTGGGTACATACTTCACATCACATAGTGTTCGTACAACTTTATCAAATATATTCATCTTCATAGTACTCATACCAATGATTTGTTTCTTAAACCATTAGCCACACAATATCACCAACATTACAAGGCATGAATCTATCAAAAAACTCTTTGTTTATGCATATATTAAATGAGCAATTAAAATCTAAAATTAAACCATTTTGAGAATCATCATTGGTTATCACAAAAATTATATCATTTTTGGTGTCATAAGTTTCAATTATCTTTTTCTTTTTCTCATCAAGGTCCGTAATGGCCTTCAATATTTATTTCTTTACAATACATTTTAATGTGTCCATTTGTATGATAATAACAGTATTCAATATTACATCTTTGACAATGTTTGAACCAATTTCCATATATACGTGTATATCTCCTCTTAGATCTTCTTTGTCAATTACTTGAGCTTTCTCTTGAATTACCCTTTGTAACAAGATGGTCGATATAACTCAAGAAATTAACCAATTGATTATTATTATTAATTTTTAAGAGAGTTGTTAATATCTCATATATCGTCAATGTAGTATTTTTCTTAAACAATAAGGATATAAATATATCATATAACTCGAGTAGCAAAAACAATAATATGGTTACTTGATCTTCTTCTCATATTTTGATATCAACTCTTAGTAATTCAGAAACATTATCTGAATTTATTTACATGACGTTTAATATCAACTCTTTTGTAAACCTACGGTTTTTGACCATTAGCTTTGATCTCATTTATTAGACACAATGAAAATATAAAACGATAACACAAGAAAATAAACATAATAAATTTAACATGTTTTAATAAATTAACTTAATCTACATTAAAATTATAAATAAATTTAACATTATTTGTTAATTTTTGGCCGCTAGATTTATGATTTGTTACTAGAAAAGAATAATATAATAATTAAGGTAAAGATACTATATTCGAGTTATATTTGTGAAATATATGTATTTTGTAGATATGTATTTGATTTGATTTTTTATTTTTGAGTGTGTCGAGAATTTTCCAACCTTATCAGTTATGAACTTACACTAAAGCTTCAAATCCTTTTTTTTTTTTCCTTCAACTTTTTTTTGCTAATGACTTCGATTCCCATTATTACAAAGAGAGAGAGAGAAGAGAATCGTGGAAGCCCATCACAGGGCCCATAATAGTATAAGTCTGGACTCTCAACGGTAGGAGGTTTTGATATTTATTTATTTATCCATGGTAACTGGTAAGAGGTTTAACTATCAAACGGCCCCTGGTTTTTCCTCCTTATGCTTCCGTTCAGTCCTTAAAAATCCTTAAAAGAACGAACCATCAGCATCAACCATCAAAGAAGCCAAATCAAACAAAAGTAGTAGAATTCTAAAATCATGGTGGGGCAGTGGACGGTGACGAAGCCAAGCAGGAGCGACGAGGTATTAGATGCAGATCAACAACTCAAGATCGCCGACCAAATCAGAGCTTACTTTGATTCTTCGGATCCCAAGCGTCCCCAAAAGCCCAACAGAAGCGAACCCGATGTTTTTACGCCAAACCCACTTCAATCCACCGTCAATCAAGATATTCCCGAGCTTGAGAAACTGCGATCTCTACAATCTCAATCTCAGGTCTAAACTCTGAAGCTGCTCTTTTTTTGTTTTTTTGAAGTTCTCAGATCCTATATAAATGTTCCAATTTTATTTTATTTATTAGTTTTTTTTCCTTCTCTGTTTGCAGTTTACATTCTCACCAGATCAAGGAGCAACTGATGTTCAAGATGAGTTTGTGGAGACCCAATACTACAAAGAATTGGATTCCATTGAAAAACAGCATCACACGGTAAACATCAAAAAAATAATTTTTTTTCTTTCATTTTTTTTTGGGTTTTTCTTTTGGGTCCTTTGGGATTTTGGGTTATGTATTAATCAATTTGAATGGAGCAGACAGGAACAGGGTTTATAAGGGTAACGAGAGAGGAGACTGATTATATTCAATTGGGGGAAGGCGAAGTACCTGCGACTAGGATGGTGACTGTTGGTTACAGAAGCAACCCTGCAATGAATGATTGGGTTCCAAGGATTGATGAAGATCAGGTATGGATTTAGATTAATATTTTGGGGATTTGTAAAATGGATGGAACAAATTTGTAGAAATGAATTTGATGTGTCTGTACGTGAATTTTAACTTTTTATGTTAACAGATTTTTGTGTCATCAAAACCAAACAGGAGTGAGAGCTCTTAGATAGTTAGACGATCATCTATTCACCCAATCATCCCAACTTCAAAGAGAGAAGAAGAACTCTGTTCTTGTTGTTGTACCTAATTTCCGTAAAATAAAATAAAAAAAAATGTTTGACGTCTTTTTTCTGCCATTTAAAAATGTCATCAGATAAGGACTGAAGGGATAATAATGGTATTGTTGGAAGGTTGATTTATGCAAGATTGTTGAAATTGTTGTAAATTATTGAGAATGTTTTAAAATATCAATTAAATATTAATTTTTAGTTAAAATATTCTATATATTATGAATATTATTGTTAAATATTATTAAAATGTCTAATAATATTTTTTTCACATTTTGCAAAAAAAAAAAATGTTTATTGCATATGGGTATATTTTAAAAAATAAATAATTAATAAAAATTATTTTTATATTTTTGAGATTTATTTATTTATAATAGTTAATATAATTGGATAATTTATTTAATTATTTTGAGTTTTTAATTACTTATTTTATATTATTTTTATAAAAAATATATTTTATTATACAATATTTTAATTAATTAATATAAAATATAAGTAATTAATTAGTTTGATGTTTTATAAAATTTATATATATTTTTTATATTTTTATTAGAATAGTTTACGAATTTTTTAAAAATTTTGTAGAAAATATTAATGTTTTTATAAAATTTATATTTTATTATATTTATCTTTGTTAAATAATATATATATATATATATATATATATATAATTATAAGTCTGATTATAAATTGAGATAGTATCATATCGGATATAAATTGTATGAGTATTAAAAATTTAGTAGTACTTAAAATTTTGATTTTTTAAACTTTAAATTAAAAATATTTTTTATTTACATTAAATATTAAATATAAATAAATTTTTATAATAGAATTATTTTGATTAATAAGATGATAATATAAAATAAAATAAATATTATTTTAAATATAAATTTTAAAAAATATTTATTATTAATTTTATCTAATTACATTATATATATTATTATTTAATAATATATAAAATAATTATAATATTAATTTAATATCTAATATAATTATATTTAATACTTAATTTACTTTAATTCCAATCACATGTCTTGAAGGGCATCTCCAATGGAACTTTAGAACACTAAAATAGTGCATTTTTGTATTAAAAATTATTCCAAAGAGAATTTATAATTATGCAAGATGAACAATGTTGTATTATATTTAGTATGATGGTGCTCATTTAGCATCATAGTATTCACGCGTTATTTATTTATTTTAATCTTAATTCCAGATATAAATTTAAAAATATTGCTTTAAATTTTATTTTATTTTAATTGTTTACTTTGAGTAAATTTTGTTTAAATTATTTATCAAAAAGATTATATTCTTTATATTAATTAATAATATTATTTAATTTTTTATTAATAATTTAATATTAAATATAAAAATAATAAAAATAATTATTATATATAATATTAAAAATACAAGTACATTATAAAGTAATAAGGAGAAACAAATATAAAAGTTAAAAATACAAAATACAATATGAAGAAATAAACTGTGTTAAACTAAAATAAAATTTTAGTAATTTGAAAGATTAAAACAACCAAAAAAATATATTTATATTGTATTTTAAAATATATAAATTAAATATTCGTGGGATGAATATATTAATTTTAAATATTAATTTCTTTTGTATTTTTAGTTGTATTTTTTTATTAAATGTAACGTTTTTGTTAATAAATTTTTTATTTTAAAAAATATATTATATAATTAATTAATTTGATATAATAATTATTATGAATTTATTAATAATAGAAAAATAAAAAGAATATTTTACTTTTATAAATGAATATACATTTTTTTTAAATAATTACGTTATTTATACACCTTAATTGTAATCAGAATATCTGATTTTTTAAGTATTTGAATGAATTACACATTGAGTTAGGCCAAAAACAAAATAATTCTTAGTGTGTGATATTTAATGTAATAAATTAAAAAAAATAGTATTTTTATCTTAAAATAGTGTAAAAATTGTAATAGAATAGAGTTTTCTTTGGAGATGTTTCGATATTTTCTTAGGAATTATTGTTTTTATCTGTATCTATTGTAACGTTGGCGTTGATTTTCGGTAATTTATAATTTATGAATTAAAATATTTTTTGAAAAAAATAGTATATTAGGAATTAATATTTTTAAATTATCTTTATTTTTTGTTTTAGTATTTTTTGATATATATTCTTAAATGGAATACATAAAATAACCATATTTATGTTATTAAAACAATTTTTTTTTTCTAAATTCAATAATAATCTCAAAAATTTAGATTAGTTTTGAATATTAATTATGTTAAAATTGAACAAAATGTATATTAATAATTTAAATATGTATATTTGATGTGTATTAGTTGTTCAAATTAAAACATAAACATTTAGATCGTTTTAATGTTAAATATCATTTAATTAAATCATGTTTAATATTATTAAAATGTTAATTTTATTGTTAAAAGTTTTATAAAGATGATATTTTTATATATTTTTTAATATTTATAACTATTATAAAAAATTAATTATCAGTGAGAATTTTATTAGTAAATAATAATATTGTGGTAATTATTATTATTATAATAATAATAATTTATTAGTCATAAATTATAATTCATTGATACACTATAATGTTACTAGTAATATGCAAGAATAAAATAAATATTTTTTATTTTTTATTTTAATAATTATAATAATAAATCGTGTACTGAGTTATGTTGTTTTATTCAAACGATGTGAACCTCTTTCTGTTTTGCTTCCATAATTTAGAATATATTTTTCATCCCATGAAAAAATTTTACGAGAACATATTGGAATTTTTAGTAGAAAACATATATCTTTAAATGAAAAAAAAACGGTATCAAAATAATATTTTTTATTTTTTTATTATAAAGAAAATAAATAAAAAATGGATATTATTTGTTATTTCTATATTTTTATCTCCCGCCGAATAATCTTACACCGGGGGAAAAAAATTAACAACGCTAGAGTTTGGTAGTGTTGCTAAGAGGAGGCCAGCAAACATCTATTAACATCTGAAATGGTACAGGGAAATCTTAAGAAAATGACCAACTGACACACTAATGGACATAGATTGAGTATATACACCGGACACAAACTCATGTTTGGATCATAAATAAGCGTCTCTGTTAATAAGTATAATTATTCAATATTAATTTTAAATATATTTAAATAATAATTAATTAATTATAAATATATAACAATTTTATTATAATTTAATCACTTTTTAATATTTATATGATTTTTATTCTATTATATTATTTAAAATATTTACATTAATTTTTATTTTTTAATTATTTTTAACTAAAATAAAAATATAAAAATAAAAATAAATAAAATTCAATCTAATTATTTTAAAGTATTTTATATTTCATTATTAAAATTATATTTTTTTATTTAATTATATTTATATAAAAAATAATATTAATATATGTTCGGTTTTATTATTAGAATAATTATCTTCGACCCATGCCTTATTAATTACAACTATATTTTAGAAAAAATTATCAAATTTTTAAAAATAATCATAATTTTAATTATTCATAATTAAAATATCTATTCTTAATCGTTGGTGGATCATTCCATATTGAAAGTATGGATTTGAGTTGATGTTAAATGAGATGTATAGTAAATAAGTAGATCCGAACACAAATTAGATATAATGAGGTAATTACAAAATAAGTTTATAAAATTAAAAAAATAATACATTTAAAATTTATAACAATAATAAATGTATGAGATAAATATAAGTAATGTTATTTTTATTGTTATAAGTTCTAAAAATATTATTTTTTACTTCTTTAAAAAAAATAATATCTTTAAAATTTAAAACTATAAAACTTACATATTTTATATATAATTCATATATATTTTTTATTAAAAACAATTTGTGAAACAAAGTAGTTGATATTCGTCGTAGGTCGATAATTTATACGAGGGATTGATTATTTATTTTTCTTTTAGCATAATCATTTTTGTAGCTTTCTTTTTTGTGCATACTTGTGTATATATATATTTTCCTTTAGTTTTTCTTTTGTAATGGAATAATGCTCAAGCCAAAATATCTTATATGATTAGGAGTGTGCAAAAAATCCGATCATCCGATCAATCCGATAAATCCGATCCGATCCGTTGATTTTTCATCCGATCTGATCCAATCCGATGGTCGGATCGGATGGAGATTTTTTCCATCCGTTAAGTGCGGATCGGATGGCGGATTTTATTACGATTCATCCGATCCGATCCGATCCGACCGAAATTAATTATATATATTTATTAAATTAAATATATATAAATAATTAATATATATTTATTTAATTTTTTAATGTTTTTTTAAATCAAATAATTTTATGTTATTATTTATGTAAAAATTTAAAAAAATTATTTAAAAATACAAAAAATAGAGTTAATTAAATTTATTGGTCGGATTGATCGGATTGATCGGATGTCATCCGAATAGTTTACGGATCGGATTGAGCGGATGTAAGAAGTGATCGGATCGGTTGCGGATTAGGATGTTTCAATCCGAGCGGATGGTCGGATCGGATCGGATGACAGTAAAATCAACGATTTCGATCCGATGAACACCCCTATATATGATAGTTTTTACACTAATTGTGAAGTAGTCTTTTTTTTTCTCATTATGATAGATTCAGATATCACATTAATTAGCCCTTTTAAAAGTAAGTGTCTCCCTATAAAGACACTTTATAAAGTGGAAGTTAGAGTTCAAACACAATTTTGATAGTAAAGTTTATCATAAGTCCTAAAATCTTATATAATTAATTATGGACTTCAAACATGACATACTTATGTTTCCAATAAGTGTGTGGGTGAGTTCTTTGTTAACATCAATCATGAGATGTAAGAGAAAATATAAACATACAAAACAAGATATTGAATTACATAATGTATAATTAATTAAAATAAATCAGGTTATTAAACTTGATCCAAAATAATATTGGAAATTTATTTCAATGTTAGAACAATTCTACTCGCTTGAATTTTTTTAAAATGATAAATTTTAAATAAATAATTAAACTAGTCAAATTAACATGCTTATATAAGGTCAATCAACCACGACATATCAATTTCTAGGTGAGAGAGAGACAATTAATTACCCAAAAAAGATAATTTTTTCTAACTCAAATTTTCTTAAATTCTAGTTTTGCAATATATTTGGGTTTAGTTTCAATTAACTTAGTTATTTTTGACATATTCTTAGATTTATCCTTATTTTTTCCTTTACTCTTCTTTTTATCATCGGTAGTGATTCAACATTCATGTATAGATGATTAAAATTAATTCCAGAATATCGAGCATGAAAGGCATTGTTAAAATATGGATATGTCACAAGAAATATACTATTAGGTCTAATATGACATTCTCAACCACAATTATAACAAATTGTCACAAATTTAACATGTTTTTTAGTCATAGATGCAACCATTCTTTGTGTATACGAGGATATAATAGGACTAGAGTTAGAAGCACTTACCAAATCTGTTCTTGATTCTGAAGGTGTAGCAAGTGAATAAGACATGTTTAAAGGTTTGAAAAAATGCATTGTTTTTGAAGAAGTTGGCATAGTGTGCTCATCTATATATCCTAATCCTTTATTGTTTTCATCTATATTTTTATAATCCAAAACTTTATTCCACCTTTCATCTCCAATGGTTAGTCTTTTCATAGCTTCTTTGGATTGTTTAAGTTCGTGTAACAGATTTTTTTTTTCTTATTCTAAACTTGCAAGATTTGAATTCAAATTGCTAAAAAGCTCTGACAAATCATTTTTTTTCTTTTTCAAGTACCAATGAATTTATTTCATAGAATTTAAGTTTTTCATTAAGTCTAGTAACTTTTACAAGTAACCTATCATTTTTCTTTTTACATCCTACTAAAACTATGAATAATTCATCAATATTAGTGTAATTAAATTTATTAGGTAACACTTTAGAGTCATTTTTCTCATTATCTAAATCAATATTAGACTTATCATCATTTTGACTAATTGTTGGTGATTGATCATGACATCACTGAGGTGGCAATCCGTTTGGTAAGGCTTGGCCACACCTATGGTAGAGGTGCCCTTATAGTTAATAAAAATGCACTTTATCATCATTTTAATGATGTTTTTTGCACATTCATTCATCCTCGTCTTCATCATCATGTTGTCACTCCGTGTAAAGGATACTTCCTTTGCGCTATTCTTAATGATAAGATTATAGATTTTGTAGCATGATTTATAGGACCATCATTATGCATTTGATTGCCCTTATAATTCTTATCTATACTATCCTTCGTTGATATCTAGAGAGAATTCCAACTTAATTTGTTGTATTTCCTTTTCTTCTCATAGTTAAGTTGCTATTCTCATTCTCAAAAATGCTGCTCAATGTACTTGTTGTACCTTGATTCCCATTTGTACTCATTCTTCTCCTGTTACTATTAGGGATGATGCTATCATTTCTATTAGTTCTTTCTTTATGGAATTGTGTACTTTTGATTGGAACTACCAAGATATCAAGAGGGCTCAGGCATAGGCTCAAGTCTTGGCTATTTCTTACCACTATGCTCCTCCATAACTTGCGCATGTTAGACCTCGATCTTATAGCTCCAAAGGCCCTTTTTCTCACTCTAGTGCCTCTTCAGTTAGTTCACTTGTCTCCTTATTTAGAACTTTTAGTGGAGAGGAACTTGACCCTGCTTTTAACCAGCTTCTCCCATCCATCTTCCATCATCAGTCTTCTATACCACCTACTGACCCTTCTGATCACAAAGGTCCTCACATAATGTTGTTTATGATGATGATGCTTGAGAGTGTGATAAAGAGTGCTAAACTTATTTTTATGGTGTTTGTATTGTATTTTTTATTTTGAAATAAAAAAAATGTAATAAAAAGTTTGTTTAATGAGAATAAGTTTATTATTTGTCTTTTGTTTTTGTTCTCTATTCTTGCATGTATTGCTTCTTGTTATGATTGCCTTAATTTGCTTTGTTGTGTTGCATGAGTGTTAGGATTATTGCGTACTTGTATGTCTTATCCCTTATATAGCGATATTTCTTTAACTTTTTATGTCAAAAAGGGGAAAAAAGTTTGTGTGCACAATTTGCTGTTTATTTCTATGATGCTTATTGCATGGGATGTGAGTGTACAATCTCACTTTATTTTGTTACTCGACTTTAATTCACTTAGGAAGAGTGTTGGATGAAGTCAGTAAAAGATATCTATATTGTATGAGTTTCTACTGCACGTTTGATTGTGTTTAGTCTATCGATGTGTTATTGTGTAGGGGTAACACAATAGTATCAAGATAGACTAATTTTTTTACATTATACATTCATGAGATATGTGCTTGTTTCGTGTGTGTAGGTTATAGGTATAGAATGAGCCATTGAGTTTCATACTTGCAAAGAGCAAGTGAGTTGAGACATTTATGTTTCATTTTATTCGAGTGTCGATGAGTTGATCAAAGAAAATAGTTAGAGCACAAGAGACACATACACTTGGAGTAGGTGTGTTTTTGAATCTTGGTTGTGTGTCGATGTTTTGCTCACAATCAAAAATATAAATTTTTTATATGATACTAAAAGGAATATAAGAATATTGTATAAAAATAAAAACGTATATTCATAATAATTTTTAAAAAACCAAAAACAATAATAATATTTAGTTATTATGAAGATGATAACTGAATTTGAGGACTTTTTTAACAACGATTATGTTTAGTTATTACCACCCCACAACCATTGTTTTATCAATACAAGTTAACAATATACGATTTTATTATAAAAAGTTAATAATATATGATAAAAGTAGGAAGAAAAAAAAACCCTTCTGTTGCCCTTCAAAAATTTGCTAAATGAATGGAGGCATAGGAGCAACTTGGTGGCATAATCAAAATATTTGTCCAAAGGGACACTATTTAAGCTATCATCAATTAATAAGTTAAAAAATTAGTTATTAAATACCATAAAAGTTGAATGTTAATATAAGAAGAAGATGTTATTTGTATAGTATCTTAAATTAAAAATTGAGTGCTTAACTCCCTTTAATTTGTCTTTATAATTTATTATGAAATTATTTAAGAAAAAAAATCATGACTCTTTAAATATTTTTAATTTTCAATAAAATATTAAAATAAAATAATAAAAATTATAAATATTAAAATGAATACTTTGTGAATTGTTTTTATATTGAGTATCACTCTACTATCGTTGATTAGTCGTATTTTATTAATATTTAATTATTTTAAAGAAAAATAACAAAATTGTTAAAAGAAAATTATTAAAATAATATTATTTATCTTTAATTTATTAATTTTTTTATAACTGAGATTAAATAATATAATTTTTAATCTAAATAACTAAACGACACAAAAGATTTAATTTAAGATGATTATGTGTTATTTTTTTATACAAGTATATTAGAAAATGAAGAAATTATAAAAAATGATTTATTATTAAAATTGTAGGTTTATTAAGGGATAATTTACATAAATGATTTAAATTATGCTATTTTATAATAAAAAATTAAGTATTTTAGCACTTTATTAGTGTATGATTAGTATTATTTTTAATTTTAAAGAATTTAAAATGTTAACATTCAAAATTATTGTTTTTCTTTGTAAGAATAAAAATGAAAAGAAAAAACACAAATTTATTTATAAAACTTGTCAAAATTAAAATGTATTACATGTTTTTAAATAAAATACATATTTTTAAAAACTCAGTCTCTTGGGACACACTTGCCTTCGTTCCGGTTGGAAGCAACTAAGAAAATAAATAGCTAAATTGAAAATTGTTCTTTATAATTGTAAAAGAAAATAAAGTAAAAGATCAAACAAAATCAATATACAAAATATATTTGTGAAATGAGCACGTTAAATTAGTCTTATTTTTTTTTATTTTAAAAATAGGCAGTTTATTCATTTTATTTTTAGATTGGGTTCAATTGTTATCATATATTTTTTTTTAAAAATAGTAAAATAAATCTAAATTGTGATTTCTTATTTAAATAAAATACAAGAATATATTTTATATGAGTATTTGATGGATTATAAAAATTTTGGTGTCAAATAAAATTATAATATTCGTAAACTTTATCATTTTTATATTTAAGTTTTTTTTTTATTTCTATGTTATTAAAAAATATTTTTTATCCTAATAATTTTAAAATGTATTGATAGACATGAGTATATACAGCTCATGCCAAGACAATTCATACTGTATATCATTTTACATTGAAAATCAGTACTTCTTTGAGTTTTCATATTATTAGAATTCTACAAATACCTTGGTTAGAGACTATAAACATATAAACAGGATATATATGACAGAGACATTGATAGTTTTGCATTTTACTTTTCTTTTATAAAAAGCTAGCTTCACAAAGAGCTAGCACAATTAACATTTGAAATTATTTATGTATACATTTTCCATCAATAATATGGTTATTGATCAGTTGAATATGCAGGTTTTAATAATTTAATACCTATGGAAATTTCACAAAAAAAAAAAAGGAAATTAGAGATTTGCTGCATATGTTGTGATTCCGATGTGGTCAGAGGGTGTTCCTTCAAGTATTCCTACTCAAATGATTCTATGTTGACAGGCATATACAATTACCAAGTAAACACTAATATTATCTTAGAATGGTATATACTATGGAATTTTTGGGTCAGTCGCATGTGTGTTTTTATGCTTTGTTTTTCGTTGACTTGTGCATCGTAAAACAATATGGAATGACCCCAAATGGTGAAAACATAACAAATCAATTAAAATTAAAATTAAAACCCAACGCATCAAACATTTCAGAAGTACTATTGTTTAGAGGGGCACCGTGATTAAATTAAACAGTAAAAATGAATAATTTTGACACTATTTTTATGATTCCATTAAAAATTATGAATTTTTCGATCAAGCTATTGATATAATATGAAAAAAGATCCTAATTAATGTTCCAAAAATTTATAAATTTTAAATGTGTATTTTAATTCAATTAAAATAAAATTTTATTTTAAATTCCACGTATAATTACGTAACTTTTTATTTTAATTGGATTAAAATACACATTTAAAAATATGTAAATTAAGTTGTGATAGATTAAATAACATAGCTTAATATATATACATATCGACAAAAAAATTAAAGAAATTAAGCAAAATAAATTATAATAAATATGTAAAAAAATTTAAGTATATGAATGAAAAATAGATAAAGTCAATATTATATGATATAAATAACAATAAATATTTATATAATTATATGTGGTGTAACAAAAAATTGTTAAATTGTATAGAGATAAAATATATATATATTTTTTAAGAAAATGTTAAGAAAATTAAACTTGTAAAATTTAAAGATATCACAAATTTATAACTTTAAAACTTGTAATTATATAAATAACACTATTTATGTTTAATTCATATATTTTTACTATTAAAAAATATAATTTATTATTTCATATTGAATATCGTCTAATTTGACGCCGTTTAACTTAAACTACGAGCATTTAATATCGTTTAATGTTTCAATCCATTAAATATTATTGATGTGTTATTTTTATTATTATGTATATATTTTATATGTTATTTGATGTAATTTCTTTAAATTTTTTGAAAAAATGTTTAAAATATATCAATTTATTGAAATATAGTTAATAAAAATTGTATTATAGTAGAATAAAAGTGCAAAATATATAGAAAATCTAAATAAATACATAATATAATAAAAGAAAAGAAAAAAATAATATTTAAATAATAAACTTTAGATGAGGTAGTAACATGTATTTTGTAAAATATAGAAATACATTTATAAATATAACAAATAAATTTTTTTTATCTAAAATTTGAGGGATAATGTTCCCCTCTTACCTATGCCTAGTTCCTCCTCGTATACACTTTAACAATATGCCATATGTATTATGATTTTAAAATTAACTATAATAGATTGTTTGTGCAAGTTAGGAATGGTCAAAAAACTAAGAATTTGGTTATCTACACTGTCGATTCAATTTTTATCCGATAAATTTTAAAAATAGATACAATTTTAAATAAAAACTGAACATGAAATAATAGATACGATTATACTAATAACCGTACCAGCTCGTACTCAAAATTAATTATATTTATTAAATTAAATTATATATTAATTAATAATTAGAGTTTATTACAAAACTTTTTAAAAAGTTTGAAAAAATGTTTTTTTTTCTAGTATTTTTTATTAACCGTCCCAAATTTTTATCCACGAGTAAAAAAACACCATCAAATCGTAACGATTTTTGGATACAAATTTTATAATTCAATTTTGGGAAGTTATATCAAATAACCGTCCCACTCATTCCTAGTGCTGGTCTATATTAAATAATAGGCACTTTCTAAAAATACCTAGTGATTTATGAGATTGTGCATTCAAGAAAAATGATAGTGAATGATGAGTACGTGATAATAGGATCTGTAAATATCAACGAAAGATCTCTAGGAGGTTCCAGAGACACTAAAATTGCAATGGGTGCATACCAGCCACACAATATTTGGGCAAACAAACACTCAAATCCTCGAGGACAAGTGAGCATCTGATATCCCAAGTTCTCTGCTCTTTTATCTTTTTCTATTTATAAGACTAGCACAGCAGTAGTGTTACTATTTTCTCCTTGTTTATTTTAGTAATCTAGATACAGTTGTCATCATAGCCTGACTTAAAAGTTGTATTCCGTAGCATTATTCTTGATATGTCTGCACAATCATTGAAGAAATGAAAAGTTGATTATTAACAAGTGATAATATGAGTATGTCTTCTGTTTCAGATATAGAGCATACAGGAGATGAGAGTGTTTTAGAAAACCGAAGAGTCTACACTGTGTAAGATGAATAAGGTCCCTGAGCAAGAATAATTGAAAACTATATGTAGCAGAACAAGTAACAGAAATGAAGGGACCTATAATGAAGTATCCAGTGGAAGTTGATAAAATGGGCATAGTCAAGTCTCTTCTAAGATTTGAAACATTCCCCGGTGTAGGTGGCGACATATTAGGCTCATTTACTACCATCCAAGAAAATCTCACCATCTAACGTGTGATATGATGAAAATTAACACCAAATCAATAAATGAAGTGGTTGAAGGTTGTAGAAAAATAAATGAAGTGGTTGAAGCATGTAGAAAAATAAATAAAATGGTTGAAGCATGTAGAAAAGAGGAATGTGTAGATAATATTTGTGTGATTAAAATTATTTTTTAATTTCATATTTGTATGATGTAAATTGTATGATGAGGACTATAAATAGTCTACATTGCATTTGGTTTAATCATTCCATTTAAAAAAACAAATAAGTGTTTGTATTATTCGTTTGAGTGTGAGTTGAGAACTTTCTCTTCGAATGTTTGTAAGGTGTTATAGTGTTTTTTTATGAATTGTTTCTGAAATGTGTTATAGTGTTTTTTTATTGTGTATATAATACAAATAATTTGTTTATTTGTTTAGACCCAATATTAATAAATTTAGAGTTATATATTCTAATTTTTTTTCAACATGATCCGCTTAACCAACATTACTCATTTTCTTGAAATTTAATTAATTATTATAATTTTAAATATGTAGTTATTTTTAATAATTTAAAGTATTGATAAATAATATAACATGAAATTTTGTGTTTTTACGATGAGTTGGATTTTGTAAGATGTTTTCTTTACAATTAGGAATTCATTCTTTTGTTTAGGTTATAGTTTAACAATTTTTTTATACCATTGGATTTATATGGTATGTATGTTTATATATATGTTATGTTTTTACTTATATATGCAGGGTATTCTGGTAATATACATAGGCGTATAATGTACCAATTTTTATATCCACACTTTTTATTAAAATTGTGGCTATAAGGACACATACAAAAATTGTGGCCGTTGGACAACTTATAGCCACGATTTAAAAAAAAAAACCCATGTCATAAGTGACATACATGGACAATATTAATAACCTATGGCTACGTTTTCTCTTAAAAACTATGGCTATAAGTTGACTTACCATTATGATTAAAATCCATGGTTAAAAAAGGTTTTCTATGTTCATAGTTTTTTAATAATCATGGTTAAAAGATTTCGATCATTGTGACTAAACATGTCATTTATTATACTATACTAAAATCATGTTCTCTAATAATACTCTTAAAAAGAATCAAATTGTGGTGAACAAGTCAGCTACGACCCACGATTTGGACAAATTAATGAAAATGTTTTTTTTTTCTTCATAAGATTCAATGTGTTTAACGATGTTTAGCAGTTGTCACGATATTTCATGTTCATTTAACCGATGTAGTAAAATGGGATTCCAGATTCTATCCATTGTAGAGCATGAAACCTACGACAAGCTAATTTATTTAGAGAATTTTTTCATAATTTTTTTATAATTTTTAAATTACGTGATAATATAATATTTAAAATTAATAAAAAATTATTTATTATTCATATAGTTTGTAATAAAATAGTAATCAAGTTACTAAAGTTTAAAATTAGTGTAACTTTTTATTTAAAAAAATAAATAATTAATAGGAGACGAAGAAACATAATAAATGTATATTATAAGAATAATAAATAATATTTCAAAACCATTAAAATATACACTTGAATTAAAAGCTATACAGTCCAATATTTTTCTCAAAACGCGCTTATCAGGAAAGAGATTATCCAGACTTATAACCAGCATATTGCTGGCTTTTTTGGACGATGTGGGACTCCAACACTCCCCCTCACATCGGACGAAAACACCACAAAGACCGATTCCATCGGCCGACACAGCAACCAAACATCGAGAAACTGTGCCAAGAGAGCAGGCACATCGGGACCCCAGGATCAGCTTTGATACCAAATTAAAAACTGAGCAGTTTAATATTTCCCTCAAAACGCGCTTATCAAGAAAGGGACTACACAGACTTATAAACAGCACATTACTAACTTCTCTGGACAATGTGGGACTCAAAAATAATACAAAGATACAATACATAATATTATATAAAACATTATGTATTAAACACATAATTAATATATACAATAAGAGCTAGTGTGCTACATAAACTAACATGAATGTCATTTTAATACCATAGTTGCATAAGATAACACATATATTATATAATTATTGGTTTGATTGCGAAATTTAGCATAAAATTATAAGGTGTAGCACTCATTTTGTTTATTTTACCGAGTCTACTTTCAGAATTATTGTAACATTTCAGTTGGTTTCTTTCTTATTTGTCTTTTTGTTTTTACTTTGATGAAACAGATTTCAAATAATGACCTTATTAATAAAAAAAAGAAGTTTAAAATGCAAGAACAAATAACAAAAGAAGAGTAAGTGAGAGAGAACCTTGAAAATAATCACAAGTCACTTTCTTGTATCTTGGAGTCATAGGAGTGTGCAAAAAATCCGATCATCCGATCAATCCGATCCGATCCGTTGATTTTTCATCCGATCCGATCCAATCCGATGGTCGGATCGGATGGAGATTTTTTCCATCCGTTAAGTGCGGATCGGATGGCGGATTTCATTACGATTCATCCGATCCGATCCGATCCGACCGAAATTAATTATATATATTTATTAAATTAAATATATAAAAATAATTAATATATATTTATTTAATTTTTTAATGTTTTTTTTAAATCAAATAATTTTATGTTATGATTTATGTAAAAATTTAAAAAAATTATTTAAAAATACAAAAAATAGAGTTAATTAAATTTATTTTTCGGATTGATCGGATTGATCGGATTGATCGGATTGATCGGATGTCATCCGAATAGTTTACGGATCGGATTGAGCGGATGTAAGAAGTGATCGGATCGGTTGCGGATTAGGATGTTTCAATCCGAGCAGATGGTCGGATCGGATCGGATGACAGTAAAATCAACGGTTTCGATCCGATGAACACCCCTACTTGGAGATATATTCCTACTTAATTGGACCTAGCTCTTTACACTCTTATGTAATTTTAAAATCCACAAGTATTTAATTGATTTGAAGCAATAAAACATAAATGCAGCAACAGATACCAGAAAGAATTGTTCAACAAAGAAATATCTTTAGATAATTTAATATATTTTAAAAAATGTTTATTAATTCTAAACATATTTGTCCTTCACCTATATAAAAAACATTTTAACATAATTTTATATATTTGCGTCAGCAACATCACAAAGAAACTTACTAATGGGGATAAGCCTAGCATACAGATAGCTTCAAGGACCACGACTTTGGGCCTACTAACTCCGTCACCTTCTTCTGTCTTCTCAATTACATGCAAGTATTTCATGAACTTGTCCTTTTTTAAGAATTAAAAAAAAATTTATTATAACTTATAATAACAAAAATAAAATTCAAATAATATTGAATCAACCGGATAACGTTTAATATTAAACGGACTTAAATAATCATAATTTAATTTAAATGTTAGTTAACTAGACGATATTTAAAATAAAATAATATGACATATTATTTTAATAATAAAATAAATATAAATCGATGAATACCAAAGCTAAAATAAAAAATTATTGCAAAATTATGCAAAAAAAAAAAATATATTAAGAGGAAAGTAATATATAAGAATAAAATAATCAAAATACAAACATTTAAATTTTTCAATTTTTTAACGTGAAAATATATATTTTAGTGACTATAATACTGCACTTTTTTTTTACTAATAATAATAATAATAAAGATAAAAGTATAAATATCAATATTTAAAAGCAACTCTTAATACACCTAAAATCCTATCACAAATCAAGACGGTGAAACAAAGAAAAGATAAACTAATTAACTTGCAGCCACAACTGATCTTGAGATTATCTTCCAAAAGATCAAACGTGCTCTGTCTTGTGTACTGAGTATTCAAAATATGGCTTAGTTAAATCAAAGATGGTTTACTTTGGCTTCAAAATGTGATGACGACTCCTAATTAAATTTGGAAATTCGATAATGGGTAATCCTTAACGAATTTGAATTATGCACGGGAGTCAGTGCCTAATTTATAGTGTACAGATAAAAGGTGGATCGCAAATGTAAAATTGAACTCATGTAGGTTATGCATGTGAGTTAAGTATGAAAGAATAATAAGCCTCCCTAGGATGGAGACGAGAATTCTTCGATATTATTCTAGATTCATTAAATTTTTAAGTTGTGATTAATTTTGTACGTGTTCTTTGACTCTTTCTTACTGCATTGGTTGTGTGGATTGTTTGGTTTGCAAAGGAACTCTACGTTATGGGTACTCAAAACTTAAGAGTTTGAGAATAGAATTTAAAAAAAAATCCTTGATGTCTACGAAAGAATCCACTAGATATAAAAATTTGAGGAACTATTAAGCTATATTTTTGTGAGACTATTTTGTATTTTTAGTATTACTCAATGATGAAAAATTTGTATATTTTTTTAAGCCATTTGAATTATACAAAAGAAAAAAGAGTTAGATCTATCAACCATCGTAACTTTATCGCTCTAATTTTTATGGTTGAACTAATCACCCTTATTTTTATGGGTGAACAACATCAATAGTTTTGTACCTTACACAAGTAAAGTATTTGAGTCTCGTAATTTTTTTACTAGGAATGACAATTCGTACAAGCTGGCTTATTACTCTTATTTTTATAGGTGAAGGGCATCAGATGTATAGGTGGTAGTTCACCTTGAAAGAATTATCCTTGCAGTTATCATTATTAACAGATGACTGATTTAAATATTGAGTACTTATAATATGAGTTTTGTGTACATTTATATTATCACAAATTTATTATGTACTTATCAATAATAATCTCAAGTTGTTTTAGATATATATCAAAAAATCACAACATATTTAGAATATTATATTCCTATGTATAACAATAATCTAGATAAATATAACATGCAATAAGAATTTACAATTACACCTCAATGCCTTTAATAACATCTTGATCCCTAAGTACAACCATGCTATTAGAGTTTTGAGTGTCAATTTCAATGGTCAACTTACTTGCAATATCTTCATTAAATTCCTCACATGATTTATTTTCATCAATTTATACATCAATAAAGATAAGAAAATCGTATGAATGAGAATATCTAAATCCTACCCCTTTTATTTTAGAACCTTCTAAAGAATAAGATTTATCCAATTATTTTATATTTAGGTTTATCTAAATAAATTTTATACTTAAGGCTGATGCTAGAAAACACTTTAATTTGCTTCAATGGACGTAGGATTACTATTAGAGAATATTGAAAATGAAGAAGCAACTGTTGCTGGTTGTTGGAGATGTAGATAGTTGAGGATGTGAAACTAAGTCGATTGGGAATTGAGAAGAAACATGTTTCTCCAATTTTAAGTTTTTAGCTTAGTATGTATTGTTATAGTTTTTTTTAATTTTATTTCTGGCTAACGAGTTGGCTCAAACCCAACTCAAATTTTTCGGATTATTTGAGCTGGCTTGAATTTCGTTCGAGTTTAACTTGATTCATATCCGATTCAAGTTATACGATGTTAATTCAATTTGGTATATTGAGCTACGACACAAATTATCACCCCTACTTTTTACTGGATCATATATGTCAATATTTTTAGAAACTTTTAAAGTCTTATTTTGACTATTGATTAATAAATTGGTTCAGATTCTATCATTTATTAGTCATGTTACTAAATTTATAATTGCAATTTTGAAATAAAATTTTTATTGAAGTTATTAGGATAATGGTAAATGAATAAAAATAAATTTAAAGATTTAATTACATAATAATAACAAGTTTCACAATGTTAAGTTATTAGATCATGCATGACTAACACATATTTTATAGTAGAGATGAAAAGTGATCTATTTCATTTCATGTCTTATTTAGTATCCATAAAAGATTCATGGTATAATATTATCTTATTTAATTTAAATATCATCTAGTCCCATTTTATCTCATTTAGATTAAATAATTATTAGACCTAACTTTAAACATATATATGTTGTATCATTTTTCTTATTAAACTTGTATTATTATAAATTATCATTTTTCATATTTGTTATTATTCTTATATTCTTAATTGTCTTATTTAGGTCCACTATAGATAAATATGATATCTCAATTAGCATCATTTCATTACTATCTTATCTAATTAAAAATCAAGTGAGCCAAGATAAAATAAGTTTTAAAAATTAATGGATTATCTCATAAATTTTATTAATATTTTATCTCAATTTATACGTCTATTTTATAGCAATAATTTAGTCATCTCATCTCATGACTTATTAATAAAAGTAAGCAGCGGATCAACTGTCTGTTTTTGGTCAATGTAAATCTAACCAGATCCGAATAGATTTCAAGATTTTCAATCTGAAATCAATCCGATGATATAATCATTCTGAATCCAAACATATCAGATTTTTTGGATCGAATAAAGACATATTGTTATTGAAATTTATTTATGAATTATTATCATATATAAAACACAACAAACACAAATTTAAATTTTAAATTTATATTTTTATAAACAATATTATTATTTATAGTTACAACTAAAAAAATTGAAAGAATAAAAAATATGTCTATATAGTTAATGAATTATTATAAACATTTATATTTATTTTTTAAGTTAAGATAATAATATAATATAACTATGGTATGCATAATATTTAAATATAAAATAAATTATGTATTTATTTATAATTTAATTGTAATTCAGTTCGGATTAGATGCAGCGGATTATAAAATCTATTAATTCAAATCCGATTTTATTATAAAATTTATAAATTCAATCCGATCTGAATCTAATGGACCGAATAAGATTTCTCAATTTAAAATAATTGATCAGATTATTTGTTCACACCCTTACTTATTAACACAAGTAAAATATCCAGAGAAAACCAGACTCAGCCTAAGATGTGCTTGATTATTATAGGCACAAGACCTCCGTTACCTTCTATTATTATGTCAATTTCTCTTTCATCAACCTTTTTTTGAAGGGATTAATTATGTTTTTTATTCAAATATATAGAATAATTTATAAAAATATCTAAAATATTTATTTTTTACAATTATAGCTATAATATATAAGTAATTATAAAAATATACTCAATAACATTCATATTTAAAGTCATAATTATGTCCTCAATATATGGATAATGATGCAATTATACATAATATTTGACATGTTTTTATCATTATCCATATGTTTTTATCATTTCTCATATGTTGTGAGCATAATTGTAACAAAATAAATATTTTGAATATTGTTAACAATTATCTATATGTTGTAAACATAAAACATAATTATCCCTTTCTCATTCCCACTACACGTTAGGCTAGTCCAGGTCCAAGATAAGCTTTATATACAAGCTCAAACAACATTGAATTTTGACCTTTACTTAGGAACAAAATTGTGAAATCTCTCAGGTTGAAATTTTTCTGGCTCTTCCCACAAAGTAGGGTTTCTATGTATAGCCCATACATTCACTAACACAATAGTATTACGTGGTACCTTATATCCCCTAATAACGTAATCATCAGAAGAGTCATGTGGTACAAGCATTGGAGCTTGATTTAATCGAAAGATTTCTTGACAATGTTGCTAAGGTAAGGTAGTTTTCAAAGGTCTGATTTATCTAGTAATCGTTGTTGGCCAACATGAGCATCAAGTCCTGCTACTACCTTTCTAATAATATTAGGATGATTGAATAGATTGAATAATCCCCTTTCTAATGTTGGTATTGATTTACTAGTTCTTCCTACAAACCTTTGTATTAGCCATGTGAATGAGTATGTAGTGTGTTTTGATAGTTTAAAGATGATATTATTAATAAATTCATAAAATGAGTCCTTATTTATGCAAGGAAATGCATCAATGCAAAAATAAATCAATAAAAAGATTTTCCATATCATCCATGATCCGAACTCGTATCAAAGTTTCATAGTTCCTCCTTGTAGCAAACCCTATATAATTATTTTTGACCAATCATATAATCCACTTTGAATTTACAATGATGTTGAAATTTTATTTAAAACTATTAAGAAATAATTATTATTGATCTAAAATTCTTTATTTTATAAAATGTAGATGCTGATTTTTGTCATCATCAGATATGACTCTTCTTCATAGATATGCTAGAGAGAGAAACTCATTAGGATCACATACCACTAAGGGATATTGGCCTTTGGCCCTTCGATGCTAAATTCAATATAAAGACTTATAAAAAGTAGAGGAACTTAGGGTATTTCTTTGTGATGAATAGGAAATATAGTGTTTGTGGTTGCTATTAAATCTCAAAGAGATATGAGTTTTGATATTCAAGTTATATGTTGTGGGAAGCGTAAAATCATGAATATATATATATATACATAATATAATATAATAAGAAGTAACCTAATTTGTATCCCCTATACACATGGATATACTTTTTGTAACATCGTGATTCTTTCCGTAATTATCTCTATTGAATAATTAAGGGATAATTATTAGACATTTATCACTTCATTGAGACTATTCAACATATATGCTCATTTGATCACCGAGTGCTTATTGGATTAACCCGTGAGACATTTTGTTGACTAAAATTACTTATTGCTTTCCATTATATTACACCCAACATAAAATAAAAGAAAACGAAATTAAGTCTTTAAACAAAAAATAGGTTATTTTTATTAGAAGAAGATGAAAAATCAAAGCTAAAAATTTCATAAAGTGGTTAGTATGAATTTTAAAATAAGTAAATAATTAGTTTTTTTACTTTATTGAAGAATAATATTTAATAAAAATATTTTATAAGCAATAAAATCCAAACATTATACAAATATAAGTGATTTAATTCAATATTAATAAGACATCCCTAACTTCATTTAATATATAAGTTAAATATAACATGAAAATACATATGAAAATAAGAGACACAATTTGGATGGACATATGGATGGACATCCGTTGGATCTCATGATTATCAGTTGAGATCTGAGTAGTGGAACTAGTTTATTGGTTCATAATTCCTCTTATAAGTTCAGAGGATCAAGTTAGTAGACTTGGTAGCCATAATAAATGTGAAGCCTTCTTTTAGGAAATGCTATGTACACTTCTTGCATACGAAGAACTAGAGAATGTTAAGAAAGTTCTAAAGTTTTAATTCTTCATCCTAATAGAACATACTTGTTTCCTATATACGGTGCCAGATATTGATGTCAATTTTTATCAACACCAAGTAGGTTGTTCTATGTGGATCTACGAGATAAAACAACCCATTAAGTCAATAACGAGATTAATGAAGATCGTAGAGATCTAGATCTCACTTCATGATGAAGAAGAAAGAAAATATTTGATTATATTTGTGTATCAGAGATATCGGTCAAGTTACGTGTGAATATGGACAATTGAATATATATATATATATATATATATATATGTGTGTGTGTGTGTGTGTGTGTATAGAGATTAAAAATAAAACTCCATTCAAGAAAGAATTATGGTATACAACTGATAACTTTATGAAAGTTGAGTTATTTAACACTTTTTGAACTACTTATTTGTCTTGTTAGGTGGAATGAAGACAAATGAAGTCAAAATGAGTCAAAAATGGGAAAAATCACCACCATGCAGTACATGCCACTACGTGCTTTTTTTTTTGGCACTACACATGATCTATGGCTAGACATTATTATGTCACCAGAAGAGACCAGGATGTGGTGCATGAAAAACCCATGCGGCGGTGCTCGTTTGTAGCTGAAAAAAATCATATTCCTAGTCAAACATTGATTTTCAACCTTAATCCGTAACCCTTGGATAATTTTAAGAGATGATCTAATAGTCCATATTAGGTCCTTTTTTTCTTTACATTGACACCATTCCTTCAAGAATAAAATACAAAATTATGAATCAAAAACCCAAGCAATTGCTAAGAAGAAAGAAAAAGAGAGAAAAAGTTCAAGAAAATATTAAAGAAAACACAACTTTGTGAAAGATTCAAGGGAAAACTAGTGCTACAAATCTAAAGATTGAGTGTATGAATTCTTATTCTCCTTTCTTTATTAATTTATATATCTTTCTTTATGAAAAATATGAGCCTTATGAACATAATGATGTCTAGTTAATTTATTAATCTTTGTGTCTTATCAATGTGAGGTTATGGCATAACAAGGAGATCAATGTACTATTATGGTCCCTAAACCATTATAGGATTTTCAAATGTATCCCAATCAACTTTCCATATACTGGGAATCAATGCTAACAATTTTAAACTTAGGCTAGGTATTATTCAGATGGTATAGGTAAACTACTTTGGAGGGTTAGTCAACGATGACACAAATCTTCACTTGGCTTCATTTTTGGAAATATGTGATGCATTCAAGGTGAATTGTGTAGCTGATTATGTAATTCACCTTCATTTGTTTCCTTTCTCATTTAGGGACAAAACTATGGCTTGGTTACAATCACTATATGGGATCAATTGGCTGAAAAATTCTTGGCAAAATACTCCTCACCTTCAAAGATTGATAGATCATAAACAATATTACCATTTTTTAGCAATTTATCGAAGAATCACTTTATAAAGGTTGGGAATGCTACAAAGAGATGTTAGGAAGATGCCCATGTTATGGTCTTTTTACTTGTTGTAAGTGCAAACATCCTATAATAGATTAATGGGACAACTAGGGACCATAATTAATGATACAACTAAAGAAGCTTTAATGAGTAAAACTGAAGGTAAAGCTTTTGCATTACTTAATAAGATGGAATCCAATAATTTCCAACGACCTATATAAAGGCTTAACCCATAGAGAATGGCTAAAGTAGTAAAAGTAGACACCATAGTAGCATTGCAAGCTCAAGCTAATGCCTTGTTATTGGGCCTAGCTAAGATATTGGATGGTGTTAGTGTGCGGGTAAATATAGTACAGAGTTTATTCATGGTGTGTGATTATTGCAATGAACCTCATGCTACTGAGGCATGTTGGAACCTTCCTAAAGTAATAAACTATATCAATAATCAAAACCGCTTTAGAAACCCATACTCAAACACATGCAACCCAAGATGGAAAAACCAGACAAATTTCTCTTGGAATAATAACAACAATGAAGTTAGTAATCAATTCAAATGTTAACCCTTCCCACCACCTGGTTTTCAATAACCACAACAACTATAAGTTTAAGAGAAGAAACCACCTAGTAAGGAAAACACACATACTTTAATGGAAATGATGAAAGACTTTATCCACTCAGTAATTACAAAAGTGGATCGTAAGGAGTCCACTTATGGGCTTTTATCCTAAATTTTGAGATCCAAATGGAAAAAATTGCCAAAACCATAAGTCAAAAACCTCAAGATAACCTTCTAACCAACACATAAGTAAACCCAAAAATAAAGGGTAAGAAGCATTGTAAAAAAATAGCCTTTAAAAGTGGTAAAAATTTAGAAGAAAATCTGAAAACTAAAAAGGATGAGGAAGAAAAAGTGGACAAAGAGAGTAATGAAAAGAAAATTATTGAGCCAAACAAGATCAACCTTTATAAACCCACAATACCTTTCCTTCACAGACTCTAGAAGAAAAAGTTAGACATAGTTTTCAAAATTCCTAGATGTCATCAAGAACCTACACATAAATATACCATTTGCAATATGTCAATTCATGAAGGACATCCTGTCTAAGAAAAAGAGGCTTAGAAATAATGAGATGATAACCTTGGACATAGGTTGTAATGCCATTCTCGATAGAAAACTATCACACAAACTAAAAGATATAGGTAACTTTGACATCCCTTGCACAAATGGGAATATAGACTTTGGCAAGGCATTATGTGACTTGGATGACATCATTAACCTTATGTCATTATCGATTTTCAATAGATTGGGGATTGGTGAAGCCAAACCCACTTTTCTAGCATTACAAATGATAGGTAGGTCAATCAAGCAACCTTGAGGTGTGGTAAAAGATGTGTTAATAAAAATTGACAAGTTCAATAGATTTTATTATACTAGATATAGTGGAGGATCATGACATTCCAATCATACTTGGTCATCCATTTTTAGAAACTGAAAGAGCCCCCATTGATGTAGAAAAAGGTGAGCTTACAATAATAGTGCAGAATGAACAAATAACATTTAATACTTTTAATGATTAAATTTCCTAATACTATTCATAGTAGTGATTGCTATAAGATAGATGTTATCTACTGATGTGTTTCATAACATGTTCTCTAATGATGCTTTAGAATATGTACTTATTAATTCTTTGAACACACATGTTGATGAACACCATGAAAATCACTTAAGCGTACACATCCATGATGGTAATTTAACTAAATCTATTGAACCACCCATACTTGAAACTTTAACACATATACTATGAACAATGAAATAAATTCATTAGAAAAGAACTCAACTTACTTTAATTATAGAATTGTGGAATTTGCAATGTAAGTTGATATTATTGACTATATGAACTATTTGGAGGCTACACCACTCATATGTGTATCTAATGTAGTTGTGAAGTGTCTTGAGACAAGATTCAGGTTCAAACTATCCATTAAGGAGCCACACAATTTAGTGGTCAAACCTTTACCAAACCATCTCTGTTATACATTTTTGGGCTCAAACGAGACACCACCAATCATAATTTTTACTAGTCTAAGTGAGGAGCAAAAAGAGGCACTATTGAAGGTGCTCAATGAATTCAAAATAGCTATGAATTGGTCTATTGTTGACATCAAAGGTATAAGCCTATCCATATACATGCAAAAAATATTGTTAGAGGATGGAGTTATGCCTACTAGTGATGCACAACATCAGTTAAAAACCTATTATAAAAAAGGTGGTGAGGAATGAAAGTTTTAAGTAGTTGGACATGGGCATCATTTTCCTAATATCAGATAGTGAATGGGTAAGTCCAGTCTAGTCCAATGTGTACAAAAAAATAGGAATCACTATGGTGGAAAATGAGTCAAATGAGTTAATACCCACAAGAACTATCACAAGATTGAGAGTTTGTATGGATTTTTGCAAGATGAATG
This sequence comes from Hippophae rhamnoides, assembly GCA_033030585.1. NCBI lineage: Eukaryota > Viridiplantae > Streptophyta > Magnoliopsida > Rosales > Elaeagnaceae > Hippophae > Hippophae rhamnoides. The sequence goes on from CM065430.1 coordinate 31,800,444, forward strand.
AAGCTACAAGGAAAGACCATTTCTTTCTCTTATTTGTGGATCACATGCTTGATAGATTAGCCGAGAATTCCTTCTTTTGCCTTCTAGATGGATATTCTTGCTATAATCAGATTGTCGTGGCATCCAAAAACTAAGAAAAAGACTACCTTCATATGTTATTATGGTACTTTTACTTTTAAGAGGATGCTATTTGGGTCATACAATGCACCTGCAACATTTCAACACTGCATGATGGATATTTTCTCAACCATGTTAAAGAAGCATTTAGAAATCTTCATGGATGAATTTTCAGTCTTTAGGAACATATTTGATAAGTGTACACTATCTCTCCCAAGTACTACAAATATGTGAAGAAAACAACTTGGTTTGGAATTGGAAGAAACGTCACTTCATGGTATATGAGGGTATTATCTTGGGTTACAAAGTCTCGGCTAAGGGTATTAAGGTGGATAGAGTTAAGATTGAATTAATTTAGAAGCTACCACCACTTACTAGTGCAAGGAGAGTTAAGAGTTTTCTTGAACACGTGAGCTTTTACTATAGATTTATCAAAGATTTTTTCAAAGTTTCCAAACCCTTATGTAATCTTTTAAAGAAAGATGTACCTTTCATATTTGATGATAAAGTTTTAGAGAAATTTCGAGTACTTAAAGATAAATTAATGTAAGCACCAGATTGGAGCAAGCCCTTTGAGTTAATATGTGATGCAAGTGATTTTGCTACTGTGGCTGTTTTGGGGTAGTGAAAAGACAAGATATTCCATGCCATATCTTTTGTAAGCAAGATGTCCAATGACGCCCAAATGAATTATGCCACTGAAGAGAAAGAACATATGGCCATTTTATATACCTTTGAGAAATTCCAATCTTATTTGGTTGGGACCAAGGTAGACACATGGACCATTATATAATAAAACATCTCATGACAAAGAAGGATGTCAGGCTAAGACTAATAAGAAGTGTTATCCTTTTGTAAGAGTTTGACTTGAAAATTCATGATAGAAGAGGGACATAAAATTGGGTGGCAGACCATCTATCTAGATCGGAGAGGAAAGCTAATGTGGATGATAATATAGTGATTGTAAAATCTTTCCCATATGAGTAACTTATTTTAGTGATTCAAATTAACATCCTATGGTATGTAGACATTTCAAACTTCCTAGTTTCCAATATCCTTCCCCTTTACCTCACAAGATAATAAAAGAAGAAATTCCATGATATAAAAAATATTTTTGGGATGACTTTTACCTCTACAAAGAATGTGGCAATAGTATTTTGAAAATGTGTGTCTCTTATGATGAAGTTGAAAGTACTCTTTACCATTGCCACAACTTAGACTGTGGATGCCATTTTGGAAGCACAAAAATAACAGTTAAAGGTACTTTAATCTTTTTATATTTGGCCTACACTATTTAGAGATGCCTACTTTATGTAAAGACATGTGATATATGCCAAAGGATAGGTAATATTTTCAAAAGAGATGAGATGCCCCTATATAATATACTTGAAGTGGAATTGTTTGATGTCTGAGGCAATGACTTTATAGGATCGTTCCCTTCATCCTTTAGTAACTAGTACATACTAGTAGGTGTGGATTACATGTCAAAGTGGGTAGAAGCTATAACTAGCAACAAATGTGATGCCAAAGTTGTCATGAAATTTCTAAAGAAAAGTATTTTCCCCAAGTTTGGAAGTTATAGGATTATCATTAGTGATAGAGGTACTCACTTTTATAATAGAACTTTTAATTCTTTATAATCTAAATATGTGATTAAGCATAAGGTATATACCTCTTATCATCCCCAAATAAGTAGGCAAGCAAAGGTATCCAATAGATAGGTGAAAAGAATCTTGGAGAAAACAGTCAATAATTCTAGAAAGAATTGGGCCTCTAAGTTAGATGATACTTTATGGGCATACAAAACTGCATTTAAAATACCTATTGGTACCATCCCGTATAGGCTAGTCTATGGAATTATATGTTAGCTACCGGTGGAATTGGAACATAAAATATATTGGGTATTGAAAGAATCGATAATATCTAATTGGTGAGGAAAATGATACTACAAATAAATGAATTAGATGGCTACTGTGGAGTGCTTATAAGAATGCCAAGCTTTACAAAGAGAACAAAATGATGGCAAGATAAGAAAATTTTCCACCATAATTTTGAATTAGGATAGCAAGTATTATAGTACAACTGAATACTTAAACTATTTTTGGATAAACCTAAGAGTATATGGTCAGGTCCCTTCATCATCACTAAGGTAACAATCCATGAAGCCATTGAATTGGATAACGAAAACAAAGAAAAGTTCATAGTTAATAGGTATAGAGTAAAGCATTATCTTAGAGATCAATTACCAATGAAAAGTCTTGGATGACCATGGTGGATGCACCTTAGAAGCTAATATGAAAGTCTAGCAAAAGATGTTCAGCATGACGTTTGATGGGAGGTAACCCAATGCTATTTTACTCATATGTTTTCTATTTTTTAGGTGAATAAATATAGTGGGTAATGACACAACAAAGATTGAACAATTTCAACGACGGATGTTTTGTGCCAAGGCTAAGGAGTTTTCTTTCATTTTACTCTTTTTCATATTCATATGTGCACATTAGGGCCAATGTGCAATTTAAGTGTGGGGGAGAGAACCTCAATTTTTATTATGCATAACTAAGAAGTATTCATAAGGCTATTAAAAAAACTCACAACACAATTATCCTTCTAAACAAAAAGAAAATAAAATTAAAGATAAATTTAGGGGTATTATAAGGCTATTAAAAGAAAGAAAGAAACAAAGAGAAGAAGAGGTGTGGAATAAAAGAGTGAAAAGAATAGTAAGATAGGGTGCACAAAAATATCAAATAAAATCTCAATTGTAATTAAATATGACATGATTAGAAGAGAGAGAGCTAAGGTGTGAAAAAAGTTTAAATAACTATTTATCTATCCCCACCTAAGCCTTACATTATAAACATGTAAAGCTCCCTTGATCTTTAACTAAATGCAACTTTACATCAGTCTGAATGGGTGTAAAAAATAGATTTACGAAACTTGTTCTAAGACTTAGTTGAATAGCATGTTCATACAAGTTGATTTATGAGTGCATTGGATAACATCATGTGAAACACACACAAATAAATTCGTCAAAAACCTTACATATCTTGACATTAATTGAACGTTGATTAATAGATATGTTAACATTCTTATCATAGAATTGTAAAAATTTTAAGGGGGATAGTTTTTACTGAACATACATTAATATATATGTATTTATGAATATATTGTTATATCAATTTAGCTAGATAGGTTTGGCTTTGTTAGAGGAGAAGCAACAAGTTAACTTTGGGAGTGTGATAACTATATGAAAATAGAGTTATTAAACAACTTTTTAACCACTTATTTGTCTTTTTATATGCTAAAATATTATGAAAAAATTTAATTTTTGTTTAATTATATCAATTTAGCTAGAATGAAGGCAAACATAGTGAAAACAAGTTAAAATGGAAAAAAATCAGCATTATGCCACAAGTGTCTTTTTTTGTGCTACGACACAGATTATGATGCCCTTTTTACTGGCGTTGCGGCACGCAATCTATGGCTAGACATTATTATATGATTAGAGGAGACTATGTTGTCATGCACAAAAAAAAAACATGTCATAATGCGCATTCATAGTTGGAAAAAAATCCTATTCCTAATCAAACATTGATTCTCAACTTTAATCCTCAACCCTTAGATCATTTTAAGATATGATCTAATGGTCCATATTAGGTTGTTTTTTCTTTAAACAAACACCATTCTCTCAAGAATAAAACACACAATTAAGAATCAAAAACCCTAACAGTTGCCAAAAAGAGAGAAGAGAGTAAAAGTTCAAAAATATTAAAAAATATACAACTTTGTGAAGGATTGAAGAGAAGATTAGTGCTACAAATCAAGAGGTTTAATGTATATCTTATTATTCTTCTTTTCTTTATCAATTCTTATGTTTTTATTTAAGAAAAATCTGAGCTTTATGAACATAATAATGTCTAGCTAATTTATTAATCTAGAAGTCTTATGAACCCAATTTTTACATGTGATGATCTAATATTTTATCTCAATTGTTATTTCAATTCAATTATATTATTTAATCTTATTTTTATGCTATTAATTGTTTAGTCAACAATTAATTTATAGAGACAATTAAATATATTTAAGAGAATTATTTAATTGTTTGTCTTGATTAAATATCATACATAGTTTCTAGGAAGAGATGTATGACTCTTATTTGTGTGGTCTATAATTGATGATCTTAATGAGTAGTATATAATCTAATTTGCATGAGAGTGTGATAAAATTAATTAGTATATGATGTGTAGTTTAATTTAAAAAAGAATACATATTATGTTAAATTCAATTGATTATTAATTGGTTGGTAATTATATTGGGAGAATTTTAGTGATTCACATGCTAAATATTTAGAGATTGAAGATTTTTATATCATTTTCTTATATATCTTCGTAGTTTTTGAATCTTACGATTTAAAATTAATTATCATTTATTTTTTATGTTTTTATATTTTTTTATTATTTAAATAACATTAATAATAGTTATATTGATATTCGGTTATAATAGTAACTCCTTGTATCCATAGTTATATCCATAGTTACGTACATAGATACATATATTACTAATAGTAACGTGATACTTGCGGTTACCGTGCTCAGCAACTAAACCTCATCATAACAATGAAATGACACTTAATCTTGGTTGGGCTAAAGGCTTTTAAATTTGTTAGAATATGACGTTAAGTTTTCTTTATTTATTTTTAACACTTCAATTATTCTTGAAAATGCTAAATTGTAAAATAATTATCAAAATTTCATTAAACAACTTATAACATTTTCGAAAAAATTATCTTACATACATAGAATTTTATTTTATTTTTATTACATGTAGAATTTTTGTCCACTTATATACCTAATTATACAATTGTAAAATAGTTACAAAGCTTTGCAATTAACAATAAAGTAAACATATATTTAGCCGCTAAATAAAGTAAACATATGTGAAAAAAATTCTGGGCTTAATTAAAAAAATAGGTATATAAGTAATATCACCTTTTTTTAATAAAATAATCACCTCAAAAGTTTTATGTCAAATATTTCTTATCTTGAAATATATTTAAAAAAAATTAACACAAAAACATATTATAATCCTAGAAATATAATATACTTGTACATTAGTCATATTTTTCCTTTAATTTTGGATAATGATTTTATGAAATATTAAGTAGATGTATCTCTTCTCTTTTGTGGAAAGTTATACCAGGCTTTATTCTTAATTTAGTTCTTTTAAAATATATCATTCTAAAAATATTATTTAAAATAAAATAATTGTTTTTTTCAAGATAGATTATTTTTTTAATTCTAAAAATATTATTTAAAATAAAATAATTGTTTTTTTCAAGATAGATTATTTTTTAAAAAAAAATATAGTATTTCTTTATTATTTATTTGAATTCAACAAGTGATGGGCTTCTCATAAATCCTATAGGCTTATAGCCCAAAATCACAATTTTGTTTAGAAGAATAGCTATACACATATAATCTTAACGGGGCAACACCCTCTACTCGAACTCTACAAGATTGCTAACATGGTGAAATGATATTGGTCTACATATCAAGATATTTTGAGTTCATCCTAAACTTACTTAACGTGGTTCACTTATGCTTACTCGATTTAAAAGAGAGTCTATTACATATATTCATTAATAATCATCAATTATGTCAATCTTCTAATATAAGATAACATAGGTCTATGTGTATGTGTTAGTGTTCGAAAAAGGTATATAATAGATATATATGTCCACGATGATAAGTAATTTTGGGATATTAATATGGGTAGAATATACTTAATAAAATATTTTAATATTTAAAATGACATCAAAGGAAATGAAAAATTAGATCTTAAAGATCACTCATTGAGATAAAAGAATAAACGTTTAAATTATCCACTGAACACATAAATCTTTAGTTATTTTTTTAACTATAGTCATTTTTTTCATTTATGTCTCGATTATAACCAAAAGGTTATGACATTTGTATATATATTATGAGAAAAATGTTTATAGTGGTTAAAAAAAATGATTATAATCGTTTATGTTTACATCATGACAAAATTGGTTATAAAAAATTAAAAGTCTTAACATGAATGATTATAAATTAATTTATGGTTATTTGTAAAACTTATAGAAAAAATTAAAACTTAGATTTTAAAAAATAAGAGCTCTCAAAAGTTTTATCCATCAAATATTTTTTTACACTTTTTTTAGAGTTAGGTTCATAATGGTAAAGTTCAGACATTTTTTTTAATTCATAAAGTAGTTACATTTGTGTACATTTATTAATTATATATCGTTTTATTTTGTGAGATAATTTTTCATGATTCTCTAATAAGCACGACAAGATAATGTATTTATCTTAAAGAAATCTAATAAAATATAAAATTTGATATTCATTTCATAACTTAAAATTAATTTTTCTATTCATGTTTTTTATAACTTATGTTTTATTATCTTTTATAATTTTATAATTTATATTTTATTATTAAAAATTATTAAAATTTATATTGATATTACATCTTTGTTTGTACAAGCCAAATAGATCCATGAAAACTTGACAAGTGTTATAAAATTTCAATTAAATTAGTTAATTTTGTTATAAAGAATAACTATAATATGAATCTATTTATTTATTTATTCTTACCCATAAAACAATTAAATTAAAATACAATGTCGACAGACGGATAGTTGACAGTTTTATTAGACATTTGACAAAACGCTATTTTTGACCGAGGTACGTCTTCCAAGAAAGATATGAAATGGCTCAGGAATCATGTACGAAAAGAGCCCATTACCATGTGATTCAAGCGGACTCCCATTTGCAAAAAAATAATATATATATATATATATATATTAATCACCATATACGTGAAATTTGTAAAGATTAAGAGAGAAAATATTTAAAAATAAATAAATGATTGAAATATAACGATATAATAATTTGTAGAGAATTTCGTCATTTTCCAAAATTTTTACATTTATTTTTTATAACTCTTAATAAAAAAACTTATAATAATAAATATAATTTATGTAAATTTTTATAAAATATTAATATAAAAACAACTATTAATAAAATTAAATTATATTATTGCATGTGATGATTAATATCATTTTTTAAAATTGTTAGTATTATAAATATTAATAAATTATTTATTTATTTATTTAAAAATTATTTATTTTTAATAAAATTGAAATATTAATTATACATATTATTATAATAATTACAAGTTAAATTTGTTTTTTGATTTTATTTATTTTTCAACTATATCAACTATTGTTTAATTTATAATATTATTATATATTTATTAAATTTAAATTATTGATACGTGTAATTGCACTAACCACCGTCCGTTCATATATATAATTAGGTTTCATTAAAATTTGAAATTTTTAAGTGTAGTTAATATTAAATTTATATTGAGGTTGTTATAGACTTTATATATATATATTTATTTATTTATCCAATACTACCTAATAATATTACTCTATATTATATATCGATATTTTTAAAATTTTATTTATTATTTTTAAAATATATTCAACTTAATCACGTTACATATTATCTTTACTAAGTATTAGACACTAGTATTTGTTAAAAAAAATATTTATATTAATCATTTATTTTATTAACTTATAATATCAAAGAAATGAATAATTTCACATATATTTATAGCTTAGCCTAGTTTCTAGCCTCCTTGAATTATTTATTTATTTATTAAAAAAACAATTTTTAGCTAGGACTAGCCTCTTTGAATTTGAAGGATAAAACACAAGGCTGCATGATCCTTGGAACCATGTAGGCGAGGCCAACAAGTAGTAAAGAACAGAAAAAAAAATTATTTATGAAAAAACAAATACATTTTTTTATGAACAATCATGAATATCAAATTTAGTATTGCTTATTAAAGCCAAGACAAGAAGACAATTTTGCTTCTGCAGCAGTTTAGGCCTCTTGAGTTGAGTAAAATAATCTTTTATTTTAGAGTTTCTTTTTATTTTCACTTAAATAAATAAAATATCAAAAAAAAATAGTATTGCAGGGTTTAATAAGTGAATGATTCACATATGGTTGAAAGTGTCACGTGTCTCTTTTAACTTTGGATAAAAAAATTGTGTTATATTTATAAATGTATTTTTTTAATTTAGAAAAATACTTAGTAATTTAACATCTCAAGTTTATTATTTAATTATTTTTTCATCATATTATATATTCATTTAATATTCTTCCTATATTTATAAACAATTTAATTATTTTTTATTATATACGTAAACCATGTATTATTATCTATATCTATTTAATTGTTTATTATATTTAATACTATTTAATTTCATTAATTTTTTTGTGGGTTTATAAATATTAAGTTTTGATATTTAATTTTATTATAACTTAATTTATATAATTTAATTTTTTATTTAAATTGTATAAAATTACACATTTGTTTCGTAATATTATTAATCCTATATTAAAAAACATTATAATTTGTTAAATTTTTGCAACATATCACGATTTTTGACATTATTTTAATTTGCATCATTTATTATTACTATTGTCATGCATATAATGCCAAAATCATCGATTTTTAGTATTAAATTACATACAGTACCCCTTGAATACCAATTTTGGCTGTTCCTGCGTTTAATCATTGGTTCATAATAATATGGTTGGGTGACAGAACTATAATACACGAGTTCAAATAACACAAAATACAACTCATTTTGAAAATCTATAAACCAAACAACACTTTTCATCTTTTACTTGATAACATTTTCACTACTCCATTTGCATTAATTATATATCTCAAATAATAGTTTGTAGATCAATTGTCGATAATATCCCACATAGAGCCGATAATATCCAACACGAGTCACGAATCCAACAATCTCAATTGTCCAAAGAAGCTCAATCTATTAAAGAATATTCCATCAATTAATATTTTTTGTTTTTTAAATAACAGTTACGTACCCACTTACCATTAATAGAATAAAACTCATTAACAATATTAATTATTTTTTTTAAATATAAATAATAAATTAAAATTAAATACATAAATAAAAATTATTTTTTATGTAAATTGTTTAAAATTATACATGTAACAGATACACGACCTAATCAATGATGATACTTCGTTACTATATAGTTAATGATGAATCTAACGACGAGATGATGTCCGATGCGAGGTGAGAGTCGATGGCTAAAACCAACAACGACTACGGATAGGGAGTGAAAGATTTTATTGTCAATTTGCTGCTAGTCTGTAACTGCACACATTCTCTTTGTTTCTCTCATTCATGTTCTTGTGTTATGTTGGTTAGTTTGGTAGCTACTAAACCTTAAAGATTTTGTTCACCTTCTTCGCTAATCTGGTTCGTGATTAGAAACATTCTTTTAGTTAAGGATAATTTCGTACATACAATTAAAAAGAAATCCTAACATCAAATAGCCTTATGTTCAAGTTCAATATGTGTCGAACTATCATAAATCGTAAAAACAGTATAATTATCCTAAAGATTAAGTCTTATATTTATCTTAAAAATATAAAATTTCAAAGATTATCATTATATATTCTAAAGCATAATTTAACCTATAAGAAAATATAGATCTCTATACACAATGACCTCTATGATAAATAATTTTCTATAGGATAATTATTTATAATATTAAAATATTTATTATTATTTTTATATACATGTATATTCAACCATGAGTAACAATATCTTAGAATTAATATCAAATATCTCTTAACAAAATATTATAACTAAAATTTATGTTAGCGAAATTGAGATCTATTCTATTTTATTAGCTACTGACTTAAAAGATAATAGTATCGCACAACACTCTCAAAAAGTGTTATAATATCGTAGCATCTTATTACTCTTACAGATTCTACACAAAATATTCATAAATATTGGTGCCATAAAAGATCGGTATCTATACCTTTTTTTTTTATAGCTTTTCAGTTTATAAGCATTAACTCAATTTGACATGTCTGGGTTCATTCCATTATTGAAAACACAATGGCATAATTGATTTTATACAATCTCTGTTAATTTATTTTATGTTGGATATGTTCATTAATGTATATTTCATTATATTACTACTTGTACGTACGTGGTAGATCTGCTACTCGATATGTGCCTACATAATTAAGTTTTATTCGATTTTGAATGCTTTTGAATAATACTCAATGTAATACCTTTCCATAGTCCTTCCAGTTTGATGTGGTGGTCCTCTTAAGTAAGAGCTGGAGTCAACCTATATTCTTTTAGTCCAGTCGGATGCCTTAATCCATAAGAAAAAATATGGTGCAAACCTTTAAAGCATTGTCTAGTTAAATTATGATAAATTACACATATTTCTAATTTAACTATGGATAATTTAGTTGTAAAGAGATAAAAATCATCTCACGATCCCATTCAATTGAGTTAAGATGAATTGTACATGTACCAATTCAAATTCAACAAATTGGGTTACGAAAAATTGAACATATGTTCAATTCAACTCGAGTGAGTGGGGTCATCGACGAATAAAATGCTAATTATTAGTCAGATAACATTCTAGTTTAATTGGACACATATGACGAATAAGATTATCAATCGATTAAAATTTATTTTAATTAGATATATGTCTAATTCGACTTCCATAAATAAGATCACTCACGGATCAAAATTTTACTAATTAAATAATTATTTAATTTAGTTGAACATGTGTTCAATTTAATTTCAACAAATTGAGATTATTATCGACCAAACTCGTACTATTTACTTCTAGTTTATCTAATTGAATAAATATATAGTTAAAATTCATTCGTAAATCAATAAAAATTAAGAACATTTGCTTAACAAAATATAAAAATTCAATATTTTATATATAATTTTTTATTAATATAAAGTCATGACATCATACAAACTATAACTTTAAAATTTTAAGAAAGAAAAAGAAAGAAAAAAAGAAAAACCTATAAAAAAAGTTAAAAGAAACATTTTTAAGATGTTTATTTGTTCTTGCTTTATAAAACCTCAAAAATTATAGCTTATTAAAGAAACGAAAATGTAAGAAATTTTTCATTATATAATATAATTAAAAGATAAAATTTGTTTATCTTTTCCTATTATTAGTTTTTTTATTTATTCATTATAATTAATTATTGTTATTAAATTATTATTTTTACGATTAATATTAATTAATGATAAATTTATATAACTAAAATAACACTAAAGTGTAATTATTTATAAGTATAAAATAAGTAATTTGCAATAAAAATTGTTTGTAGCAATATTTTCATAATTAATTATTACATGATATTTTTTTTAATATTAATATCTTCTTAATTTTTTATATTAATATATTTTTATTTAAAAAATATTAAATAAGTATTAAAAAATTGGAGCCATCAGGGTTATTGTTTTTTTTTTTTTATAAAATGAAGGAGGTCACTATTAGATAACGATGACATATTTTTATTTATATCATTAAAAATTATAAGAGTTATTAATCATGAGTATTAAAAAAATGCTTTTACAATATGGTATATCTTATTTTCTAACCCCTTGCATTTAGCAAGTTAATGACAATCGTTTATTAAATAAATCGTGTTCAAATTGGCACTAGTTCAATTGTATTAAATAGGATTCAAAACAAGGCCAACTAAAACACAACAATTATATAATTTTTGTTGCTACCATTCTTTTCTTCCGTGAGATAAATTTTTCTATCATATTATCAATTAATTAATATCATATGAGTTACCTAATAAAAAGTAAAAAATATTAAAATAAATAAAAAGATTAATTATAATTATTTAAATAAACTACTTAATTAGTAATACTTCAAAAACACAATGATAAGACTGGTGAATTTGTTACTTTCTCTAATTGCATTCTGAAACTTGTTGCAAACCATGTTCCACATGCCTCCGAATCTTGCAACATTTGCAGATAGTCTATAACGTACGAAATTCGGACACTATGGTTTATTTAGTTCGAGAATTATTTGTTGATTTTTTGTATTAATTTAATAATAATAATAATAATATTAATAATAATAATAATAATAATGCATTAATTAGAATCTTTTGTTGGTTATTTTCTTACTTAAAACGTCTAGGGATTACCTTAAATATATAATATAGGTCGCTACATGCATACAGAAATTTATAGATTTGTCGATAAGTACAGAGATTTGTTGAATGAATGCAATTACAACGCAACAAAATTAAAGGTATCTTTCAATGTGAAAATGTGATTCAGGCTTTAAGATCAATCGACAACTAATATTTTAAATTTTAATCAAAAATCATTTTATACAAAAACATCATTATCTAGTAGTAATACACAATTAACACATCAATTTATGGGTTCCACATGTTCCTCCAGAGTTGCTGATTCATTAATCGAGTTAGTTTTTAGGGTTTTATATATATACTCTAACGGTCTATGTAAATTTAAAATTCTTGTTTGATTGAATGGGTATGTTCAACTAACACACATGGAATACAAGCACTGATCAAGTGTCAAAGCCTATATTCTTGAAATTATTAATGAATTATTAGTTTAATATTTTTTTTTATTATTTTTTTTTTTTGAAAAATAACATAATTTGTACCAATTAACTCTATAAATGTTACCATCTAATTGGAGCACAATGTCATGTCTGATCGATGAGTGATATAAGTAAGCAAATAATTGAATGAGATATATTATCTTTAAGATAATATTCTCTTAATTAATAAATAATTTCACAATAAGTCAAATAGTAGGTGACTCAATAATATATAATTCATTTGAAGACCTACAAAGTTAAGATTTCAAATCTCAATTATAGATAATCAGCACTACAATTAGTTAAAAAGTAATGATATATCTCAAAAAAAATAACGTGGAATAACATATTTACGATATAATTCACTAAAAAAAAATTCGATCTTTTTAAAGATAATTTTTTTTCCTCACAAGGATGTTTGAAAATAAAAAAACAATATATACAGTGATAAAACTATTAATAACATTACTTGAAACCATTAAATATTACTCTGATTAATTGTTTTGTACCTATTTTCTATCATACTAAACTTAACTTTAAAGTAAGAATTTTTTGAAACATAAAAAGAAGATCGAGGAAAAACAAATATTATATATGATAACGGTAGAAAGATCACTTGTTACACGTTTATCATTCTCTGGAAATAAAATATTATATGTGTGTTGGGAAAACACAAAACAATCACAATTTTTCTTTGTAAATGAACGAACTTTGAGTCTCAATTTCTTATTTATTCTAATATTATTTTGAACATATAAATACATGATTTCAAAGCCTTTAGAGAAGAGAAACCAAATCAATCACGAACACAAATTTATATTAAATAAATCTTACTTAAAATAATGTCTCACATTGATACAAATATCCCATTTTTCAACAAAAAAAATTGACAAAATTTCTTAGCGAGTTCAATTAGACAAATAATCTTAAGTTAATTTATACTATTATTGGGTAAATTTAATTCAAAAATAATCACCCATTTTAGAGATGTTATGTCAGTAATAATTTTTTTTTGACAAATCTAATGATTTCAAAATGAGGATAATATTATTATTTCTATTTGTGTTTGAGAAAGTATTATTAAATTATGGTTAGATTTCAAAAATACATGCATTAATTGTTAGAAGATGTTGATATTAGATGTGAGAATGAGTCTCACGTTAAAATAATATAAAAAATAAAATTGATATATAATTAAAATTGATAATTAAAAGTTGGGTATTAATTTTACCAAAAACTTAATAACCAACAACTTGATGACATTAGAGTTGGAGGTCTATATTGAAACTCCAATAATTTCAATTGCAGAATTACAAATATTTGCGCTAACATTTACATAGTAGTAAACACAAGGGACTCAACGTTTTGTCAACATCTATTATATATTTTTTTAAAAATATAATATTGCAACAAAAAAAATTATAGATATTAAAATTAAAAAAAAATATGCTTTTAATTCAATGTTATTTTACATGTTACTAACTAATTAAAAAATTAATATTACATGCTACTTGATTCTTAGTTTTCTTATGTAAAAAAATAAAACCGTATGGGAAACAATTTAAGATTTTAAGTAATAAATTTCATTGAATTATTTTTTCTCTAGTTATTTTTTAATATTATCTCATTTTTTCTTAATTAATTGATATGGTAAAAAATAAGAACTTGTAATTTATTATTAAAGGTATCTATTTTCACTTTCAAATTTTGTGTTATGTATATGTATTTGTTTTATATATTAAGAAATAGATATTGTAAAATTCTAAAGTTTTTAAATTTTTTATTTTACTTCAAAGTTTCACCCAAAATAATTATTAATGCCTTATCATGAAATCTTATATATGATATAGTTTAAAGGAAAATTATAAATTTATTTTACATGAATATCTTTACTTATTCATAGTTTATTTTTTCAATTTTATTTACATTTCTAACTTTTCATTAACATTTTACAAAAATACTATTTTTTATTCAAATTTTGTTTTATATTTTATATTTTGACTTCAAAATATAATATCAATCATTATTTAACCTTGTAAATTTTTATATTTTAATAATTTTTTAGTTTTATATATTAAGTGTATAAGTTACTTGATAATTTTTTACTCGTATACTTTTGTTTGTATTGTGATGTCTAAATAAATTGTTAAAAATAAAAGTAATTTATTTTTATTATTTTAATATGAAAAATGCTTAAAGCCCTAATTCTATCCTTTGCCTTAGATCTCTGAACTCCTGGAGTCGTCCCGGTATGGTTTTAAGCTCTTTGATCATGTTTAATTTATGATTCAATTGCTTTAATAAGACCTGCAACTTTGATTAATCAATTATGCCTCAGGGATTGATCTGTTGATGGTTGTAAGTTATGTTGATACATTAAGCGTATAATGAAAAAGTTTATATTTGTTAAATTAATACGATAAGTTAATATAATTTATTACATCATTATATTTCAATCAAAAATATAGTCTTTTTTATCTTATATTTTATAAATTTTAACCATTAATATACGATAATATAATAAATTTCATTCATCGTTTCTTCATTAATTCAAATGTGTATTATATATATATAATCAAATCAAATCAAATCAGAGGTGTATAAATCAGTAAATAACTGCCCCTTACTATTTTTTTATTAAAAAGATATATTTTATGTTGCTTAGTCTGCGATTAGCACCTTATATCTTAAATCTAGCATATCCCTTAAAATAATAAAATATTTTTATAGAAAAGAATAAAATTTCTATAATAAATTGACTTTAGAGAATCAATCTACGTAGATGTAATTTTTTTTTTTGCCCAATAACATTCAATGTGCAGCCCTGTAATGTAATACATAACATGCATCCTCATAAATATCATTATAATAAAAAAATTTGGAATTATAATCATATTGTGTATTTGTTTATGTCTCGTTTTATAATTTTTTTAAACAAAAAAAAATTCATAAAATTTATAACTATAAAAATAGTATCATTTTATATACAACCCATATAATTTATACTAAAAATAGTTTAACGATCTTTGATATTAGATATTATCTAATTACATGTCGATCAAATTAAAATATAATTATTTAAACTCGTTTAATATTAAATATTATTTAATTAAATATCACTCAATGTTATTAAAATATTATTTTTATTATTATAAATTTTAAAAATATTATTTTATATACGGTTTTTTTAAAGTGACGGAGGAGAATGGTTTTTGTTTTGCAATCAAGAGCAAAATGAATGTTATTTGTTGAAATGCGGGTAAAATAAATGGTATTTATAATTTTTTTTATAATAACTAATAAGAAATTGATTGTATAAATAAAATAGGATAATATTACTAATGATTTCATATGAATATCTCATTATAGTTCATTTATTCGGTAAGTTGATTAGTTAAAAATCTAAATCGTCTAAGTTATGGGTTTAAATAAGTTATTCACTTAATTCCCAAGTAACTTACAAATTTATTTAATAAAATATATTTGTCAAAAAATATTTACCATAATGCCATTCATAAACTACATAAATAATTCATATATTTTTATATATTGTACACTTTATTCTTTAATTATTATTCTTATAATTTTATCTCTTTATTTTTTTTAATTTTCACACTTTATTTCTCTTACTTTTTTTTCTTTAAGATTTTGTCCCTTTATTTTTTTCACTTTAATAACCTTACTTTTTTTTATTCTTTTGAAGTTAAACTACACAAATATTCCATATACATTTCTATATTCTATAATTTGATCACCTTATTATTTTTTATTTTGATTTCATTACTTTTAAATTTTCACAATTTTGTACCTTTACTTTTATTTTTTTATAATTTGATCCCTATACTTGTTAATTTTTACACATTTAGTCCAAAATCTAAGATCAACTTGAAATTGACTTCAAAAGTATAAAAAAATAAGGAGGTCAAAATGTAAAAATTAAAAATAAAGGGACTAAATTTTAAATAAAGGATATCATGATCAAAGTATAAAAATTAAAAAGTAAAGAGACTAAATCATAAAGAAAAAATTAGATGATCAAGAATATATAGAAATATAAGTATCATTTGTAATGTTCATCCTATATGTTGGACACATTTAAAAGATAGTATTTTTAATTTATTTTTCTTCTTATGTTACAAAATTGTAATAAAAATAAAAATAAAAATCTAACACTATTAAAATTCATAACATCAAAAACAACAACCTTTAACATTAACTCATATTATGTTAAGTAATTTTTCAAGATAATATAGTAACATTTTTGTCCAAAAAAATTAAGAAAAATCTTAACTTACATATTATGTTAGTTAAATATATCATCCACTACCATTGTTGTGTAGTTATCAAAATAGTTATTTTTCTTTTCTTAACTAATTTTAGTAGGTGGGATATGAATAGTGGCCTCATATAAGAGTATAAAATTAAATAATATTTCGAGAACACTTATCATAATTCACATATATACCGAAAAATATAAATTTAGTTATTTTACAAGTTGTTTAATTCAACTTAAATGATATACTTAAACAAGAGTTTAGCTCGTCAAACTTATCTCATTTTATTTTATTTTTCATTAAACAACTCATTCTAATTTTTTTCTTTTATTCTTTTGTTTTATTGTATTTTAATAGATTGGATATTAAAAATACTATTTTAATATTTAAATAACATTATTTATCATTATAATTAACTAAAGTTTTCAATATCAAAAATTAAATTGATATTTTTTAAATGTGAATAACTAAATAATAACACTTTTATAATCTTTACGGTTGCGACCTCCCTCCCTCAAAAATAATAACCTTTTGAGTTTAAAGTAGATAGATCAACACTGATACCCATGATGGTCATAATTTTCATCTTGTTAGTGAAACCGAAGGTGAATCTATAAACAAAGTGTTGAGAATAATTAGTTTAGTAACGACTAGTTTATTTCTTTCAATGTATAAATATAACATTAGACATTAGGCCAAAATCAATTCAATAACTCTCTCAACAAAAATCAGAGAAAATCAACATGGTATCGGAGCAGATTTGATCTTGCTCCAAATCAATCCCACAAACAAAAACTATATAAGTTCAAGAAATCTAGAAAATGTCACAACATATAGAGAGACTTACAGATGTGCTGCTAAATGGTAAAAATTACCATCTTTGGGCATGTCAAGTGACTTTTGGTCTATTCGGCAGAGACAATTTTGAGCATGTCACTGGTGAGAAATCAAAACCAAAAGCCGAAGATCCAACACACCCAACAATTGAAGAAAGAAAGGAAATTTCAGAATGAGAAAGAGTGACAATCTAGTCATGAGTTGGTTATTGGCAACCATGGAACCCCATATCTCTGATCTTATGACATATCTAGATACAGCTCGAGATATGTGGGTTAAAGCCGAGACAATATTCGAAAATAAGAAAAATTACTCTCTTATTTATCAACTTTAGTAAGAACTTCAATAGTTACAGCAACAAAATCAATCTGTCACTGAACTATTCAGCAAAATCCAAAAAAATAATGATGAGATTAGAGTGTATCGACCTCTCACAGCCGATCTTGATGAAATCAAAAGAAGAGAGGAGCAGGATGGAATTTTCACCTTCCTCTCCAAGCTCGATTCAAGCTATGAGGGGGTACGCTCACAAATTCTTCTCATGGGTGAGCTGCCATCTATTGATGAGGTTGTTGAGATGGTTGAAAGAGAAGAGACAAGAAGAATAGTGATGAGTACTCAACTACCTGACAACCCTGAAGCCAAGGCTTTCATCACTAGATCTAACCCTAGGCCAGAACTTCAGGGAGACCAAATACTCACTCGCTGCGATTATTGTAAGAAGGAAGGACATAAGCGCGAGGAATTCTGGTCACTCACCCACTACAATTATTGTAAGAAGGAAGGACACAAGCGAGAGGAATGCTGGTGTCTCAACCCTCATCTCCGGCAAAAGGGAAGGCGAGGTGGAGGATTCGTCAAAGGGGGAGATCAGCGACAAAATCGAGTAGAGAGTAGAGAGAAAATTGGTTACTCTGTACAAAAGGAAAAAGAGGATATGAGTACAAATAAGGCTGAAAAAGAAATAAAAGGTGAGGTGGATATGGATCAAATGAGTCAGCTGTATACACAATTATCCGTGATGTTTCAAGGAAAATCTCAAAAAACCTCTGGTATGATTACAAACCTTACTCAAAATTCTTTAAATTCTAAATGGATTCTTAATTCAGGTTCAACTGATCACATAACTGGAAATAAAAACTTACTCAATAATTACAAAAAAATTGAGACTAAATAATTTGTAATCGTTGCAAATGATGAAAAAAATGGAAATTTTAGGAAATGGTTCAATTAGTCTCCTTTCAAGAAAAATTTCAAATTTTTTGCATGTGAATAATTGTACATCTAACTTGTTATCCATTAGTAAAATCACACGATACTTAAATTGTGAAATTACATTTACATCCAAAAATGTGATTTTTCAGGAATTGATAATGAAGAATATCATTGGTGAAGGTTTTCTAGAAAATGGGCTTTATATTCTAAGTGAAGAAAAGTGCAACTTTAATATTAAAAAAGAAGAAGAATTAGGCACTCTTTGGCATAAGATAATTGGACATCCTTCCGATAAGATTTTAAAATGTATTTTTGATTTCAAACAACTAGATTGTAGTAGTTGTGAAATTTGCAAATTAGGAAAGCACACAAGGTTACCATTTAGTTTATCCAATTGTAAAAGCAAAACACCTTTTGAGATAATACATTCTGATGTTTGAGGCCCTGCTCCAATTGAGTCATTTAATGGTTATAAATACTTTGTTATATTTATAGATGATTTTTCAAGAATCACATGGTTACACTTGTTAAAAAATAAAAGTGAAGTGTTTTCTCAATTTCAAGAATTTTATAACTTTGTAGAAAATCAATATGATGCAAAGATTAAAACTTTTAGAAGTGATAATGGAACAGAATTTGTAAATCAAAATTTTACAAATTTTTTCAAGCAAAAAAGGAATTTTACATCAAACAACTTGTATTTATTTACACACCCCAAAAAAATGGTGTGTCAGAAAGAAAAAATCGGCATTTACTTGAAGTAACAAGAGTACTTTTGTTTCAAAATAATGTTCCAATAATTTTTCGGACGGATGTTGTTCTCACCGCAACATATTTAATTAATAGATTGCCAAGTACCAATTTGAATTTCAAAAGCCCACTAGAAATCCTCTACCAAGAAAAACTCAATATCTATCATTTAAGAGTATTTGGATGTACATGTTATGTGCACAAAAATAAACAACACAAGTTAGATTATACATCAATCAAAGCTATTTTCTTGGGGTATTCATCTCAAAAAAAGGGTTATAAATGCTATGATCCTATTAACAAAAAACATTACATTTTAAGAGATGTGACATTCCAAGAAAATGAGCCATATTACAAAACACTAGAAAAGGAGACTAATAACCAAGAGGAACCAAATGAATTTACATTTCCATTTTTTTATTTTGAAGAAGGAAATATAGTAGTAGAAAATGAAAATGAAATAATCAATGAGAATGAAGAGAAAGAAACTTCTCAAAGTGAGGGGAAAGATGGTACTACCGAAATAATACCATTGAGAAGGTCTAATCGGACTCCACAACCTACAACTAGATTACGGGATTTTGTAACATATGAGGTAAAATATCCTATCCAAAATTATTTATCTTATGAAAATGTTACACCACAATATAGGACTTATTTGACCTTAATTTCCAAATAAAATGAGCAAAATAACTATGAGGAAGCAATAGGCCAACTGGTATGATGCAAAGCAATGGAAGAAGAACTTCGAGCACTTGAAAAAAATGAAACATGGGTAATCGTACAACTACCCGAAGGAAAAAAACCCGTAGGATGCAAATGGGTCTATAAGACTAAGTTTAATAGTGATGGTATTATTGAAAGGTACAAAGCACGATTAGTGGCAAAAGGTTACACTCAAACCTATGGTGTAGTGGTGTAGATTATCAAGAAACATTTGCACCAGTGGCCAAAATGAATACCGTTAGGATTTTACTTTCCATAGCGGTAAACCAAAATTGGACCTTACATCAAATGGATGTCAAGAATACTTTTCTCCAAGGAACACTTGAAGAAGAGGTATATATGACACTTCCACCTGGTCATAAAAAAGAAAACAATTCTAGTCTAGTGTGTAGGTTAAAAAAATCTATTTACGGACTAAAGCAATCTCCACGAGCATGGTATGGAAAACTAAGCTCTTATTTAATTTCTTGTGATTTTAAAATTAGTAATGCCGATCACTCATTATTTTCCAAAAATTATGGTACATTCATGTTGTCTCAGAAAGAGAACATAAAATCGTGCAAGTATACACGGTAACAAGTAATAAAGATTTGTAAGTAAAGTATCGTTCCCACGGATATTTGTTACTATAGTTCGTTGAGTACTAAAATTGTATCTCTCTAATTTTATCCAAAACAATCGTTGATTGAGAAACAATTAAGAAAAAAGTTTAATAAGAAAATAAAAGAAATCTAGGATTGCAATTTTTCACCAAACTAATCCACTCAAATCATGTTATTTTCTTTTGATTTATATTTTTTAGTACATTTAATTTGTCAACCGAAAACTTCTATTTTTATTCATACATCTCTTCCGAGCTCCGTATAAACACACCTCGTTAAATTAATTCACTATATCTCTATGAGAATTAAATTTAATAAGATTCATTACGTTCTAAGTTTTCAAATGGCCACACATACAATTAGGGTATATTCCTATCCTTTATCATACATGTCATTCTATCCACGAGCAATATACACAAAAATGCCTTTCTCAAGTTTATTTTTATGCCACAAATCGTTTTGATAAAATTCGTAAATAATCAAAAAGCATTAAGCACAAAATAGAATGAACAAATCGAACGTCTTATAAATCTTTCAAAAATAGTTAAAATCAAAGCTTCATAAATTTGAATCAAATGCAACCCTAGAAAAATTAAATTACTTCATTAAATTAAAATAAAAATTACAACAGATACAGAAAAATAAGATGAACAAGAAGTAAAATTAAAACATGAAGAAACGAAAATATTTGGCACACATGGAACACAACAGAAGCCAAAAATGGCTAAAAAAATACATCAAAAATATTTAAATTTAATACACGCGGGGGACAATGAATTGTGGGAAAATAATAAATTAAAATGTGTGGGGGGACAAAATGTATCGAAAATGGAATCGAAAAGGTGAGTGAAGATGCTGCGCGTTTCTGTTTTATTTTCCTTCCACGCTACCACGTGTCGCGTTATGATTTGCGGAAACAATTAATGGGACACGTGGCCGCATCTCATTCGTTGAAGGGAATGGGCGCACGCAGAACTTGTTGCACGGAATTGGGGCGTGCGAAACGTGAGGCAACGGCTAGAATGAGGGCGAGATTCTGCGCTTTTGCGTTCACCGATATGTGCCACGCGCCCTCTGATGATTCGTTCAAGGGGAAATTAGGACACGTGGAAGACTTTAATTCGCTTTAAGAACGATTGCACGTGGTTCAGCCGCACAGAACAATGTCCTTTTGCATACGTGTAACGGACACGTGGGTCCCACCCTGCACGCCGGCCTGCGCGGCAGGTGGGCCCACTGGTACGCCGAGTTGCGTGATGGAATAAATCCTGCACCCATTCTCCTTGGTCGGGTTTAATCTACACGCGCCAATCCTGACCATTTATGCTTTGATTGGACGGACCACGTTGTACACGTGGATGTTGACGCATGGAACTTCTCTCCGGCGAAGAAAAATAACTTTTATTAATTATATTTTCATCCACAAATATATTTCAAATTACATTTTAAACTTTGTTTAATTGCAATACAGCCCTTTAGTAATTTAAATTAAATTTTTAATTTTTAATAATTAAAATTAAGCCCAAATTTAATTTAATTTATATTTTCAACATTTATAAATTGCAATTAAATATTCATTTATTTTGAAATTATATTTTTGGACGAAAACTTGCAATTAAGTACGTTTTCGATACAAATTATTTACTTTTCATAAAAAAATATAAAAAACAGTAAATACTAATTTATTCATCGAAAATTAACTAAAAACATTAAGAACATAACAATTATAATTAATAAAATAAGTGAAAATAACTATATAAAATACAGTTATCAATTCACAACCATAATTCTAGTATATGTAGATGATATAATAATTACCGGAAATAATTTGGAAGAAATTAAAAAAGTGAAAATGAAATTAAAGGAGAATTTTGATATCAAAGACTTAGGTTTATTAAAATATTTTCTAGGAATAGAAATAGCACATTCACCCAAGGGACTCTTTATTTCACAAAGAAAATATACACTTGACATATTGAAAGAAATTGGTAAATTAGGGAGTAAACTAACATCTACACCAATAGATAGTAAATGCAAATTAAATATTGAGGATGGCGAATCCTTAGAAGACATAAGCCAATTTCAAAGACTTGTAGGAAAATTAATTTATTTAACGGTAACCCGACCAGACATTTCTTTTTCAGTAAGCCAAATTAGTAAATTTATGCATACACCTAAAACACCACATTTAGAGGCTATACATAGAATTTTAAAATATTTAAAAGGGACACCTAGTAAAGGAATTCTCATGATGTAGATTGGGTTGGTAGCTTTGATAGAAAATCAACCACTGGTTTTTGCACGTTTGTAGGCAGAAATTTAGTCACATGGAAAAGCAAGAAACAAAATGTTGTGGCACGATCAAGTGCGGTGGCACGATCAAGTGTGAAGACAGAATATCGAGCCATGGCATCAACCTCAAGCGAGCTAACTTAGATCAAACAATTTCTTTTGGATATCGGAATTAAAATTCAAGAACCAATGAAGATGTTTGGTGATAACCAAGCGGCGCGACATATAACATCAAATCTGGTGTTTCACGAGAGAACAAAACACTTCGAAGTGGATTGCCACTTCATTCGAGAAAAAATTCAAGCAAAGGAAATTGAAACTCCATTTGTGAGAAGTGAAAAACAATTGGCGAACATCTTCACCAAAGGTTTAGATTTAAAATCATTTGAAGAAAATTTAAGCAAGTTAGGGTTGACCGATATCTACACACCTAACTTGAGAGGGAGTGTTGAGAATAATTAGTTTAATAACGACTAGTTTAGTAACGGTTAGTTTCTTCCTGTCAATGTATAAATATAACATTAGACATTAAGTTAAAATCAATTCAATAACTCTCTCAACAAAAATCAGAGAAAATCAACACAAAGTTCAACCTGTTAGACATGTATGGTGTAGAAAATGTTGGAGATGTGTGAGAACCTTAGTTTAAAATTTAGATTATTTTTATTTAAAAAAAATTAATAACATAATTTTTTTATAAATTGAGTTTCAAATATTAAACATATATTTAATTTTTTATATTACCTTAAACATATATTCAAATTCTGTAATATTTTAAATATATATTTATTTTATAATATAAATAATTTTATAATTTTCATATTTATAAAAATATATATATATAAAGTTAAATTAAAAATATGTGTTGAATATATATTTAAAATGTAAAAGTATATCATATATATTTTTAAGAAGAAGAAGAAGAAAAAAGAACTACTCAGAACTAAGAGAAGGAAAAGGCATATTATTTAAATTTGAACACCCTTGGCATGGTGTTTTAAGTATAAGTTACTGTAGACTTGGAAGACTACATTATATTTATATAATATGCATATATATGCAATTATATATGTAGATTTGATTTTATCGATGGTAATTAATAGGAAGAAAATAACAATGGACCATTGGCCATAATAATTAAGAGGACGAAGAAAACTAGGTAGCTATATATCAATTGTACAACATGAGTTGTCACAAATTGTCAAAATTGGTAGCAACAGTTGCTGCAGGGCTCAATAGAAACATGGAGGAGAAAAAGGGGATCTTGATTAATGAAATCCATCTTCTTCCACACTTTTATTATTTTATAGGTTAAGCCTTCAACACATCCCTAGAGAAGTAAAGGGATACAGAAATTGTCACAAATTGTCAAAATTGGTAGCAACAGTTGGTGAATAAAGATTATTTAATTTGTCAATTAACTTGTTAATTAAAGTAGTAGTTAAATAACATATAATTTATTTAAATATATAGAAGGTTTGAAATAATTAAAATATATAAATAATATAATTATTTAAAAAAACTACATAATTTTAACAAATTAATTTCTTTTAGCAAAAGTTACATAGGAGAGGATAGGTAAACTACAGGCCGTAGTCCAGCAGGTATAATAAGTAGGGATGGAACTATAACTTAGGATGTGTATAATAACATATAAATAGAATAAATAAGAATAGAAACAAACACGAATTAAAATGAACGTAAAAAAGAATGTAAAGCATAATGTTTTTCTTTGAGTTTATTAAAACAATAAGAAATTAAAATTAAAATATTAATTTATTTAAATGAAAGAACAATGAATATTATATATTAAATATATTAAAATAAATAGATATTTTTATAATTACATGTAGTAAATTCGGAAAAGAGAATCAAAACCAAAGATGAGTACAAAAATAAGCCATGAAAAATAATCACAAATTTACATAATTTTTATTCTATTTTCAACTTATTTTAGGAAGTAAATAAGATAATGTGAATTATCTCATTTTCGTTCATGTTCTTTCTTTGTTAGTAAACACACTTTTAAAACGTTGAGAAGCCAAATAAAACAAATAAATTGTTTTAGAAATAAAAACATGTGTTTAACACCAAGTGTTGATGCTGATTATTATCAACACCAGGTAGATTATCCTTCGAGAATCTATAAAATAAAACAAATTGTTAGAATCTCAAATTGTCGTGTGAGAGGCATGGTCTTTAATCCTCCGATATTTAAGTCATAATGAGATGATGACAATTAAAGGAGATTTATGGTCTTTCTCTATGATAAAGAGAAAAGATAATGCTTAGATATAACTCTCTATTCTTTGATTAAATTTATTTGTGATTGTCTACGTATATGAGTATATATAGAGGAAAGAGTTAATCCGATGGATATTCCTCATCGTAATAAGATTAACTTGTTATAGCATTGTAGACATATATCTTTAATTATCTTTTTAGGATAATTATTGACCATTTATCTCTTTAAAACAACTATTTTGCGGTTATACTTATCTTATGACTAAACTCTTACTAAGCTTAGCTCATAAGACTCTTTATTAAATAGGATGAATTTTTACTTGCCATTGGTATGTATGGAATTATACCCAAAATCAAACCCCATACTTTTTGGAACATAAGCGAGAAGGTAGGATTATAATTTTCATCAATATCCAGGTTCATAACCCTCTTCAATCACATTGGCAATATTATGCTCACCTTCTTGTTCCTTTCATTTGTTTAAATGAGGGACATCATTCCATGACCGGCCACTCAAAATGTACATGGTTTCATCTTATCGTTGCTGGTGCTTTGAGACTTTTGATCCGACTCCTAGTTAGGGAGTAATGTCGAAGTCAATGTTTTATTGATAAAGTCAACCTTTTATTCTTTTGGAGGCAAATTTGAAACTCAAATCCTAAGCTTGGAGCCTTTATTCGATGTAAAGCAATTGTGGCCACCGGATGTGGTCCTAAAAGTATGGATGAGATCACTTCTCCATCTCTATATATTCAAGCTTTCGATTCTCTTGAACTCCTCACAATTTATAATATTTTCTTAGAGCTCACACATTGAGAGGAAGAAGGGAGAGAAAATAAATGTAATGGAATTATTCAAGATAGTTTCTACTTTTTTCTTATTTATTTTTCTTCACTTAGGTTGCATGCAATGTAGAATAATTATTTTTTTTCATTATTCAAACAATTTGCATCTCACGACACTTATACTACATTTTCTTGCACAGGAAGCGATAGATTCCAAATCTATGGATGTCTAGGACTAGGTTTGACCACTGTGGATACGTATTAGGTCAGATGAGGGTTGACATAGCTAGTGTATGTTATTGGTCGACTTGAGGTCGATCGGAGATGTGACCAGTGAAGCCTTCAATGGCATAACCTTAGTTGGCAACATCTTGACAAGCCCCTCTTTGGATAGCACATATCCTACCAGTGATCCTCTAGCAAACTCTTCCTTGGCTAGCTATTCTCTGGATAATAGTGGCCTAGCTAAGGGCAACCGAGAGAGGGTCATGCTAGGTGATGGGCTCAGATTATCTTGACATCACAGTTCCTTCGATACTATTCACTAGGGTCATTTAGGCACTCATTCGATGTAAGTTAAGTCTTCAAGTGATGAAGAATTAAGTTATATTCCAATGAGCATTCCTATGTTCCAAACACATACTGATTGAAGCTATGTCAAGTTTTTTTGTATGAACACTTATGGTTCCAAGATGATAGATCACTACTTAGATATGATGAGGGGGATGTTTTAGATCCCTGAGTTCATCACTCTGATGCCTCAGGTTTTGGGCACAGTTTGCAGCAACCTTTTTCCTAGTTGGGTTGCTATATCTGCTGATCACTTTTTTATAGGATTGTAACTCTCTTTTTGGCCTATTATGCAAAAGTTCTTAGTAAGTGTTAGCACGACTCTAGAACAATTTATTTCTAACTCTTATAAGATGTTAATTGGTTACTGTGTGCTCTATAAGAAATAGGGTACATAACTAATTGTAGATGAGTTCAAGTATTCTACCACTCATACATATTGATAGGTATAAAGGGCTGGTTGTATTTTAAGCCCTATGGTGACCATATCATGATTGATAAGTTGTTGAACATTAATAAAGGGTGGAAGGATTACCTTTTTATAGTGGGTGATTTTGATATTCTATCTCTTGATATTCCTCACATGCTTATCCATTTAAACAAGAATGGTAAGGTGTTTGAGACCTAATCTTTTATTATATGTTTCGTTATGTTCTTGTCCTTCTTTTTTACATTGCACTCGATGTAAAGAGTTATCACTCCTTAACTTAAGGATTTTATTGACTCACTCTACTGTCTTCCCCTATCGAGGTGACATAGTGATTAACTCATCCTTCCTAAGTTGATTGATTACTTTTGCCTCAACCCAACTGTAGTTAATTCAAATATCGGTTGCCTCCAAAACTTTAACAGTAAGTGTCTCTTATAGTTTAATATTCTTATGTTGTTAGTTTTGGATGATCAAACCACTATACAAACTTTTATTCTCTTGAAGGCATGAGTTCTATACATCCTTATTGGAGGAAGAGATGGACGCATATGGAAATTCATTTCTTAAAAGACTTTAATTTAGAGGATGCTTTGAAGAATACTAAGGTTGTATGGAAGTCTGAAGTTTCCAAGAGAAATAGATCACCTAACTCTGGAGTGGCCATTGTTGAGTCATGCTCTATACGAATAGAGTCTCATATGACACCCAATGACATTAATTCCATAAGACCTAGTGACAGATGAGTCTAGGCCAGGACCTATTAACCTGAACAACGATACTATATGTCCAAATATTCCATTTATCGTTCCAGATGCTCTAAGGCTTGCATGCTTGAGGATGTGCACATATATGCCTTTATGAGCAAACTGTGATAGTTTAATAAGGATTTAGAATGGGCCATCATGGCATATATTAGAGTAAAGAGGCACTTGGTAGCCATTGACATGGAATTTCCCCCAACAAATGGCCTTAGTGATGATTTTGAGGTTACCTATTATTAGTTAGAGACTCAATTGAATAAGTTCAAATTGGCAATTTATGTAGCTGTGAAGATATAGACAAAGGTAGTAGAAATTTAGGAACTGGCTGAAAGAGAAGTTAGTCAGTTAGATGCTCTCTTGGTGGAGGAAAAGGTTGCTTAGTGGAGGAGAATAAGCGAATTAACAATATGTATGAGAGTCTACACTCAATGTAGAAGTAGTTACAGGAGCTCACTACTAAGGTAGGGAAAACTATGGTCCATATCATTATTGAGTATTGTGACTACTATAGACCATAAGAGAAGGTTCAAAAGAGTATACCTAAAGACTATCATTTGTGATACTATCTTTCCCTTCTCAAAGAGATGTGTTTCTCGATATAGTGTGGTCACTTTCAAATGGAGGGATGCCATTTCTAGCCATTATGATAGTGAAGACTCCGAGAAGGCTAAAGATGATAATGCGGCATATAGTAGTGCATCTTAGGTGCTCTTGGGTGCTTATGGAATTAATGTATCCCTCCACTAAATTGTATGTACTTAGTGGCTTTACTTTTATTCTCAAACTTAACTTTTCTATGAACTTTGTGGACATGACTATACCTGTATTATTTCCTTAGCACTTCTATTACTTTCTATACTTTGTCTTTTACTTATACTTAGTAGTATTATTTCTGAACCTAATCGTTATCCCATCTATTTGTGAAATTATGGACTTTTGAGTCGACATACAAAGATAGGATAATGTACTAGATGAGAGCAAAGTATAGGTCATGCACCCAAAATGGGTGGAGGATGGAGCAGATTTAACATCCCATAACTAGGTCATATCTTGTTTACCACATGCATGTTTAGTCACTTTTTTGGCCGACCAGTTATACTCTTGACTGATCACTTCTTGTTCAATGGCCATATTCATGGTCGGCCACACTTCTTGCCTTGCACTTATTGGTTAGTACTTTATATTTTATATTATTATTGATTTACTTCAAATTTCATTTTCCATTTTAGTATTAAATTTACGTATGCATTCTTGATAATTGAAATTATCAAAACAAATAAATTCTATACGTTAATATGAGTTCATATTAGTTGATAAGGATCTTTAATTAAAATGTCTTGATCAAATAATATTTATAAATCTTTTACAAAATTCATGATCTTATCTATTTTATTTGTTAATATAAACTATATTTGTTTTAAAAAGTATATTGTTTTTCAAGTATATGTAATACTTTATACATTGATATTAAAAAACAAAATAACTTGTTACATTGTAAAAATAACATTATCGAACACAATGTAATCTATTACATTGCTCTAATAAAACTCAAAGTAACATGTTACATAATTAATAGTTAAATACTAGCATAATGTAATCTATTATGTTGATATTACAATACAATATAATCTATTATATAATATGATCAACACATAATTACTTTGATAGATTTAAATACACAATCAGTAAAGTGACAAATTGTACTATTAAATTCAAAAAAGATTAACAAAATAAAACTACATCTATCAAACCCTAAATGTCAGAAAAAGCAAAAAAAAAATACATAATAATATGTTTGTATTTCTATCTATCTAGTTTCCTAATAAGCAAGGTCTATCAATCTATTATTACAACAAATTGTACCAATATCTATGCCTAATCTTCATAAAACTAATGGAATTGATCATGTCCAATATCCATTCTTTTGTCAAGACTCCACAATTTGGAGGAACCAAACCCCACAATCATGATTGCAACATAAAAACAACGAAAAAATACATTAGAATGAGTTAAAATGATATTGTAAATAAAAAATATTCACAACATAGAATTAAAAAAAGTTTTACACATTAACCTACTTTAGAAGACCATCAACCATAAATATTGGCCATCAAGTGTATGGATTGGCTTGACGATTCTCACCATCTCCATGATAACTCAAAAAATACAACAAGATAGGTATCATGATCGCTATATGATTACATTCATCTTTCAAATTATATGTGACCAAAAAATCAAACAACTTGGTAAATCATTTGTCTAAATATATTACACTACATACCAAATGATTACCGTCAACATTGATTGGTACATATAATACGTTCAAGTCCTTCCAATTGATTGGAAAATGTTCAATTAAATTTGTTGACGTAGTAGTAAATTAAACCAAATAATTAGGGACATCTTGACATATATTCTTTATATTTTTGCAATAAGTAGTGACAAATTCATATAATCCATCTGTATAAAAGAATATGTAAGTTAAATTAAAGCATTGTAATGTGAAAACATAATATATAAACTAACTTAAGAGATAACTTAAAGATTTTTTTGAAGCCGAGGGCATTCAACCATCTAAAGCCCCTTACGGAGCTCCGGTGCTCTTTTAAAAGAAAAAGGAAAAGTCTTTATGGAAGTGCATCAACTATCAAGCTCTTAATAAGGTAACCATCAATAGCAAGTGCCATATCCTTCTCATTTTAGATTTATTCGATCAACTTGGTAAGACACAATACTTTACAAAGTTGGACTTGCACTCTCGTTACTACCAAGTATGCATAGCCTCGGGTGATGAGGAGAAGATTACATGCATGACAATGTTAGTTTTTCAAATCTTAAGGAAAAATGAGCTTTATGTGAAGAGCGAAAAATGCTCTTTTTCCCAACAAGAAGTTATGTTCCTTGAAAATAAGATGAAGGATGTAAAACTCATGATGGATGAGGCCAAGATAAAGGTTATACGACAATGAAAGCCACCAATCTAAGACTATTTCTTGGATTAGTGAACTATTATCGATGCTTCATTAAAGGCTGCTCTATAAAGGCAGCTCTAATTACTAACCTACTCAAGAAAAACAAGACATCGGATTGGACGTCACGTTATCAAGAAGAATTTAAAGAATTAAAGAATGCCATCATTAAGGAACATGGGATATACTTGGCTAATCAAAAAAAGCCATATAAGTTACACTCTGACGTGTTTGACTTTGTCATAGAAGGAATATTAATGCAAGAAGATTATCCTATAGCCTAAAAAAGTTGGAAGTTTAATAACACTACGAGAAAATACACAATGCAACAAAAAGAGATGATTATCGTCATCCATTGCCTAAGGGTATAGTGACATTACTTGTTGGGCCCACACTTCACAATCTTGACCGACAATATTGCCACTAATTACTTCCAAACTCAAAAAAAATTTCCCCTAAGCAAGTAAGATGGTAAGACTTCTTAGTCAAAAAATTTACAAGGTCGAGTACAAGCTTGGAAAAGCAATGTAGTTGCTGATTTATTAAGTCAAAAATCTAAACTTGCAACCATGAGCAAGCCTAGAAGTTCACTATTGGAGAGAATCAAGGAAGGATTGATACAAGACATGCTTGCTAAGAACTCATGACCATAGTCAATGAAGGAAAAATAAGGAGATTCTTGGTCATTGATGGCCTACTCTACACTAAAGTATATTTCATTTACATTCCGAAATGGTAGAACTTGAGAAAGAAGCTAATCAAAGAATGTCATGACTCTATGTGAGTTGGACACCTTAGAGGCAAGATAACTCTTGCTTTACTTGAATCAAAATATTATTAGCCACATATGAGAAATTATGTTGAGTATTATATGAAGACTTACCTTATTTATCAACAAGACAAGGTAGAAAAACAAATACCAAGAGGGCTACTTGAACCATTAGAGCCTATGAGTAAAGTGCATCATGTCTTTAACTTAACACGCCCAATATTGTGTGGATCGTTTGGTGGTCTAGGCTCTAAGTCATAGAGCTCACTTGCCAAGATGATTCTTATCCATTCCTTTTGTAGAAGTGCATGCCTAGTTGGGTACTAAGGATTTTATTGCGCTTAGTCCCTAGAAATGTTACACTTAGAGCCTTGTACTTACTAGACTTGGGGTGGCTTAACCCACTTATATATCTTATGTTGGAATTTTTGTCTACTCATATTCTTTGACTGTTGGTAAGGATATGTATCCTAAGTTCTCCCTTTATTAATGAAAATAAATTCAAATTAAGAAATAATTGAAAATATTCTAGAAATAGAAATTGAAATATATTCGACTAAGTTTATTTATCTTACTAAGTCTTGCAACAATGGAAATTCCTAGTCTAGAAAAACTTTTACTTATGCCACATTCGACTTCCCATGGCGTAGTATTCTCTAGCTATGTTATGTTTTGCAAGCA
Source organism: Hippophae rhamnoides (assembly GCA_033030585.1). Classification (NCBI taxonomy): domain Eukaryota; kingdom Viridiplantae; phylum Streptophyta; class Magnoliopsida; order Rosales; family Elaeagnaceae; genus Hippophae; species Hippophae rhamnoides. The sequence continues at coordinate 31,832,999 of CM065430.1, forward strand.
CTAATATTGTTCCCATGTTTGTTGGGATTTTTAATACAAGATGGTAGGTTGAAGTTATAGGTGTGGCTCTATGCAAGAAAGGCCTTGCAATCTATTTTATGTTAGTGTCCTGTCCAATTATGACTCATAGGATCACATTGCCTTCTAGGATGAGTGAAAGTTCAAAGTAGTTACTAGCTTGAGAGGGTAAGAAAGCTTCATTTTCTTTTGGGCCTTAGAGAATAGAGTGTTAGTTGAGCTAATGGTATCAATTAATATTTGATGCATAGATATATTGGCCACTAGAAGGGTGACTACTAAGGTATATATTTGAGAATGGATCAACATACAGGCTTCTCTTTCTGAAAATGCTATGTTTAAGCCTGTGAATTTAGGATTTTTGTTTGCGTTATATTTAGCAGCAACCTACAGAACTTCTGGGCTAAAGATGGCCTCATAGGTGATGATTTATGAGAATTATTAGACTACCCTGAATAGGACCTCCCATAATGGCTCTAACCTCTTAGATTTTATATCCTTGAACCTAGTCTATCTCTTTGGGTAGGGAGGCATGTCATGGGGGTTGATGATGTTATGGCCTTAGGTTGTTCATAAACTCATCTTGGTATCATTTCTTAACAAGGTACTTAATATCATCCTTTAGCTCTGGTAGTTCTCAGTTGAGTAACCATGTCCTTATTGAACTTGTAGTATTGGGACTTATCCAAACTGTAGTTTTTCTATGTGGATTAATGAAGAAAAAAATTCTAATAGGCCAACCAAAAAATAGATAAAAATAAAAAAGGAAATAAAGTGATTATACTAGAAGATTGAAACAAAATAAAAGAAAATAAGTAGAATTTATTTTTTTGGTTAAATAAGAAATTTCATTGCTTGATATCCAATTTATAAAATAAAAAATGTGTCTATTCCATATGTCAAAACAAAACTATAAGTATAGGCTAATATCCCAATCAATTTGGAAATTTCAAATGATTCTTTTCTAGTTTACTATATAATACACAATGCAAAGAGAGATGAGTAGTATTCTACAGTCCTAAGGATTTGTTTTAGCCTCCATTGCACAATAATACAATTAATTTTCAATATCCAATAAATATGTGCTCTTGATATGGAGATGAAATAGAATCTTATAATCACATACTAAATTAACTTCTTAAATACATCCAATACGATTTGTTTTACTCCGAAAAACTTTCATCAATGCTTCTAAAATAATAGTATATGTAGGTATAGCTATAGCTATCCAGCTAGTTGCTTTCAATTGAACCTATCATAAATAGGCCATAAAATGATTCAACTATATTTTTGGGAGTATAATAAGAGTTTCCTTTCCTTCTACTAATGAATGAATATTTTCTTCTTATAAACATCGTATTATGTAAGTTATTAAAGATAAAGGAACCCCTCAAGTTGCAAGGGTTTACTTGCAAGGCTAGCAAGTAAAACAAAATAAAGATAATACAATTGCTTAAAATCAAACAGTGTATTTGCAATATCATTCAAGTGAATACCTTGTGTACACCAACCAAGAACAAAAACGTGACTAAAAATCTTACAAAAGCACACAATACTTGGCAATATACCACACCAAATATTCACAAAGAAACTACAACTCAAATCACACCGTATAAAAAGTAACCACAACTTGGTTAAAAGACTCCAACAAACTGTAATAAAGGAGAAACAACACCAAAAACACCAAAGCTAATAGAACGATATCCAATGAGTATAGTCTCTTGGTTAGAAATAAGAAATCTAGAAGAAAACAAGTAAATTCTAATCTTTAAATTAGGTCACACTTAACAAGAGGCAATTAGAGCTTATAACCAAAGCACAATCACAATTCCTTAAAAATTAAAAAAATGACGGCATCACAAAACTGATCAACTACTAGTTTGTATCAAGAATATCAAAATCAATCGATGATATAGTCAATAATCATAAAAGAATCAAAAATCATAGAATTCAAAACATCAATTGATTGAAGTAATCAATAAAAACCGAGCAAAAATTAGCAAGAAGAATGAAGAAACTTAGCAAAAGGATTAGATAATTGAAGATATCACCCAAGAAATTTGAGTAAAAATAGGAAAAAAAATAAAGTAATGTTGAAACAAGTACGTGAAAATAGTGTTGGAAAAATATTATCGATAACCTGAAATGAACTGCTTGGGTTGAGTCGTGGATTAAATCGCTCTCTTTAAGACGTTTTGCGGCTCTGTCCAAATTTGTACAAGCAAACATAACCTCGTCGTCCCCATGATAAAATAGCCTAGAATCTTTGTTTTTCTGTCTCGAAACTTCACTGTATTGATAAAGACCGGAATACTACACTTGTAAAATTTTGTTGCTCGAAAAACTCAAAAGTAATTTAGGATCTTCTTCTTTTTCTTTCTCAGAGAATTTTTTTCTTAGTGAGATGAGTTTGCATATTATTGTGTAGAAACTGAGAGCTGAGGCCCTCTATTTATAGGTTTTAGAAAATGTGTGGCCATTATGATAATAACGGACATGTCTGGGTAGAGAGCGTAACAACCATTTTCCTGAGTAAAGAAGAGTAATGGCTATTTTCTGAGTAAAGAAGAGTAACAATCGTTTTTTGAGTAAAGAAGAGTAACAATCATTTTTTGAGTAAAGAAGAGTAACAGTCATTTTTTGAGTAAAAAAGAGTAACAACCATTTTACAGATATTTCTGAGTAAAGAAAAAATAACGGCCATATTCTGAGTAAAAGAAAATAACGGTCATATTCTGAGTAAAAAAAATAACGGCTATTTTTTTGAGTAAAAAAGTAACGAACATTTTTCTGAGTAGAAAAGTATTTTAATAAAAAAATTCCAAAAGAATAAAATGTCAGCTCACCTCACACGCACTAGGCTCGGTTCGACCGTTCGGTCGGACAACGACAACGACGCGCGTACGTATGGTATCACATTTTTCTAAGTCCTCTCTCCTTTCACAAAAATGTGTGCCCCTTAAAAACCACACTAAATAGTCAACTCTTTTCTATTTATACATCTTTTAAATAATGTAAAATAATAATGTGAGACAAAATAAACAATTGTCTTCACTTATTTTTTTATAAAAATTTATTTTTTTCGAACAAATAATAATTGAGTAAAAATGTTTTCACTTTGAGGAGATATTATAATATAAAACAAAGTATCTCATAATACTTAAATATGAAATTAATACGTGCTTAATAAACGATTATGAACATTATCATTTACGAAGTTTAATATTTTGGAATTTGATGATTCATGATATTTGTTCACTACATAAAATTTATAATTATTATTTTTATTAAAAAATAAACTATATATTTTATTAATTATTGTAGATCTTATTTAATTTAATAATATGATTTATATATAATAATTAATAAAAAATAAATATATTAATAAGATGCATCCAGGAAATAAACTGCCATTTTAGGTGGGGATTATAGCCACACTATCCTTAGGGGGAAAATGATATTTTCTTTTATTTTATCTTATATAATATAATTATTAATATAAATAAGAATAAATTTAATATATAAGAAACTCAAATACAATTTTTATATCCGTCTATGCTCCTACTTAATACAACATATATAATTACTTTATTTCCCCATTCATTCCACTTTCCAAACCTATCACGTGATTGATCTATCTTTCTGATGAGGACTTAGTCAGCTTCAAAAGGCTACAAAGTGAATTATATATTGAAATTATTTTAGCATAAAAAATTTATAATATATATCAAGATAGAATTTAAATAAATAATATAATTAAATATATAAAATTATGTTAAATTAATTATATTTGTTATTTTTATGGTAAATATACCGATAGTGAAGTTCACTAAAGATCACTTTATTTAAGTTAAAAGTATTATTTAATCTATTTATTTAAAAAAATATTTTAAGTCATTTTATTTGAGAAAGATGTATTAGGTAAGAATTAAATTAATTTTTCATCTATTTTTTGTTAAATATAATAGAATAATACATACGTCATATGTATATTTATATTTAAAGATTCTCATACATAGAAACAATTGTACGATAATTACTTATTCTTTCAATTCAAATAGGTAACACGCACTTAGATGACGAGTGAAAATACTAGCCTATATAATCTTTTTTCGAGTTTTATATCAATTCGATCAAGCGGGCCTCACAAATGTGAATTAAGAAAATACTATAACGAAAGTACCAAACAACATACTCAATTCAACGCACCATAAAAACTACAAGCAGTAAGAAAGAATAAACTACAATAAACACATTAGTGATGGTGTGTCTCACGGCCTCTTGTCCAGGCTAGCATCATGCATAACCAACAAATATCACATAGTATGTGAATCAGTCAAACATACTGGAAAAGCTATTAAGGATTTACAATCACTTAAAGACCTTATATGTGAAAACATATTCGATAAATGATTATTGTACTCTCAAAGCATACAATCAAACAAAACATGGAATACCACAAGAAAGAGTTAGACCCCTTATACATAGCCAGGAGATACAGACTCCTTAGAGATTCATACCAAAAATGCATGATTATAAAATAGAAACAATTATTAAAAAACTATAGACATGTTACAAGTAAAAAAAAAACATGAAACAACACAAATCAAATAAGCTTTCTAATCATAGTCTAAATCTAGTATGTTAGTACATATACGATAGAAACTCGAATTCTAACAACACAACAACAGATCGTGCATAATAATAGATATAATAGGGTAAACCTATATAAAACCCCTGCTTATGTGATAACATCATTGTGTTCCTTATAGCATGACAGCAAACAAATCCATTATGCAATAAAACAGTTACAAATCTTGACATAAATAAAACCCCCATTACTTTACTAGTCAGGACCTTTGTTCAAACTACCTATTGCTACCATCGTTTGTTGCATCTGCAACACCATGGTTCGACACACAAACCCGACTCTTTTCAACAACCTTGACCACCGAATGTGGTGTGAACAAAAACTAAAGACCAGTAATGTGTAAGGTGTACAATCAACTAAGCCACCTTCGAACACAAACACCCAATAATCACCTATGGACATATAGTCCATCACAAATCTCAAATTATCTACGTGAAATACACAATCAATCCATGTAATGCACATAGCTAACAATTAGATATATCAACAAAAGATATAAAAACTCAAAAAAATTAACTAAGCTCAGTCCTATGATGGGGTTCTCACATAAAATCACTTACAAACACCATCTTAAGTACTAATAACTCACAAGTATGATTTTGATCACAAAGTCACAAATCACTAATACCAAACAACATTTAAGGTATTAGTGATTCAAAAACTAAAAAAATGAGTTATCAATTTAATAAAGCTCTGTTACATTTTTCTGGATAAAGAACCAAGATAAATAGGGTATTTATAGCACATGACTATCCACTCCCCATGGATCTTGCCAACCATATAATGTCGGAGGATGATGGCAAGGTGTGTGGTGAGGTGCCAAAAAATCTCATCTTTTGTTGCAAAAACATTTCGAGTAATTTTCATAAATATCTGCGCCTAAAACAAAATAAAAATACTAACAACAATGTCGATTTGCTCATAAAAAACCAGAACACTCAACCTAGTATGCACACTACAAAAACTAATCTCGTGGTGTATGTAAACATGATCACATATCAAATGTACTTAATTATGTGCTTGTGTGCATTATAGATTTGTAATAATCAATCTTATATAAAAGAAAATAAAACACTAAGTAAAATAAAAGGATACAGTATCTTGTACATAGAAAGCCAATATACACAAAATGCAAATAACAAAACGTGAAATATTTTTCGATAGGTATATAAGTTAAAAATCAATATTTAATTAAAAAAATTAAAGCGTTTTAAGAAAAAATTCCTTCAAAAATTAAACAAAATTTTCATTAGATTTTAAACAAAATTTATATTATTTGATGTCTAAAGTCACCCATTATATAATGAAAATTTAATCAAAATATTTTCCAATAATTTTAGGTAATTTTTTTATTAAAAATTATTTAATTCGACATATATCTTTAAAAAAATACAAAGATATATGCATTACATGTAATATTTTATTATATTTAACGAAAAATTAAATAAAAAATTAACTTTGTTCTTATCTGATATTTTTTTTCATAAATAAATAGACTTAAAAATATATTTTTTAAATAAATTAATTAAACAACTTGTAAAATTTAAACTAAAGGAACTCTAAAACCTTTTTTTCTGCGTAATTGCTCATATTTTAGCACGCTTGTGTTCTAGTATTCCAGGGCAAAGAGTTTGGCCAACTTGATTTTTATTTTTCATGAACTTACATCCTCAAAGAGCAAATGTTGTTTCAGCACAAAATAAAAATAAAAAATTGTTTGGAGAATGCTAGTCACCTAAATTTATACCATTTAAAAATTTTCACATATTAATATTATTTAAAAATTAGATTTTTTTTTTATTTTTAAATAATTATAACACATAAAAAAATACAAATATTATGTATATAAAAATAAGTAATATGAGTCTTTCTCAAGTTGTTTTTCACCTTTACCTTCCATGAAACTTCTCGTATTAAGATGAGGAAAATATTTGTACGTACAAAATTCTTTAGTCAAATGCGATGTTTAAGATATCCATATACATTATAATTTGAAGATTTAAATTTATAAAAACGTTAAGGATATTATTATTTTTATGAAAATTTTACCAAAAAATTGTGGATACTATAAAAATTATATTAAAATGATGATTTTTTTTTATAAAACATCAAATCTATCATTTTCTCATATTATAAACTATTTTTTATATTTAATATATATTTATAATTAATGATAATATTTATTTTTATCAATGAATTAACTGATTAATTATAATATTACTTAAATTATTGGTTTTAATATTATAATAAATTAATAAACCCCAATAATATAATTAGAGATTTCATTGAAAATTTTAAGCTAGCGTACATATTCAATGCAATTTACATGCTACTATATTAAAGAAACTAAATAAAAATAAAAAAATGTATATAATTATTACAATTTAAATTATTAAAATAAATGACAGGCTAAAAAATATATAATATAAATAAAAAATTTCGTCACAAATTCAAAGAAATTCAAAAAAGTGATATTTTGATTAAAGATACAAATATTATAAATAGATAAATCATTTAATGATAAATTATTTAAAAAATAAAAATAAATAAATAAATAATTTCATAAGAAACAATATTTATCAACAACATCTATAATATTTAAGATATTTAGTCTAAAAAATAATATTTTTAACATTTTAACAAAAATACTTTTTTCATATTTTTACCGAACAAGATTTATATTGCATATCAAGACCGAGACATCAAAAATGTCACAACATTTTTTAAATTGTCACAAACATTTCAAAACTTGATAAAAGGTATTTACCTCAAAAGGTGTTATTACATTTTAAAAAAAAAATTATATAAAATAACACGTTTAAAATTTACAACAAAAAATGACAATATAATAATATTAAAGGATTTAATTGATCAAAATTTAATATTAATGAACAATGTATGAACTAAAAACAAGAGGTGTTATTTTATAATTATAAATTTTAAATGTGTTATATATGTTATTTTTTTGGTCTAGTGTCCTTATGATATTAAAGGATCTAATTGATCAACATTACTTAGGTCTAGTGTCCTTATGATATTCATATACACGAAATTAATTAGAAAAATATGCAAAATTATATCCCTTAATTACTAAGAAGGCACCCCCACTCACTATTTAAGTATACTTTAGTCAACGATGATTAATAAAATATAAAAATAATATTATCATGTTTCACAAAATACAAGTGAAACGAGTCAAATCTTATTTTTTAACTTGTTTAATTCTATAAAGTACAATATATATATATATATATATATATATATAAATTATCAAATAATATTTTTATATAATTTAAATATATAATTTAAAATAAAAAAATTAATTTTATTAACAGATTTTCTGTACTTTAGTCGACCATGATTGATAAAATATAAAAATATTATTATCATGTTTCACAAAATACAAGTGAAACTAGTCAAATCTTATTTTTAAATTAGTTAATTCTATAAAGTATAAGTATGTTTAATATTTTTATGTAATTTAAATATGTGAATTAAAAAAAATTAATTTTATTACCGAACCAGAATCACATATATAAAATTAAGCTCATAAACAATCAATTAATTAACTTGTTTCCGTAAGTAACTAATCTTGACAGCCAAATTGACTATCCTTCGTCTTGGTTTGATTACCAAGTTTTTACTGTTTACAATTGCGTTGGTTGCACTTCAGCTAATGCTCATGCTTTTCCGTCAAGGTATCAATTATAGGAATGACTATTTTAATTTAAATAATTAAAATTACATTTATTAATAAAAATTAAACTATACTATTTTTTTAATAATTATAATTAATTAAATACAAGATAATATAGTTATCGGAGAAAAATATTATAATTGATTAAATACAAGATAATATAGTTATTGGGAAAAAAAATATTATAATTAATTAAATACAAGATCATATAGTTATTATAATTTCTAATAGTAATTAATTGAAATTAAATATATTAATATTATCATAATAATTTTTGTTATTTAGATAATAATATATCAAATATATATTTTATCTTTGATATTAATTATATGTTAATATTATTATTATTAAATAAAAATTTTATTGGTAAATTATTCTTGGTGGATAGGAGGTAAACAATGTTGTTGTGTTGCAACTGTCATATCCTATAAACAATTTTTTTACAAAAAAAAAAAAAAAAAAAAAAAAAACCTACCAACCCTAATAATAATAATAAAAAAAATCCTTACCACAAAGCCTATATATAGACATAGCAGACATCAAGAACACATACACAGCCGAATTACAAACCATAATTATATTTAAAATAAAAAAGTTTAGAAAACAAAACACTTAAAAGTCATGTGCGCCTGCACCAAAAATTTTCTTGCTAATTATTTCTACATAATTATCTTAATTTTTTAGTAATAATGTTTTGAAATATCATTAGTCTCTTTTCAAAAATATTTTTTTATAATACCAATTATCTTATAATATAATGATATATATTTTTATAATTATTCAAAATATATGAGTTTGGAATCTTATAAATATATACATATTACTGTTATTTTAAAAAAAATTATAATAATTATTAATTTATTTTTTATAAAATTATTTCTTTCCAAATCAACTTTAAATGGTTCTATATCAGTCCTCAAAAGGCTAATGTTCTCCCCCACAAATTCAGCACAACAAAATTTGCATTAGATTAGCTTCATTGACCGTCTCTTTGGTATCTCAGAAGTCACAAAACAACATAATTTAGCCCGCAGCTAACCAGAATATTATTTTCATATAATATATTTTTTTATTTCAATAGTATTTTTTCTAATTTAATAAAAATTTAACTCCAAATTTATAATTATATATATATATATATATATATCCCACAAGAAATCTTCTATGTTCGTCCTGGATGACCTAACAAAATTGTGACAACCTAGAAGATTTACAACAATTTTTATGTATTTACTAAATGTAACATATTATATATATATATATATATATATATATATATATCTTTATATGTAACATATTATATTTATTTAAATATTTATAACATGTTACATACACATGTATATTTATATGTAATAGATTACATTAATATATGTAATTTGATCAATTCAACTTAAATCTACGATTTATAAGTTAATTGTACATTTTATATCTATATTTAGATATAATATGTTACATATATCTTTAATAGGATCATCAAAATTTCAAAGATTTTAAATATTACATTTATTTTTAATAGAATCATCGAAACTTTAACAAAGATATTATGTATTATATTTAAATATTTAGACATAACATATTATATCATATTATAGATATTATATCTTATTATAGTTTCGAAATATCGTTGAAAAAACTATTGGAATTTCAATGAGATTGGTGGTACAATAATCAAAAATCTAATGAAATATTCGTATATATGTATCAAGGTTTTATAACGGTAATATTCTATTAAAATTATAAAATAAAAATATTTAGATATATTTTAAATAATTTAATATAGAAATGTGAATATTAAAATTAATAATAGTTATAAAAAAATTGATCCTTATATTAAAAGTAATACTTACTTAGTTAGGCCCATTCAAAGCCCATGCTTACCTGACGTTAATCCTGGGTCCGCATGTCGGTCACTAATAAGCAGTTGAGGTGTCGTGGGGCCAATTATGTCCCTCCTTTACACGACATTCACTTCCTGAGACAAATATTTCTCTTGTCCGCTCAGACCAGCTAATATCCGTCAGCTTCCGTCTCCACTTGGCGTTCAAGAAATATGGCTGGCACTTGTACAATTTTGCAAGAAAAATGATATATATTTGCTGTAATATAAATAATTTGATAATAATATTATTAACTGAAATAATTAAATTATCGTTTTAATAAAGAAATATAATATATCTATAATATATAGTAGTATTTATTTTATAAATAACATTACTAAATAATTATACATTATTTAATAAAGTGAATATAAAACAAACACATCACATATTTATGAATTAATATATAATTTTTCACAATTAACATTAAATTTTTTAATAGTATAATTTTTTCTATTTATTTCAAATTTAAAATATATAAATTTTTCCTTTACTAATATATACTATATTTAAAAATTCATATACAACAAGTCATTATATATATGAATTAATATATTAATATTTGATTGAATGTTAAATTAAGAATATAAAAAATTATAATAATTATATTCAAATTATATTATAAATGATACAAAGTATTTTCAATTTTTACCAGCCTTAAATATTCTGTTAATTATTATAAGTTTCTATTTCATATGTAGTTGATTTTGATAATTATATTAAAATAAGATTTGAATATATTATATAAAATAACGAAGAAAGAGTTCCACATCTCAACTTAGTTTCTATATTGTAGTATCGCAACAAATAAAAATTATATACGTAGATAAAGATCCAACTAACTACAAATATAATTACTCTTTTGCCATTCACGAGCCGCTATATAAAGCCACCTCATTTGCTAACCGAAAAGCACACAACAAATTAACCAGCACTACTGCTTTATAATACTTCTCTTTCAGATTAGGCGCTTAAGATCATAACAAGAGTACCAATTTTCAACCCTTTGATTCCTAACGTCCATCATGGCCGTTCTTTCAGTAGCTTCCCCAGTTGGCCCTCCGGCATGCGAGAAGGACGCTAAGGCCCTGGAGTTCATTGAGGAGACGACTAAGAACGCTGATGCAATTCAAGAGCGAGTTTTGAGCGAGATACTGAGTCGAAACTCCGAGACTGAGTATCTCATGCTATACGGACTCGATGGAGCAACAGACCGTGACACTTTCAAGTTGAAAGTTCCGGTCGTTAGCTACGAAGATCTTCAACCTGAGATTCAACGTATTGCTAATGGCGATCGTTCTCCTATCTTGTGTTCTCATCCCATTTCTGAGTTCCTCACCAGGTAATGCAACAAACTTTCTTATTTTATCTCTTTTCATCTCGTTGTTCGTTATATATATATATATATATATATGTACACCACAAATCAATTTTTTTTAAAATTTTCAAGAATTACTTATGATTTAAAGAAAATAGTTATACTAATATTAAAGTATATCACATTACTCCGGAAGAATAGTGAAACAAGACATTAAATTTCCTAAATTCAATGTATTGCAGTTCTGGAACTTCTGGTGGTGAGAGGAAATTGATGCCCACAATTCATGAAGAGTTGGACCGTCGCCAGTTATTGTACAGTCTTCTCATGCCAGTTATGAACCTGTAAGTAGTATTTATGAGCTCTTCATAGCATACTTAATTATAATTTCATTTTTACTTATAATATTCTTGAAGTGATATATATAAATTTTAATTATTTTTTATATTTTTTTACATAAATTAAGTTAATTTGTAAAAAGAATTAAAGTTTAAAGGTATTACTTGAAAAATGATAAATGTAATTGAGAATGTTACAAGTACTATTATTTCTTAAATAATAATTATTATTTTTTTCTTTTATTAAATATTAATTACTTTTTTTTATTTTTTTCTAATAAATTAATAATATATGTGTATCTCACAGCTACGTGCCGGATTTGGACAAAGGCAAAGGTCTATACTTCTTATTTGTGAAGTCAGAATCAAAAACACCAGGAGGTCTGTTGGCTCGTCCGGTTTTAACAAGCTACTACAAAAGCGAACACTTCAAAACAAGACCATATGATCCATACATGGTCTACACAAGTCCTAACGAAGCAATCCTTTGCCCTGATTCATTCCAAAGCATGTACTCTCAAATGCTTTGTGGATTACTCATGCGTCTTCAAGTTCTTCGAGTCGGTGCCGTATTTGCCTCTGGTTTAGTCAGAGCCATTCGTTTCCTTCAACTTAATTGGAAACAGTTATCCCAAGACATTTTAACTGGAACCCTAAACCCTAAAATCACCGACTCTTCTCTCAAACAAACCATTTCCAAAATATTAATAAAACCCAACCCAGAATTGGCTGATTTCATTACTAAACAATGTTTGGGGGAAAATTGGGAGGGAATAATAACAAGAATTTGGCCCAACACAAAATATCTTGACGTTATTGTTACTGGTGCAATGGCTCAGTATATTCCAACTCTTGATTATTACAGTGGAGGTTTACCAAAAGCTTGTACCATGTACGCTTCTTCAGAGTGTTATTTTGGACTTAATTTAAAGCCTATGTGCAACCCTTGTGAGGTTAGTTACACAATCATGCCAAACATGGCTTACTTTGAGTTCATGCCTCATGACCCAATAGAACCAACCATTCTATCTCGTGACTCGCCGCCTCGACTCGTCGATTTGGCTGATGTTGAAGTGGGTAAAGAGTATGAACTTGTGATAACTACTTATGCTGGACTATGCCGTTATAGAGTTGGTGATATTCTACAAGTCACTGGATTTTACAATTCTGCCCCTCAGTTTCGATTTGTAAGGAGAAAGAATGTTTTATTGAGTATTGACTCGGACAAGACTGACGAGTTAGAATTACAAGTGGCTATTGAAAATGCTTCTGTATTGCTCAAGGAGTTCAACACAAGTGTTGTTGAGTACACAAGCTATGCTGATACTAACACAATCCCAGGACATTATGTGATATACTGGGAATTGTTAGTGAAAGACCTTGTTAACTCACCGAGTCACGAGGTGTTGAATCGGTGTTGTTTAGCTATGGAGGAGTCACTTAATTCAGTTTATAGACAAGGAAGAGTAGCTGACAATTCAATTGGACCCCTAGAGATAAGGGTAGTGAAAAATGGTACGTTTGAAGACTTAATGGATTACGCTATTTCGAGAGGCGCGTCGATTAATCAGTATAAGGTACCAAGGTGCGTGAACTTCACACCCATTATGGAATTACTTAACTCAAGGGTTGTTTCGGTGCATTTTAGCCCATCTGCGCCGCATTGGACACCGGAACGACGTCGTTAAAAACAAAGTGCATGTGAATAGGGTTCACACGGACAACCCATAAAAGGCCAATGCAGGGTCTGAATTCTGATGTTTGTTTGTTGAATGTCCTTAGCGTTAAAAATCGTGTTTTTCCTTGTATTAATTGTTAGAAATCTGAAATATCCATGTCTGTGAAATAAGTTCAAGCAATCTGATGTAATATTTGTTGGTGCTTACGATGTTTGGTTTTGACCTTTCATATCACTGTCTTTGGCTTTTCTTAGATTTTCCTTGAAGTTGATGAATAAACGTTGCCAAAAGTGATGGGTCATGATTCATGAAACTTACGTCCCTTGGTGGCTAATTAACAAGCTAGCAGTACATTTAATTTTCACATCTTTATTCCACATCATTAACTTTTAAAATATAGATGTTAATTTAAATAATAAGATTTAAATTTTTGTAAAATATTAAAAATATTATTATTACTATTAAAATTTTATTAATTTTTAAAAAGATTAAATTTTTTTATCAAAATTATTAAATTTTTTTATAAAAATTTATAAAATATTAAAATAATCAATTCCTTATCTAATACATATATATTATAAATATTATGATATTTAATTTGATTTTTAAAATATACGAAATAATTAATTAAAATTTAAAATAATTATTTATATTATAATATTTAATATTATTATAAATGGATAAATCTTAAAGGTATATCATAAAATTTGAATTATAAATTTTTTATAAATTAAATATAAAAATAAGGTATATATATTATATATAATATATATAAAGTATAAAATATTGTACTAAATAAATAATATTTTTATTAAAGATAAAAAAAATTATAAATAGATAAATTTAAAGGTATATTATTTAGAAATAAAAACTTAATCTGAAATTATATTTGATTGATATATGTTATGATATTTATTTTTTTCTTAACATTTTTTATAACATTTTATCGATAATATTATGATATTTTTTATTTTAATCAAAAGATATGAATATCACGTTTTAATATTAAGATATGATAAAAACAACAATATTACGATAATATTGATAATATTTTTTTAAATATAATTAATATTATAGATATAATAAATATTTTATATATTTTTATTAGGGTAATAATTAGAATAATTATTTTGATAATATTTTTATATATTTTAACACTAACTTTGTAGCAGTATAGATTTTATGTGCATGGATGTTATCGCAGGTGCTATATAACCTGTTACATAGGTTTTGAATTAAATAGATATTTTCCATTAACAATATTTTTTTATATAACAAATAATAATATTATCAAAATTAATTTTATTATTATTATAATAAAATTATATAAAATATTTATTATTAATCAATTATTAATAGACAAATTTATTATAAATAATTTCGGTTGTAATAGCCAATAAGCTTGTATTTCAATAAACATATAACTCAGTATAATATCTAAATTTAAGTTATAATTACAAATATATAAATAATTTAATTATTTCAAAAAACTAATTTTGATGGTTATAAATAATGTCACTAATTATATTTTATTCTCTTGCTCTCTTTTTATAAATTGATAGTAGTTTATTATAGACATGTGATTTGAGAAATACCTGACATCAACAAATTAATTTATGACATGAAAATAAAATGACTAATTAAGATATAATTCCATCTCATAGTTATATTTGTACATGCATTTTTAATTTAATCTCTATAAAAAATATTTATTTTATTTCCTTATAATGTAAATATTTGTATATTTGTTTAGTTTTATAAGAAAATAAACATATATTTTTTAGTATAGTAAGAAAATAAATAAATATTTTTTATTAAAGGATTAAAAATAAAATAAGTTTAATAATTATATCACAATTGATAATTAATTCATTTGTTAAATACATAATTTATAACGCAACAACTTAAACTAATCTGTCAGGAAGAAAAAAAAACTTGTTTAATTATTCATTTATTTTTGCAAATATGTAAAATTGATTTAAAGTAAATCGCGTAAAATTGATAATTATTTTTTTTTATGATTCATATCTGATTAACAAGTGACTGTGAGTGGGATAATAGTTCGGTTCCACGAAAGTGTTTTTTCTTAATTCTTATGAGGAACCACAAACGTAAGATGCCAAAAAAGCTTTATCTGTTTTAGAAAAAAGTTGTATATGAGTAAGAAGATGCGGTGAATTTTGTTAGGTATAAGAACACACTATTATTCTTTGTATGAAAATGTATCATTTATAAGTAAATAAATATATACATGTAAAATAATAAACTAAAAATTTCTTTACTTTATCCACAATTCTTATACATATAAAAATTGTTTTAGTGATATATGAGTAATGATGAAGTTCAATTAACCAATTAAACCAAAATATTCAAATTTTAGCTTAAAAAACGCATTTGATGTTCTCTCGATAAATCATTGTTGTACCAATGCTTAATTTTAGGCCAATCGTGACAATATAAAAGAAAATGACAAGAATCATTAAAAAAAACCTTATTATCAGAGTTATTTTTATTAGTGTTAAGTTTTCTTCATGGTATTAGAAATGAGTTTGGTTTGATCGTTAACTTAGAATGTATCCTTAACAATCTCACCTTGGTTTTGTAAAATCATCCCTATCAATGTTGAAAGAAACTGTTAAGTTTCATTCAGTCTCACATCGATCAAGAGTTCGACAACAGTACTGTTTATAAGTTTGAACAATTTTTAACTCAATAATATCTTATTGGATTTAGTTAAGCCTAGATTTTTAATAGTTAGTATAAGAATTATTTTTCATATTTTATGAATTATTTGTTTATTTTTATAAATAACTAATCAATAAATTGTGAATATAAATTTTAAATTGATTTGTCATTACAATTTTCTACTATTAAAATATAAATTTTAAAAAAAAATTACACATCTGGTTCATTCACCGACCAGTTATCATGGGAAGACAAAATTAATTCAAAGGGCGGCATTAGACACTTTTCACAACTTTATCAAAATTAATACAGTTTTTATTTAGAGAATCGTAACTATCATGAGGCTCAATTCAAAAATAAACAAAATATATATATATATATATATATAAAATCTATAGAGTTATAACCTTACTTGTCATACAAGATATGGGTTCCTTTAAAAAAAAATCTCTCTCCAGTAAACTTTTTATTTTTTATTTTTTATTTTTCTTATTTCTCTCTCTTTCTTTTTGTGTAGGTTGATCCCCGTCATTTTTGGATGTAGATTTTCATTGTTTCTTTGGATCGATCAGTGGATTTGGCATTCTTGGTGCATTGTTTGTGATTGTGCCATTGTGCGTTGTGAGACAATTGTGCGATGTATGTCGGTGGCTACACTATTTGCCTTTTCCGAAGTGATTCATGCATGATTAAGGGGTACTTAATTTCTTCTTTTATAGCGAATCTAGAATTGAAAGCTTGAAATTTGGATTTTCCGTAAGCAATTTGCTATCCATGTCAAGCCTTTGTTGTTGCGTTTAGCATGCTCGTTGAAAATTACCCACGCAAAAATTGCTAATTAGTTTTTCAAATGGTTATGGCCTCATGGGTCCTTTTTTTAATTGCTTTATTTTGATTAAAAGTTGTTTTAAATAACTTAAAATGCTTTTAAAAGTGTTTAATAAACTCTATGAAAAATGATTTCAAAATACATACTTAAATTAAAAAATATCACTTTTATAAATAATTTTAAGCAATTTTATGATACTATTAATTGGACCTTTTTGTAACTAATTTTGTTTTCAAGCTTTTGTTTTTTAACTCAAGTTTTCAAAATAAATGTTATTTACTATTTAAACAATTATCTTACATCATTTAACGTTACACCTTTTATATTAAATGTTTAACGTCGTTTAATTGGATCACATTCGATATTATTAAAATATTATTTTTATTAGTATAAATTTAAAAGATATTATTTTTTTTTTGTAATTTTTCAAAAAGTATTTGAAAACTATATTTCAAATTAATTTTTTCTTGCTAGTATATAAAAAGATAGTATCTTACCTTAATAAAAAAAATACTAATATAGTATTTATAAATAATATAAGATTTATATTTATTTTAGATTTACATATATACATAAAACTTGCAAAAATAAATATAATAAGTTACACAAATATAATAAAAATAAGTTAAAAATATAAATGATTAACTATTAAAGAGATGGTAATGTATAATTAAAAAGAATATCATGTGTTAATTAACAAAATAGATTAATATAATGTTTATAAGGAATATAATACTAATATTTCTTTTTATATTAACATTTTATAATTTGATATCTCATATTATTTATACACCGTTAACGTACAGCTTGTTGGTAGAAATGTTTCTTCGTAATATTAACGAGTTAATGTCTATCGTGTATTAATTCTAAACATAAATAAAATACAAATTAACATTGGAAATTTTCCTAACGCAGAAACAAATTTAAATATGCAATTAAATTAATTATCAGCATCTGCTCAGGTTCCCCTTTGGTTATTGGCATCATACTATTAGGTTTTGTGCCATTTCTACAACATCATTACAGCTTTAATTTTTTTAATTATCCATTTATTTACTTATTTATTTTATTATAATAACACAATTATATATATTATCGATCAGTAATTGTCAGTATTCATTATTTTCTGAAATTTTATGATACTATAGATAAAACCTTATTAATTTGAGGTACTGGGAACATAAAAGCTAACCTTATTATTCACTTTTGACAATAAAGAGGCCAGAGTGATAGTAATGTGACAAAGCTTTCTTTCTAAAATAACGTATGTGTTAGTTCTGTAGATGCAATTCAAAAAGCTTATGATTTTTTTTTTCCATTTGTTAGAAACATCTGTATATTCTACATTTTTATTTAATTCTTAAGTAACAAAAAGTTAAATAATGATAAAAGGAGGCTTATATAATTTTTTTAATTTAATAATTTAATCTTATAATTACTATATAGAATATAAAAGTTATAATATTAATGTTATTATGTATAGATGTATATATTATCATTTTAATCTTATTATTTTTAAATTATATACTTATACTCCCATTATTTATTAAATCTAAGTATTATAAGTAATTAATTTTAATATTTTTAATG
Source organism: Hippophae rhamnoides (assembly GCA_033030585.1). Lineage (NCBI taxonomy): Eukaryota > Viridiplantae > Streptophyta > Magnoliopsida > Rosales > Elaeagnaceae > Hippophae > Hippophae rhamnoides. The sequence goes on from CM065430.1 coordinate 31,851,681, forward strand.
GATTATAAGTGTTTATTTTAATAAATTATAAGATTAAAAATCTTTATTTTTCACGAGATTAAAGTAAATTATGAGATTAAAATAATTATTTAAAAAAATTATAAGATTTATTATATTTAATTTAATAATTATAAAATTGATATATTTATTTGATAAAAGTTACCCCACCTTTAAAAACATTTTTCCTATTAACTATATCGATGCTTTCCTTTTTTTCTAAAAAAAAAAAGAAAAAAAACAGTCCAAGCTTTTTACCGTAGTTGTCGAATGTCGACAGTAAAATCAGCAAAAATGGTCGGTGATAATGAAATGGTTTTCATACGAAGTCGTTAAAGTGTGTTTTTTTTTTTTGGATTGGTTTTAATGTCACCCTAGAGATTATTTCAAAGTAAGCCTTTGAATGTTACACTGTCCTCTAAGATTACACTAACGATAATTATTCGTTCATAAAGGGAGATAAAAAGAATATAAAGGAGGTGCATGTATTACAACTTTAATTGCTATTACATTAATATATCATTTTTTTTTATGGACATAACATAATTGGTAACTTTTAATTGCTATTACAAAGAGATAACTTTTAATTGGTAAAAGCATAAAGCAATGTTTTAAATGCAGATTAAAGTTTTCATTATAAATAAAAATAAAAAATAGTTAATTAAAAAATAAAAATAAAAATCATTATCAAATAAGTTTTCATTATATGGGTAATTTTTTTTAAAAAAAATACTAGTGAATGATTTTCTTTTTCTGGTCTCCCAATTTTTAGTTATAAACAAAGTTAGGGTACGATATGATTGATTAAATATTTACTATTTGAGAAAAAAAGGGAAAAAATAACATTTGCTTAAAAATCAACTAGTAATTTCTGGAAAATCTACGTGTAACAACTGGCAACCAGAGCTGCGTTACTAGCCATACTGAGCAAGCATCATCCTTTTAAATATTGTGTTTTTAGAATGAAAGCATGTGCAACGTTAACCATTAATGGATGATCGGTTAACACTAGGAAAACAAAAGGTATTATATTTAAAATATTCAACATAAATTTTCACTATTAAATCTATTTCATTTAACAAAATAAAATATTAATTTAACTTGACTATGATAATATTTTACCAAGTTACACACAATTATTATGGGTATAAATATAATAACATGTTTTTTTATATAGTATTAAATATTATGATTGTATAATTTATATATAGTCATGTATTTGACTCTAACTTCAAGTTACATCTCATACTTAATTTAATATATCTAAATTTTTAATTATAAAATTATATATATTCATTTTTTTAAAATTTTAAATTAAAAATAAATAAACAAAATAAATATTGATTCTAATTTTAAATTTATAAAAAATTACATAAAATAAATAACATATTATTTTAAATATAAATTATGCTATTAAAATATTTATCAATTTTATCATATTGTACAATTAATAATATTCAATACAACCATATTTAGAGACATAAAAGATTCCTTTTAATCTAAATTACAATATCAATTTAAAAGATATTATTCATTATTAGTATATATTACTCACCAATCAGATTAATTTCTTTCTCCAACTTTTATTAGATATTTATTTTTTTCAAAAAAAAAATCACTAATATTTAATTTTTTTTATATGGAGTACCACATAATCACATACTTTAGAAGCAATGTATAATTTGTCTCAATTTAGCTTCTTAAGAAATCAAAGTTCCTTAAAAAAAATAAAAATAAAAATTGATTATCAAGTATTAGTTCCTTCCAAAAAAACTTTTTATGTATATGTTATAATGATGTTTTATTCTCATAAAAAATAATTTCATAAATATTTTAGTGTATTTTATTTTCTGGTTTATTTCATGAAAAGTATGAATTGGTGCCAAATTTGGGCCATTTAAATAGATATCATAGTTATATGCATAAATCATAAAAAGAAAATGAAAGATTGATGGAGGAAAAATAATTAGAGAAAGAGAAGATCAAAATTATTGGACCGACCCAAATTCAAATGGATCAAAATTATTGGACCGACTCACATTCAAATGGATTAGGCTAATTTAGTCCATATGCTAAATGGATTGAACTGGGCCTAGTATGTAATATAGTGGACTACTTGTTAATAGACTGGACTGGGCTGGATTTTACACCACTAAATTGACCCCATGAAACGTGAAGTTGTCGTATTTGTAGCAGAAGGAAAATGGAAAAGAAAGGAGATCCAGTAATTTGAACTTTGAAGGGTCCACAATTACAAACTTCATCTTCTTAAATTAACATATTTAACAATTATTATCACTTTAATAAAATAATTGTTTTAATTTTAATTTTAACATAATATAAACAAACAGAATCAAACGAATTTTATTCTATTTTTTTCTTTCTAATTCCCTTAATATTTAATTTATTCTTTTCCTAATTTTTTAGGATTCTCAACAGGCTAGGATGGGAACCTTTTCTCTCCATTCCACGTGTTCAACTTAAAATTTATCTTCATTTTTATTTAAAATTATGGAGGATGTTAATAGGAAATATAGATATTGAAATAGAAAACGGAGATCCAAATATTTTAAAAATTATTTTTTATTTTTAGTATAAAGATAAAATTATAAAATAAAATTAATTAAATGAAAAATATTTTATAAAAAAAAATTAATCCAATAAAAAATAAAAATAAACAATATTTATATAATAAATAGAAAAATAAAATGTATGTACAAATAAATACATAATATTTTTATACTAAATAAGTGCAATAATAAGAATAAATTATAAAATAATTATAAGATTTAAAATTTTAAAATTTAAATAATTAATTAATTTTTATAAAAAAATTATTAATGTTTTAAAATATTAGAATCAAAACTTAAGGATAAAATATAATACATACTATATTGTTTAAGCATATTTTGAATTTTTAATGTATAAATAAATTTATATATTAATTAAATAAAATATATAATTTTAATAAATGTAAAGAATGTTCTCGTTGTAATTGTAAAATACAAATTCTCATTTTATATTTCTTATTTTCTATTCAACCATTACCTATAATTGGATATGCATTTATACCTAAGAATAATTGACAAACCAATAACAAGTGCAATCACGATAAAAACGTCAGCACACTCGTTGCTTCCATGCACATGGCACCATCCTGCGAATCTTTCGCACGCTTTCTCGTGCACTCCCCGTGACATCGCGAAACGTTCCTTTTAAAAAAAAATACTTAAAACTTATAAAAATAAAATAATATTTAACATTTAAATAACTATATTTCACTTTAAATAAATAATATTTAAAATAAAACCATATATTAATTTTTTTAATAATAAAAATAAATAGTATAAACATAATAATATTTTTTATTACTTATTTTTATTTTTATATTTTTTTAACATTTTTTTATTATAAATTATATTATATTTATAATTTATATGAAGTATAATATACTATTAATTTATTATTATTATTATTATTATTATTATTATTTAAAATGAATATATTTTTCTTTAGCATTTGTTTTTCCACGTACTCATAAGGCAGGACTTAGGGTTTGAGAAATGTCAATTCAGTTAAAAATCCTCAAAATGATGCTATTGGCTATTGGCTATTGGCTATTGACTTTGTTGTTTTGTTAAGGTAGAGCAATAACATTGCAACAATTTTTATTAATGTTATGAATAAAACAATCCTTTTTAATTATATAATTAAGTATAATTTACAGAACCGCTATAAACTAAGATGATATTCATTATATAACTTCAAAGAGGACTTATTACATTAAGTTTATACATTACATTACATTTAAATTTAAAATATAAATATAAAATAACCACATATATATTAATTTTTATTTATATTATTTAAATAGTACTATTTATAAAATAATGAATGAATAAATAAAGTTATATAATTTGTATCAAGTAGGATAAAAAATCTCTTATTAAAGTAATTAATCATATAAATTAATAAATTTAAAATTATTTATAAATTAATTTTACGAACACCATAAAATAAATTCTTTTACAATTTACCTAACTAAAAGAAATTAAAATTTTGATATAAATTGTTAATTTTTTGAAATATGGTTCTTAACTTGAACTCATTTACTTAAAAAAAAAGTTTGATCCTTATAAGCTAATGAATATCTTTTGAAGTTTAATTATATATTTAAGATTAATAATTTAAGTTTTTAAAACATAAGAAAGAAGATACAATATTTATTAATAGTGATGTATAAAATAGTTATTCCATGTATTTTAATAAATTTAACATATATATTTTTTTATGTTTTTCAACAAAAAAATAAATTTACTAAATTTAAATGAATGGCTGCAATAATTACATCATTTATTATAGATATATAATGATAAATAATTATCATTGAAATTATTGTGAGAAAACAATTGAATGTTTATCAATTATTAAAAAATTCTATTAAAAATAAAAATAATAATATATAATGAATTAATATAATATATACAAAATTAATTATGATAAATATAATGTCTCAATTCAAATTAAGTTGTAAATTTAAGAAGCTAAATTTTGTTATTAATTTATCAAGTTTTACTTCATATGAGAGGTAATATAGATATGCTCTTCATATTTGTTTGTCCTAGTATATTAGATAAGACTTAACTGCCATATTGTGTCTTGTTCATATTTATTAAATTCGTATTTTGTCACATGTCGGATGATATGATTAAAAATTTAGAAATTGTTTTAGATAAATTATATATAATAGTTAAAATATAGATTTTTTATTATTTATAAATTATAATAAATTGTATTTTAATTGTGTAATATTTATGTTTGTTTGTGTTGATATGATTATGAAAAGAATAAAAACAAAATAAATATTATTTTTTATATATTTAAAAATTAAAAAATTCATTTGATTGAGACCCTCTTTTTAACTGGGGTCCTCGAAGGCAGCTAACATACCAATTACATAAATTTATAAAATATATATTTAGTTTAACGTTGATATTATTAAATAAAATTATTATTAATAAAAATTACAGTAAAAATAGCAATTTAAAAGATCACACTATCTTCCTCTTTTATGTAACAGGATTTATTTATATTTCAATTCACATTCTTGAGCATACCTTATTGGGAGTACAATCAAATCCTACCGACTTCCATCATTCTCTTACATTTAAATGGTACTTTTTAAATTAAAATTATTAATTATTTCATAGTATAATAACATGTGTTTATTTTGAAAAATGAGAAGACATGGTTTGAAACTATAATTAAGTTAATGTGTGAATTTATATTTATTATTAAGGAAACTAAAATAAATATATTATATTATTAATTGATGGTCGGCTTATAATACAATTAGTAACAATTTAAAATCAAATTCCTATTAGTAAGGTACTTGTTTGGCGCAATAAAGATTGCATAAAATTACACAATTTATTGAAATATTAGTTTTTGGCGCATTTAGATTTTATAAATATAAAGTCATATTAATTATGGAGTAATACTTATTATTATTTTATAAAATAAAATAAAAACTTAAGTTTTTAAATATAATTTTTAAGTTATTTTTATTATAAATAAAAACTTGATGTTAAAATATTTTATATAGTAGTTTACAAACTATTTTTAAAATATGTAGTTATTTGATTTGTTACTTCAATAATAAATAAATATATAATAATAACTATTTTATAAATAATATAATATAAACGTGGGTGATGTGACAAGTTATTTACAACAATTATATAACTATTTAATAAATAAGTAAAACATAACATTATAACATATAAATTTATTTAATTAATATTTTTATCATCTAATAATTTAATCTAAATGAATGATAGATATGATTTGATTAAATTTAATAACAATTTTTTACTTAAATAATTTATATTAGTTGACTATTTTTTAATACAATAAAAATATCATATGATCACAATTAAATTGATCAAAAACTCATTAAATGAATAATCATTAATAATATGAATCATTATCCTTAATGTAATAAGAATAATTACACTATATAAATACTTATTCATAAAAATGTATTTGTTATAAGGATATTTGATATTTATTATTGTAAAAAAAGCATAAAAATATATTTATTATATATACAGTTTTAGTATTTACTGGTATTAAAAATAAAAATATAATATACTCGTAAAGGAATTAATCGAACATTCATTAAATGAATAATTATGAATTGTGTAAATTGTTATCCACAATGTAATAAATGATTTTAAAAAATTAATTTTAACTATTAATTTGAGTCTATTGAACATAATTGTTTTTTAATATATATATAGCTTGATGTTTTCGTACTAATAATTTTAAAAATTTATTTTTAATTATTGATTTGAGTCTATTTAACAATAAATATTTCTTTTTGTATGATTTTATTTTTTCATTAATGTTAGTAGTTATTCATTAAATCCAAACTTGAAAATATGATAATATATACATCATTAATTTAGATTATTATATAATTAAGATTATTTGTTATATTAAATTTTAAAAAATATAATAAAATATATAAATATATTTAAAAAATTAAATGCCAGTGAGACAAAGAGATATCCTTTGAGAGAAGAAATAAAACTTATATTAGATTAATTTTTAGGACTGTTTTCAATGTAAATAAATTTTTATATTTTTATATATTTTTTATTTAGTGTAGACTTTTTTTTAACCAGCATAATAAATAAGTAAATATATTTAAAAAATTAAAGGCGAGAGAGACGAAGAGATATCCTTTGAGAGAAGAAATAAAACTTATATTACATTATTTTTTAGGACTGTCTTCAATGTAAATAATTTTTTATATTTTTATGTATTTTTTATTTAGTGTAGACTTTTTTATACTACAAATTTCGCATCCTACACGTGTGTCAATCTGTCCAAATATATCTAAAATCAATTTTTGAAACATTTTCTCACATTTTTTGGCCTTTTCTCACTTATAAAATGATCATATTCCCCGTTGTAAAATATACAATTTTTTCAATTTTTTTTCTCTTTAGAATTTTTTTTTAGTTTTTAGTTTTTAGTTTTAAAATTCTTCTCTTTTTGAAAATAACTAGCTATGCTTTTATAGATTTTTAATTTTTGATTCAATAAACGAAAATACGAATCCGTTGAAAGTTTTGTAGAAACAAAATTAGCGTCAAGATTCTGTAAGAATTCTTTTGAGATATAAGTTTAAAATGAACTCTTTATAGTTATTTTTATGTTTTATTCTTATATATTATATTAATTTGTCTGTGATTAAATTTAACATGATTGAATGTTTATAAATACGATATAATAATAACATTGGTATGCTTGCGAAATATTAAATAGGTAAAACATTTCTATAAAATAAATTAATTTTGTATTTATTCAAGATTTTATATTAAGGATGTCAGAAAGAAATATATTATTTTTATTACAAACTTAAATATGAAAATTAGATTTTAAGGTTTAATTATCTGGTCTGATTTAGAGTAATGTTATTTTATTTGTTGGTACAATCGTCTGTTAGTTAGAATGAAACTCTATTTCAAAAGTTTTTATAAGAATTATTATTCGAAAATGTATTGATGACATATTTTCAGTAATGATTTTACAACTTTAAAGTTAGTATTCAAATAATTAAATTCTTAAGTTTAATTTGAACACCTTGAATAAAATCTAATTAGCTTACTCCGACTAAAGCTGTGATTAGATAATTTGCTATTTTATTAGATAAAGTTTAATACTTAATTAATTAATAGGCTTATTATAAGGATATTAGTTAATTAATGTTAAATAAAAGAATTTGTGTTCCGACTAAAGACAATTTCATAATAAAAAGAAAAAAATCAATAAATATTAATTTATATATTTAATAACCTTAATAATATAAGTAAGTATAATTAACTTAATTATTATGATAAATATTCCACTGATATAAATGATAAAAACTTGCATGATTGTTTATTGAATTTATATTTATGTTTATTTTTTGTTATTAGATTAAGAAACACAAAAAGTAAAATATCATGACAGGATGTTTAAAATTTAATTTAATTTTTAAAAAATAAAATAATAAATTAAAAACCACATATTTTTTCTTTATATCGATATTAAGAATATATTTATCATTTTCTATAAAAATAATTTATGTACTTGCAATACTCATGTTGTCTAGTTTATATAAAATAGAATGTTAATTTTTTTATTTTAATTTAAAAAATTAATTTTACTATTTCAAAATATTATTTAAAAAAAGGATTATTTTAAAATAAAAATATAAGATTAAATAAAACTATCCTAATAATTATAAAATTATAAACAAAATAAAATAAAATAATATAATTAAATGTACACAAATTATAAGTTTCTATTAAAGGAAAAAAAGCTATCACATAGGAAACAAATAACATGTGACCATTAAATGCATTTTAAAGAAACAATCATAGGTTATTTATTATTTTTAAAATATATTTTTAATTAATTATATTATTTTATCTTTTCATTTTTGATTGAGAGTTTATTTATGTAAATAAAAATCTATATTAATTTTAAATTTTATTGATATATTTTAATAATAATGAATAATTTTTTAAAAACATTAAATATGATCAATTATTTGTTTTTATTTATTATATTTAATTTAGATGAAAGTATTATTTTTATGAATAATTTATAATTATAAAATGTAAATTGAATAATTAAGATTTAAAAATAATATAAATAAATAAAAAAGCAGAATCAGATTCTAGTCCCAAAATTCACTTTTAGGCAGAAATAATCTTGTTATTAGTCCATATCACACCACATATGTATAATATCTTATTCCAAAATATACCCTTCGCTCGTTCTCTCTCTATGCATCTTTTTAAGAGAGAGAGAGAAGCAGCCTAAATTTTGAAAGAAAAAGAAAAAAGAGCAAGTGGGGACTGGTAGTTTTCCGAGCTTCATTTCACATAACGATAATGTTGAAAGTTTTAGAGATTTGAATCAGAGATAATAGACCGATAAAACCAGAAGCAGAGCTCAAGCCAATCAAATCATAAATAAAAACTAACCTCCAAAAGGCCACACACACTTGATCTAGAAGACAAAGGCCACACACACTTGATCTAGAAAACAAGTCTCTCTCTAACTTAGACTAAGCGTAGAGCAGACTTGGTCTTTGAACACTCTTCCTTCAACTAAACTCACCTACCATGCCTCCGTCACAAGAGGAAGACCAACCACTATTACTTCGTCTAGACCAAGAAGAGGTGGCATATGAGTCCGATGAGAAGGTAGCAATTATTGGAATCGACGAATCCGATGATGCTTACTCTTCCGATGCGCCACCGTTTTCTTGGAAAAAGCTATGGCTTTTTACAGGACCTGGGTTCCTTATGAGTATTGCTTTTCTTGATCCTGGGAATCTAGAAGGTGATCTTCAGGCTGGTGCGATTGCTGGGTACTCCTTGTTATGGTTACTCTTGTGGGCCACGGCTATGGGGCTTTTGGTTCAGCTTTTGGCGGCTCGTTTGGGGGTGGCTACTGGGCGCCACTTGGCTGAGCTTTGTAGAGAGGAGTATCCCACTTGGGCTAGGATGGTATTGTGGGTGATGGCGGAGCTGGCTTTGATTGGAGCTGATATACAAGAGGTTATTGGGAGTGCTATTGCTATTAAGATTTTGAGTAATGGGGTTTTGCCTCTTTGGTCTGGGGTCATCATTACAGCCTTGGATTGGTATGCTGGTTACCCTCTTGTATTTGATTATTCATTTTGTTTGAAATTGATAAGTTGTTGGGGGTAGATTGAAACAGGAGACTCGTAAATTATTTTTAAAGGGAGACGCAGTTGTCCTGAATTTGATGTTTCTTTTCTATTTGGTGATTATGTTTTTGGGTTTTGGTGTGGTTTCCCCAAAGGAAGTTTGCCGCTTAGTGACTAATTTTCTATCGGTTTGCTGTTTTTAAGGTCTTTTTTAATGGGTTTTCTTTGCGAATAATGCTCGACTTTAAAGAGCTCACAGTTATGGCCTTTTGAAATCTTTGTAGGTTTTTCAGATGCTTTACTTTTGTCAATTCAGTTCACGGGGAAAAATGTGTAAAATAGCGAGTCACTATAGAAAGTTCATCATGCATAGTTGAAAAGAAGAAATCTGTCGACTGGGGTCTTTCAACGTCAGTTAAACAAAAGTACAATTCTGTGTCTGTTAGTTTTGCTTGTTTCTCAGTTAGTAAACTAATCTTGAATGTGCTGGACATCTTTATGAGTCTTTCAAACTGGAAATATTTGTTTCTACAGGTTGTAGAATGAAATATTTGAATTTTTTTCTAATTCAATGTGCTTCTTTTCTTAATGTTTTTCTGTTTATTGTTGAAAAGGTTGTGTCTTTAACCTTATTTTCAATGCCTTCCTGCAGTTTTATCTTTCTGTTTCTTGAGAACTATGGCGTGAGGAAATTGGAAGCAGTTTTTGCAGTTCTTATTGCGACAATGGCGGTTTCATTTGCCTGGATGTTTGGAGAAACAAAACCTAGTGGGAAAGAACTTCTTCTAGGTACCAAAATACTTCTTTCATCAGTAGGTTTATCATGATGCACTTGATGCTAGAAGTTATTTAACTTCCAACACCCTATTATCTAATGCCGTGTCAAAACTCTCTTTGATAGGTATTTTGGTTCCAAAATTGAGCTCGAAAACATTACAGCAAGCTGTTGGTGTTGTTGGTTGCATTATAATGCCCCACAATATATTTTTGCACTCTGCTCTTGTACAATCAAGAGAAATTGATCACAGAAAGAGAGGCAGAGTCCAGGAGGCACTAAATTATTATACCATCGAGTCAACTGCTGCTCTTGTGATCTCCTTTGTAATCAATTTATTTGTCACAACTGTTTTTGCCAAGGGGTTTTATGGTACGGATCTGGCAAATAATATTGGCCTTGTTAATGCAGGGCAGTATCTTCAAGAAAAGTATGGGGGAGGGGTTTTTCCAATTTTGTATATATGGGCTTTGGGGTTATTAGCTGCTGGCCAAAGTAGTACAATTACAGGTACTTATGCTGGACAGTTTATCATGGGAGGGTTTCTGAACTTGAAGTTAAAGAAATGGCTTAGGGCATTGATTACTCGGAGCTTTGCGATAATTCCTACTATGATAGTTGCTCTTTTCTTTGATACCTCAGATGCCACATTAGACAATTTAAATGAGTGGCTTAATGTGCTTCAGTCAGTTCAGATCCCCTTTGCTCTTATTCCCTTGCTTTGTTTGGTGTCAAAGGAGCGAATCATGGGCACTTTCAGAATAGGTCCAGTGCTCAAGGTATTCTCTTATCTATCCCTTTTTCCTCCTTACTCTGCATTTTCCATTTGTCTTGCACTTTTACTGAGGTGTTGTTTGTATCTGTTCCTCAAACTTAAATATGATCTCTAGGTTAGATTACTTTTTTGCCCTATTTATTCTTGGGCTCAAGAATGCGTTGTATAAATATCCTGCAGAAGGGTGGAAAGATTTAATATTTCATTTTTTGAATGCATGAGGTAGATTTCTCAAATCAAGCCATTTATGTATGTGATCTGCTTGAAATGCTGCCATGAGTGTAATTTTGCTATGTGCTGGTAGAAGTATTGAATTTTCTTCTCACCCATTTTGTTTATTTTATTTTTTTCTGTTTAGATGATTGCATGGCTTGTAGCTGCCTTGGTGATGATTATCAATGGATATCTTTTGATTGATTTCTTCTCTGCCGAAGTCAATGGAGTGTTGTTTGCCACAGTTGTATGTGGCTTTACTGCAGCATATGTTGTGTTCATAGTTTACCTTGTTTCATGGGGCATTACCTTTCCAAATTGGTGTGGGCTTGTGCAACGTAAGAGCTGTGTCAAAACAGTAGTAAACTAAACTTATCATCTGAAGTATCATTTTTCTGCTGCAAGTTAATTGAATCAGTCAGTATTATCAACTACTAAATCATTCATTTGCTGTCACATTGAAGATCTGCAGGACTGAAGCTTTTAACCATCATCAGTGGTTCTAATCATACATACGGTTAGAAATTAGTAGTGTAAAAATTTTAGAATTCCTGGCTTCATGTTGTTTCTGGTTCAACTTGTTTGTTGTCCATTTTTATACCAACAGTACTAGGAAATAAGAAGCATGGCTACAGATCTACAATCTGACCCAGAAAGGGAAGGAGAAAAAGATAGTGACCGGGGTAAGAAACAACCTCATAAAGCTTAAGAACAGTTCATTGACATAATGCTGTAGTTGCAAGTGCAAACATTATTTTATCAATTTCATAGGCGATTAGGTCAAGTAAGAACGTATAAGTTTGATATGATTAAGCGTTTTATTATTCGTTCAATGCAATGTAGCATTTTGCACTTTCCTTTTCTTGTTTTCTCATTTATGGTTAATGGAATATTTAGACGGTGAATAGTACTTGCGTTGTTGGTTGGAAGCACACCGATACTTTTTAGCATTTGCATTGCAATTTTTATGCCAAATGACTAGTGTGACACAAGAGTTCATAGGGTAATGTAATCCTTGTGTTGGTAATTATTTTGGATTAATAAGCTTAATGTAGAGTATTCAAACATGATTGTTCTGCAGTTATATTGCTTGTCATTTTGGTTCACTTAAATAGTAGATGAGCATGGACTTTTGAATTTTGATGGAAAATAGCTATTGACCCAACAAGAGTTATTGGGTGAGAACCGGGCTTCCTTATCTGGGATCATCAATCATTATCTTTAACAACATGATGATGTGATCAATGAATTGTATCAAAAAAATTAAAAAAAAGGAGCTTAGGAGGCAAGAAATTATAAAATCTTCACATGAGAAAGTTTTAAATGATATGTTGGATGAACTCGAGAACTTTTTAATTGAAGATTTTGATACTTATATATAAGGGCAATTTTGATTGATTATCAATAGTGTTGTCTTAAAAATATCATTTATTCATAAGCTTGCCTTGTATAAAATTTTCTTACATATAGTTATTTTATTTTAATTTTTTGCCTGCTTAAAGTTACTTATAATTTAATCTAAAGAAAACGGGGAATAAATTTCTAAAGCCACTGCAAGTGAGTTAAATTATAAAATAGATATTTCAAGTAATGCTCGAATTTACAACTTCAAATAGGGTGCATCACCTTTACAACAAAAAAAGGGTATTTGCACATTACCCATAACAACAATGAGTTAGATACATAGAATTGAAAATAAGAAAAAAATAATGAAAAAAGGTGTAATGAGGTGGTAAATATTTGTATTATACTCCTTGAGAAAACAAAAATGAAATTTATTATTCGTTAAAAAAGTAGTAATATATTTGCAGTTAAACTTTTTAATAATATAAAATAATATGATTCCATTGAAGCAAAGATTTGTATAATAATAAAAATATTTATTTGATTAGAAAATTAGTTTTAAATGTATGTACATAAAATAAAATGATAATTGAGTTTTTATTATTAACAAACGTTGAGTAATCCACGTGTATTTATTAAAATATTTTAGTAAATTTTTAATTAAAATTAAATTATTATATATATATTAAAAAATATAAACTTATATACATAAAATATATTATTCTATTATAATTAATAAAAAAATTAAACTTTATTCTTATTTAATATATTTTTCATAAATAAAGAAACTTAAAAATTTGTCTCAAAAGAGTATTAAAACTTAAAAACATCAATTTCGTTATTTTTTATTAAAATAAAATAGAAAATTTTAAATATACTCACTATTATCTTATTTTTATTAATTATTATTGTTTTGAGAGAATTTTATGTGTTAGAGATTCTAGTGATTTTAAAAAAAAATTAAAAAAAATGAATAAATGAAAAAATCTTGTATTCTACTCGTTATGTTAAAGTGGTATAAATAGCACCTAAATAGGTGTCGTGGTTACATAGATTAGAGCTCTGAAGCGGCCAAAATATATACAATTTAGTTCCTAATAAATCTAGTTGCCATAGGCGTTACATAAACATGTCGTTATACACATACGGATCGAGGCTTTACAATAAGATGTGACTCAGGTATTTAAGACAGTGTACCAGGCCGTTTACTTTGAACAGGTATTGGCCTTCAAGTCTTATCCATCAGGTCTTAGCCATCGGGTCTTGACTCTCAGGTCTTGATCCTCACGTCTTGACCACCAAGTCTTGATTTTTAGGTTCACTAGGTCTTGATTTTCAAGTTCATCATGTCAATATTTACAGGGATTATCCTTAATATGAGCGAGGTATCTCAGGTCACTGGAGTCGCATACCTGTTACATAAATAATACCAAACATTAACTCCCCTATTTCCTTGATTTTGAGAAATCAAGGAAATAATACTTCATTGTTTGCCCCTTGTATGGCTTAGGCCATTATGAATAGGATGTTTGATTCCGTGAGCTCTTTAGTAGATTACGACCTCTTCATGCTTGATACGAATTCCTCTAATTTTGAGGCTACTAGGTCGTTTAGAGTATATTCCCATTATTAACCCGAGTTTCTCCTTAGGTCTCATTATTAACTCTAAAATTAGGTTGCTAGGTAAGTGCTGCCTAATCGCCATATTGATGTTACCTAATTAGGTCTTGTATGCATAGGTGACCCAAATAATTTATATTGACTTAAAGGTCTTGGCTTTTAAGTCTCGACTCTTAGGTCACTAGGTGAATGCTACTATGCTACTCCATTATCATAGAGGAACAATTGAGTAATTCTTACTAATAAAGAGGTAAATGGCCTTGCAATTAGAGGGCATATATCGAAGCCTTTATTGGTCACGTGTTATTATTAAAACTCTCCAATAGTGCATCTCTTGTCAGTGAGCTCTTCACTACTTTGGGATGATTTCATTTATTTTGTAGGCATACATTATACAAAGATCAACCTTGAAGGTTCGATCAATGTATGGTATCTATGACCTTTAGCCCACAATGCTGAGAACTAGTTGAAATATCTTTTCTACTGAAATTCCAGTTGTGTAGCCTAAGAAGTTGAGCTTTAATTATACCGCACTACACCATGATGTGGTCCTCTCAAACTAAGAGTAAAGCACCTCCTTATAGTAGAAAGATGTCTCATATACCATAACTACCTTTTAATAGAGTAAAAGAGCCGATAAGAAGTCGTCTTTCATAAGTATCAAATTGAACTAGGGACCTATATGCCCTACCTTACTAAATGAAAACTCTGTGGATTGCAACATCTATATTGCTTTTAATATCGAAGTAGTGGGGTGAATTGAAGTCCCTTTTGAACAAAGTGGGGGAACTTATCAAAACAAATTATTAGCCCACATTCAGATGCAATATGTAAGGGTGAAATATTGGCCTAGAGTTAGATGTGACATGCGAGGGCGAAGTATCCAACCCTTCACATACACTTCCATAAAAGAGGCATACATTGGTGAACTTGAAAAGATATTTGGTGCACATTGGCGAACTCAAAAGGAGACATGCAAGGGCGAAATATTAAATCCTTCACATTTGCTTCAAAAAAAGGGATGGTTCACCGTGGAACTCAAGTCTCATTCTTAGGACATATTTCGGATTGTGAGTGATCTAATAATCGTTTGAACTCTTGTTATTTATTGTTACATGTCTTGAATGCAATGAAGATTGATGTCGAGAAACACTCATAACTGTACTGTAATGTGGTAAGGGTTGTAACCTGTATCTCAAGTGAGGGGTCAAGGGACTCCACTTCCAATCATGAGGCATAAGACGTATCCTACATCCCAAGTGAGAAGGTCTATTGACTACTTCTAACTTGGTAGAATAAAATAAAGTACCCGAGACATGTGCCGTGGAAGGATGAATTTCTGTCCCATGCATGTGCTCATTTGGGTATATTTTGCATCTCAAGTGGGGGGGTTAAGAGACTCCACTTCCAATCATGAGGCATATAGCGTATCCCGCATTTCAAGTGGAGGGTCAGGGGACTCCACCTCTAATCATGAGGCATAAGTCGTATCCTACATCCCAAGCGAGAAGGTCTATTGACTACTTCTAACTTGGGGTTTCTTTAAATAAGGTGCCTGAGACATGCGACATGGAAGGGTGAATGTCCGTCCCATGCATCTCAAGTGGGGGATCAGTCGACTCTTTCTTCCAACTTGGGGGGTCATTACATAATTTTCGCGAGATAGGCAACATACGAGGGTGAAACCCCTACCCCATATGCGTTCCAAACTTTGAGGAATTAATCACTTTAATATTTTGCAAGATATGTAGTATGTGAGGTTTAAAACCCAACCTCACATGCACTCCAAACTTTGAGGAATTAATCGTTTTAATATTTTGCGAGATATGCAACATACGAGGGTGAAAACCCAACCCTACATGCGTTCCAAACTTTGAAGATTTAATCGTTTTATATTTTGTGAGATATGCGACATACGAGGGTGAAAACCCAATCCTTTACATGTGTTCATATTTTTCTTGCATGAAGAAATAGTCAATACTTTGACAAACTTATAGTTAAATAATCAAAACATGGGAGTTCATACATCGACCTTACACGCCTAAAGAAAACACGATGCATAATTCATAATAACTTTATCAGTATTTGGATAATAAATTGGTCGTATACACCATATGTGGAGTGAATAGTCCCAATTTATAATAATTTCATCAACAATCTTTCTTGTTATGATGGGACAAATAATACGACTAAATAAAGTCATCAACACAGGAATGAATTGCCGATATTTTTTTTATGTAATGTTGGGTACCAACTGTCTGTATTTAACAATATACCATTAGGACAACACAAGTAAAGTTGACAGGCCATACCTTGTTAATGGATCTCATTAAATAGTCTTCGAAGATTGAAGTATTGTCATATGTCAACGAAGTGTTGATCCTCTTATAATTTCTTTTTGAGACACATGAATCACATAGATTTTGAGGTGCACCAAGCTCCACCTCAGTCCCCAAGATCAACCCCTACATCATAAAAAGAAGGGTATGTAATGATAAGCTCATACATCATATAAACTCACCTCGCTTGGTGCACATAAGCTTCCTTTAATTTGTTGGAAGCCTTGTCTTCATATTTATGGCTATATTGTCATCATGTACCAGTGGCATACTTGGACCATTCTAAGTATTGTTTAGTTCTTTCCCAAACTCAAGATTACCATCTTCCATAAAAGACGTGTAGCACAACCAAAAATCATGAGCTGGTGCCAAAGTAGTAAGTGTATAGAACTGCATTTAAAGTAGTTCAATGGTGCCACCATTTCCAGTGGACAACATGTTTAGAACATCCAAAGCTTTGGCAATCAAAAAACCCCAGCAATGCTCATGTCTATCTTGGAGTTCCATTCTCAATTCCAATCCGAAAACATAATTCCTTAAGTTGTTTTCCTTCTCATTAACTTAATTCAATTCCAACATCTCTTCATCTCGGTGAAAAACATTGTGCTCACGTATAGAACTGATAGCTCATTAGGGTCAAAAACAACATGCTGCACACCACCTTATTAGATCAATTCCAACAATTCAATGTCACCACGCAGGAATGCTAAACTAAAATTAATCTATGTAACAGGTCAAATAGGTGCAGTCTATTTTGCATCAACGTAGTTATAGGTGCAAGCGAGACTACATAGACGAGGTGTCAAATTATGGGTAGCACAATTCACTTTTTGACATAGGTCGATCTAAACCCAGCCTGTAAGCGATTGAACAACATGGAATCCAAGAATCAGAGCGATATTCTTCCATAATTTCCGCTTCTTGCTTGGACAACTTTAAACAGCTTCTAGCTTCATGGGCTTTAAAAAGGTGCTGGAAAATAAGGGTAAGGACGAGATTCAATTCTAAGAATCTGGGTGTAATACTTGTAGCCCAAAGAATGTTGGTCAATGATCGAACCAGCCCAACCTGTAACTCCCCAAGTCGTTCTTTGTGCAACCTATTCCGTTCTTCAGATCGCGATAGCCCAACTCATATTTCTCCACTCCATTCACTTAGTGCATTGGTTGATGATTGAACCAACTGAACCAGCCTAGCCCGTAACTTCCCAGGTCATTTTCTTTACTCGTTGGACGATAGTCATTCATGATGGAGATTTTTCAGATTGGAAGCAAACCTACAAACTCATCAGTTTGTGACATGTATATCTAGTTCATCGTTTATGGAAACCTATCAAGTGTAGTCCTTTTATAGAAATCGACCTAGTTCGTGTTCAACACCTAGCGAATATTCAAAACCCAGGTCGTGATCAACACCAAATGAATCAATCAAATAGGTGCAATCCATGACAGTTTACTTGGGTCAAATTGGGCCCAATTAGACAACCCAGTTTGTTTATCTCCAGTCTAATTTATGACAGCCCATTGTTTATAATTTTACTCGCTCTATACCAATAACACAATGCTTGTAATTGAGTTCCACAACTTGTTGTTTAATTAGGCCACAAAAGCAATACATGAAATAATCCTTAAATAACCATAAATGACACAAACGAGTTGGGAATGAAAATGGCAGCAGTTAACAAGTTACCTTGTTCGTTTAAACACTATAACAAATCGTCCATGTTAGCGATTTGTTCGTGCTATTGTTCCCAATTTGATTCACAGTCCAAGTTAGATAATCCCAAATGTCTTGTATGTGATAACAGCTACCCCAGCTAGCGATTCACTTTTCCAGCCCTAACGAACCATATCTTTCTTGGTCGTTCACTTTTCGTGCACCTATTCGTCCCTTTTCAGTTCACCAACTCCAGTCGATCAGGACCTAGTTCATTCTTCCTCAGATCGCGACAATTCAATCGCATAAGCCCAACCTATTTTCAATGATTCATACCAAGTCCAACTGATCCAACCCAACTCATATCGCTTCAGGTCATTTACACAGAGCATTGCAACTTTATATCTTGCTCGTTCCTTCAGTCTTCTCACTTGGGTTGGGCTACTTGATGTTGTTGCTATAACTAAAAGAGAGTTCGAAGGCTGGTACCAGAGAAAAAATAACGATGTTGTTTTCCATGAATTGGGTCAAGCTTTTCATTCGAGCTAAGTTAGGCCCAATTCATTCAAGTGAGTTTAAACAACCCATAAACCCATCTCCCTAGCCCGTTTCTCCAGGTCATTCATAACACACTGGTTTGTGCATTTTGATCCCAACGAAGAGTACCACGCCACTGCTTTTGGTCATAATTCTATCAGGACCTAGTCCTTTCTTCCCTAGTTCGCACTTGGTTCATATCAGCCACACCTTGTTATCACAACCCGGTTTGGATCTACACTCTCGCTACTTAGAGGTTGCCCAATCTTCTTAGCGAAAAATCTCACAGTGCCACTTCCACTTTACGTCATTTCCTACTATATATATTTCCTGGTTGTTTCCTAAAGTGTTTATCTAGTTTTTGTTAGGGTCAAAATCATACCAGCCTATTAGCTCTCACTTGAGTCTAAGAAGGCCCAGAAGGGAACGACCAATGCTTGTTAACTTAGCTTGTGGTTGGGTGATTTAGACCAATACTTTGAAAATAGTTTGTGCATTGTCTGCATCAACCACGGTTCATCGCGGTCCTATTATAACGACCTATAGGTTGCCCTGTCCTCTGTGCCAAATGCTATTCTAGATTGCTACCCATTCTTGTTCATTTTTTTGTATGGAGTAAACGTTCCTAAAATACGAGATAATTTTCCTGGGGATAAGATTGAAGATCTCAAATTTCAACTATGGACTAGAAAGATTTGAGTTCCCACAAACAGTACCAATTGTTTGGAAATAATTTTGTGTGTTAGAGATTTTAATGATTTTTAGAGAGAAGTAGAAAGAATGGATAAATGAACAAATACTATATTCTCCTTATTAAAGAGGCATAAAGATCACCTACTAAGTAGGTGTCGTGGTTACATAGGTTAGAGCTCTCAAGCGGTTAAAATATATACAATTCAACTCCTAATAAAATTGATCGTCATATGCATTAAATAAATAGGCCGTTATATACTTACGACTTGAGACTTTATAATAAGATGTGACCCAGGTCGTTAGAACGGTGTATAAGACCTTTATAATAAGACTTGAGACTTTGAACATGTCTTAACCTTTAGGTCTTAGCCATTAGTTATTGTTCCTCAGCTCTTGATTATTAAGTCTTGATTTTCAAGTTTATCATATCGTTATTTATATAAATTATCCTTAATATGAGTTAGATATCTTAAGTCATTGAAATCACGTATTTATTACATAAATAATAACAAATAATTATAAATATTATTTTCTTCGATATAAAATCACATTTATAATCACCATTAAAAAAATATACATATTTATTAAAAACATAATTTATATATATATGGTTAGCCACGTGTTCGTGTAAGTATCAAAACTGGGCGTTAGGGTTCAATACCCGGTCCATTCAAATCCAAGCTCTAACACGAGCACTTCTATCAGATATACGTTTCATGAAAGTTTTGGTTCTCTTCTTTGTTATTTCCAAGCTGTATTCGTTATCTCCTTGAGTTTACTCAAACCTTAAGAGAATTCACCGTACCCTTCCGACTCGCTACCTTCGTAATTTTTTAGGGTTTATGTTCCTTTGCCTGCATTTTCCGTGGTACGACGTCATCCCTTCTAAAATCTGTGTTATTTTAATTATTTCTAATGCTATATTTTTATAATTTATTTTTACTTTTTTTTTCATCTCCTGATTTGTTCATTTGCTTTGTGTTTTGAGGCTTGAGCATTTTCTTGAACCCTGGTTTTTTTTTCATATTCTCTTTCTTTTGCTCTTTTGCTTCCTCCTCGGTTGTTGTTAATGTAATCATTAGTAGAATTTTAGGTATACTGAATTTGAGAGAGAATTCGTTTCTAAGGTTTTCCATTTTGTTATGGGAATGTTTATTCTGGATTGCTTGATCACCAGTGCAACTTCATAGAGGCAAATGGGAAAGAAAAATATGAAAATGATCTTTGTTAGATTGGAAGTTTTACCGGTCATTAATTCATAAATTAGTAAAATTATATAAAATAACACTCCTAAACTTATAACAACGAAAATAATATGTCATTAGTATTGAAGGGTGCGGAAAAGATCTAAATGACCATAAACGTTTTCTTAATTGGATAATGTTTAATTAATTGGATAATGTTTAATGTGAAATGATACTGTATATTTTTTTAAATATTAAAATTATATAAGTTAAATATAAGGGGTGTTATTTTTAAGAATTGGTAACTTTGAATTACCTCTATTCTTGTTTTGGTATCCTTTTTAATCCTTATTTTCAATTAAGAAATATGAAATATTTTTGTTTAGGTTACTGATACATCAATTTCAATAATAATCTCAATGAATTGGGATAGTTTAGAGGTATCATTATTGTTAAAATTGACTAAAATGTGTAACATTAATCTAAATAGGGGTATTTCATGTGTCACGTTCGAGAATAGCGGTCAAAAAGAGTGCCAAAATAAGAACATGAATAGTCTTAAGGTACCGACCCCTATTTTTAATTATAAGTTTTAAGAGCGTTATTTTTCTCCTTTTTCCCGTATTTTTTTATTTTTTTTAGCAATTGCAATCACCTTATCGTTATAACATATCTCTTCAAAGGATGGAACCTTACTCTTTGAAGGATAAATCTCTCTATCTCTTTATAGTTGTCTTTTCATCTTTACTGATTTGTATTTTGCAGAATTCCTCTTAAGAGAGTCCAGCCTTTGCATAACCATGGCTGACATTAATCAAGTTTTGGCAAATAACATGGAGGTCTCTCTGATAGAGGAACTTGATAAGGCAGTACTTCAACTGGAAGCTTACAAGAACACTTCTGAGGACAGGGCTCAATGGGAAGAAATCAAGGAGCATTTTTGCTGCCTTGAGGACACTTTGAAGAAGGAATATGAAGAGCTAGAGGCTAAGGAAAACGAATTTAAGGACAAGGAAGCTGAAAAACTTAAACTTATTGCAGATAGAGAGGCAGCTGCTGCTGCTAAAGAGCAAGACCTGCTGGACCGAGTTCAAGAATTAAAAGATGCCGCTGTTGCTTTTATTGCAGAGGCACTATCAGTTCACCAGCCATCAGCTTCAGATGCTGTTGATGCACATAACAGTGACAACAAGGTAAGCAGCTCACTTGGTGAAGATTTTTCTCATGAAACAGATGAAAATTCTGAAGGCGTGGCTGTTGAGATTAAGCCACGTCCAGAGCTTATACAACTTTTCCAGCGGATGGATGCAAAAGGGATACTGAACTATACCATGGAGAATAATAATAAATTAAATGTCATTCGTTTGGAACTTTCTCTTGCACTAGAAAGTTCTGGTGAACCAGCCCGTTTGGTGCTGGATTCTCTTGATGGATTTTACCCTTCCGGTGAAAATAATCTTTATCTGGGTAATGGGGCTGCTGCCCTTCAGGGCATGCGCAAATCCTGTGTCATGTTAATGGAAGCCATGACTGCCTTATTGGCAAGGGCTGACCCAGGTGCTGATTACCTATTGAACCCTGAGACCAAGCAGCAAGCCAAAGCGATTGCTGATGAGTGGAAGCCTAAGTTGGCTAGTGCAGGCATTGATGCTGCCAATGGAATTTCATTGGAAGTAGAAGCATTTTTGCAGCTTCTTGCTACTTTTAGGATTGCTTCAGAGTTTGATGAAGAAGAACTCTGCAAGCTTGTTCTTGCAGTTGCTCATCGCAGGCAGACACCTGAGCTCTGCCGCACACTTGTGTTAACACACAAAATGCCAGGTTGGTGTTCTTCAAACTAAATGACCTGATGGGTCTGGAGGCTGAAAGGAAAACACTGTTTCCATAAGATGTCCCCTACACCGCTCCTTTAGGTCTTAGTAGTAGATTTCATTATTTGAGAAGTCAAGACTAACAAGACAATTGCATTATTTGCAGTAGAGACTATGTTATAGCATGCTGGTGCTGATTTGAGGATAGTTTTCTTCTGCATAATGTTATTCTGTTTGTGGATCCAAAATGTGCTAAACTCAATTACATGTGCAGGTCTCATTGAATTGTTGGTTAAAAATGGGAAACAAATTGAAGCTGTGCGATTTATTCATGCCTTCCAGCTCACTGAAAGCTTTCCTCTCGTGCCACTTCTGAAGACATACTTGAAAGAGTTGAGGAGAAATTCCCAAGGGAAGAGTGAGAAGAACATGGGAGGTGGTGCTTGTGGCCCGGTATCTTCTTTTTTCTTTCTTTCTTTCTTTCTTTCGTTTATTTATTTTTATTATTTAATGTCATTGTGAGGTGAGGATGGGTATAGAGAAAGTTAAAATCACAATCCACTCTTTTTGTTGGATATAAATATTTTATTCTATGTGTAGGACGATGTGAATGCAAAAGAACTTGCAGCATTGAAATCTGTTATCAGATGTGTTGAAGAATACCAGCTTGAAGCTGATTACCCACTCGATCCACTTCAGAGAAGAGTTGCACAGCTGGAGAAATCCATTGCTGACAAAAAGAGGAGTGGAGAGTTTGGTAAACGTCAATTGCCGAAGAAAAAAAAGGCAAATGGAAGATTCCTAGGACATCGAGTTCCTGGTTCTGTGTCT
This sequence comes from Hippophae rhamnoides, assembly GCA_033030585.1. Classification (NCBI taxonomy): domain Eukaryota; kingdom Viridiplantae; phylum Streptophyta; class Magnoliopsida; order Rosales; family Elaeagnaceae; genus Hippophae; species Hippophae rhamnoides. Next base: position 31,875,192 of record CM065430.1, read on the forward strand.
GCTCCTACTCCTGTTAGGGCTCCAGTTTATGCTGAGAGGGTGGTGTACACAGGAATGCCAGAAAGATATGCTCCTGGTGCTACACATGGCTACAATTATCAAGTTTCAAGCCAGTCAGCTTATGTTCAACAAGCTAATGATCAAAGATTATACTACTACCCCCAAGATGACAGGGTGGCTCCAAACTCTTATAATGCTGTGCCACCAAGCTATGGCAGTTATGTAGGCAGCGGGTTGCAGCCTTCAAACCAACAATACATGTAACTAGCATAGGTGAGTTTTTATGGAAATTGGTCCGAAGTCGATGCAAGATAAAAACTTAGTGAATATTTTGTAAAACTTTTTTAGTTGATCTTATCTCATCAGCCATAATCCATGGACATCAAATACCTAATTGCTCGTACCAAAAAAAAAAAAACCAATTTCTAATCTGTTACCATTTGCTGAAAACGATAACTATAAAAGTGTAGACACGTAAAATATCTTTTAAAAAGAAATTACTAATTGGGGCAACATTACATGGTTTTTGTGGGTAGGTTAGAGTCAGATGTACAACTGTAAGTCATTGTGCATGCAATTGGAAATATAATTGTTTTCACAAATTCTTATGCTTGGTAATGTTATAGATTAGAATTGAAACGTAAACAATTCTGAATTGTTATTCCATCCCCATAATAATTATATAAAAAAACTTTATTCCAATTTTGCTCTCAAATCCCTAAATCTAATAAAAATCTTAACCTTAAATCCTAAAATCTTAAAACACTAAACCTTATATCCTAAAATCTTAAATCTTAAAATTTGGAACTCTTTTTCAATTTTGATTATGTGATATTTGATGTTGAAATGATAAATTAATAATATGACTTAACTATCATACATTAATATTCGGATGTTATTTTGCAAAACAAATATGGAAGAAAAAATTATCAAATTTTTTAAGATTAAATAATAATTATTTAAAAATAATAATTTTTAATAAGATATTATATCTAACAAAGAAAATAATATTATTTAAATATACATTATTTATTCTTTAATTTTAGTAGTCAAATTAAACACTATAATATTAATATTATTTTTTTACATTTAATTTCATTACCAATATCATTCTCTTTATTTTTCAATATTATGAACCAAAGGTCACCTTAACATTTTATCTTATTTTTTTCTTATTCATTCAAATCAATGAGATTATCACTAAAAGTAGTTACCATTGTAAATTATTTTATAAGTGCAATTTATATGTTTTTTCTAAACATTAAAATAACTTAAGTACGAATTTGTAATTAGGTATATGTGAATGCGTAATTATTATTATTTTTAAAGTATCAACGTCTTCTTTTTGTTAGTTAGTTAGTTTGTAATTGATTTTTAATTATCCACTTTATATCTGATGTATGTGGTTAATTTGATGCTATTAATAAAAAATAATATTTAATTATTAAATTAGGGTTTAAAAGATCTCCTTAGAGTGCCATTTTGAGAGTTGTTTACAAGTTAAAGGTTTTTCTCTTCTCTTTTGCTCTAAGCTACCTCCATCTTTTCACACTTTCCTTAATCTCACTCATCTGTTCTCTTACCTCCTTCATATTTAAACGTAAAGTTTATTCATCGTGTGAATCGACTTTAAACGTAAAGTTAGTTCACCCGTTGAACCGACTTTAAATTTTAGGTCATTTCATTTAAAGTAAGGTTTAACTGACTTTAATGCCCTTTTTTGTAGTAGTGATTGAAGATCAAAAGTTGGACTTGAAGGCCAAAAAGTACCTCTTTCAAGCAATTGATTGGACCATTCTTGAGACAATTATGAAAAAAGATATGTCAAAGAGTACATAGGACTCTCTAAAACAAAAATACCAAGGCATAACACAGATCAAGTATGCATAATTATAGATTCTCAAGAAGGAGTTTGAAGTTCTTCATATGAAGATTGGTTAATCTGTAAATGAATACTTTGCCCGGACTTTTACTATAGCTTGCAAGATGTCTTATGTAGTAGACAAAATGACAATTAAATCAGATGAGACATAGTACTTAGACTCTGGCTACAACAATCCATGAGTGGTCACAAACTCTTATTCTCTAATTTCGATGAGGCTTTTCGAGAGAATATAAAGCTTGGAAACAATGCTAGCATTTGTGTGATGTGATAAAATTAAAGTCTTGATGAATAATAGCAAGTTCACTATTACTAGCATGTTTTATGTTCTAGCACTTAAAAGTAACTTGATCAGCCTTGGCCAGTTACAAGAGATGGGTTTTTTCATTATCATTCATAAGGATTATTATTAAATTCATCATCTATAGATTGTTTAGACTGCACAAATCAAGATGATAGGAAATCATATGTTCCTTTTGCACATTCAGATTGAACAAGTTAATCAGATATGTCATAAATCAATAGTATAAGATCCTACATGGCTATGACACTATCAATATGGTCACTTGAACTTTAATGGGCTGAAAACCTTATAGCAAAAGAAAATGGTGAAAGGACTTTCACAAATTCAATTTCCTTCAAAGAGGTGTGGGCCAATTAATCCCTCATCAAACAACAATAAAAAGGTCATTCATTACCTTTACTTATCATTATTACAAAATGTGACATTTAAGTCGATATGTAAAGTCAGTTTTTGAAAAAAAATTGACTTATAATGAATTTAAAGTCGGTTCGGTGTAGAATCGATGCTACGAACTACGTGGATAGTGTTGGTTTGACACATCAACTGACGCTACGAACTACGTGGATAGTATCGATTGACACGTAGAATCGACGCTACACATGTAGATATTTATTTTTCTCTTCTTTCTTCCTCATATAGAAACTATTCCAAGCACTGCATAACTCTCAAAAACCCAAAACCTCCTCTACTTCTTCTCCAATCTTTCTCATTTTTCGACCACCTACGACCACCTATTTCAGCGCCGGTTATTGGGTTTTCTTCATTTCTAACTTATCTTTTAGATCCCTTATTTTTTTGAGCAAAATACTCAAAAATTTTATACCCATTTATCACTTACAAAACACCATTTTTTCTTCATTTCTTTTATTTTATCACTTCATTTACTCTTATAAGTATTTATATTAATCCTACGCACTTATTATTCATTTTTTTGCTATTATATGTTATTATTTATGTGTATAAATTTTTGTATTATATATGTAGGTTTTGTATTACAAGAAAATATGACGATTTTGAATAACATAGGACAATACCATGGTAATTTTTCTACTTTAATTAATATTTAATTTTTCAATTATTTGTATTATTTAAACTATTTGTTAAACAAATTTTGGTTTTTTTCTGCTATTATGTAGTGATCGAATACAGATTTTAATTTAAGTATTATAAAAAATGAGTAAATTTTGTAAAAAAAAAAATTAAAAATTTAAAGTCAATTCAACGCGTGAACCAACTTTAATAGTCTGTTTTGTAGTAGTATATGATTATAGTTGAAAAACATAGATATATCTTTTGGTAAAAAAAATTGAGACTATTATTATATTTAAAAGATTTAAAGCTCAAGTTGAAAAAGAAAATAGCAAGTCTATAAAGGGTTTTCGTATAGATTGGAGTGGTGAATTTACCTCACATGGACACAATCTTATGTTAGAACAATGAAATTTGTAGACAACTTGATGTAGCTTACACACTATAGCAAAACGATATGGTAGAGAGAAAAAATTGCAGGATCCTAAATATGGTGCAAAGCATGATTACAAGGAAGAAGATTCCTAAGAATTTTTGGCCTAAAGTTGTGAACTGAAGCATTCATGTTTTGAATAGAAACTCCATGCTTGTTGTATAGAAATGACACCAGAAAAAGCATGGATTGGGAATGAACCAATATTTGATCATTTTAGGATATTTGGATGCTTGGCCTATGCACATGTTACTTAGTGTCAATGAAGAATCAAAAGCATATAGCTTGCTTAATCCTCTCACTCAAAAATTTCATCAATCGTGATGTGGTGTTTAATGAAGACAACAATTGAGATTGGACTAGCATAATAAATAATTCTATTTCATTTGGTTTAGATGCTAATGATGAAAGTGGGGTTGAACAAGAAGTGCAATCTCTTAAGAAAATTTTCAAATGCTCCACAAAATGAGGAAGTTGTTGAAATTCAACCTTCAAGTGTAGATGTTCAATGTCCACGAAAGAAATCTATTGGATGATAAACTATCTAAGTAGGGATGAATTATCTGATGAGGAAACTATTGCTCACCTTGCTCTATTTATAGATAATGATGCTATATATAGTATTTAATGATGGTGTCAAGAATTTGAAATGGGGAAAATTCATAGATGTAGTGATAGAAGCAATTTAAAATAATGATACCTGGGAGTTAACTAATCTTCTTGAAAGAGGAAAAACCATTGGTGTTAAATGGATAAACAAAACAAATCTAAATGAGAAAGGAAAGGTTGAAAAATTTAAGACTCGGCTAATGGCTAAGGGATACACATAAAAATATAACATTGGTTATGCTGAAGTTTTTGCACTTGTTGCAAGGGATGACACCATTCGTTTGTTGGTTTCACTGGTAGCATAAAATTCTTGACCTATTTATTGGCTTGACGTCAAATTTTCTTTTCTTAATGGTGAGTTGAATGAGAAAGTTATCATTGATCAAAACCTATAGGTTATATGCATAAAGGAAAAGAACATAAAGTCTATAGACAGAAAAAATCTCTATATGAACTGAAGTGAACACCTCGGGCTTAGTACAATCGTATAGATTGATTTCTTCTTCAAATCAGACTTTTAAAAATGTTCTTATGAGCATATATTATACATCAAATCTGGAAATGGAGATTCTTTGTCTATATACAAATGACTTGATATTCCCTGAAAATGATGAAATTATGTTTAGTGAGTTTAGAAAGTCTATGATGGAGAGTTCGATATGACTGATCTAGGAAAGATACGTTATTTTCTTTGTATTAAGGTGATACAATAACCAACTGGAACTATCATTGGCTAAAGAAAATATGCTCAAGAAGTTTTACAATAGTTTCACATGATTACTTGTAATTTTGTTTAGAATCTAATTGTTCTAGGTTATAAGCTCAGAAGAGATGCAAAAGTAGTAAGAGTTGAAAACACTCTTTATAAAAAAATTGTTGGCAGTTTAATATATTTATCAGTCACTCGACCAGACATGATGTTTGCGGTTAGTCTCATCAGTAGAATCATGAAAGCTCCAAGTGAACATCATCTTCAAGCTACAAAAAAGTTCTTTGATACTCAAAAGGTACTATTAATTACAATATGTTTTACAAGAAGGGAAAAGCAACAAATTAATTGGTTTTAGTGATAGTAATTATGCTGGAGATTTAGAAGATAAAAAAGGTACATCCGGCTATGTCATTATGTTGAGTGTAGAAGTAGTTTCATGGTCTTTGAAAAAGCAACATGTTGTCACTTAATCTATAACTGAAGGTGAATTCGTAGCAGTTACCTCTTGGGGTTTCCAAGTTGTTTGGTAAAGAAGAATTCTTAAAGAGTTTCATTATGATTAAGTTGGGAATTTTGATTTATTGTTATAATAGTTCAACTATTAAACTTTCCAAGAATCAAGCACTACATGGTACAAACAATGTAAAGTTTCATTTTCTTCATGACCTTGCAAAAGAAGAAGTGGTTAAGCAAGTATATTGTCAAAGTCAAGACCAAATTACAGATATTTAGTTTAAAGGAAACTAGAAGCATTTATGAAGATAAGAGTTTTGCTTGGAGTCTGTTCGATTTCCTTTCTAAACTAATTGCTTGAGTAGTATTTAATTTAAAGAAAAGTGTTAGATATTTAGTTGTTTTGCTTTTCTTAATAATTCTTTTTTATTAGTAAATTAGTTAGAATTTGTTCTATTATTTTAGAGAATCCTGACTATTAGGTATGAGATATTATTTTTCTTATTTCTATGTTCAATTTGTTTCTATAATCTAATATAAACTAGGCTTCTAATTTCATTTAATATAGGTAGATTTTTACTCGAGCTTTGCACTATTATACTTAAAGCTTAGGTATTTAACAAATAATATATTATCTAAATTTGGTAAATAAAAATAAATAGATCTTATTAAAAAAGAAAAATAATAAGTGTTATATGTTATACTTTTCCTTGATATCCATAGTTTCTTAAATGGTGTAGAATTGGTGGCTGAAGACCCCTGTAGTGGTAATTTTGTTGTGTTAGCAACTGCATTGTTAGCCTTCAGAATATTGGTAATTTGGAAAGGCCAACAACAAACAACAAAAACAAATTCATACCAGCCTCGATCAATTGATAATTGATTTATGACTCACACAAGCACTTTTTTTCAAGTTAATTTGATCGAGAATCTTGTTCAATAAATGTAATCATTTTTCGCAATTGTATTAACAATATTTGATCATTCTTGGGAAGGTATAAAAATAACAAGTCATCTTTTACTCTGTAGATGTTACGTGTCTTTTACTAAATTTAGCATATTTATTTTGTTTTGTTGATTCTTTAAATTTCAATCAGTCATAAGTCATAGGGTGTCTTTTGGTGTTGTGGCCATATTTTGAGGCCATGTTTATGTTTTCAGTAGTGGCCTTGTTAGCAGGTCACATTTCCCATTTTTTAGCTTAAATTATGCATTTTCTTAGGAAGTAAATGTTTTTTTCAGTTATAAAAAAATGTATAAAAATGGAAAGGTTAATGAGAATGAAAGCATGAGCTTTTTCTACCAAAAATAATTTACTTTGCATTTACAGAATTTATCTCCTTGAGAGCTTCTTCACGTTGGGGGATCATTCCATGTCGGGGTAGAGGCCGAGTGAGATCTCGACATTACAGGGCACATAACAATATGGTATCAGGGTAGGGATTCGATAATGGGGCCAACCATCCCAACCCAACAAACCAACCAATGACGGAGTCCCTTCAAGCAGCCTAACAGTAAATGCTTCAAATGCATCTCTCGCTGCATGAGATGTTCATTCAACTACAAACTGGAATGGATGAGCTGAGTGCAAGAAGAACAAGAATTAGGACATCATAACAATAACCAAATTCTTAGCAAACACATGGGACAATTATACCTCAAGTGGTTTGTTTGTATTTTCCACGCTATGATGGCACTGATGATCCTATCACTTGGATTGACCAGGCAGAGTAGTTATTTGCATTCCACCAGACCCCTACCATTGAGAATGTGCCATTAACAACCTACCACCTAGAAGAAGGAGTGCACCTCTAGTTCCAACCTTTCAAGAAGACTTGAGTTTGGGTTACTTGGGAAGAATTCAAACATGCTGAATGATCGCTATGGTCCAACACTCTTAAATGATTACTATGGGGAGCTTACCAAGCCCACACAGATAAGGTCTATCTAGAAGTATCACAATCAATTAGATCGATTGCTTGTAAGGGCTAGTTCATTAATTGAACAACAACAAATCACTTGTTTCATCAGTGAGCTTTGAAAAAACCATCCGAGCTGATGTTTGTATGGAAAATCTATAGACCATTCCACATGTTGCTGGCCTTACACGCCACTACAAAACCAAACACCAACTTCAAAAACCTAAATACACTACACCGAACATTAACCCAACCATTAAAAACTTTTAGAAACCAAAACAAAATCCCTTTCAGTCACAACCAATCAAAAACTCACCTGTTAAATGTCTCACCGTTGATGAAATCCAAGAGCACCTACGCCGCAACTTATGCTACAACTGCGATGAGATCTACATGTCGGCCATTGCTGTAAAAGATTGTTCCTCATTGATTGCAAACCCATAGAAGAGGAGAAGCAGAGGGTAAAGAGGAAGTTGAACCTGAACGGAAGTGGTTGAAATCTCCCTTCATGTCATTACAGGAACCGTGACACCTACAATCATGCTAGTTTTAGCCAAAATCAAGGGACACTCACTAGTGGCTTTGTTGGATACATGAAGCTCTCACAACTTCCTCAATTGGACATGGGTCTTATAGATTGGGCTAAAGGTAGAGGAAAGGGCTCTAATGAACGTGATGATGGCCAATGATGAGAAGCTACCTTGTATAGGGCACCTTCCAAACACTCCAATCGAGATCCAGGGAAATCCATTTCTAGATGGATTTATTTGTGATCGGTTTGGAGGGCTACGACGCCATCCTTAGTGCACAGTGGCTGAAAACTCTTAGACCGATTATCTGGGATTTCACATGTTTAATGATAGAATTTCAGTAGCAAGGGCAGTCGGTAACTCTTACCAGCGTGCAACCACCAGCAGCCCAAGTCATTGACCAACATCAAATGGAGAAAGAACTTTGGGCAAATGGAGGACGAGGGACATTAATGTGTGTAATTGCTGAAGCTAACCCTAGTGGATATAAAAACTTTTCCAAGATCAAAGCCTAACACCCACACTTGGCCCAAATATTTGAAAATTATGCCCACTTATTTTAGAAACCCATAGGGATCCCACTTGACCGATCCCATAACCACAAAATCAACTTAAAACTTGGGAATGGCCCTATGCCAGTAAGACCCTACCGTTACCCATACTACCAAAAGAAGGAAATAGAAAAATTGGTGGAAGAAATCTTGGAGAGTGGTCTAGTACCAGCCCATATTCGTCCCTAGTGCTACTTGTCAAGAAAAAAGATGGGTCATGGCGATTTTGTGTGGACTACCGAGCTCTTAATATGGCCACTATCAAGGAAAAGTATCCCATTATGGTGATAGATGAGTTACTAGGTGAGTTGTATGGAGCCAAATATTTTTCAAAATTGGACTGTGGGCTGGATATCACTAAATACCGATACATCCGATAGATGTGCAAAATATGGCTTTTTGTACACATGATGGGCATTATGAATTTTTGGTAATGCATTTTGGACTCACTAATGCACCTTTTACATTTCAAGCATTAATGAATGACATTTTTTGACCATATTTGCCAAAATTCATCCTGGTATTTTTTGATGATATCTTAATATATAGTCCTACTTGGAAATCACATTTGAAATATTTACAAATTGTGTTCTCAATATTATCTGACCACCAACTATATCTTAAGAAGGAGAAATGTTGTTTTGGAATCACAAAAATTCAATATTTGGGCACATTATTAGGGAAGGAGAAGTAAGGATGGAACCTAGTAAAATTGTTGCCATAGAAGATTGGCCCAAGCCAAAGTCGGCAATTGCTCTACGTAGTTTCTTGGGGCTGGCTGGTTGGTTACTCTCGAAAATTTATCAAGGACTATGGAAAGATAGATGCTCCTCTAACAAAAATGCTGAAAAAGAATAACTTTAAGTTGACCTCCAAGGCCGAAGATGCATTTCAGGAGCTCAAACAGGTGATGGTGCAAGGATCGGTGTTGGAATTACCTGACTTCACAAAAAAATTCATTATTGAATATAATGCCTCTAATCATGGTGTTGTTGCAGTACTCACTCAAGAAAGGAGACCCATAGCTTTCTTTAGTCAAGCTCTCAAAGGGAGGAATATAGCTTTATCCACCTATGACAAAGAGATGTTGGCTTTGGTGTTAGCAGTTCACAAATGGTGGCCCTATGTGTTGGTAAAGACATTTGTGGTTCACATTGACCACAAAAGCCTCAAATATTTGTGGAGTCAGAAAATCATTACCCTAGCTTAACAAAGATGGCTTAAGAAGCTGATAGGATATGACTTTTCCATAGAATATAAGCAAGGGAAAGATAATTCAGAAACAAACGCTTTATCTCGTCGAGATGAACTAGCGCAAGTAATGGCAATATCAAAGTTAGTTCCAACCTCGATGGAAATCATTCATGATGAAAACAAAAGCCACTTGGAGATGCAAAAGCTGCATAAGTTGTATCAAGAAAGAGAATTGCTAGGGCCATGGACATGCAAGAAAGGGTTACTTTTTTACGAAAAATAGAATTTATCTGCTACCCCTTCCTAACTGGTGACATAAGTCATTCAAGGTTTCCATTCTACCAACTATGAAGGGCTCCATAAAACTATCCTATGAATACGATCACAATTCTACTGGCATGGGATGAAGCAGCAGGCATTAGAGACCATCAAAGCTTGTGACGTTTGTTAGAGAAATAAAAGAGAACAAGGTGCACCATCTGGGTTCCTCCAACCCCTACCCATACTCACTACTATATGGACTGAGGTCTCCATGGATTTCATTACTGGCCTTCCAAATTCCAAAGGCAAGATGACTATTATAATGGTGGTGGACTAGTTGTCCAAAATGGTACACTTCATTGCAATGGCATCATTGATCATTGCACCTAGCGTTGCCCAAGCTTACTATGAGAATGTCCTCAAATTATACGGAGTACCACAGTCCATAGTGAACGATAAAGACCCTTTGTTCACCAGTTCATTTTGGAAGGAGTTATTTCAAATGCAAGGGACCAAGTTTCATTTTTTATTCATCCTACCATTCGTAGACAGATGGGCAAATGGAAGTAACTAACTACATTCTAGAAATGTATTTACGTTGTTTTACAGGAGGACACTTGAAACAATGGACCTGTTGGCTGTCGTGGGTAGAGTTTTGCTACAATACCAACATGCACTCTTTCATCGAATTCATACCATTTGAAATGGTATATGAACGTCGATAGCTGATCCTAACATAATAAGAGCCAGGATCTGCTCGAGAGGTTGAAGTGGACCAAGAGTTGTAGCTAAGGGATCAAGTTCTCTGTCAACTACTACAACAACTCTCCAAAACCAAAGAAAGATGAAGGCAACATATGTCAAAGGAAGGAAGGATCGACAATGTGAAGTAGGCGAGTGGGTCAACCTTAAACTGCAACTTTATCGACAATACTCGTTAACAATCAAATGCACAAGTTATATGCTAAATACTATGAACCTTACTAAATTATTGAGCGCATTAGACTTGTGGTATACAAATTACTCTTACCATAAGAAAGTAAAGTTCCCCATGTGGTGCATGTCTTGCTAATCAAGAAGTAACTCAAAAATCACTCAAAATTAGTGGAGATTATACCAGAAGAATTGGATGAAATCGAAGTTGCTCCCTAATAATCTTGTAAACAATGCTATTTTTAAGAGGAATGGACCATTACGTGTTATCTCCTAAATTCAACATATTTATTTTGTTATATTGATTCTTTCAAATTTAATTAGTCATGATGAACATATCTTTTGTTGTTATAGCCATAATTTAAGGCATGTTATATTTCTCATTTTTTTTAGTTTTAATTTTACATTTTCTTAAAAAGTAAAAATTTATTTTAATTGTCAAAAAAAAAAGTATAAAAAAAAAGTTAACGAGAATAAAAACATGAATTTTTACATTAAAAATAAGTTATTTTACGTTTACAAAATTTATCTCTTTAAAAACCTTTTCATGTCGAGGTCGAGCGACGTTACAAGACACTTAACAGTAGACCTACTAAATTTTTGTACGTGGCGCTGCTATTATCATAAATATGACTGTTCGTCTGGCGGCTACATCCCAAAAGTTAGTCAATATTTGTAACTTTTTTTCATTCTGAATTTCAGCAATATTTAATACACATAGGTAAGGTACTAGTTTCTTGGATATTGTGAGTGTTCTTGCTATATTTATTTATATTATAGGTATTTATGTTTGTATTTTTAAAGTTAAATTAACTCATTTTTTTATATATTATAAAAATTATATTATCATTAATTAATTAATTAATTAATTAATTTATTTATAGTGAAAATAAAATCTAATATTTATAAAGTATAAAAGAAATGCATTCAAATAACAAAAATAATATTACTAAAATTTTTATTCATAAATATACAATTTTTATGTCTACTTTATATATATATTATTAAAAAAAATTGATATATTATTTTATTTTAAACATTATTTAATTAGAAAATGTTTTAATTGAATTAAAATGATGTAAATACATTTAATATTAAACGAATTTTAATATTATAAGTTAAAAAGTATTATTTTTTTAATAATTTTTTTTAAAAATAATTACTAATTCTAACTAAAAATAATTTATATTGTATCATATTATATTCATGTTTAGAATTGTAATTTAAATTACCATATCATTCTGTATATATATTTTTAAAATTTTAAAATATATAATTTAATTTATTTTTAAAATATAATTTAAATAATATAATGTTAAAAAAATTTAAAAAAATCTTTTTTATTACTATATTTTTGCTCGGCCAAATGCCATTAGTACCACCAACAAAATTTAAACATATTTTATTAGTACAATCGTAGTAATTATTCTAATATTAGGACAATTTTAAATTAGAGTATGCTATATATATTAATTAACTTATCAGTTGGATGATAAATTGTGAAGAATAAATCTTAAAATAATTATGAAAATATTTAATTAATGCATAAAATTGTAATAAATATATTTTGTAAATTAATATCATTTATCAAATTTTAATTTTTTTGCATCTTAAAGCAATGAAATTAAGATTAATAAAGCAGATAGTCTGTCTCTGTCGTTACCCAAATAAATAAATGAAAAAATAAGACAGAGTCTCGAATATCAATAAAAAAATTAAAATAGAAAAAAGGCAGAGAATAAGTGAAATCTGGCTGGTTTGGGTATGAGAGAAAGAAAGAGAGAGATTGGCCAAAACGACATCTTCTTTGGTTGTCAAGTTCCCGTATCCTTTGTTGAGTTCAGGTACGGATTTCTTTCTCCATCGTCTCCAGTTGGATCAATTTAGGGTTTCTCTATGACTTTATTTTTCGTTGTCAATTTTCATGTTTTTCTCTGTTGACTATATGATTTCGATTTCTGCATTTGGGGCAGAAAATAATCAACTCCTTTTTTCAATTTTTGCTTTTAGTTATATCTTTCTATTTGGAGCATGCTTCGCTTTAACTTTGGATTGCACATCTCCTTAATTCAATTTATATATTTCGCCTTATAGCTTTTTTTGGTGTTTTTTTAATTGGGGGTTTGCCACTGTGGAAACTCCAAGGAATCCTCATTTTATATATTTTCTATCCTTGGCATAAGAAATCTGCAGTCAAATAGGAGAACTTTAGCGGCAATTCCTGTTAGATTTAATTGGTGAAGTTGGTCTCTGCATTGAGAGCTTCACTTTCTAAATTCTATTCTGCTCGATGTCTTCTAATCATGTTTTTTCAATTGTGGAACTTCCTTTGAAATTGGGTAGCTTAGACTTAGATATTTTTGAATGTGATTTGATCAATGTGTTATAACATGTACTTATCAAAATATATGGGATCTCTGTAAAATACTTGGTGGAAGGTGATTCTCATTTAATCACAATGAAAACCTTGTACAGAAATATGTGGTCACATAGTTTGCTAAGTTTTTTCAGTTTCCTTTCTGGTAAATATGTTGGCACCATTAGCGGAAAATCCCGGTGGTTTCCATAGTTGCCTTCCTCTCCTGTTCTGGTATATGGGTGTTTTCATTTTATTACCATTTCTTTCAAATTCTTTAACAACCCTGGGCAAGTGGGGTTTGTGGGACCTAAACATGCAAGTATTCTACTCCAAAGTCCTGAAGGCATAATTAATGCTATTAGCATATGTCACTTTTGTTTTCAGTTGGAAAAACTTTAACTGTGGAAACACTTGATGAATTAAATAGCTTTCTCCCATATGAAAACAAAGAACGCAACTTACTCTCTAATTCATATACAATTAATGATTTTAACTTACAAGCCCTCCCGATTCTGTCAGGACATGTATGCTCTGCTTCTCGACTAGGAATTGGAAGATCATACAATGTATAGCACTTCATAAAATAGTTAGGATAAGATGAATGCTTCAAGCAATTGAGATCCTGATTTAGATTTTTCTTCCCTTTTCATGTGTTCTTTTTGATCCAATAAAACGATATTATCTTTGTGTGTATATTTATGTTTTTCACAATCAGGTACATTTCAAGGCTACATTGAGTTTCATATGCATTTCAAAAAAGTTTTGCACAGAGGCAAAATATTGTTTTTCTCAGTTCTTTGGACACAATTACTCTTCTAAGGATGGAAAATTACTTTGAGAACACAAATTGAATTAACTTTTATTTCGTGAAGAAAGGTAGTCTTCGTTCCTTTGTGGCTGTTCAATTTTTGCTCCAGGAAAGCTATTAAGAATGATCTAAATGGTTTTTCATCCCTCTTCCTAAAAGAACCTTGGTGGGTGATGTGACACAAAACGTCCCAGTGAGGTTCAATAAGTGTATGACCATAGATGTGATGTTGAATGGTGGTGACATAATTCGTGTATTCCTAGCCATGAGGGCTAAGGGTTTCGTCACATTGTAGTTGTGCGGATATGTACTGGTTCTAAAAGCTGTGAACTTGTTAGATTTTCACAAAAACTATACAAGGTACAATTCTAATGATGCACTGTAGAAGCTGTTATATCAACATGTCTTTTTTGGATTTTGTTTTCTTTATTTATTAGCTTCTTTCTTCTCGATGCAGGTGTGATGGAGATATCATTGCTAAAGGCCATTCTTAATAACATATCTTCATTTTTCAGTCTACTGTCATGTGATAACATAAATTTGGAACCAGCTCCTAAGTATTACCGGAAATCGGAAGAGATATTGAAATTATTGAAAATGCCACTTGATTTGGTTGTGGACTCTGAAATAGCTTCCAATGAAACACTTAAGAGGCCATTTGAAGAGCTGGGTCAATGTGTGGATGATTTGAGGGAGCAGTTTCAGAACTGGCCACCATTGTCGAGTAAAGTATATTTTGTAAGCTTCTTTCTTTATTCAGTTTTTTTGTAAGTATAATTTTTGTTTAACATGCCCATTATCTCTAGTTAAATTTGCATGAATTACCTTGCTGGCTTATTATCTGCATTAATGATCAATTTTGATCATGCAACTCTGTATTTATTCTTAGGAAATGTTACTGTTATGGACACTAATAGGGTTTTGTTTCCTTGACAAGTTATGGTATTAGATAGCTGGTGGACAAAGCATAGGGTGAGGGTATTACGAGCTGCTTTAATTAGAGCTATTAATGCCAGTGAATACTCCTGAATTGCTTCTTAGGAAGTGTGTACTTCAGTTTAGGAGCTTTTAGGGATTGTATGTAATTGTACTAAATGCTACCTTTGGAGTCACAAGAAGTGGAATGCCACTCCTTCCAAGTTCCACTTCCAGATTCCCCAACCTAGTCATTCCAGCATTTAATGGATATTAGTTGATTCTCATTGATGGCTGGCTTAGGCCAGTTGAAGGCATCAAATGAACCTTTGATCTTTGATAAGTAAATAGAATGTACCCTGGTATTATACCATATGAAACTATATCTTGTAGCATTTGCTTGCGTAATTTGGTAGCTTCATATCATAAACAATTAAATGGTTATATGTTATAATGTTAACCAGAGAAGAACATATAATGTCCCGTAAATAGGATAAAGAGTAGATGCACTCTGCTTAAGTGCATTATATGATTTAGTTCTCTCTTCATTGATGATAGGTTCTGCGAATTGAATCTTTGATATCAAAGATTTGGACTCTTGGCTTGGACATCTTTGAGGTGCTGAAGTCTTCTCATCAAGAACTCCCTGACGAATTGGGTTCTGCGTCCCTTGAGGTATCAAAGAACAGACAAAAATTTATTGTTTTTTTTTTAATTTTTTAATTTATGTTTTCATTGTCTCAAGGATGGTACATAACCCACTACCTAACTATTTCTCTGGTTTATTGCTAAGTTTCATTAAGAAAAGAAATAATCTATTTCATGGTCAAATCGTAAATACTTGTGTTTGATTATGCAAAGATGTTACTTTTTTTAGTAAGACTTCCATGTCTTCTGATGGTGTTTGAGACACTATATGGGTTTATTGCAGCACTGCATTCAAAAAATTAAGCATATGGGATATGAACAAATGACAGAGGTAATTAAAGAAGCCACAAGGGATCAAGCAGAGGGTATTGTACCCAGCTCAGAAACAATGGTTAGGATTGCAGAGAGCCTTAGCTTAAGGTCCAATCAGGAGATTCTTATTGAGGCTGTGGCACTTGAAAAGTTAAAGGAGAATGCTGAACAATCTGAAAAGACTGAGGAAGCTGATTTTATTGAACATATTATTGCTCTAATGACTCACATGCATGAGCGTCTTATCACAATCAAGCAATCCCAGAGCTGCAACCCCATTCCAATACCACCTGATTTCTGCTGTCCTCTCTCTCTTGAGCTAATGACAGATCCAGTGATTGTGGTATCTGGACAAACTTATGAGCGGATTTTTATCAGGAATTGGATTGACCTTGGGCTCAATGTTTGTCCTAAGACAAGGCAGGCTTTAGCCCATACCAATTTATATCCTAATTATACTGTAAAGGCACTAATTGCAAGCTGGTGTGAGTCAAACAATGTGAAGTTGCCTGATCCTGTAAAGTCTATTAGCTCAAATCAGCCATCATATCTTCTGGCACATACAGAATCTGGCTTGCACAGGGATTCACCTGCTTTTTCTCAATCCAGAATCAGTCAACCTGTGTTGCCCGAGTCTACTGGATCTGTTGGTTCACCCACTAGAAACTCAGTGCCAGCAGGAAGGCTACATCTAGAAGGTGGTTCCCCATTGCACCCACGTTCTACATCAGAGGATTCCTTGCGTAGCATAGCTGAAAATGGGCAGAGTTTAGATGTCACCAAATTACCACTTACAAGTTCTGAGGACCGGTTTGCTAACTCAGAAGAAAGAAGTGTGGATTCAGTTGGTCAGCCCTCTATGTCACTATCTAGAAAGGAATTTACTAATGCTATTGGAGCTGAAGTATTGTCTCAGAGCCATAATAGAACTGCTTCAGCATCCAGTGTACTTTCTAATGCCAATTACTCTTCGGAAATGCAAGCAGATTCTGGTGAGTCCTTGCAGGCTTCAAGCAATCTGGCAGGTTACAGTAGTGATGCTTCTGTAGAGGTGCAAGCAGAACCACATTCTGCTCTTCACCGTCCCGCAAGATCCCGGAGCCAGACAATCTGGCGTAGGCCATCTGATAGGTTTATCACCCCAAGGATAATTTCTTCAGTTACTGAAACAAGAGCAGACCTTTCTGGTATCGAAGCTCAAGTACGGAAGCTGGTTGAGGACCTGAAAAGCACTTCACTTGATACTCGGAGAGAGGCAACTGCTGAACTCCGATTACTTGCAAAGCATAATATGGATAACCGTATTGCCATTGCAAATTGCGGTGCTATTAACATATTGGTTGATTTGCTCCGCTCTGCAGACATTAAAATTCAGGAAAATGCTGTTACAGCACTTCTGAATTTATCTATCAATGATAACAATAAGAGTGCCATTGCTAGTGCCAATGCAATTGAACCTTTAATTCATGTACTTGGGACTGGGAGCCCTGAGGCCAAAGAGAACTCAGCTGCAACTCTCTTTAGCCTTTCGGTGATTGAGGAAAACAAAATCAGAATTGGAAGATCTGGGGCTATTGGGCCTCTGGTTGATTTATTGGGGAGTGGGACTCCCCGAGGAAAGAAAGATGCAGCGACAGCTTTGTTCAATCTGTCAATATATCATGAGAATAAAGCCCGGATTGTTCAAGCTGGTGCTGTGAAGCACCTTGTTGAGCTGATGGATCCAGCAGCTGGAATGGTTGACAAGGCAGTTGCTGTATTAGCTAATCTTGCAACCATCCCTGAAGGTAGAACTGCAATTGGTCAGCAGGGAGGGATTCCTGTTCTGGTTGAGGTTGTTGAGTTGGGTTCTGCTAGAGGGAAGGAAAATGCAGCTGCTGCACTTTTGCAACTTTGCACCAATAGTGGTAGGTTTTGTAACATGGTGCTTCAAGAAGGTGCAGTACCACCATTAGTGGCTCTGTCCCAATCTGGGACTCCAAGGGCCAAAGAAAAGGTGCGTGGTTTCTCTCTCCCATAGCTTCAAATACCACCTTTGTAACTGTTTGTTTATGACAAGGAGATTTGATGACGAAGTCTTTTGGTTGTTTTCAGGCACAGGCACTTCTTACCTACTTCAGAAACCACAGACATGGTAGTGCTGGGAGAGGTTGATTTGAAACCACAATCATTGTTACTCACCTGCGTTTTTTCAGAGAAAAACCTATCACTTGGGGCTTTTAGTCAAATTCCCTAGAAACTGTGTACATTTGGTTGGTGCAAATAATTCATAGTTAAGAGGCATTGTTTGTAGAATTTGGACGATTTGTGAAAGAAAAAAAATTGATTTATCCAGAGTATGACCGAGTCCTGTAAAATACTTTTTATATATTTAAATGGAGGTAGAAAAGCTTATCCCTGAGCTGAGATTATACATGTTTTATCATCGTTTATTATGAATGTTGAAATGCTGCAGGAGTGTGTGATCGTCATTTTGTTATTCTTCAATTGCAGTCGTTCCATGTGGATCTTGGTTTTGTGAAAATATTGTTACTAAACGTTGCATTGTTTATAGTCAAGATTACAATGCCATATGAATATAAAGTTCGCTACTCCATCAGAAGATTTCAAACCGGTTGAGCGTAGCACGGTTGGCAATGAAATGAAATAATGGTGAGCCTAGTAGGGCGACGAACATGGCTCAAGGGTTTTGGTTATGTTAGGTGGTGCCGTAGTCTTTAATAAGAGGTATATAGTTTGATTCTCGGCAGTTGCATGTTTCTAAGTTCAATTGAGTCATAATCCACTTGCTAGTACTTACTACGAAACTTCAAAATCGGGAGCCATATCTGTGGAAAAAAAATCAAATGAACGTGCTCTTAGTTTGGAAAAAGAAGGAAAATTACAAAAAAAAAAAAAAAAAATTCTTAAAATTTATAACAAAAAAATAGTATTATGTTAATATTGAACATGAATTGAATAATATTTAATATTAAATATATCTAAATAATCGTAGTTTAATTTGAATTATATCTTATCGAATTTCGTTCAATGTAAAATGACGTGTCATATTTTTTTAATAGCAAAATGTATAAACTGGATATAAAGCGTGGATTTAACATTATAAATTTTTAAGAGTATTTTTTTAAATAAAGATTCTTATCCTTAGTAAGAAAGATCAAAGAAGATAATTCGTTTGATAATAATGTTGTGAATAGAGGGTTGGATTGATAAAATATTCCAATAGCTATGTTTGAATTATTGTGGGGTGAGGATTTTTTTTTTAAAAATTGTACATGAGACTATATTTTTATAAATTGAATATATCAGTTATTTTATTTTAAATTAGTATACTTTGGTCATATTATTGTTATATTTATGAACACTTTACTCATTTTAATCAAATTATGGTCATTTTAAACATTTTATTTCCCACTTTTTTTCTTTCAAATTTTTAAGATATTTTTCTTTCAAACATCTACCATCTACCAACTAAGTTGTCTACTAGTAAGATATAATTCAATCCAATTTAAGTTTTTCAACGAAAAGATTGATAAAAAATTTAAAATTGACAAGAAATGATTAAAATGTCTAAAATGCATCATTAAATGTAAATAAATCAATTTTAAGAAAGATGACTAATGTATTTAATTTATAAAAATACAACTATCAAAATATCATATTACCGTTTAGAAGCAAGATACATAAAAAAAAACTTAAGACCAATTTTTTTGGGAAAACTAAAATAAAATTTAATTAATAAACATTAAATATACAATCTAAATTAACATTCATTTATTTAAATATATCAATAATTAAATTAATCAATTGTATGTCAAATAACCCAAATCAATATAAAATCTCAAATTTATTTGTATATTATACAATTAAATACAATATATATATATATGATGATGATGATGATGATGATGATTAAGTTACAAATCATAGTTGTATATAAATTTTTATCATTAAAATAATTATTTCATACATGATGGTTTATTGATTTTATAATATAATAGTTTTTTAAAATATAATCAAAAATTTATTAAATTCAAAAAATTTATGCAAATATATTATATTTTTAAAAGAAATTATTGAAAAAACTAAAAATGGGAAAATAAGTGGGGTTGGGAGAGTGGTTCTAACCCATTCTTTCACCACTCATACACTACTATAAAATTGGTTATTTGTTTTTTTTCAGTTTAAAACGATATGATATATAATATATTTTAAAACATTTTGCATCAGTGTAATTCCACAAACATAAGTTTTTTTTTAATTTGTGTCTTTAAGGCATTGTATGAATCTCAATAATGTAAGAGGAGTCAATACATTGCTCTAGACTTCTAATATGTGGGTGAATACATAAGTCATGGGAAGCATTTGGAAAGTATGTGTTACTTCACCGAGTTTGTGTACAGACTTAGCTAATTGTACTAATCTCACCAAGTGTTCTTATAGGGGACTTGGGTGGATTTTTGGAGTATACTCCTAAGATACTTTTATAGACCTCTTTTGAAAATATTTCTTTAAGAGTGTGTACCCTTGGATGATATTTAATTTTTGGACACCTTCTAACAATTCACAATCCAATCTATTGGTAGGGTGAAACCTTACTTCTTATAAAGATTCCTAGGATGAATGTATATGTATATCACATTTCTCTATACTTTTTTATTTATGTTACATTTTTGTTCTTTATTTTGCTTTTGACTTGTAACTTTATCATAGGCTCGTTCATGATCTTATCTATCTGTGAGATGGCAAACTCTTTTATAATCCATCCCACATTAGAGACTGTGATTCATTGGGTTAGTATGCAAGGATGGAAGAACACGCTTATGGAGGACGGGAAAAGGGCGAGTCCTCAAGCAAGGGATACATGGAGGGCGGAGCGTGGTTGACTAGCTCATAATTTATTACTCGGTCAAAAAACCTTATACAATTGGCACCCATCCTATCTAGCAACACTCTTGTCCTTATGGCATTCATCCTATCCGACCACTTGTTATCCTTGTTGGCCACCTTTATTTGGCCAAACTTTTGTCCGACCATACTTCTATCCGACCAACCATATTATGTTTGGTTGGGTGGTTGTGCAAACTGTGGCTCATATGTCCAACTAGGTAGATAGCTCATGATTGGGTGGATAATATTGGCCTTCCCATTGGGTTCCTTTCTTTCTAGGCTATGTCACCTTCTTATGACTTGTCTTTATTTTTCCAAGTTGTCGTGATTTGTTTGGTTAGGTATTGCTTGCAAATTCCCCGACCTATTGGGCCTCCTGCTTGGTGCACTTGAAGTTATCAAGTCATCCAAGCATATGTTACTTCTTCATTTGTAACTTAAAAGACTCCTTAATGTTTATGAATGATTTTTTCTATCTTGTCTAGAGCGTTGATGTACTCCATTGTTATCATTTTGCAAGTTCTCTTTTGATTGTGCAAAATTTATTTCTAATCTTCAATGAGAACATGGTCATCTATTCTAAACATCACGTGATGAGGAAGCCTATGGTCAAATAGACTCACACATCAAATTTTGGCTTAATGTATAACTCATTACATCTATTGAGATAAGAAGAGGTGCACCCTTATGGATCTGTGATAAAAAATGACACCTTAGATTACAAGGTTGGACAACCATCATATAGGATGGTATGACCTATTCGACAGCATGATATCTTATCCAACATGACCTAGTAGGTAGTATCTTGGACTACATGCCTTTGTGCAACCCGTACTACACAACTTGAAAGATGGTGCTTAGGACTTAGTAGTTTGAAATGCTACATTACATTGTAAGAGGATGACATGGCCTATAAGGTAATGAGCTATCTTGTCTGGCGTGGCCCATATGCACATTTTGGACTATTTGATTGAAAGTGTAAAAGTGTAAAAGTGCATAATAAGTCAGTTAATAATTGGACGAAGAAATGTTGGTTTCATTCTTTTAGGGATTGTTCCTTTGATTCCTGTTAAAGTGGGCCACGTCATTAGTTAGATCTCATTTTTGTAGCGGTCAAATATTGTATATTTTGAACATTGGAAAATGTCATATAGACATGCCTTTGGCTTTGGATAGCACCCTAGGATGACCTTTAATGCATTCTCCATCATGTTTAGACATTATATATATTGATTTAACTCAACATATTTTTATTATTATAACTATTCTTTATTCATAGTATAAAATATATTAAATTACACCAAATTGAAATATCGTGAAATATTTGAATATTTTCATCGATGGATATCCATCCCAGCTTGTTGGAAAAGATGAATGATGCGTATTTTTGAAAGTGTACGAATCGTTCAAGTAAAAGTGTACAAAAGTATGAATATCGAACCCACAAGGAATGGCGTTACTAAGTACCGAAATTGACTAATCCTAATTTTATTTGAAAACCGAATTTTTGAAATTGTTTTAAAAGCAGATTAACATAAAACAAAACGCAAATAACAAAATTTAATGTTGTTCACAAATGATTAAAAATGCTAAGGCATTTGATTTCGCTAAATCAATTCAATCCGATTTCAAGTCATGTTATATGAAAATCAAAGTTAGAAGTGATGGTTGAAAAACCCAAACTTATCTAATACTCTCTCTCGAGTTATATTAGAATTACTTATCTATGAAAACTAACTATATTTCTATGAAGATTTAATCACAAATAAGCACATTACGATTTATGAAATTTCTAGAATAACCACATATATCATGCATTAGTTCTCACACTCGCATTCAACATACGGTATTTATCACAAGAAGCGTTCATTACACATCTCCTCTCGGTCTCAATATAATGCAACAAATCATTTAAATCTTGATCAGAAATTTAAAAGCATTAAGCATGGAAATAAATACTCAACTTGAAAACAATGAATTCATATAACGATAACACAAGAAATCAGATTTTCTTGATTCAACTACATCATAGCTTTAGAAAAAACAAATTAGTTCATAACGAAAATAAGAACAAATATATTCTCAATTGAATCCATGAACAAAAAATCTGAATAAAATGCAGAAAATAAAAGCTAAGGAGAAGAGATGAAAAACTCTTGAAGATGAAGACTTGGTAGCAACAATGGTGATGATCCTTCAAGGTTCTCCAACCTTTCTCTCCAAAATTGCCTTTCTTCCTCCAAAAATAACTCAATTCTCCTCTCTCTACCGTCCCTCTCTTTTTCCATCATAATGTATATATAGATCTAGGGTTTGGGGGGCAATTTTGGAACAAAACAACATAAAAAATGTGTTTTCGGATGAAACTCACCGGCGATGACATTATTCTTGCCGCGGCGAGATTTCTGTAAAATTAAATTTTGGTTTTTCTGATTTTGGCCGGCGGCCAAATTAATGTGGCCGGCGGCGAGATACTTTGGCTGGCGGCAAACTTAATGTGGCCGGCGGTGAGAATTATTTGGTCGGCGGCGAGATGAGTTTACCAAAATTTGTGCTCTCGGAAAGATTTTTCGCCGGCGGCGAGACACTTTGGCCGGCAGTGAGATTCACTTGGCCAAAATCCGTGCTCCCTGCATGATTTTCAACATTTTATCCGTAAGGTTTTTGCCGGCGGCGAGAATACTCTCGCCGGCGGCGAAATTTCAAATTTTGTTCTCTTTTTATTTTCATTCAATCCCGATGATCGTACTTTGTCCCTAACTTCTCCAAAATCATGATTTTACCTGAAATTGCACTTTAAACACGAAATACTCGTGAAATGACATTTGTGGATTAAATAATCAAATAAACACAATTTTCACACAAATATCAACATTGAAATCCTAACAAAAATGCAATAATTTAGCTCTTATTAATGAAGTTTATAAATTTTTTTAGTAAAGCCTTTCCCATATTGCTTTTTTACAATATTTAAAAGATATATAAATAGTAAATAGTTGGCTATTGGGATTGGCCCCCAAGGGGCACCCACTTTTGTGGAAGGGGAGAGGACCTAGGCAAATGTGATATCACACACGCGCGTGCGCTGCCGCGGCCATCCATCCGACCGACCGCCCGTGCCGAGTCCGAGTGCGTGTGTGTGAGGTGAGGTGGCATTTTATTTTTTGGAAAATTATTTTTTACAAAAAAATTTTCCAATCAAAAAATGGTTGTTATATATATATTTTCTCTCTTAAAAAAACAACCGTTATTTCTTTTTACTCGAAATGTGGCCGTTGTTTTCTTTTATCAAAATATGGCCGTTAAATGGCCGTTACTCTTCTTTATTCATAAAAATTGTTGTTACTTGTCTTTACTCACAAAAATGTCCGTTACTCATCTTTACTCAGAAAATGGTCGTTACTCTTCATTACTCAAAATGGATGTTACACTCTCCATCCCCAGACATTACCATTTTTATCATAATGGCTACACGATTTCTGAAACCTATAAATAGAGGACCTCAGCTCTCAGTTTCTACACAACAATCTGCAAACTCATCTCACTAAGAAAAAAAATTCTCTCTGTAATTCTAAGTTACTTTTTAGTTTTTCGAGCAACAAATTTTTCAGGTGTAGCATTCTGGTCTTCATTAGTGCAGTGAAGTTCCGAGACAGAGAAAAAGATCCTGAACTATTTTATCCTGGGGACGGCGGGGCTGTGTTTTCTTGCACAAATTTGGGCAGAGCCGCGAACCATCTTAAAGAGAGTGACCTAGTCAGCGACTCAACCCAAGCAGTTCATTTCAGGTTATCAGTAATATTATTCCAACACTATTTTACCAAACTTGTATCAACAATTTTAAGACGTTATTCTATCTTCCATGACTACTGAAATGATAACTGCTAATCTAAACAAACCATTCCGTTTTGAGGGACTACACTTTAAAAGATGGAGACAAAAAATGTTATTTTTCTTAACCATGAAAAAAGTCGTTTATGCTTTTACTACTAAAAAACTAATACAGTCCAATCATCCTACTGAAGTTGCAACTGTAACTAAGGATTTAGACACCTAGATGGAAAATGTTTTTTGTGCAAAAATTATATTCTTAACGGTTTAGTTGATGACTTGTATGATTATTATAACTGTGATAAGTCTGCTAAAGAAATTTGGGAAGCACTTCAAAAGAAGTACGACACTGAGGAAGCTGAAACTAAGAAGTATGATGTCAGTAGATCCATGAAGTTTCAAATGATTGATGGAAAATCAGTGGAAGCTTAATCACACGAACTGCAGAAGATATCACATGAAATAATTTCTGAAGGTATGACTTTAGATGAACAATTTCAAGTAGCTATTATAATAGATAAATTACCTCCTGCTTGGAAAGATTTTAAGAATACACTTAGGCATAAAACTAAGGAATTTTCTTTAGAAAGTCTTATAACCCATTTAAGAATAGAAGAAGAAGCCCGAAATCAAGACCAAAGAGATGAAGTACTCATAGTCTCAAATAACAGTACCAATAAGAAACCCTTCTCTGGAATACTGAAACCTAAATGTAGAAATATGAAAACTCATAATCGTAATAATAACCAAAACCGCAACCACCAAAATAGAAATAGAAACTATCCTCCCCAGAATGGACCTCAACCCCCTTAAGGAATAACACATTCATGTGTTATAGTTGTAACAGACTTGGCCACTTGGCTAGGAACTGCCAGAACAGGAATCGTCATGCCTCACATGCGAACCTTACCGAAGATCAACTTATTGCTATGATATCTGAAGTCAATTTTGTTGGTGGATCCGAAGGGTGGTGGGTGGACACCGATGCTTCTCGCTATATCTACTATGATCGAGACATGTTCAAGTCCTATTCTGATTATGAGGATAAGAAAGTGCTGTTGGGCGAATCTCACTCCACTAAAGTTATTGGTACTGGTGATGTGGTATTGAAGTTTACATTTGGAAAGACTGTCATCTTGAAAGATGTCCTGCATACTCCAGAGATGAGAAAGAACTTAGTTTCAGGCTATCTTCTTAACAAAGCTGTGTTTACTCAAACTATAGGGGCTGATTTATATACTATAACTAAAAATAATATATTTGTTGGGAAATGGTACGTCACTGATACCATGTTTAAATTAAATGTTGAAATCAATAAAACCTCTTCTTCTGCTTATATGTTGAGTTCTTTTAATATTTGGCATGCTAGACTTTGTCATGTTAATAAACGTATAATCAAGAACATGAGTACTTTAGAACTAATTCCTAAACTATCTTTGAATGATTTTGAAAAATGTGATTTTTGTAGTCAAGCTAAAATAACCAAAACTTCACATAAATTAGTTGTTAGAGAATCTGAACGTTTAGAATTAATACATTCTGAAATATGTGAACTTGATGAAAATTTAACAAGAAATGGAAAACACTATTTTATAACTTTTATAGACGATTGTTTAGATTACACTTATGTATATCTAATGAAAAATAAAAGTGAAGCGTTTGACATGTTTGAAATATTTATGACTGAGATTGAGAATCAACTTAACAGAAAAATAAAAAGGTTTCGAAGTGATAGAGGCACTGAATATGATTCCAATATCTTCAATGATTTTTATAAAACTCATGGAATCATTCATGAAAAAATTGCACCTTATTCTCCTGAAATGAATGGCAAAGCTAAAAGAAAAAATAGAACTTTTACTGAATCAGTTGTTGCAATTTTATTAAACTCTGGTGCTGCTTCCCATTGGTGGGGAGAAATTTTATTAACTGTTTGCTATGTGCTAAATAGAGTGCCTAAATCTACAAATAAAATTTCACCATATGAAATTTTGAAAAATAAGAAACCTAATTTAACTTATTTTAAAACTTGGGGTTGTTTAGCCTATGTTAGGATCCCTGATCCTAAAAGAAATAAACTTACTAGTAGAGCATATGAGTATGTATTCATAGGATACACTGGGAATAGTAAAGCTTATAAATTCTATGACTTAAATGATCATGTACTTATAAAATCAAATGATGGTGACTTCTATGAAAATAGGTTTTCTTTTAAATTTAAAAATAGTGGGGGCTCGTCTTCTAGTAGTTTATCCATAACTAGAACTAGTGAACAAAATGAAGAATTAAACACTAAAATTAGAAGAAGTAAACGAGCTCAAACCCTTAAGGATTTTGGGTCTGATTTTTATGCTTATACCTTAGAGGAAGACCCCCAAACTCTTAAAAAAGCATTATCTTCTTTAGATGCCAACTTATGGGAAGAAGCCATAAATGATGAAATGGACTCACTTGAGTATAATAAGACTTGTCATTTAGTGGACTTATCTCCTGGTTGCAAAACCATTGGATATAAATGGATACTAAAAAAGAAATTAAAACCCGATGGCACTATTGAAAGGTACAAAGCTCGTCTTGTAGTTAAAGGGTATAGGCAAAGGGAAAATGTAGATTTCTTTGATACCTTTTCACCAGTCACACGAATAACTTCCATACGTGTACTTTTTTCTCTTGTTGCTATCCATGATTTAGTAGTACATCAAATGGATGTTAAAACTGCTTTCTTAAATGGTGATTTAGAAGAAGAAATTTATATGGATCAACCAGAAGATTTTGTTATCCTAGGTCAAGAAAATAAAGTTTGTAAACTAGATAAATCTCTTTATGGTCTAAAATAAGCACCTAAGCAATGACATGAAAAATTTGATAATCTAGTTATCTCACATGGATTCAAAGTAAATGAAAGTGACAAATGCATTTATTATAAATTAGAAGATAATATTTGCACTATTATATGTTTATATGTGGATGACATGCTTATTTTTGGATCAAATATTTATGTTGTGAATAATGTCAAAACTTTGTTAAGTGCTAATTTTGATATGAAAGATCTCGGAGAAGCGAGTGTAATCCTTGGTATAAAGATAACTAAGTCTGAAAAGGGAATTTCTCTAGATCAATCTCACTACATTGAGAAAATCTTAAAGAAATACAATTACTTTAACTGCAAACATGCATGTACTTCTTATGATCCTAGTGTAAAGTTGTTCAAGAATGCCGGAGAACGTGTTAGACAAACTGAGTATGTGAGCATCATTGGTAGCTTACGTTACGCTACTGATTGCACTAGACCAAACATAACTTATGTTGTGGGACTACTATATATGTTTACCAGTAGACCTAGTGTAGAGCATTGGAATGTTATTGAAAGGGTTATGAGATACCTTAAGAGAACTATGTACCTTGGGTTACATTATAAAAAATTTCCCGCTGTTCTAGAAGGATACATCGACGCAGATTGAAACACTTTATTAGAAGACTCTAAAGCAACTAGTGGCTATATATTTAACATAGCTGGTGGGGCTGTTTCTTGGAAGTTTAAGAAATAGACAATATTGGCTCAATCTATAATGGAGTCTGAAATGATAGCACAAGCCACTACTAGTGAAGAAGCAGGCTGGCTAAGAAGTCTATTAGTTGAGATCCTGATGAGTGCTCAAAAAGCACTAAAATAACCATGATTTTATGCTCATTAATTGATATAAAAATATATATATTTATATATATATATATATATATATATATATTTATATGTTTTATCATATATTTATATAAATTTATCTTTTTCGGAATCACGGGTATTTTTATTATTTTTCAGGTGTTTTGGCTTAAAAATGCAACTTAAAGACTCAAAGAGGAATATTGGAAGCAATACATCATAAATATATTAATAAATAAATGAGAAAATGTCAACAAATATGGAAAAATTGGACAAAATGGGTCAAAAAAGTCAAAAAGGAGAAAATCGCACCGCCGCGCACACTGGTACTGTTCATCCGCGCACGCCCAGCTGCCTCTGTGCGCGCCCATGCCCGTTTCGCCCCATTTTTCATGTGCAGCCGCCCCCGTCATGATGATGTCATCAAATGACGTCAGCAATCACTAATCCGCGTTTTTACATTTTTTTAACATTTTTTTCTCTACTTTTTCTCTCCATCCTCACCTATAAATACCCCCTTCTCTTCACTTCTAACCACACCTCAAAACACATTCTCTTCTCTCTTTCTTTCTCTCATTTCTTAGTTTTTAGTTTTTCTTAGTTTTTAGTTAATTTTTCTTAGTTTTAGAGTTCTTCTCTTTTTGAGAAGAACTAGTTATGTTTTTGTAATTTATTTGCTTTTCGATTCAATAAATGGGAGTGCAAATTCCGTTTGGAGGTTTTCCAGCAACGGGAATAGCATCGAAGTTCTGTAAGGATTTTATTTTCTTTACAATTATTTTTTATGCTTTATTCTTACATGTTATATTTAATTTGTCTGTGATTAAATTTAACTGTGCTGGCTGTTTGTAAAAATGATATAATAATAACGTTGTTATGCTTGCGAAATATTAAATAGGTGAAAATCTCTAAAATGAATTGATTTTATTTTTATTCAAGATTTTATATTAAGAATGTTAGAGAGAAATATATTATTTTTCATTACAAACTTAAATCTGAAAATTAGATTTTAAGGTTTAGTTATCCGGTCTGATTTAGAGTAGTGCTCTTTTATTTATTGGTACAATCGCTCGGTAGTTAGAGTGAAGCTCTATTTCAAAAGTTTTTATAAGAATTATTATCTGAAAATGTATTGACAACATGTTTTCAGTAGTGGTTTTAAAACTTGAAAGTTAGTACTTGGATAATTAAATTCTTAGGTTTAATTTGGACACCTTGAATAAAGTTTAAACTGTCTAACCCCACCAAATGTGGCATTTAAATGTTCATTTTCAATCTCTTAGAAAAAGGAATTAATTTAATAAACCAAATTAGTTATTAACCCCACCCATAGGTGTTAATTGATTTGTTTAGTTAACAAAGAATATCTAACCCCACCAAAGGTGGTATTCATACAAAAAATGGAGAATCAATAAATATCAATTCATATCTTTAATAACCTAAATAATATGAGCAAGCATAATTAACTTAGTTATTATATCCATAAATACTCCACTATTATAAAAGATAAAATTTGCATAAATATTTATTGAATCTATGTTTATTTTTATGTAAGTAGATTAAAAACATAAACCCCAAAATATCGTGACAGGATGTTTAGGATTTAATTTCGTTTTTAAAAGTTTGAATAATAAATTAAAAACCACATACATTCCTTCCTTAGATCGACCTTGGGAGTATACTTATCATTTTCTATGAAATGATTCGTGCACTTGCGAGAGTTTTATAAATATAAAACCAAAGTATTGGCAGGATTGGCGATGCCGGTTTTCGCTCATCAGATCCCTTTATGGGAAAGACTGGTACCAGCTATCTTGATCCACGTCGATAGTACCACGACTATTGCAACGATTCAAAACCGTTACTATAACGGCAAGAGATGACATATACGTCATAAGCATAGTACGGTTAGAGAATTTATCTCTGCAGGAGCTATAACAGTGGATCATGTACATTCTGATAAAAATTTGGCAGATCCTTTGACGAAAGGATTATCGAGAGAAAATGTTTTCAAAACCTCAAAAGGAATGAGATTAATGCTCTTAGAATGAAGAGTCACTTGTGATCGTAACCCAACTTATAGACTGGAGATCCCAAGAAATAAGTTCAAAGGGTAATAAAAAGTAATGAAGTGATATGAGATGTATCATGCTATTTTCAAATCCCATTCTATATTGTTAGAATCATGAAGTCCTGAAGCGATAGAAAATGATGAGTTAATTGTTAAACTCTTAATGAGTTCTATACTCTATGTGGAGTGGAGTACATAGCTACATGAGTGCTCTTGATAGACTCACCTATGTGAATGTGGAAGTGTGGCTGCTTCCTATGAAAATTTTTTGGGCAAAATTTACTAGAGCGTTCACTATACTAGGATACATGTGCGTGGCCGTAAAGCACGGGCTTTTCGAACTACACATTGGAAAGGTTGTGTGTGTGATGATTGTTACAGATAGAGTTCAAAACTACGAGTTACTATAGTATATTCTAAAGCATCAACACTATGCAAAGGTTCAAGTCGATAGACACCTTTTTTGCTTATGCACAATCTTATAATTTTAATTGATTGGTTGCTCGATGAAAATTATTTTTATATAAAATTCAAGTGGGAGATTGTTGGAAAAGATGAAGTTTATAAATTTTTTTAGTAAAGCCTTGTCCCACATTACTTTTTTATAATATTTAAAAGATGTATAAATAATGAATAGTTGGCTATTAGGATTGGGCCCAAGTGGTACCCACTTTTGTGGAAGGAGAGAGGACCTAGGAAAATGTGATACAACACACGCGCGTGCACCATCGCCGTCCGTCCGTCTGACTAGCCGTGTCGAGGCGAGTCCGAGTCCGAGTGCATGTGTGTGTGAGGTGGCATTTTATTTTTTGGAAAATTATTTTTTACAAAAAACTTTTCCAATCAGAAAATGGTTGTTATATATATATATTTTTTTTTTCTCTCTTAAAAAAAACAACTGTTATTTTCTTTTACTCAAAATGTAGCCGTTGTTTTCTTTTATCAGAATATGACCGTTAAATGACTGTTATTCTTCTTTATTCAGAAAAATGACCTTTACTTGTCTTTACTCACAAAAATGTTTGTTACTTGTCTTTACTCAGAAAATGATCGTTACTCTTCATTACTCAGAATGGCTGTTACACTCTCCATCCCTAGACATTACCGTTTTTATCATAATGGCCACACAATTTCTGAAACCTATAAATAGAGGGCCTCAGCTCTCAGTTTTTACACAACAATATGCAAACTCATCTCACTAAGAAAAAAAATTCTCTCTGCAATTCTAAGTTACTTTTTAGTTTTCCGAGCAACAAATTTTCAGGTGTAGCAATCCGGTCTTTATCAGTGCAGTGAAGTTCCGAGACAGAGAAAAAAATTATGGGCTGTTTTATCCTGAGGACGACGGGATTGTATTTTGTTGTGTGTTTTGCAACACACAGAAATCGTGCAAGTATACACGGTCACAAGTAATAAAGATTTGTAAGTAGAGTATCGTTCCCACGAGGATTTGTTACTATAGTTTGTTGAGTACTAAAATTGTATCTCTCTGATTTTATCCAAAACAATCGTTGATTAAGAAAAGGTTTAAAAATAAAATAAGAGAACTCTAGGATTGTAGTTTTTCACCAAATTATTCCACTCAAATCATGTTATTTTCTTTAGATTTATATTTTTTAGTACATTTAATTTGTCAACCGAAAACTTCTATTTTTATCTATACATCTCTTCCGAGCTCCGTATAAATACACCTCGTTAAATTAATTCACTATATCTCTATGAGAATTAAATTCACCAAGATTCATTAAGTTCTAAGTTTTCAAATGGCCACACATACAATTAGGGTATATTCCTATCCTTCATCATACATGTCATTCTATTTACGAGCAATATACACAAAAATGCCTTTCTCAAGTTTATTTTTATGCCACAAATCGTTTTGATAAAATTCGTAAATAATCAAAAAGCATTAAGCACAAAATAGAACGAACAAATCGAATGTCTTATAAATCTATCAAAAATAATTAAAATCAAAACTTCATAAATTTAGATCAAATGCAACCCTAGAAAAATTAAATTACTTCATTAAATTAAAATAAAAATTACAACTTATGCAGAAAAATTAAAGGAAGAAGAAGGAAAATTAAAACATGAAGAAACGAAAATATTTGGCACACGCAGAACACAACAAAAGCCAAAAAATGGCTTCTGCGTGTTCTGCAGTCCAAAACCGAACACCACAAAATTCTAAACTAAAAAAACTCTCTTAAAACTAAAAACTATCTCCTATTTATAGCTAAAAAATACATCCAAAAATAATACATTTCTTTTAAAAAAAACGTGTAAATAATTTGTATCGAAAATAGAATCGACGCGTATGATATTCGATATAATATTTTAATTTACGCGTGAAACAGGGCCGCCGTTCTGATTTTTTGAAATTCAAAGTGCATGCCACGTGTCAGCGTCTGATTCGTTGTGAGGATTTAATGCGGACACGTGGCAACATTTCATTGGCTGCGGGAAACGGGCGTGCGAAGGATTGTCGCACGGGAGACAACGCTGAAACGTGGGCGTAATCCTGCGCTCTCGCGCTCATGATAACATGCCACGTGTCGGCATATGATTTGCTTAAATATTAGTGGGACACGTGGCAGATTTTTATTCTTTAAAAATTGAGGATGCACGCTGCTTCCATAACCCGCGTCACACACGATTTTTACACGAACGGTTCAGTGCGCGACAGCTTGGTTCCACGCGCTTCAATCTGGACCGTTCAAGAGATCCAACGGTCAGCAATGCGCCTCGGGGGAAATCTGCGCAGTCGACAGGTGGGCCCCACTGACACGCCGAACCGCGTAAAGGAATCTGAGTACACGCGATTTGGTCGGGCTTGATCTGGACGCGCGCATCTTAGCCGTTTATTTTCTGATCGGACTGTCCGGGTTGCGCGCTTGAGTAATAGCGCGTGGCTTCTTCTCACCTGCGCAGAAAATTAAACTTTTATTAATTGTATTTTGACCCACAAATTTAATCCAAATTACATTTTGAACTTTCTTAAATTACAGTTAAGCCCTTTGCTAATTTTAAATTAAAATTTTAAAATTTTAATAATTATAATTAAGCCCAAATTTAATTTAAATTATATTTTCAATTTTTATAAATTGTAATTAAGAACTATATTATCTGAAATTATATTTGTGGACAGAAATATGAAATTAAGTACATTTTTGATACAAATTATTTAATTTTATTAAAAATGTATTTTTAGCACATAAAAAGAAAATATTAATTTATTTAACAAAAATTAACTAAATATTAAAAGAACATAGCAATTATCATTACTAAAATTGATGAAAATAACTATATAAAATACAGTTATCATATTTGTTTGCACAAATTTGAATAAAGCTACGAAACGTTTTAAAAAGAACGACCTAGTCCGCAACTCAACCCAAAGAGTTTATTTCACATTATCGATAACATTGTTCCAACACTATTTTATCAAACTTGTATCAACAAGCTCCTGTCTCGCTAGCGGTAGTCAAGTTAACTAGGCTTTTATCTGAACAAAGAGAGGCATATAGGCACAAACACATGCATATAGGGTGATGAACGAATTCCTATTTTTATTGGGAACACTACGTAGATTTTATTTTTAACAGAAGCAATTAGACTCACATTCTGATATACCGACGGTGTTCAAGTACATTTTTCATAGTATCCACGTATAACTTTTCACTTTAAGATAATTCATTGTGTAGATTATATAAGTTTAAAAGAGATTAATCCAATACAACAAAAAAATATTATTTATATATTTTTTTATCAAACATCCACTTTCCCTAATATTTCTTAATATTCGTGCCATTTGAGCCCCATTCTTTTCATTTTTCACCATAATTTTTTTTATATTATTATTAGAGCTTATACATAGGCAGATACTATTTGTGACAAGTTGTAACATGTTTTTTATTTTTTCAAAAAAGTCTTAATCTGCTAAACAAAACGTGTTGATTACCCTTTGTTCATATTGTAACATGTTTTAGAGGTTATAATATATTTTTTTAACTCCATAGTTATTTGCACATTTATTAACTGAAACTTACCATATAAGTATAATCAGATTTTCACTCTTAAAAGTTACTCTAAATTGAGAAACTCATACTATTTATAAATTTTTTTATTTTTTATGATAACGAATCTCTTATATTATGTCATTTGTATCATTTAATTATTTAGATTAAAAATTATGTCATTTAGTCTCATAATTTTGTAAAAATAATCAATTAAAGGTAAAATACATCATTTTAATAATTTTTAATTTAAAATACTAGTTTTTAATATGGATAAAAACAAAATTTAATATGGACGAGTTTAAGAAAAATAAATCAACAAACAAAAAATTATTTAGATATATATTTTATTTTTCAATAAAAATTAAAACTTAATAAAACATTAAAATAAAACAATGGTAATTAACAAATATTAAAAATAAATATTTTTTTGATTTTTTCATATTAATTGTGACTAACTGTTAAATACTCATATTTTAATCGTATTTGATTCATGTCATGAATTGCTAATACTAACTAAAAAAAATCAAGCTAGTGCAAACTAATTTGAAATAGACCAAATTTTTATTTTTATGTATTAATTGATATTTTTTAACTTATGTAACACAATAATGATTTGAAATATTGTAAATTCTTTTATGATTTTTTAATCTATTTAAAATAATTAAAGTTTTGAACCAAATTAAACCTATTCTAACAATGTTTAATTTACAAATAACAATTATGCTACAATTTTTTTCAAAATTAAAAAGTAAAAAGTTTCAAAGTCGTAAGTATATTATAAAACAATTCAAAGAATCACTACATAAAATTAAAGTAATTAAATAAATATTTTAGACTTAAACTATATGTAATTATGATTAGTGATAACATAATATATTTACAAATGTACTTAAGAAGAATAAAATTATAAGATAATTTTATAGACCCACAAATAAATCAATGAATTTGTCGTAAGTATTTCATTAAAAATAACTCATAAATTCACAAGAAAATATGACATATCTTATTTTTTAAATAAAATTCATAAATGTTCATATAACTAGTCACAATTATTATTGATAAAATATTGTATAATTCTTGTTAATAAATGAATAATCAATATATGAAGACAAAAATATTACAATAAAAATAATAAGAAAAATGTGTTTTCATAACATGAATTAACAGACTCAACATATAATAATAATAATAATAATAATAATAATAATAATAATATATAAATATAATTGTAGTTATTTTTTATTTATCGTATTATTGGGCTTACCCTAAATCAACTATAATTTTTATGTGTTATTTGAATTGACTTAAACTGAATTTAAATTTAATTCTATTCGTGTTCTATTCACGTTCAATTTAAATAATTAAATTATAGTATAAATTGTAATTCCTATTCAAACTTATATGTATTGTGACATAATAATAATAATCCACCCATAAAAAACATTTGACCAAATAAAAAAAGATTTGTTAAAATTGCTTTTAAAGTTCAAAAAACACATTTTATACTTGTTAATAGAAGTCTATTACATGTGTTTAATCTTAAAAGTACTTTTATTTGAAACCATTTTTAACAAAAATACAAGTAAACAAGCCAAAAATTATTTTCTTTTAAACCGCTTTTAACTAAAAGCATTACTTAAAAAGATTACATGTAATTAAAAAACAAAACTAATTTTATAAGTACTCATAGTTTTTTATATAACATTTATGTGCTCATGCGTCTAAACACATCTAAAATTACTTTTAAAATTAAAAAAATTCATTTCACTTTAATGTTTTTAGAAAATTAGTTTCATTATTTGAATTAGAATTCCCCATTCTACGAAGTCTATACTATTAAAATAAAAATAGAAAATTCTTAGTTTTTTTTAATACTTTTTAAAGAAAAAACCCTACATTTTTCCAAGTTATATTTTTTTAGTGTTTCACTAGTTTTTTTATGTACATCTATTTGAATTATACTATATTTCCCGAACATATGCCCCCAAATTACTTGATTAATTTAAACATAAATAATGCTATTAATATATTAAAAAAA
Source organism: Hippophae rhamnoides (assembly GCA_033030585.1). Taxonomy (NCBI): domain Eukaryota; kingdom Viridiplantae; phylum Streptophyta; class Magnoliopsida; order Rosales; family Elaeagnaceae; genus Hippophae; species Hippophae rhamnoides. The sequence continues at coordinate 31,911,551 of CM065430.1, forward strand.
AATTAATACACCTTGTAGTTACATTAAGATAATGTTTGATTAACAATAATAAGAATGTTGATGTGAACGATTCTATGTATCTTTTTGTTTAATTTAACTGTTAATGTAAAGTACTTTTATTACCTCTCAAAAACCAAAGTATGAATGTTGATGTAAAGTAATTTAACTGTTGATGTGAACGATTCCAATAATATTATGAATGCTCAATACTTTTATTACCTCTCAAAAATACGATTAAAGACTATTTTTTTTTTGCATGTTTATGTAATAATTTATTATTTTTGTTATTTAAAAGTAAAAAAAAAATATTTATTTAATTCTACTTTATTTATAATTTTATAAATGTTATTTTAATATTTTATTTTATTTTTTAAATAAACATAGTAATAATAATATTATTTTTATTCAATTTCATTCTCGTTATTTTTACATTATGAGTCGATAATAAATTTTTTCATCATTGGATGTATTTTTAAAATCTAATATTTAAATATGAGCAAAGATCAAATGAAAAAAATCAACAGAGAATCCATCTACTTAGTCTAATAATCACTTCAAAAGCTAAAGAAGGGAAGGAATACATTATTGTTACGACCCAAGGATAATTAGAGGTGAATTTATTGTGAAAATGCCTTGTATTAAAGCATAATTGAGACTCAGTTACATTTTACCACGAATCGGGAGTCGACGTCATTTTATGTTGGTAAAATGATGAATTTACCCATTTGTTGAATAGAGTATATTAGACTGCGTTCAAATCCCACTTTTCACGCTTAATTGGTATATCCTTCTCTCTTACGTATATCTCTCGTTCCTTTTCCGTTTTAAAACCTACAATTCTTTCGCTATTTTTATTAGCATATTGTTGAAGTTTGTTTATTTGATTTTATCATTCAACTCGCATATGTTTGATTTTGTTTATTTTTATGTTAGTTAATTATTAAAAATTTTATTTGTATATAGGTATACGTGTAATATATATATTATTTGTTTTTTATTTTTAAAATTTGATATTTTGTTGTCGTTATTCTTAATTGTACACGTTGAAGGATAATCATTAATAAGTAAGTTTTGTTTACGATTTTTTGTGTTCTTTGTTGTTATTTAATTTTTTATTTAGACTTTGTTGTTTTTGAATGTGTCCTATTTTTTCTTATTTTTGTATTTAATTAAGATTTTTGAATATGATTTTGTTGTTGGATGTTTAAGAGAAAATTTATTGATACTACTTTAGTAAATCAACCTAAGAAGACTTGTCAACACGTGAAAGATGATGTTAGTAAAATTCAATTTTTCTTATATTTTTTTAATTGATATTTGTAATATTTTCTTTATTTGTAAATTATATATGACTTGAATATACGTTGTTGCATTGTATTAAAATTTTAATGTAATAAGTTACATTATTCTTTTTTTGTCTTCATTATTTTTTCTTAAATATTATATATTCTCTAGTATGTTTTTTACACTTTACATTGTTTTTCTAATTATTTTTAGATTTTATAATCTTTTGTATGATATTTACATATGAAGCTTGGATTTGTTTGTAATGTATGTTGTTACATTGAAGTAGAATAATAATGTAAAAGATTTCATCGTTTAATTATGTATTATTTTTATTTGTATTTTGAATTAGTTTTTTTTAATTTGTTATGTACATGTACATTATTCTTTCTTGTATTCATGTATGTAGTTATATGTTGTATATCATTAATGTTCAAGTTACATTTATATGCATTTTTTTTTCATTTTTAACTGTAATGTAGTTTTTACAAATTTTATAGTATTAGATTTATATCTTATATGATTTTTTCTTTGATTTTTAGGTTTCATACCTTGACGATAATATGTCTTTTTTTAACTTATTTTGTAAGGAAGATGAATTTAATATTCATTGTGGTTGTAACACCACATCCCAAATGGTTATGACCAGTATAAAGAGTGCACCAAACGAGGGTTAGAAAATCATGTTTCAAAAGTCATGTTTTAGGAATTTTTATAATTTATCGAGTTGTCAGTTTAGTGGGTAGCTAATCCACTCGTTGTTGTTAAGGAATGTCTTCCTTATAAATATGAGAGAGAGATTTGGTTTCATATAAGTATAAAGGCATTAAGTACAAAGATGTTGAGGTTCTCTTACACCAAATTTTGGATTGTTACTGGTCTCAAGCTACTGAATAAAGATAAGTCTATTGATGTTGACAAGGATTCAACTTTATTTATTATGAAGTACTTCAATAAGTTTTGTATTATCAAATATCTTGAGTTTTTGGTAGATAGCATCAAGAGGCCTAATACTCGCTTTGTTACTACTCGTAAGAAGAAGAGTGGTATGAAGCTAAAGGATGTGTGATCAAGTAATAAGGCTGCTAAAGAGAAGCAAGTGGTTGGTTCTAAATTTGAGTATGTTGAGGTTGCTGAGTAAGACATTGTTATGATTTGTTTGATATAATTATTAGAGTGTGGCTTATTAAGTAAGCTAAAAAAATTGTGTTTGTAGAGAATCACTATAATTGACTATTGATTAGGATAAGTTCAATTCTAGTGCTTAGGGTGATATGGTGTTCAACTTACTTTTGATAGCCTGAACAAAGACTATTTGCATATGAGCAAGGTTGCTATGGGATGAATCTGAAAAAAGATAAAGCTAAGTAGAAGCAAAAGATGGATAATAGAATACGTTTTCAAATATATGGTCTTACTTTGGTGTTCCACATGTGGATTTATGATTTCATTCTAGATATTGGGAATGAATTAGCATAAATGGCTCAACTCAAGGCCATTCTTAAAAATTTTTACGTGTTAGTTTTTTTTTAGATTTTTATATTTTTATTGACATGTTTTAAGTTTTAGCCAACTTTATTTCATTATTTTCCATGTGATATAATATGTTACATTATTTTTAGTTTGTTCTGTAACATGTTACATTGACATATTACATTGGTGTAATGTGTTACATTGTATATTAACATATGATGTAACATATTACATTATATGAGAAATATTAAGTAACATGATATAACATATTACCTAGCATGTGATGTATAATGTAACATTTTACATTACATTTGAATTAATATGTTTGATGATTTGCTTATTTTATTTTGATAACATTGCTTAATATGTCGTGTTATTTTTGGTAAGTTCGCATGAATATAGTACTAGCATATGAGGATATATGCCTCTTGTTTTAAATCTTTGTTGTCCCATATCGAAGTTATATATGTATTATGATGATATTGGTTTGTCATAAATTCAAACTAGAGGTTCATAATATAAACCTGTTAATGATGTTTTTTGTTGAAGAAGTTATCAGAAAATAAGAAGAAGTGTCTAGAAGATGGTTTGGATGAAAGGTTGAAGTTATATAATGTTAACTTTGATGATTTTTATAAGAAGATGACTACATATATTCATGACAAGTTTAGTCAACAAAAAAATTATTTTGATAAGAGGTTTGATAAGTATGGAGCTGTCATTGATAGGCTTCGTAAGAATCTTATAATGATTTCGTCGAGATTTTCTCAATCTGTAAGTTTTAAATTATTGTCTAGTAATATAATTTTTTGGTTGTTACATTTGTTATATATTATCATTGATTGCTTTCGATTTTATTTTTTGTTGTAGATACAACATACTTTCAAATCATACAAGTCTTCCAGCAAGATCTAAACTACACCGGTTCAACCTACAAAGACTGACATTGGTGGTAGGACATCTAATGTTGATGAAGTGGACATACCTTCTTTTTTTTATCTTGCCCTGGATGTAGAAGCTTCATAAATTATTTTGAAGACTTCACGTTTCTATCTAACTATCCAAATTTTGATAATGATACATTTGAACAATTGGATCAATATGCACAATTGTATCATTTATGATCTAAGATAAGGTTTGATTCTTACATTTCATCTTCCAAATCTATATATACTTTTATATTGAAGAGAAACGTGAGATCAACTTAACCATCAAGAGTTATATCTAGTCCCTATGTTTATCCTCTTAAAAAAGGTGTCTGTAACTTGTAGAAGAATACAAAGGGAGCCTTCTCTTAAACCTATGGAATTAATGTCTCATTTTGACTATGTGCATAGGTTCACAGATATTTGTAAGGATGATGAGACATTAGAGCATCTGAGTTTCCCCTACAAACCTTTACCCAATGATTGAAAAAATCGTTTCAATAAATGGTTTAGACATAAATCTCCATATGTATTTATATCCTTTTCTTTTTCTTTATGTTCATATTTTTGTTCCATAGTTTTTTGAAAATTTTCTCTTCTTTAATTAATGCTCCATGTTTGTTCTATAGATTTTTGGCATTGTTCTTTTCTTTCATTAGTGCTCCATGTTTGTTCCATGGTTTTTTGGCATTGTTCTTTTCTTTAATTAGTGCTCTTATGAAAATCCAATATCGAGACTTGGCTATTGATAAGAAGGATTTCATTATTCCTTTTAAAAAGGGCTAAGAGGATTGTTTCATGATATTGTAAGTATTACAATTTATCATTATTTGAACTTAATAATCATTAACTATGTTTTTATCATATACTTTAATATTTGCATATATTTGTTGTTTGTTTTCTTTACAAAATTTGGATAGTGTGTGTAAGTATTTTCGTGGACAAAATATTTATCTGTAAATTTGTTTTTAGGCCTACTATCAAGTCTATCAAGAAAAGTCAAACAAATGCTCGAGTTCTAGATAATTGTACTTCAGGTATATCTTTGATAACTACGACACATAGGATTATATTTATGCATTTAATAGCACATGCTTATAAATCTAAAATTATTTTTAGTGCTAAAATATAGAATAAGATATGCTAAAATATATTAAATAATATATACTCTAAAATAAGATATGTTAAAAGATATTAGATAAGATATATATACTCTAAAATAAGATATGCTAAAAGATATTAGATAATATATACTTTAAATTATATTTGAAATCATTATCATAAAAGATAGCATAAAATCTATTTTAAAAGAAATCTATTTTAAATGAGAGTTATCTTCATTAATGAGAATTACTAATCCTATTTGTAATATAAAAGATATTTATCAATTACATAGGATTAAGGGTTTTAATTTTTCCTATAAATAAAATTCATTACTCATTGTTTCTATTAACCACACAAGAGTATTATTTTAATCTTCTTAATTTCTCTATCTTGTTTTGCAAATATAAGATCATAATTCTTTAGGCTTCTTTATTTAATTAATCTATCAAATATTGGTGGTTATGTTTGATTAATTAATAAGCCTAATTATTTTATGATATTTTGATAATATGTTCTTATGGCTTCTTCTTTATTTTTGTTCTTAAATTGTTAGATCAAATAATTGTTTTTGTCATATCATAATTATTTGATTTGATTATTAATCTTTAAAGAAGCAATTTTTATCGAACTTGTATTTGATATTTTTGCTCTAGGATTTGCTAGTTGATTTAATTTAAATGACATATGCTTTGAATCATCTAGTTATGATTATTCATTATTAAATCCGTTCTAGAACACACACGGGCACTTGTGTTTTTGTGCTAACTATTTTGCAGTTGATTTGTGAACGATCTGATTTGCGGGGAGCTTATTGGAACGTTGGTCTGGAAACCGTTCACGCTAATATTGGAAACTGTGAAAACAGAGCAAGGGCTCGTAAGTAAAGTACATTGGGGCAGTATCCTAAGAAGGGTAGTATAAGATCAAGTTTGTACTTGAACATTTGATTTTCATAGTGGAAAGTTAGGTGGTTCGGTGGACCGGTGGTTTTCCTCTTAGGCCATGGTTGTGGCCTAGGTTGTTTCCACCTAAAAATATCGTGTGTTATTATTTTATTTCCGCACTTATATTTACACACGATTGCATGCTTGACTGGTTTGTTTAGGTTATTAAATTATAAATTGGTAAAAAATAAAAATAACCTATTCACCTCTCTTTAGGTTAATTATGTCCATAATTTATAAACTTTGAGTGTGTTGTACAAGAAACATGTATGTAGGTCTCGTTATTCAGACGCTTTTGGGGTTAAAGTATTATTCTACTTTGGAGACTTTTTCGGTGTAAGTTTTGGATTGTATTATTTATTTATTGCAACTTATGATGTTATGTAATATGTTACACTTTATAATGGTAACAATGTAACATGTTACATAGCATATAAAAAACGATGTAACATGTTACATAGTAGTTCATAAACGATGTAATATGTTAAATAATAGTTCAAAAATGATGTAGCATATTATAGATTATGTTCCAAGATGTTACCAACTTATATAATATTAAGTATTCATCATTTTTAATAGTGCTTTAATTTTAAATTATATATTATTTTATGCAAGTGATATGTATAAAGTTGGTCACTGCTAGTCGTGATGATTCAAAAAATATCCATTTACATATTGATTATTATTTAGTTCAATTTACTATTGCATCACCAAATTTAATTGAACATTGGCCTATTGATTGGAAGAACTTGAATGTATTGTATGTACCAATCAATATTGATGATAATCATTAGACATGCAGTGTAATATATTTAGATAAACGATTCATCAAGCTATATTATTCTTTGGACTTATTTAATTTGAATGAGAAGTGTAATTATATAACTCTCATGATGTCCATATTGTTGTATTTTTTGAGATATCATGGATATGGTGAAAATCATCATGTCGATTCATACATTAAGCCAATTTTTGTGGTGGAAGGTGTTCTAAAATAGGACAATGTGTAATGATTTTATTTAATCTTATTTTTACAATACTTTTCATTTATATTTTCATTTTAATTCAACCTAATGTATTATTTCTTTTGTTTTTATTTTGCAACCATGACTTTGGAGTTTGGTAACTCAAAATTATGGAGTTTTTGACAAAAGGATGGAAGTTGGACATAATCAATTCTATTAGCTTTTTAAAGATTAACAATATATATTGCATATAATTTGTATGTAATAATGAGGTTGTTAGTTGGATACATGTTGGTTTAGATACATTGATTTTAATGTAATGGTACAATTTGTTACCTTTTTTTGCATATGTTATATTAAAAATTATTTAAGTTAGTATGTGTTACCCATATTATATAACATATTACATTGTATTGAAAGATCAATGTAACATGTTACATTATGTTTGATAATATATTTTTTATTATGTAACATGTTATATTTTATTGAATTATCAATATAACATGTTACATTATGTTAGATAATATAATTTTATATCATGTAACATGTTATAATGAATTATTAGATCAATGTAACACATTACGTTATGCATAAAAAATAATATATTTCTTATAACATATATAGTTTGTGTTAAAAGATGTTATAATTAAGAATAAAATGTTATAAATATTAATTGATAATGACATTAATCAAAGATTCATTCAACAAATGAAAAATCATATTAACGTATAGAATTTATAGGTTTTTGATCATTTCAATTGTTAATAATACATATGTAAATGTAATATTAAAATAGAAATTTAAATCTATTATCTTATAAAATGTAAAGTGTTGGATTTCCTTCCTCTTCTTTCTTTCTTTCTTAAGTCCTTTAAAATCATTAAGTCGTAGTATCATTATTTTCCTTGATCTTCTTTTCTTTTTCTCTTTTATGGTGTCATCTTTTTTTTAATAATTAGTGGAAACACTGAGATATCTCTCATACTTTTTCTTCTCATTCTTGAAATATCCATTACCTATTATGAATAAGAAATATTTCAATCTTTATATCACCTATTTATTGAATATTTAAAGTTATATTATATATTTATAATATTAGTTGAAAAATATAAAAAAGATACACATAAAAAGGAAAAAATAAAGTATTGAAACCTGTTAATGTAACAAACTCAATAAAAATGCAACATGTTACATTAGAGTTATTTTTTCAAATGATAACATGTTACATTATATGATATTTACAATGTAACATGTTACATTATGTATTATCAAAATAATATTTTTAATTAAAAACTTTCATCTATTTAAAAAACCAACATCTAAATACATTCAAAGAATAATTTAAATTATGGATGAGATTAAGAAATATGAGATAATTTAGAAGCATAAAACAATTGTACGTAAAATACAATAATGGACGAAAGACTCAAATTCAAATGTATAGGGAAGAAATACATTTCAATTTTCGAAGCATAATAAAGATATAAGAATTAAGTTATGGACAAAACACTTACTAATAGAGCTTGATGCAACCTTAGTTTGCATGCTTGTTATTTTTCTTGCTTTGATATTAGTGGTAAATCAAGAACTCAAATACTGGTTCAATAATAGAGTTTGTAATTGAAATTTTGATTGATGTTTCCAAATTGTATTCTCTTGACTTTTGAATTAATTTGGTGGTTCGTATATAGAAATGATGGAACCAACGATGGACGTGCTGTAACAGATGGGATGCATGAATTGTGAGATTCGATAGTTACAATATGTGTGCTGTTTGAGTGATTAGTAGAGGGTAATTTGATAAAATACCACTTAATGATTAAAACTAAGAATTTTGAGTCTTATAATTGCTAGTTTATAAATTTTGCTCTGATTTTAATATGATATTTTCTTGAATTTTGAATTGATTTGTTGGTTCGTATATGTAAATGATGAAACCTAAAGTGTTGTAATAGATAGGAGAATCGTGGGATTCAACGGTGGAATGCTTGAGTGATGAATAGAGGATAATTTAATAAAATATCACTTAATATAATATTAAAATTGTGAATTTTTAACATTATAATTGAAAGTTTGAAAAAATAAATATCATGTTTAATATGGTGCTATTTAGACCATCCATTGGAATTATACAAACTTGTACTATTCAAATTTTAATATTATTAAATGTGCTTTTATTTGTTAACTTTTATCAAAATTCGAAGTTTATTTAAAACTAACTTAACGAGTCTTTAAAACCGCAATCACATCACAAATCGTTTAATAAGTGAAATCTCACTAATTCAAAACAAACACAGCATAGCTTTTAGTAGAAATTCACAATTTTTTGTGATTATCAGAATTCAATAATCCTGTGGCCTGTCAACTAAGACACGACCAATATTGATAGTAAAAGTTGATAAGTCTCTTCTAACAAATATGAAGCTAGGACAGCTAAAATTTGCAAGAAAAGTAAAACTGATATTAAAAGAAAACGACCGTCTCAATTATAATGCAGAGATGAAATATTATAGCGGATATGCCTGAGAAGAACCGGAATCATAATATCCGGCGAGCTTAGTTGGAGAAAATGACCCTCCGACGACACTAATTCAATAACGGATTCGCTACCTAGATTTCGGTGCAGATATTCTGAAACCATTACAGGGACGGTCCGATCCTTAATGCTCTGTAAAATATGGCAAGGGACAGTAACAGAGCTTAGCAATGACCTAATATCGCTCTGAAATATCACCTGTGCCACACTCAATGCTGTGTCTGGCCTCATATTGAACAGAGTTCTACTAAATTCTTGTACCGCCATCGATTCCAAATCTCCACCAACCACCATCGGCGCAAATCCAGAGCACCACGCTTTGTAGTTCGATTTTATTTCTTCAATAACTCAATAACATCTTCTTCTTCAAATCCTCCACAGTAGTGGGCATCATTCAAAAATCTAGATGAAAACAAGATACTGCAGTAAGGTTAATTTGATTAAATTTAAATTGACTAGCTTCTAATTCTCATGATTATCGCTAATTAAGAAAACGAACTTTGGTGAGGCAGATACCATGACCATTTTAGTGAAAATATCGGGGCGAGTAATTGAGGCTACGAGGCAAACTTCAACCATATATTTTATATATTATTTTTAAGTTATATTTTTATTCTATTAAAATATCAATAATTTTTCTCCCTTTCGTACCAATATTATTTATTAACTCAAAATTTTATTTTTTTTATTACAAAATATTTATTATTGAATTACATTTTTTTAACAAATTTTCTTTGTAATAAAAATAAAAAATTACAAAAAAGGAGGTTTCTCATTCCCCCACTGTATATCTGTTAGGAGAATCACAATTTCAATTCGAACTTAACCAAACTCTAAACAGCGGAATTAAATCTATTCTCCTTCTTTGTGTGAATCATTTAGGAAACAAATAACAGAAATGAAACGAAATACGACAAAATCAACACAAAGAATTTACGTAAAAACCTTCTGTAGAAGGAAACAAACACCAGACTCCTCTCCAAAACTTCCACTATCAAGAAACAATTGTACAATGTAGCTTCTTTCTAGGTAAAAGTAGAGGCAAAGAATCAACAACATCATCAAGAATACACTTCTTAGAAACTAACAATTATTTCAAGAAAAATGGAGAAATCTAACCCAATTCAGAATACCGCTCACTCGCTTCAGAATTTTCAAACCTGAGCCAAATCCAAATCCCACCGCACAGATTAAAGAGTCTTGAGTCGTGAACCTACTTGCAAAATTTCAGCTGAATCGGACCACAAACGGCCTTCGATCGAACACTTGATGCAGACTGCCGAGAGGGAAAAATCGAAAAACCGAGAGCGCTTTATCTCGTCAGAATGTCACGCTTTTTCTCGTACACCTTTTTCTCTCCATAATTTACACACAACAAACCCTAAATGGGTTTATTAATTAAAGAAATGAAATGACACAATTGCTCTTCTTAATCCATGGGCTTTTAAGCCACATGGGCTTCACTGGCTCCTCCAAATAAGAGGAAAACCCAACAAATCTCCCTTCTCCGATTAGATTTGGAGGATCCGCCATCCCGGCAATTGAACAACAAACTTCAAGTTTTTCTCTTGACATTGATTTTGTCACATGTCGATCCATTCTCATCGTATGTATTTTCTCAAGTTCAAGCAACTTATTGTTAAGAGTATCTCTTATCCAATGATACCTCACATCAATACGCTTTGATCTTGAGTGAAATGCGTAGTTTTTCGCTAGGTGAATAGAACCGATTATCGCAGAATAACACATATTTCTGCCGCTTGAAACCAAGTTCCTCAAGAATCAAGCTGTTTCATCCACAACAACTCCTTACAGCTTCCGTTGTCGCAATAAACTCCCTGGTCATTGTAGAAAGTGCAACACACTTTTGCAATCTCGACCGCCAAGAACCGCCTCCACCAGAGAAAGTAATTAGATAACTCAAGTAGACTTACGAAAATCTTCATCTCTTTGCCAAATCAATCAAAGGGTATCCAACTAACACCGGTTTTCCACTTCCAAAGCTAAGTGTTAACTTGGAAGTACCTCTGAAGATATCTCATAATCCACTTTATCGCATCCCAATGCTCTCTTCCCCTGGATTCGAAAGAAAACGACCTAACAACTCCAACCGTACGGGCTATGTCCGGCCTCGTACACACCATTGCATACATTAAGCTTCCCTAATGCCGAGGCATATGGAACCTTTTCCATATCTTCCTTCTCTTTATCCGTTGAAGTGGCCTCGACTCGATCTCAACTTAAAGTGATTAGATAAAGGAGAAGAAACCACTTTAGCTTTATCCATATGAAACCTTTCAAGTACTTTGTCATGTATCGTTCTCGTGACATGTATAACTTCTTTCTTTTCTTTGTCTCGACAAATTCGAATACCAAGAATTTGTTTTTACGGCCCCAAGTCCTTCAAGTGGCAAGGACTTACTCAACCGCTTTCTTCAAATTATCAATTCTTGAAGAATTTCGCCAACAATCAACATGTCATCAACATAGAAAATAAATGATAAAGTCATCGTCAGAGAATTTCGCACAAAAACACAATGATCGTAGTAGTCTTCTTGTAACCATACTCCCATAATCGACTCAAACTTCTTATACCATTGTCTAGAGCTTCCAACCCGTAGAGGCTTTTCTTTAACCGACATACATAATCCTCTTTTCCTTTAACCTTAAAACCCTCCTCGGCTGCTCCAAATAAATCTCTTCCTCCAACTCACCATGAAGAAAGGCAGTTTTCTACATCCATTTGCTCAATTTCTAAATCCAAGCTAGTCAGACCTAGAACAACACGTATGGAAGACATCTTCACAACAGAGAGAAAATATCATCAAAATCAATACCTTTTCTCCGATCGAATCCTCGACGACCCGCCCTAGCTTTGCATCGTGGTCGTGGAATCAGGTTCTTCTTACTTCACCACTCGTACCCACTTGTTCTTCAAAGCTCTCTTACCCTTAGGCAACTTTACCGCCTCACCAAACGTGTAATTGTCACACATACGTTGATCGCATCTCATCTTCCATAGCACCAACCCAATGTGTTTTGTTTCCATCTTCCATTGCTTCTCGCATAACATTAAGGTTCTCCCTTATCTCACAATAACACATACTCATCTCGTATCATACCGTGTGGAAGGACGTCGATCTCTCTGTAGACCTCCCGGGTGGAATTTCTAATTCCGCAACCGACCGCAGGCCCTGATCCGTTTCACCGCATATCTACATCATCTAAACCCTCGGTTGGTCATCTTGAACATTTTGTTCCATCTCGTATCGGTAAAGGAACCTGATCTAGGTCAATCAAATCATCGCTATACTAATGGACTCCTTTTTCTATCTTCTCAACATCTTGTATAGTTTGATCTTCTATAAACACAACATCACGACTTCTTACCAGCTTTCTTCTCAACCGGACTGGCATAAAATCAGAGCCAAATTCATCCGGACCATAACCAACAAAGATACGTTGTCGTGTCTTCACATCGAGCTTAGATCTCTCATCTTTGGTATACGCACAAATGCCTTGTAACCAAAAATGCGTAAGATGATCATAAGAAACATCTTCGCCAGTCCCAAAACTCCGTTTTGGTACATCAAATTGAAAAGGAACACATGGTGTGAGATTAAGAACATGTACAATCGTATTCAAAGCCTCACCTGCAGAAGATCTTGGCAATCGAGCCTCGAAAGAAGACATCTTACTCTTTCAACCAATGTCCTGCTCATTCTCTCAAACCAACCCATTTAATCGAGGATTCTTTGGGAGGTGTCTTTTGATGTCGAATGCCCGATGCCCGCAGACTCGATCAAAAGGACCCGAATACTCTCCCCCATTATCTCGTTTCCGATGCACCGCAATTTCTTCCCGCTTGTCTCTCAACTAAGGCTTGAAACTGCTTAAACACATCTAATACTTGATCTTTGCTCTTCAAAGTGTACACCCATAACTTTTGAACAATCATCTACGAAGGTCACAAAATAATCACCACCCAAAGTTTTTTTTCATAGGACCACATACATCCGAATGTACCAAATCAAGTATGTATTGTTTTCTTGAAGGAGGAACTCTTGAAAGAAACTCTATTTTGCTTCCGCCAAACAATGAGTACATCTTCTTAAACAAACATCATTCATTCCAAAAAGAAGATTCTTTTTAGTTAATACTCAAACCTTTTCTCACTCACGTGGAGCAAGTCTCTTATGCCACACCGATGAGCTGTAAATATCCGTCACAAAAGATTAATAACGCCTTTAAAGAGTCTCGCCCGTAGATATACAAATCGAATGTTTGCTCCCACGAGCAACAACCATAAAGACCTTTAGTAAGTTTCCATTGACCATTACTAAAGGTATTGCAAATATCCTTCATCATCAAGTTTACCTCGGAGATCAAGTTCAAATGAATTTCGTGAATATGCTTTACCCTCTAAGAAGTAGTCTCGTGCCATTATTCATCTCCCCCAAACACACATCTCCAATACCAATGACTTTAACCAAGCCATCATTTCCCAACTTCACCGTCTCCAAAGTCACTCGTGATAGGATGTAAAGAAGTCCTCTCGAGACGTAGCATGAATGGAGGCTCCACTATCAATAACCCAACCGACCTCGTGACATGCAACATTGACAACATCTTCATTATAAACAACAAGAAAGTCTTCTCGAACTAGCGGTGGCAACTCGATCATTTTCTTTACTAACATCACCTCTCGTTTCTTTGTGTTTATTCTTGTTATCCCGCTCTCAATTGTCTCCGTAATATTTCTTAACGTGCCCTTTCATGCCACAAAGTTGATGACACTCAATACAGAAAACCCAGACTTGCTTCTTCCTTTTCCTTTGTTCTTGAAACCTCGCTTTTACTCCTCTTCTTCTCGTAATCAAAATCTCTCGATCACGAGAAGACCCACGTGACTTTCTTCTCATTTCTTCATTCAAAACACTACTTTAGCGATCCATGTTGATTACACCATTTGGAGCCGAGTTACTTAATGACATTCTAAATGTTTCCCAAGAGTCCCAAGAACGCACTCCACAAACACAACCCTGAATCTCATCATCAAACTTGATACCCATTCCACTAATCGATTGATTATTCCTTGGAACGTATTCGTTGATCCGTCAACGGAGTTCCATCTTGGTACCTTAAAGCCATCAATTGCTTTATAAGAAACATTTTATTATTTCCTCGTTTTCCGAGCATACAACTCTTCAAGTTTATTCCATAACCACCGTGTGCATGTATTTCTCCACTAATACGATTCAAAACATTATCATCTACCCACCGCCTTATATACCCACAGTACTTGTCACGTAACAAAGTCTATTCTTCTTCGTATAACTTTTCTCAAGCTTCTCAGCAGGCAAACACCGTAAATGAAATCTGTTTGACATAAAGGAGATCTTCCATTTTTCCTTTCCAAGTGTGATAATTAGAACCATTCAAAGTAATCATTCTACTCAAATTGGCTTCCATTATTCAACACAAGAAATTCCACAATAATAACCACTGATACCACTTTTGTTAGAGAATCACAATTTCAATTCGAACTTAACCAAGCTCTAAACAATGAATTAAACTTATTCTCCTTCTTTGTGTGAATCTTTTTAGGAAACAAATAAATAGAGCTTAAAATGAAACATGCACAAAATCAACACAAGCAATTTACGTGGAAAAACCTTCCTTGTAGGAAGGAAACAACCACTTCACTCCTCTCCAAAACTTCCACTATCAAGAAACAATTGTACACAGCTTCTCTAGGTAAAACTAGAGGCAAAAAATCAACAACATCATCAAGAATACACTTCTTGGAAACTAACAATTATTTCAAGAAGAATGGAGAAATCTAACCCAATTCGTCACTGTTCACTGCTCATAATTTCTCAAACCTATGAGCCAAATCCAAATCCCACCGCACAGATTAAAGAGTCTTGAGTCGTGAACCTGCCTGGAAAAATTTCAGCTTAATCGACCACAAACGGCCTTCGATCGGAACACTTGATTTGACGAAGACTGGTCGAGAGGGAAAATCAAAATCGAGAGCAGTTTTTCACAACGAATGGCCGCTTTTCTGCACACCTTTTTTCTCTGCATGGGCTTCAACACTTTACAATTTTTCTGCTGCAGCTGCTGCCTTTTCTGCACAGCTAAAGAAATGAAATGACACAATTGCCCTTCTTACTCCATGGGCTTTTAAGCCACATGGGCTTCACTTGGGCTCCTCCAAATAAGAGGAAAACCCAACAATATCCCCATACGTCTCACACAAGAATTTGAAGTGGGGATGAGATATAAATACTAAATCGTAAACGAAAAATAAGAAGGGAACCTTCGATCCCGCCCTGTCCCGCACAACCCTAATCAAATTCATGCATCTATTTTGCTTATATGTATTGATTATCACTGAGAGATTACATTGTAAAAGAATTTTTATATTTAATAAGCTGAAATTTGTTAAGGAAAATTATTAGTTTCAATTTATGGAAGATTGGGATAAGAAAAAAATAAGAGTAATGATATTTTTTTTTGGGAAGTTTTAGAAAATCTTTAGAATAAATATTGCTATCAAGGGAGTTATTGTGCGTGATTTTATAAGAGCCTAAAATGTGGGAAAATTATTGGGAAATATTGGAAGCACAAGAAACTTATTTAATCTCGATGTATAACATTAAGAAGAAGATAATATAGTTATGACATGTTCTTCTTTGTTAGTTTTTTAAAAGAAATTTTATAATATACACTACTACAAAAAGGGTATTTAAGTCGATATGTAAAGTCGATTTTTTTCTAAAAATTGACTTATAATGAATTTAAAGTCGATTCGATGTAGAATCGACGTTATACACGTAGGACGTAGCGTCGGTTCTACACGTCAACCGATGCTACATTCTATGTGGATAGCGTTGATTCACACGTAGAACCGACGCTACACACGTGGATAAATTTTTTCTCTTATTTCTTCCCCATACAGAAACTATTCCAAGCACTGCATAACTCTCAAAAACCCAAGACCTCATCCACTTCTCATCCACTTCTCCTCCACTCTTTTTCATTTTCCGGCCACCTACGACCACCAATTCCAGCGCTGGTTAGTAGATTTTCTTTGTCTCTAACTAATCTTTTAAATTCCTTATTTTTTGAGCAAAATACTCAAAAAAAATTATACGCATTTCTCACTTACAAAACACCATTTTTTCTTCATTTCCTTTATTTTGTCACTTTATTTATTCTTATAAGTATTTCTATTAATCATACACACTTATTATTTATATTTTTTTTTGTTATTATGTGTTATTATTTATGTGTATTATATATGTAGGTTTGTATTATAATATCAGGAGAAGAATATGATGATCTTGAATAACATAAAACAACACCATGATAATTTTTTTACTATTAATTAATATATTATTTTTCAATTATTTGTATTATTTAAACTATTTGTTAAACATATTTTTTTCTGCTATTATTTAGTGATCGAATATAGGTTTTAATTTAAATATAATAGAAAATGAGTAAATTTTGTAAAAAAAAATTAAAAATTTAAAGTCGGTTCATCGCGTGAACCAACTTTAAATTTTAAGTTATTTAATTTAAAGTCGGTTTTTAATTGACTTTAATACCCCTTTTGTAATAGTGATGATTAAATTTATATTTTTATAAATTATGAGACTTATATTGATTAATTTACAAATTTTAAAACTAAATATTTTTTTAGATAATTATGAGACCTATAGTGTTGTGCACCTTATAAATTTTATGCATATGTTAATGATATTGTCATTGTTGATTAATCAAAAAAATTATAAACTAATAAAGTTATACAAACTTTAATAACTTTTAAAAATATCAAGATAATCTATTACTTTTTTCTTAAATTAAATGTGTTATTTAATATATATAAATATAAATGTATTTTATATATATTTAAACTAATAAATTAAAAAAATATTGAATAGGTAGTTAGAATGTTTAAAATAATTATTTAAATTAATAAATTTTATGATTAATAAAATTAGATAAAAATATTTAATGATAAATTATTTTATAAAATAAAAAAAATTAATAAGAGATATTTTATTAATATTATTCAACATTTTATGGATAACATATATATATATATATATATTATTAATTGATATTTTATGTAAACTGTTAAAGAAAATATGCATCAAAATCAAACCTCCAAAAACAAAAATATTATCAACAATATTAAAAATATTTTCGTCCTTGGCCAGGACCATTATCCTATAAACTTCATATCCTATAATTTCGTTTCACACTATTTTTCTATTTACTAAAATTTCATATTATAAATTGTTATTTTTTCTACTATTCCATTTGAACTCATTTGCTACAAAAAAAAATTTCTAACTTGTTTCATCTTAATATAATTTTAACTCATCTTAAAATTAAGTGGATTAAGATGATATGAGATCTTAAATTAATATTATAACAATATATTTTATTTTAATTTATAGTTGAGAGGCTAAAAACAAAAAAAAATATTTTAATTTTTGGAGACATTTTACTTAGAGATATATTATACGTACATTGATGTGTTTTTGTGCATGTAACATAATCTTGGTCAAATACCTGTTTTGAGATGAGTTTTATTTTGAATTTTAAGTTTTTGTAGTTAATTATTATTTAATTCATTTATTTATTTTTGATAAACAATGTGATAAAGTATGGAATATTCAATTCTTTCATACATTCTAAAAGATTAGTTAACTTGTAAAAGCATGGATGCTCTTATATATAACTCTTTCAATACGTTTATGATCATCGGCAACGTGAGACTTTTAATTTTTTTTTAACATTTGTTACAAAATAGAAATTCATTTGGTAAGGAGTTTTTATTTTTTTTATTATGGAATCAAAATATAGAAAACTCATTCAAAAATTATTTTACATCCTGATTTTAATTTTTAATTTTATATTTGAGTTTCAAACCATGAAATATCACGTTTTATTGAAGGATCATGCATGATAGTTAGAGAATTCAAAGAGTTACATATGAATGCTTGAAAAATTTACTCTTATATTGCGGATGATTTTTAAGAATTTTCGTGATAGCTTAATTTTTTTATTTAATTATTCTTCTAATTATTGCTTTTTGCTAAAATTGTAACCATCTTATTTAAACTTTTCTATTAAAAAAAGAGGGGGTGGAGCATAGTTTTTCTAAAAATGACGCCTGAGATAAGGGTTTAATTTTATTTTTTTTCAAGTTTGAAATTTATGTTAGAAGATAATTTCTAAAACGAAAATTGAAAATTCAACTAATTATCAAACCATACTAATTAATTGAAATCTAGAGTTTTAGCATATAAAACTTGGCAAAACAAGTCGTAATTGAAGTCAAATTTGCATAAAATGTATGGTATTTTATTTTACATTTAAATGTTAGTATAGCATGTTAAAATAATTTTTCATTAATATTTTGATGAATAAATCGATAAAAAGTAATAGTTAAAAAATAAAAATAAAAGATCACTAAAATTAAAAAATTACAGTTACCTTGATGTTTTTATCTCTTTTTTTGTTATCAAAATACAATCAAATTAATATAGCATAAACCAGTACATTTATATTTGATGCTCACGTCAAGATTAATCTTAGGTTCACGATATCTTATATTCATATTTGTTACCAATATAACCAGTAAATTATAATTACTAAAATATAATAAACAATAGTTGAATGACTCATATTCAACATTAACTAGACAATTTTAACTAATGTCGTTGTGATTTAATTAGAAAACCATATTTGATAACTATATTTGATTATATACTAAATAAAATGTACAGGGTATATATGTATCGTAAATATGCATTCCCTAAAGCTTTGCAATCGCAAAGAAAAGAATAAAAGAAAAATTATTAAGTTTTTGTAGTTTTTTTGTTGTGTTAATCGTTTGCCTAATAAAATATAAATTTACAATTTTATACTCTTTATAATATTTTCAACAATTGGTATCAAAACAAAATAATCAAAGATAGATTATTTGGTTGAGTTATCTTGAATCGTAGTGAGTTTAATACTCCAAATTTGTTAGTAAAGCTTGTATGATATAATCAAAGCCCTACCAACACGTGAGAAACATGTATAGAGTTTTACTTACAAAGTCAAGATCTTTTGGAGATTGTCAATGGTAATGAAATTATACAACCAATTGAGGAAAATACTAATGAAATGTGGCAAAAATGGAAGATCAAAGTAAGTAAAGTAATGTTTGCTTTAAAGATCACAATTGAAGAGGAAATATTATATCACATTATTGATGTTAAAACATTGAAAGAAGCTTTGGACACCTTCATTATACTCTTTTAAAAAAAGACGATACAAAACTATAACTTCTTGAGAATGAGTTGTTGCCAATGGCCCAATATAACATGACGATTGCTCAATACTTTCATAAGGTAAATTTGACATGCCGTAAAATTTCAATTAGATCCGACAACTTTTATTGGGGAATCCAAGATAAAAATAATAGTTATCCATGGTTTGAGACTCAAATACTAAGGCTTTATTACCTCAGTACATTTATAGCCTGCAAAATTATCACTTGTTGAATTTGAAAATTTGTATGCTAATTAAGAATCTATAGCTAAGAAAATGAGAAGAATCTCACAAAAGAGTGAGGAAAAAGCACTTTGCACTAGCAAAAGTAAATGCAACTTCAAGTAGTAATAAAAAGCAAAACTAGAAATGACGGTGACAGAACAAAAATTCATAAATGACAGAGAGGCTTTTTTCAAGGGGTAACTTAAAAGAATCACAATAATAGTATAAGGTTAAATTGCAATTGTTACAATGGTGAGAAAAAAAGGCCATATGGCAAAAGATTGATGGTCCAAGAAAAATCCTTGATTTTACTGTGCTTATTTCAAATGAATAAGTTTGATTATAGAATTTTATTTGATTATTTATGAAAATCTATCTATTTGAAATGACAAATATGTTTTGTTGTATTTAAGGTATTTTTAGTTTCAAAAGAGATAAACTTATCAATACAAAAGACACAACACTTGGAGCACTCAAATAACATTCTAAGAGCTAAAAAGATTAAGGCATGTAAGTCTTACATCAAGAAATAACCAGTGTATAAGGGGCACAAGCAAAATTCAAGATAAGCAATGCTTGCAGTGATAATGATTATGTGTGCTACGACAAATAACTCTTAGAAATTCTATTGAGCATGTTAAACATATAGTGCTGTGGTGAGAGAAAATGTGTGCAGCAACACCATCCTTTCAAGTTGAATGGTACGAATATGTTTCAGCTTTGTACTACGACGAGCAATGTTATTTTCTAACTCCAACCTTTGTTCAGCGATTTTCTTATAAATAAAACAATATAGTGTATTAGGTTATCAGCTTTATTTACACAGGTCATTCTTTCATGGTAGTTTTAGTGTAGAATTTAGATCAAGCTCCTATAGTTGTTTCACCATATACCGATACATAGGAGAACCTCTTTATTGTGAAGAATATCTAAGGATTTGGAGAAACCAATGATAATTTATTTAGAGATCTAGAATCGTTTTCAACAAAAAGAAAGGTATTTTTATCATTTTATATTATTATTTTTTCTCTTTAATGTGATGTCCTTCTTAGTTGAATTAACTTTTGTTAATATAGCTATAATTGACTTATTTTGTAATATGGGATTTTAGTATATGCTTCTAATGACTGGAAGAACAATTTTGTGACTTAATGAATAAAAGTTTTAGATTTATTTCTTGTTCATAATCTTTAAATCATTAATTATAAATTCATGATGGACTAAGTCATGATTTATAATTAAAGAAAGAAATTTATAACTAAGCATTAGAAACGTCATATGTGCTTAGTTATGCATAACGAATAAGAGAGTAATTTAATTTCATTGACTTGTATTAAATTAGATAGTTAAAAAAATATCTTTAATTATAAATTATTGATGGTCCAAATTTTGATTTATAATTAATATATATATATATACCTTAATTTTACCAATTAATTACTTTCAAGCGAGGCCAAAAAAGTTATTAGTTAATTGAGGATCTTGATTTATATTTATTCCTTAGTTTGTCAATTAATTGATTTCAAGTCTTACCAAAAAAGTTATTGATTAATTTAATATCATTTGAGACTTAACATAATTACAAGGGATTTTCTAATTTAAAAACGAAAAAAATAGTAAATCTAATTTGTATTTAAATTACTTAATTTATTTTTTTAGTAAAGGGTTATACATGTTAAAATATCATATTCCTATATCATTATAGGTTCGACTATAGTTTAGTTTATTCTCTTTTATTTACTTGCTTTCTCTACATATTAAAATAATCTAGAATTTATAATTTTGTTCTACCAAACAACAATTATTAGAGCGTTTATATATTATTTTTCTTAATTATATTAGAAAATAATTTAACTTTTCAAAACCATCATAATTTCATGAGAGACTAATCTTAAGAGTATAATTGTGGCCTATTAAAAGTGATTCATGCACTTATAAACTTTTATAAATTAAAATTTGTGCCTCAGTAATGCTACCACTTCTTGTTCTAAGAAGGAAAAGGGAAATGATTAGGATGTTAACTCATTTTTTGCCATGGATGAAATAGAGTTAGCTTTCACAACTACAACTGAATGAATTGAATACCAAAATGATTGAATTATCAATTCAGGTAGCTCAAATTATATGATGGGTGATAAATAGAAATTATAGAGAAGCTTAGAATATAAGAAAAATTGGGTTATGATAATAGCTAACAATTTAAGATTATCGATTACTTACATTGGTAAGATAATAGTTGCACCACAGTAAGAAGAAAATTCTATTTTAAGTGACATTGTTAACATCATCGAGTCATCATGTCTTATTTGGTCCATAAGATTTAAAAGTGTATAATGACATCAACATTTCAAAAAATTTGACAATGGAGTGAGGACGATTAGAGTCAGTAAATGTGATGTTAGCAAAGTTTGCATATATAGACAAAATAAGAAAAAATGAGACAATAGATTTATGGCACATGAGAATGAGCCATGTTAGATGTTCTTAGTTAAGCATGATGATGAAGATGATAATGCTTAAGGGAATTTCTCATATTGATGTGATAATAGATAGTCTGTGTGGGATGCTAGTATGGAAAGACACATCAATTATTGTACGAAGAATCAAAGTTTAGAGCAAAGGAACCATTAGATTTAGTACATTCTAATGTGTTTAGACTAGTCAAGCAACCATTTGTTGGTGGAATGCGATATAAGGTGACCTTTATGGATGAGTTCTCTAGATATGTGTTGGTTTTCTTTTTGAAAGAAAAATCTAGCACATTCTCAAACTTTAAAGAATTAAAAAAATAGCCGTAGGAGAAGTAGGAAATAAATTAGTTGTTTACAAATCGATAATGGAGAAAAATATACCTTGGATGAGTTTTCAAGTATCTACATTAGTGCTTTATATGTTGCAAGTTCACTTGAGCTAATACGCCACAACAAATGGTGTGTTAGAAAGAAAGAATCACCATCTTGTGGAAGATTTTAGACTAAAGCCATGAAAACTATAGCCTTTGTAATCAATAGACTTCCTCAAACTAGGTTGGGATTTGTTTCACACTTTGAAAAATTATGAAATATGGAATCTACAATTAGTTACTTTTGAGTGTTCGGCTATGTATGCTATGTATTTGTTCCTTATCATTTATGTATCAAGTTTGACAAGAAAGAAATTAGATGCATCTTTAGCAATACAATAGACAAACAAAAGGGTGAAAATATTGTGACCTAACAACTGAAAGATGTTACACATCACAAGATGGGGTGTTTGATGAAGCATATTCTTCATGATCCTAAAAAAATGAGGTGTTGTCAGACTCAAAGGTAAGTTGTAATAAAAAATAGGGGAGAAAATTGTTCATATTCAATCAAAATCGAACAAACACGAAGATTCATATGATGGAGAAAATATGGAGCAAAGGCTTGTTTATAATCCTTGGCAAACTTGTGTGTATCAACAAGATGATAAGCTAAGTGAAATTGAAACATCAACTCCACAATTACAACTTAGAAAATCAACAAGAATACAAAAGTCAAATCCCAAATATAGGAATACAACAATAGTTAAAGAAGTATTTGCTAATGAACCTAAAACATTTGAAGAGTCCTCACAGACCTCTTGGTGGATTAAAGTTATAGAAGAAGAAGTTACTAAATTTGAGGAAAATCAAACTTGGGATCTTGTGCCAAATCCAAGTGATGTAAAACCTATATCCTGCAAATGGATTTACAAAATAAAGTGCCATCCAAATGGATTGATTGAGAGATAAAATGGTATATTGGTGGCTTGAGGATTCTCTCAACAATAAGGACTATACTATGATGAAATGTTTAGTCCGATAGCAAAACTTATAACTGTGATAGTCCTACTTGCACTTGTAGACAACTAGTATTAGAATTTGTGGTATATGTATGTGAATAATACTTTTCTGCATAAGGAATTAGCTCATGAGATTTATATGATCCAACAAAAATTTTTTTTGATAACCATGATCATCACAAGTATGTGTAAGTTGAAAAAGTCCCTATATAGATTAAAGCAAGCACCAAGGGCATGGTATGATAACATTGATGAATTTATTACTTGAAGTAATTATTTAGTAACACTTGTAGATTCTAGGTTGTTTATTAAAGCTAATGTAGGGAAATTAGATATTAGTGTTATATATATGGATGACCTTATAATAACTAGTGATGATGAGGTATAAATTTTTCAAACAAAGGAAAATTTATCAGTTCGTTCTAGAAGAGGAACTTAGACAACTCAAGATTTTTTTTTATTTAGAGGTTGATTGCACATAGGAAGGAATATTTCTTTGTTAGTGAAAATATTCCAACAATTTATTGAAGAAGTTTAGGATGCTTGAATGCAATCAAATTTGAACATCGGTGGAACCAAATGCCAAAATATGTGCATATTAAGGAATAGATTTGGAAGATACAACAATGTATCATCAATTGGTAGGCAGTCTTATCTATTTAATCTTGATTTGACTTGATATTTCATATGTAGTAGATGTGATGAGTTGATACATGCATAATCCAAAGAAGTCTCATTTTGAAGTAGTTCAATTAATATTAAGATATATTAAGGGAATAATTGATTGTGGTATTTTGTATAAGAAGGGTGAAGATTGCAAGTTTATTGGTTATTATGACGTTGACTATGCAAGAGATCATGACATTAGGAGATCAATAAAATGGTATGTGTTTAAACTTGGCTCTTGAATTATTTCTTAGTGTAGTAAAAGACAACCAACAATATCATTATTATGTACACAAGTTAAATATCGAGTAGCATCTATGATAGCCAAAGAGAGTACGTGGCTAATACAGTTGATGAATTATCTACATCAACCAGTAGATTATAAAGTTCCATTAAAATGTGACAACCAGACATCAAATTGTTTGGCAAAGAATCCAATCTTTCATGTAAGAATTAAGTACGTTGAAGTACACTATCATTTTATCATGGAAAATGTTCTATAAGAAGAAATTGAGATGAGACGAATTAAAACAGATGAACAATTTGTTGATTTATTCACATAAGGTTTGAGTACATGCAAGTTTGAAAAGTTTTGTCTATAACTCAATGAAGTGTAAAGAATGAGAGTTAATATTGAGGATGAGTGTTAAGATTTAACATTAGCTAGACAATTTTGAGCCAATCTTGTTGTATTTAAATGAGAAAGTCATATTTGACTACTTTATGTGGTTATAATTAATATACTAATTAAAGTATGTGGTATGTTTATGTATTTAGCAAGTATAAATATTCACTCCCTAAAGCTTTGCAATCATCATAAAAAAAGTTATTGTTTTTGTAGCGTTTTGTTACATTAATGTTTGCCTCCAAAAATATAAATTTAGAGTTGTATACTCTTTGCAATATTTTCAACAATGACTTATCAATAAAAATGAAAATAAATAAAATGTTATTCCTATAAGAAAACTCAAATTAATGTATCTATCAAAAATTCATAAAATTAACTAAATAAAGAAAGTGCAAAACATATATTAATGAACTACAAAACTATTATTTACGTGCTTATATTTCCTATACAATATCAATATCTATTAAAATAAAGCATAAATGTATATTACAGAGGGAAAGAAAAGCAATGCATCATCAAAGATGAAACATCTAGATATGCATTGTACTATACTCAACTGCATAAGAAAATTAGAATATATAAAAGATAAATGTATAAAAATTAAAACAAATGTTAAGATGACGAAGATAATAGCAACTCAATAATGGACAGAGTTTTATAAGACTTATATGAACAAAAAAAACATTGTACTTATTCAACCTGCACCAAACTAGAAGAAAAAAAATACAAAGCATGCATTTTTCTCTTTCTAGCTTTGTCTTATGGTAAAACAACCAAAATGATTTGAGAATCCAAAAAATTCATACTAGGTGTGCATAACAAGGCTTTTATGCCTTCAAGCAAACTCCATGAAATTGGTTCAACATACTTAGTTCATGTCAAATTGTCAAGTAGAGTAGGGATTCTAGAATAATAAGGTTGTAACTTCCATGTTCATACAATTCACTAGTTAGAAAACAACTATTGTTTTAATATATGTTAACAACATAAATATCACAGGAAGTAGCAATAAATACATTTAGTATTTCGTTTCTCTTATTAGATACTAAGTTTTCACTCAAAGATCATGGTAATTTATATTTTTTTCCTTATAATTGAGGTTAAAAGAACTAGTGATAGTTTGCATATCTGCTAGCAAATATATGTCAAGAGCTTGTTTACTAAGATTAATCTTGATTCTTCAAAGTCACTCAAGACTCCCATGGCTTCTGTCTCATTCATTGCTAAGTATTAAGGAACACCTATCACTAATCCTTCTTTGTATAGGAATGCTATAGGTGCTCTCCAATATTTTGTGTTAACTAGATCTGCGATAACCTTTGTTGTCAATAGATTCTGCCAATTCCTTTATGATCATATAGAAGATCCTTGAAAAAATGTTAAAAGAATCCTCAAGTATTTCAAGAGTAGTGACTTGCATGGCATTCAATTTCATAAATCTAGTGTATTAAGCATTGTTGGGTTTTCAAATTCAGATTATGCTAGTTGTCGCGATGACAAAAGAAACACAATAACATATTGCATATATTTTCGAGATAATTTGATTTTCTAGATGTCAGTTAAACTAAAAGTAGTCTTTCAATCAAGTATGGAAAAGAATATAGAGCCTTAGGTATGGCTTTATCTGAGATCATCTTGTTAAGGTCAATTCTTAATGAGTTGTAGATTCCACATGCTCACACTCTAGTACTCTTCACTAATAGTATAATGGATAAGAGTTTAATAGCCAACCTTATGACACATGTTAGAATAAAGCATGATGAGATTAATTTCCATTTTATCATGGATTTAGTATTTGAAGAGAAGCCATACATCATATTCACTCCTTCTCAAGAATAAATAGTTTATGCATTAACAAAGCTCTTACTTGAAGCTTGATTTAGTTCACTAAAGACCAAACTTATAACTTATTATGTTGTCCCAACCACCATAAGTTTGGAAGGAGATATTTGAATGTAAGGCTTTGTAAAAAACTTACATAGTTATTATACACTATATTATATAATATAAGAGCTCTAACTAGTTAGTTATAGGTTTGTTATTTGTTAGAGCTAACTTATTCTAGTCTAAAGGTAAGTAGCTAGTTTACTAACACTTCACTTGTATATACATGTACAATTGCACTATATAGAAAATTAATAGAGTTTACTATTCATCTTTATCTTCGACATTGTTCCATTTCTCATTAAGTTTAGTGTTTTTATTTGATACTAAAGTATAGGAGCAAATTGATGTTCTAAAACCATAAATAAGAGACATGCTTAGAAAGGGTAAACAATTTAAACTAACAAAAATGTCAATTAAACATATTAATATAATCATAGTAATGCATGTAAGTTAAGAGACTTAAAGATAAATAAATAATCTATATGGTATAGAAATGTACATGACAAGTCACAACAAGCAACAAATACAAAAGAAAAAAAATACCACACTTAAGTACTCA
Source organism: Hippophae rhamnoides (assembly GCA_033030585.1). NCBI lineage: Eukaryota > Viridiplantae > Streptophyta > Magnoliopsida > Rosales > Elaeagnaceae > Hippophae > Hippophae rhamnoides. Next base: position 31,938,896 of record CM065430.1, read on the forward strand.
TGCTTGAAAAACACATCTCAATTTTATCAGAATTACTTCTAAAGCAAAAGATAAGGAAGAGCATGGAAAATATAAATACCAAAGAGTATGAGACAAATATAGAACCAACACAATAAATATTATGTAATAGAAAGAACAACCTAATAAATTAGAGAATATGTAGTCTACATGATGTAACACATGAATGACATGATTGCAAAAAGAAAGATTTCAATACTTTGATATTATATGATGAAAGCATATGATGTGATATTCATGTAAAAATTATAGAAGAAATGACGGATTGAAAACTAAATGGCCATTCACTTGTGAAAAAGAATTTTAAAGATAAATTTCCCTTTAAATTTTTGTCTATGTGATACATATTAAAATTATTAATTAAATTTTAGTTTATAATTTATTTAAAATTAAATATATAAATTATTAATATATTATTATAAAAATATAGATTTATATAGATACTTTTTATAAAATAAGATTATTGTTAAAAAATCAAACCAAATATTATGATAAGATCAATCTAATGTTATCGTTGTTTACCAAATGAATAAATAATAAATAGTGATAATCTGTTCCATAATTGGTTGGTTGGTAAAGTTGACATACAATTTACGTATAGATTGTTTGTTTTGTTTGTGAGATTAGTCTAATTGTTACATTAAGGTAATCACTTTATTTTGAATAATATTTTACTTTTTTTACAAAAATTATTCAAAATAAAGATTGGTAGATTTTACCTGGGAATAATTTTAAGGAAAATAAAATTCATAGTAAGTTACTACTCTAATGTGAGAAGGCATTTATCTTATGTAAGAAGGTTTGGTGTTGACATCTAACGTAGTAATAAGATTTATTTTAGAATGATTTTGGTAAGAATAATACATGGTTAAATATTGTTCGGGAAGACAATATTGGTTTAATATAGAAAGACTTATCACTTGCATTTAGTGTTATAATAAGGCTTATCGCGATAAAATAATGTCTTATCACTATAATGATAACTCTTAATTTGGGAGCAATTTTAATAAAAAATATAATTTAACCCAATTGTCCTACTAATTTAATAAATTACCTATAAAGCTTCCAAAAAGTTAAATTTTGAAAGAACAAGTAATTATAATAAAAAAATATAATCTAATCTAAATATCTTATTAATTTAATAAATCATTTTCAAAAACTTAAAAATTTGAAAGAATATCCTTCAAATAAATATAGGTAAAGGGAGATAAGGTACTAAATTAATTTTTTATGATTTTAAATATCAACCCATATTAATCAATAACATATCATTAATTCAAAATTCTCTATAATTTTAGATATCAATCCATGTTAATTGATGACATATGATTAATTCAAAATTCTTTATAATTTTAGATATCAATACATGTTAATTGATAACGCATGTTTAAATCAAATAAGAAGTGAGATTCTTAATCTCTAATACAATATTTCCTATTCTAAAGACACTAATGCCAATAAGGTATAATCTAATTATTTTTCATCTGATTATTTTAAATTAAATTGTGCTTAATTGTATACAAAATACCAAATATTACACTATTTATTTTAAGAAAAATTTTATACCTTTTGAAAATGTAGTAGTTGCATATTCACTATTTTACAAGTAAAGAAGACATTAAGAATAATCGCAAAGCTTTTAAAAGAAGCATATTGATAGATTTATGAGTCTTGCATAACCATACTGCATTCATAAATCCAAGATCTATTATTATCTTTTAGTAAATTTTTAATCTTTAATTCTAAATTACCTTAATCCATAGGCATAATCTTTTAGAGAGACACAATCATTGGTGATCAGTGAAAACCTTTAGATCTTCAAATAATCTCTCTCAAATCCGATGGAGAGAGCAAGAGAGACGACAGTGACAACATTCTGTTTTATACAAGAAGAGATCCCAAATTGCAAGTTTTTAACCATAAAGTCTTTTTTCTTATGTATTAAGAGAGAGACAAAGAGATGCTAGAAGAAGAAAAGGCGCATCTAAATTTCAAGAGGTTATCTATCGTCTATTTTTTTTATTGGATCTTAAACAGATTCAAATTTTGAATTCAAAACTTTCCCATGTGATTATTTCTTTATTTAATATTTACTTATTAGATCTTTAGTAAATTCAAATTTTAAATTCAGAACTTGTTTATATAAGTATTTTCTTATTTATAGTACATTGACATATTTAATTGTGTTTTCTATGGATCAATAACATAATTGTTTTATTTTCAAACTTTATATAATTTAAAGTATCACTAAATCATAAAGTTATTAATAGACATTTTATACGTTAAAAATCCAACTTCTCATAACACATATTAAACTCAATAAATAATATTTAGTTTTATCATTTCATAACGAATCTAATTAGATATTCGACAATTTATTATCAAATATATATTTATATAATCTATAATTTTATATATATTATAATTAATTCAAATTAATTCCAACAAACCATTTACTCCTCAAACTCATCCAATTGTTTTTTTTCCTGCAACCACAGAATTAAACACGTTTAATTAGTATCTAGATGCACTTTCTTCCTCGTATTCTTGCGTGATTCTCACAAAATCCAATTCAATTCACATCCCATCGGAAAAGTTTACGTATTATAAATTTATATAAATTTTAAATAATGTGATATAATTAATAAGTAAAATTATACTGTTTACAATAATTATGATGATATAAAGTGATAGTTCTGCATTCAGTTGTGATGGAATTTGGTGTATTAATGCAAGTGAATGCGTGGCAAATACAGACTCGAGCATCACATTTTCACACTTCAATAATGAGAAGAACCCACTTTTCCGTGACCACTACCTCTTCTAAGTCTTAGTCTTATGATTTCTATTCATTACAGTTAAACATTCTCAGCTATTATTTTACTTCCACTACCACAAATTCAATTCCTGAAAATTAAATGAAATGATTTCCTATAATATTACCAAATATCGATAATATTCAATTTCTCTATGTATTATAAATTAGATGAATATCGTTTTTACTCTTATTAGGATTACGTCATGAGGTTTTAAATTGTGCCTATAGAGACTCGTAAATATACCAATAATCTTTGAATTATTAAAAGTATGTTTTCAATTTATTATTTAACATTGCATATATGTATTATTTGTTAATTTTTATTAACAAAATTTAATTAAATCTCACAAGTCTTCAGTTGCAAATCTCATTAAACTTGTTAATATGATTTTTTTGTCAAATCATAATAAAAAAATCAATAAAAATGATATATTTAACAATTTATAGATTTGTAACGTATTTGCAACCGAACTAATATATTTAAATAAAAAATACAATTATTTTAATATTTTTAAAGATATCGCGATATTTTAGTTATTTTATTTATGAGTTTAAAATATGAATCAATTATTTTATTTGTAAAAGATATTATTTAAATTTTTTGGTTAAAAAAAAGGGTTCATAACATAACAAATGTTAGTATCTATTTTAATAATTAATGATATTTATTAAAGAGATAATTTTTTCATTTAAATTTTTTTTCTCTTAATACAACCTACTACCTTTTCACTCATTTGTTTGACGTTATTTTTGGAGCTTCTAAAAGCATATTAACAGCCTTAATAATATATATTTTTCCATTATTTTTATCAAATAATAATTAATAAAATTATAAATAATATAAAATATTAAAATTCTTTATTGATCATTACTTTTTTAACAATCAAAAAATTACATTTTAACAATTAAAACAACTAAATAACACTACCTAGAAATAAATAAACAAAGCAACATTTAAAGCTTAATTAAATTGACTATTTTAACTTTTATTCTATCTTTAATATGCAAGTAATGTTGAAAATTTTTATGCATTCCGTTACAATTATATTTCATTATATTTCTATTCAAAAATAAATTATACAATTCATAAATAAACATAATTTAATAATAGAATCCATATTTATAAATAATATTTGTGGTTACAGTAAAACAAATAGAATTACTCTTCAATCTTGCTATTAACAACGTCATATATATACAATATATATCGAACACATTCGACAAACACACCAAAAAAAAAGAAACTTCAAAACTCAAACTCGTAGCTGAAATAAAATATTCAATGCCATTCAAATTAAAGGAATCTATAAAGCTAAAGAAATGTATAGTACACTACAGAAACTTTTTCACGATAGGAGATTACAAGCATGCGCGCCGAGCAATATCCACTATATGTTTCCAAAGTCTAAAACTTTAATATAATCAACAATGTCGATCAAAGAAAAGCTTTCTAATATGGTTTTTTTTTCTTTCTTAAATATATTTTTACCCCACAAGTACACTACTGACTCCAAATCCTCGTTTAACCTTCTTTAGAGACATAAGAAGGAAAGTTTGCATGCGAAAGTTCCTTTAACCATTCATACGTTCGGTGATGTGACATGGCTTGCTTTCCATGTTGCTTTGGCTTTTGCATTTTCTTCATCTTCAACTCTATCACTACATTCTCATCATGTCTTGCACTACTTTGATCATGGTCATCATCTTTGTCATTAAAACATTCATTAGTACTAGTACTTCTTTTGCTTCTATTCTTAATGATAATAGCATTGGAATTACCAACTATTTGATTAACAGAACACTTGCACCCACTAAAGAATTTGATTTTACTCTGTTTCTCTTCCTTCAAAATAGTATGTTTAACTCTGTTATTGCTCTTTAAACTGCTATTACGACTGATATTAGAAGTTTTCTTATCAATGTGAATGTTGTTAAGGCTATGGATTACCTTAAGCTCTTGCAAATTCATATTTGGAGTACGAGCTACACCCAATCTGAAAAAACCCCAAAAGGTCGATGTTTGATTTCGGCTACTGACTCTTTCGATTCGAGCACTTGAAGTTCTGATCTGGGGTTTTGGATTTGGGTGAAAATGGTTTCTGGGTACTCTTGATTCTGAAGCAACTCTTGTTATGGCTATGGTGGATGAACTTCCATTGCTGCTGTTACTAGATGATGAGCGTTGAGTACTTCTACTGCTATAGCTATTGCTTCTGAACCCACGACCCATTGAACCGATATGGTTCATAGACTCGGACCGAGACAAGAATCGGTTAGCATTTTGACTATGGGGTTTGAACAAACCATGCTCTGAAGTAACTGAGAGACGTAATGGCAAAATTTGACCTTGAAAGAACAATTCATCTGCTGCACACATTTGAGATTCTGTTGAACCAAAAACGAATTCTTTATCTTGGGACGCATTTCTTTCATGAAGTTTGGAATTTTTGTTTCCTTCTTTGATCGTTTGATTAAGAGGAAAGTCAGAGAGTGAAAAGTCATCATTTTCTTCTTCTTCTTCGTGCTCTGTTTTTGAATATTTGAATATTTGTTTTTCGGAGGCAGCAGCAGTACTACTTTTTCTTTCCATTGCCACAGCGACAAGTTCTAAGAGGATATAATTTAATTGGATGAGTTACTATATCAGTATATTGGAAAGCTTCTGCAAGAAAGAAGCATAAATATACTAAGAATATTTATGCTGAGAATTGAGCAACTAGATATTTGAATAAGTGAGAGATACAGAGAAATGGAATACATTTATTTAGTACAACAAATATATCAATTTATATATTAGTTAATCATTTCACCTCAAATTTATTAGGTGTAAAATAAATTAATTTTGTTTTGGTATTTTTTTTTACCTTCATTTTTAAGGAGAATACATCAAATTCTTCTATCTAAATTATTTTATTTATTTTTATCGATTTCAATAATAATTAATAATTCTAAATACCTTAATTTTTTAATAATATTATTGTTAAATTTGACAACAATATATTAAAATAACTTAAACAAAAATATTTTATATATTATATTTGAAAATATAAGTAAAAAATATATATCTAAACAAAAATAGGATATTCTAAAAATACAAATCTCACTGATGTATATGGAAATTAAGAAAATTATTAGTTATTTTAAGTATATGATGTAATGTTATTCAAGGTAAATAGAATCAATGATTAATAATATAATTTTTGAAAAATAATATATAATAATTAATTATAAAAATAATTAATTTGATACATAATAAACAAATTCTCCCAAAAAAATTAGTAAGGTAGATGATATTTTTAGTTATTAATTTACTTTAGTTAAAATTTAAAATAACATTAGATTTGTGGTATATAATGATATAAATAATATGTCATATTATAAAGTATTTTTCAACTAATAAAATAATTATATAATTAGTTATTAACTAAACGTTAGTAAAATTATGAAATCATTGTTCTGATATAAAGGTCAAATAAAGTGACATCTGAGAAAGTAACGAAGAAATAATAGTAAAGCAAATGGGAGGCAGGCCAGCCAAATAGTGAACTTCTCTTTTCTTTTTTCTTTCCTTTTCTTTTTTCTTTTCTTTTCTTTTCTTTCTGAACATTACCTTTTAGCTTGCTTTGGATAAAGAAAAAAACAGCAGTTTCTGGTGCCCAGCAGTACTACCTGATGGACTATGTCTCTGACTATATACACCCGTTTTCAAAATTAGTGTTTTTCAGTAAAAATACAAGTCTAGTTCCTTGTTTTCCCAAATGGATTGGGACTAGCGATTTCACTATTACAAGAATTTTTCCCATTGTTTAGTAACCACCATAGGCTATTTGTTGTTTAAAAAAAAAGTATAACCAATGTAAGCTATGGCCTCAAAAATGAAAGATTTGTTAATCTTTATATAATGCTGTTTGCACGAATTAAAAACTTTATTTATATGATTAATTAATTAATTAATTAAGTTTAAACTGAAGTAGATTTACATGTGAGTATAAAAAAATATGGTTTAGTTAACAAATTCTTAATATATATAAGTTTTTAAATATATGATTTAGTAGATTTTAACTTAACAACTAACTTACACACATAATGGTGATACAGTGATTTAAAATATTGGATTTATGCGTGAATTTCTATAAATTTTATATTAAATAAAATATATTAAAATTTGAAAGACTTAGGTGTAATATTTTTAATATTTGGGCATTAAATTTATACATTTAAAAATTTAGGATAAATCTAATTAAATTAAAAAAGTGAGATAACAAATAAGCAAACAAATAAGATAAAATATGAATAAGTTGTAAAAATATAATTATTAATTATTATTAAAGTTAACAAAAATATTAATATTAGTTAAATTTATAAATATAAAAAATAATAATTGATTTTTTGAAAATAAAATAAAAGATAAAATTAAATTTATATTAAAATATTCTAATAAATATAGAGTTTTAAAAAAATAATAATTTAAAAAATATACACAATATAATTAAAGTTAAAGATATATCATTGACTCAAATTTAAAATTTAAATCGTATAAATTTACACTAATTTATAACTAAATCTATGTTTCATTGAAAAATAAATAGTTTATTTTATAAGAAATATTAAATTTTAAAATTTTAAGTTTTTTATAAAATTATGATTTTTTTGCTCAAAAAAGTAATTGGATATATTAATATTAATATTCGTTACAAACATTAGTAAAAAAATATAAGAATAAAACAAAATTGTTAATGAAATCCTCAACATGGTAATAAGAAGACATGGAAGTAAAACTATGTGCAACTTTATTTAAGTTCCTAGGAACTTAAGATCATATAATGTTGAGATTTTCGTAAAGTTCCTTAATTTAAGGAGCAAATTAAGGAGTAAAATAAGGAGTAAAACATGGAGCAATTCATGGAGCAAAACAAGGAGCAAAACAAGGAGCAAAATTCAAAGAGCAATTTAAGAAACCATTAATTTAAGGAGTAATTCAAGGAGTGAATTTTCCTATAAATAGATGTGTAATTGTAATGAATTAATTATCCAAAGTGTTCGTTCCAATTGAGAGAAAAGCTTTTGTGAGAGAAAATTGAGAGTAATTTTCTTGAGTGTAATTGGGTTGTAAGTGTTGTAAAAACCTTGTGGAATTTCTCCCTTTTCAGTAAAAAGATCTACAGTAGGTCCGGAGACGTAACCAATATTGGTCGAACTCCGTTATCAAATTTGTGTGTTATTTTTCTATTCTTGCTTTCTCATAAATCTATCTTATCGGGAATTTGTGTAATTTCCCAACAACTGGTATCAGAGCTATTGGTGGTGATTTCTATCAATTTTCTACAAGGTTACTATTTACGTGAATAGTGAATTACGTGAATAGTGAATTACGTGAATAGTGATATTTTGTCGACGATATTTGTTCGTTGACGGAGATGTTCTAATACATGGTGGTTTATAGAAATAGTCAAAAACGATTCGGAGGAAGTCAGATTTGAGTGGGAGCAATGGCCGCAGATGAAGAAAGGGTGAAACTCGAGAAATTTGATGGCACAGATTTCGGGTTTTGGAAAATGCAGATAGATAGAGGATTATCTGTATCAAAGAAATCTATATCAACCTTTCTCAGGGAAGAAGCCAGAGGATATGAAGGAAGAAGATTGGAATCTTCTAGACAGGCAAGCCCTCAGAGTTATTCGATTGACGCTATCCCGTAATGTTACTTTCAACATTGCAAAGGAAAAGACTACGGCGAGTCTTATGACAGCTCTCTCCAATATGTATGAAAAGCCATCGGCCTCAAACAAAGTGCACCTGATGAGGCGTTTGTTCAATTTGCAGATGAATGAAGGCACATCGATAGCTCAACATCTCAATGAACTCAACATAGTCACAACCCAATTGAGTTCAGTAGAAATTGAATTCGATGAAGAAGTACGAGCATTAATACTTTTGTCTTCTTTACCAGAAAGTTGGAATGCTACTGTCACAGCTGTGAGTAGCTCGTCAGGAAGCAATAAGTTGAAATTTGACGATGTTCATGATCTGGTTCTCAGTGAAGAGATCCGACGTAGAGAGGTAGGTGAATCGTCAACTTCTTCAGTTTTGCATACAGAGTAAAGAGGAAGAAATTCAACCAAATGGAATGGACGTGGCAGAACAGACTACCGAGGTAGATCAAAGGATAGGAGGTCCAAATCAGGAAATCCTAATAATTCACATAGCTCGAAGACTATCGAGTGTTGGAATTGTGGAAGAACCGAGCACTACAAAAATCAGTGCAAGAGTGCACCGAAAGACAAACAAGTGAAGGTAGAGGCAAATGTTACTTCCACCTCAGGAGGAGACGATGCATTGATATGCTCTTTGGAGAGCAAGGAAGAATCTTGGGTGTTAAACTCTGGAGCATTGTTCCATGCTACTTCACAAAAAGAATTCTTCGAGAAATATGTCCCCAGAAACCTTGGAAAGGTATATCTTAGTGATGATCAACCATGTGCTATTATTGGCAAAGGTGTAGTGAAGATTAAGTTGAACAGATCTGTTTGGGAATTGAAGGATGTCAGGCATATTCCCGATTTCAGAAGGAACTTAATCTCAGTGGGGCAGTTGGCAAGTGAATGTTATACAACGATCTTCCATGGTGATGATTGGAAGATTTCAAAGGGTGCAATGACAGTTGCTCGAGGCAAGAAAAATGGCACTCTTTACATGACAACAGAGGCACATTGTTCAATTACAGTTGCAGCAGGCAATGAAACACCAAATCTGTGGCACCAGAGACTAGGCCATATGAGTGAGAAGGGGATGAAGATTATGTACTCAAAGGGAAAACTTCCAGGTCTACAGTCTACGGAGATAGACATGTGTGAAGATTGCATACTTGGAAGGCAAAAGAGAGCCAGCTTTCAGACAAGTTGCAGAATCCCAAAGAAGGAAAGGCTAGAGCTTATTTACTCTGATGTTTGGGGACCAACGACCATGTCATCTATTGATGGGAAACACTACTTCGTGACTTTCATCGATGATTACTCTCGGAAGGTATGGGTTTACTTTCTAAATCATAAGTCTGAAGTATTTGAGGCTTTCAGAAGATGGAAAGCTATAGTGGAAAATGAGACGGGTTTAAAGATCAAAAATCTCAAAACCGATAATGGTGGTGAATATGAAGACACCAGATTCAAAAATTTCTGCTATGAGCACGGGATCAGAATGGAAAGAACTGTGCCAGGCACGCCTCAACACAATGGTGTAGCTGAGCGTATGAACCGAACATGGACAGAAAGAGCCAGAAGCATTCGTATACAGTCATGTTAAATATTTTCTTATATCAAGTTATAATATTAATAAATAGAAAAATGAAACTGCTTTTAACGAAGAACATAATATATTTTACAATTGTAATAAATATCGAAAAAAATTAGATTTATACCAACAAATAAAAAAAATTAGAAATATTATTATTTTTCTTAAATAGACAAAGATCATCAATTAAATCAACCCAATCAATATTAATCACTAATTAAAAATTACTATTCGTTCACGAGAAAATTGGTATCAAAAACAAGAAATAAAAAGATAAATAGTAATAAATGAAAAAATTAACACTATTAAATTTTAAGATTACTAATGATATTAACAATAAAATCTATAAAAATTCTAAATATTTTTATAAACATAAATGAAAATAGATTAAACCTTCGATAATATTTGAGATATTATCCGAGAAAAGAAATGACAAGTAATGCAATTGATGTGGTATTATTATGGATAAAGTCTTCCCGTGGTCTTACAAAATTGAATTTTGATGCTCGAGTTAAGGAAAACGATGGATCGATTCCTACTGTTGGAGGCGATGAATGTAAAAATATCATTGATATCTAGTGTAAAATTCTTCATTTCTCAATTGGATAAGTTGTAGAATCAAAAGCCTCTTTCTTTGACTATTGATATTGCTAAGCTATTGGTGTGTATGATGTGATTATTGTAGGGGATTATGAACCAATAATTGAGTATATCATACATCACCTTAATCAACAATTATAGGAAGCTAAACAATTTCTTGATGAAGTTTTTTCTTCAATACAAAGATTTTCAGCATTTACAGCTACTTAGATTCCTAGAGAGTGTAATACTCTGCCTCATGAAATTGCAAAATATTGCTTTATTGAACAGAAAGAGGGTAGTTTTATAGACTCAAATATTTCTCTTATAATTAATAATATTGTTTATGTAGAAGCTTTTTATTAATAATAATATTTCAGTGTTATTACAAAAAATATATATATATCTTCAATCCACATCAAATTAATTACTTCTTTTGTTTTTTAATTAAAAAAAATAACATTTTAATAATATTAAACTAAGTTTTAATTAAATAATATTAAATATAAAAGATGCTTTATTATATTGAAAAAATAATATTGAACAGACACATTCTTAGCTTTGAACACTTCTAAAGTTATGTCGGCAAAAACAAGTAATCAAATTGACTCATTTAATTACATGTAAGAAAAATAATAACAAACAAAAATTTAACAATATATATAAATTAAAAAGCATCAAAATAAAAAAATTAATATAAATTATAAAAAATTTATAATGAAGATAAAGAAAGAAAAAGATCGGTTAGATAGATTTTTTCTCTTATTTCTCTTATACTTATATTTATAAAGAAGAAGAAAATACCTTAAAAATAAAACGAAAAAATAACAGTAATTAAACATTATTGTGGGTATTAGAATTAACTATTAGTTTGGGAGAGAATTAACTATTAGTTTTCTGTATCAATGTCTCTTAACCGCATAACCAATTTATAGAATCATTATTGTGGGTATTAGAATTAAAATCGATATAGCAAATGATATTGAGTAGCTACTACAGCTAATGCTATTCAGATGCAGCTGCTACAAAGCAAAAACTGATCCTTATAAGGCCCCCATTGGTGTGGGCAGGTGAATGAACGTGAATGATTTGTGTCGGCAAAAACATGTAATTAAATTGACTCAAGATCGAGTCCTTTAATTAAATCTTAATGGCTTTTTGGCCACCACATATCTTCCATCTAGGAAAAATAATAGTGGGAACATAAAAAAATATTATATATAAATTGAAAATGATTAAAATATAATATTAATATGAAGCGTAAATTTATAATGAAAAATAAAATAAAAAAATTATCAAAACTTGTGTATATGATTTTAAGATAAATTTTAAGTAACAGTAATTGAAGTGAACTATTTTGTATTTATACTCTCTATCAAACTAAAATCTAAGACTAAATTAAAGGAAATATTTGGAAAAGAATGAGCTGTGCTAATTTTATGTATCAATTTCCATTTGTAAAAGCCAATTAAGCTTTCTTTGTAACACTAACTTACTACACTTTGAAAGCCATATTATATAAAGCTTTTAATTAATGTGTTCTCCATTTTTTTTATAAGATAAAAATAAAACAATTATATTTTTCTTTTTCAGTAAATAAATTTTGAAACAATTTTCTTATTACTCTGATATCATTTAAACTTCTAAATATATAAATTTAAAATCCTCGTACAAAAAATCCGAATCAATAAACACCACACTCAAAATAATGATTCAAAATGACACAACCATGAATTTAAAACCCATTCATCATCATTGAAAATGAAGCAAACAAGAAGAAATTAAGAACACTAAATAACACAAAGGTAAAAACAGTACATGCCTAATCTTAAATATCAGTCGACATTCGTTTCGTTTAGTACCATATATATCTCTGATTATTATTAATTGATAATGAAAAGCTCTTCTTAGAATGTAAAATCGCAATGTTAAATTACGGGGCTCCTCGGCGGTTGATGTTATCTGTAGCCGAAAGCTCTGCCTCAGAGGAAACAGATCCACCAGTTACGGTTGGAGCATCAGTGGAGCCAGCAGCTCGGCCAGGCTTTGGTTGAAGATGGCCTTCTGCTCCATAGCCCTGCCTTTTGTAATCTTCAATGTCTTTGTACTGAACATAAGGACTAGTCTCTAATGGTAATCCTTCTAATGTGTTTTTCTGATCTTCAAGCTTTTTCTCATTTCTATGCTCTTCCGGCTGCTGCTTCTTCTCCATAATTTCTGCTTTGTGATTGATTTTGTTATTGCCTTTTTCTTCTTCTTTCTGTGGCTCATTTAACTTATAGAAAAATTGTTGACTGTTTTTAGAATCTAAATTAACGAAATTTAAAATTAATGTAAAATTTTTTGAAAAAATAAATATTTAATTAAACAAGAGAAAAACAATTTTAATCTTATTTTTGTCATAAATAATTTGATTATTTAACGTAATTTTATTTTTATTTTTATTTTCAATTAAAAAATATAAATATAAAAAAATTATGATAAATTATTAAATTCAAAAATAAATTTAATTAATAAATGGATAACATCTTAACTTTATATATTTGCTTGAACTTGAAGTCTTCATTTGCTATCTGAGTTTGACACGTACTATACATGCGTGTCAATTTTTGTGACACGTTCTAATGTACGTGGAGGATTGTCGTATGGAGTGTCCTACTTATTTATTTATTTGTAATTACGATTCCAACCTCAAATAAATAACCAATTAAATAATATGATATTTAGCTACATATTGTATGAATTGTTAAATACTTCTTCCAAGTCATCTTTGTTTGTACTAAAAAATTTAGCCGAGAAAAGTTTACATGTATCTTACGTCTCTTAATTTTTTCTTCATGTACGGCACTTAATTTACATATTTTTCATTTTTAGCATTCCACTTTACATATAGAGTAATTCATACCATTTGTTATGCCTACTTTGTCCACTTTTCAGTTTTTTTTTTAAATCTATACTATTTATATATTTATAATTAAAATTAAAATATCAATTATTCTATATATTTAAATAAACTATAGGTAAATACTTGTTACAATTATCTATATTAATTATTATTACTATATATTCGACGGTGACACATAGATGAAATAGAAAAATTGAACTATGCATGCTCGATAATTATTAAAACTAGGATTAAACATGGTTTTCAAATTTTAATCAACTTCAAAATAAGTTTAAATTTTTTAAAATATATAATTTAATGTTTATTTTTTTAAAACTACGTGAATATAATATATATATATATATATATTAAAAAGATTAAAATAATTTAAATTTAATTTATTTATAATTTAATGTTTAAAATTTAAGATTTAAATTTTAATGATCAATAAAAAATATTAATATTATTGATAAATTAATTTTTTTAATAATTAATTTTTTATTTTTAATTATAAATCATGCTTATATTATTTTACAACTTTACAAAGGATGACGCGCACATTGTTATCTTTCTAAAAGCCAGGCCCATTTTAAGAAATAAATAACCCACCTAATATATTGAGATATTCATTCTAGACCCAACCAAATAATGTGCTACAACATCTGTATTAGAATAAAAGACAAATATTTACTCTTAGTAATAAAAAATAATAATAATAAATTTAATAATTGTAATATTAAATTTTAAAATATATATTAAAAATATGTAAACAATTTTAAATTTAATTGATATAAAATTTTAAATTTAATAACTAATAAATTAATATTATTAAAAATAAACGTTTTTTTTATAAAAAATATAAATCTAAATATTTTTGATTTGATAACTCCGATCGCCTGGTCTAACAATTCTTAAAACTATATTTTAATTAGTTAACCTATATTTTTATAGATTTTGTTCTCAACGTTAAATAACAACTATATCGATATCCAACTCGCTGTGTGAAGGACAACATTCTTGCAGTTCTAGGTGGTTAGACATTTTCTCCTTGATCCAAACGGATCAGAAAATGAGATATTTCCAAAATCGAATAGTAAGAAGAAGGCGGATGATATGGTCTTTGCGGTCTGCACATATCGCCTCGGGTAGGTTGATTTCGTAGTAATTCAACGAAATCACGACAACTATGTGCGTCATCCCATTTTCTTTTATTCGAGGAGCGTAATTCAGTGGTTCAGTAGCAACGCTGAGTCAGTTCAGTCCGAGTTCACTGGAGAAAATGCTTATGAGCTCTTAGGAGTTTCAGAGTCCAGTACATTTTCTGAGATCAAAGCTTCGTTTCATAAATTGGCGAAAGAGACTCATCCGGACCTTGCTGAGTCAAACGACGATTCTGCCGTTTGTCAGCGATTTGTGCAAATTCTTGAGCCTATGAGGCGCTTTCGCTGCTCTCCATGACTCTTGATCCAATACACGCAATGTTGAGTTCTGCTTTATTGATAGAATTACATATAAGCTACATCTCTTCTTAATTTTCTGATTGATGATAGTAAATTGATAGGGGAAAAAATACTTTATATTTTTCATCAAAAGATACCGCAGAAAAAAAATTACTGTTAATAAAAGTACCTAATTTCCTATTAGTTGCTTGATAGATTGAATTCATGAATAGAATGTGTTATCCATAGAAGTTAAAAGATTTAGTGAGCTGAAAATACAAATTCCTCAGCCACACGATAATGAAATTTTAGCCAAATTAGTTTAATATGCGATTGGAAATTGGAAATTAGAATGACGAGTGAAAGATGTTATTCTCTAAAGCAATGACCACTTTCCTTGGTTTTTGGAAAAAAAGAAGATAATTAGTGACTTCTTACAGAGTTGTTTAATTAGTGACTCCTCTTTCTTGGCCTGTAGACTATGTACTTTGTTATAGTCATTTAATGGTTTAGAAAGCTGTAGTACTGATAAAACCATAGATTATTGCAGATTCTTTCAGACACTGTTAAGAGGGCTCACTATGACATGTATCTCTCATCTGAGAAAGCTAGTGCGGAATCATTCAGGTCAAACGACCACATTATACACATAAAAGTCGTGTGTAGTATCATATAAGCAAATGGAAGTTGTTGAATGGTTAAAATGGTATATAAATGCTATAGATGAAATACTATCTGAAAAAAGAGTGGTTGTTGGTACGTTGTATTTTGATGTGCTTGAGAGGGACTTTTATTCAGCCATACATGCTGCATACTATGGCCCTGATATAGAGTCTATTGATTTTCATCCTTGTTGCTTTGAAGCTGAGGAGAGTTCTGTGTACGAAACCCTTGAGATTCTTCATTTGGTATCAGGACGGGAACTTTTTGGGATGGTCTGCATGACCGATAAGGTTCCTGAATTATCATAAAATAGCAACAAAATGTTAAACCCTTCCTCTTCTATGAATATGAGTATCTATATGGACTTTGCTGGCCTGAACAACTTTGAAAATACTCAGATGAAAGTCTTTAATGTAGAAAAACAAATATCAGATGCTTATAGAGATTTAGAATTGCATGTATCTGGAAGAGAAGTTGCTTTAGCAACTAGAGTCCCTCCTAAAGATAGTCATGCTGGTAGGCAGAATGAAGACACCCAAGATCACATTCATGTATTTCTCAACTCAAATGAATATACAACAGATGTTAGTGAAGGATTTAAGAAGGATTTCTTTTCAGATGATGTTGTAGGTGCAAGAACTCTGTTGGGGACTAGCTTAGATGAAGGGTCGTGCTTTGTCTATAATAGCAGCGGCTTCAAACCCATGTGATAATGAAACATAGGACATTGCCAGTATGAAACATAGAACATTGCTGGTTCGTGGAAATGGTTCTTACCCCAAAACTTTTAGCCTTCGTCCTTATATAGATACAATTTTGTTCTCTACTTTAATATACATATTTGATATGATTTTATTTTTATTAGTTCCCTTTAGCTTATAAAATTAGGTGTCTCGTACTCTTTCTTTATTTCCTCTATAATGTTATGGAGTTATTTTCTTGAGGCTTAACTATACAATTTGTTCATAATAAATTATATCGCATTCGACAAGTATGGGCCCTCAATTTTTTTGTAGTATTTTGTCACCATCCTTTCAACTATTTAGTCTAAATTTAATGATAACAGAATAAATGTGTTAAAATCTCAATTTTTTGTAGTATTATGTCACCATCCTTTCAACTATTTAGTTTAAATTTAATGATAACGGAATAAATGTGTTAAAATTTAAAAATTTAAAGA
Source organism: Hippophae rhamnoides (assembly GCA_033030585.1). Taxonomy (NCBI): domain Eukaryota; kingdom Viridiplantae; phylum Streptophyta; class Magnoliopsida; order Rosales; family Elaeagnaceae; genus Hippophae; species Hippophae rhamnoides. The sequence goes on from CM065430.1 coordinate 31,955,764, forward strand.
CTAATTCTAAAAAATATGTTTCTTAGGACTTTAATTTTGACAGTTATATTGCAATTTTAGTCTAATTTTTAAATTTAAAAAAATGTTTAAATTTTAAAAAATAGTGGATAAAATATAATGAAAAAAATTTGAAGAACCATAGTGTAGAATCCGACCAATTGTGTAGTTAAGTCTTTTCTTGACATTGGTATTCACCCTTTAGAGCCACTTGTCGAGGATACCCTACATTAGCTTTGTTTTAGTTCCATTATTGAAGATAAATAATATCTTTTAACTTTTAGAGGCAATTTTACCATGAAGAGTCTTGGCACCGCATATGATGCTACCTACTTCACTCTGTTTGCCTGCACAGCTTTTCAGTTTTGTTCCTGTGTGATTTTAACTATTATTTGTATTGGGGGTCTCAAAAATGAATTTTTCGAATTAAAATATATATGCATGAATCTTATATAGTAATAATTTTACAAAATATTTTTAGGTGAAACACATGCATTGGTATGAACTGGGAGAAGAATCTTCTATTTGTGAATGTCGATGCAGCAGAGCTAGCTTACCACCAAGCAAGTAAGCTATGCCTTTTTATATGATTTCTCTATCAAGGCATCAGTAGAAAGATTTACTCTTTTGCTTCAAGTACCGTTAATAATGGCACAAAATAATATTAAGCACAAAACTCAATATACTCTTAAAAACCCTCAGCTGCCTTCTATATATATATGTATATATATTTGTTTCTGCACAAAAAAAAGAAAAAGCAGCCACCAGAGAAAGAAAAGCAGCAGCAGCCAAGGAAGAAGAAACTAAGAGAGTAGAGAAAAATCAGCCCAAGGACAAAACTGTCCATTTCAGTTTTCATTTGTAGTGTTTCTCTCATTTGTACGGTAATATTTGATTTAATAGCAAGTTTGTTAATTTATCTTGCTATATATATTACCAGTAAATTAGAGGGGATATTTTGTGGGTCGATTTTGGAATTTGGTATAATTTGTGAAGCTCTGGAAATTGGTGTTTGTATCTCCATTTTGATTATTAGTGGATTTTTTCTCGGTGTGCCGTCGTCAGTGGAGTAGGCTTTTCATATTGAAAAGTTGAGCGAACCACTTAAATCATCGTGTCTTAATTTAATTTCTTCTAACTATTCTTTTGTTGTTATCCATTATTATTAATTTGTCTGGCCAAAATTGGACGCGATATTGACTTGAGTCTGGAATTCTCTAACAAGGACAACCTTCAATGCCTGTCAATTTTGTTCACTTTATCACATTGAAGCATGCTATTGATATAACATGTGTGCTGTTATGTCTGTTCCTAAACTGATCCTTATAATTAATAATCTGAACCAACAGCTGATAACTTCACATCTTTTCAACTCACTCAAATTTAGTTGGTTCAGTTTGTTGGAGTAAAGTTTGAATCAAGTAACTAATCAGTTAGGAATCATTGATATTTCTTAATTATTAACAATTGATTATTTGATTTGATGAGTTTGTTTTTGGAAGGTACTATGTCTTTGGCTTTATTCCTTGCCTCCTTGGTAGGCAGAGTATCTAGGTGTACATTTCGGATACTGATTATCATTTACTAAAAAGTTAATAAAATCATTGAACGTAAAAACATTGTGGAGCTTCCTCACTGAATGCAGAAGGCTAGAACCAGCATAATAAAATATACTACTATTGTCAATTTGGGACTGATATTTATCCTATTGTAAGAATTGTAATGTGAGAAACTTGTGCTAATTGCACTCATACCTTACTCATACCTTCTTACTGTCGTTGGATCAAGAGTCACGACTTTTTTTTTTTGGGCAACTATAGCAGTTATCTGAATGATGTATGGCCTCCATTCATACTATTTGAGATTTCTCTACAGATTCTCTATTTGTAATATGTTAAAGAACATGAGATCCAGCTGGTGACAACCAACACACTAGCTGGAAGCAGCTGGTGTTTTATTTTTAATTAGTACAATTTTGTTTTTCTTTTGTATAAATAGGTTGTAAACATTCGTTTATTCATCATCAATAAATCCATTTCTTACATGGTATCAGAGCTTAGGAAACAATTCCCAGAAAAGTTAGCTCATAGAAATTTTTTCCCATTTTTCCTCAATCTGTTTTTTTTTCAAAACCAATTTCGATTCACAAAATAATTTCAATTTCATCCCATCATATTATTTAGAAAAATTCGAGCAATCTGCAATTAAAATTATGCCAAAATAACTCTCCACGCGCTCACACGCGCCTTGTCTAAACTCACCGGCGCTTCACGCACCTCGCCGAAGCCACACACGCCAGTTGCTGAGGAAGACAACTCCAACGACACGTCGTTCGCTTAGCGCTGAAACAAACGACGCGTCGTTCATCCGGTTTGGTCCTCGGTCCGGTCCGATCCGGTATGGTCTTCATCCGGTTCAGTGCTTCACCGTTACAGCCGATGTTCTAGCCACTCCAAACGCCGGTTCACCCACTTTCCGACCGATTCTATGGCTAAAATTTCCGGTTCTATAATCCTTGACTCATTTTCTATAAGATAAAGCATATTTCAGTCCATTATTTATTTCATAAATAGTTATTATTGTCTAAAACACACTTAAACCTATCTCGTTCTTTCAAATTTATTCAACCAAAAATGTCTATAACTACCAATACCAACCTTACTTTACCAAAATGGTATGATGATCCTAGCCATTCATTATATCTACACCACTCAGACCAATCAGGCATGGTTCTTGTAGCTCAATCCTTAAACCAAGAAAACTATTAAATTTGGAGTCATGCAATGCTCATGGCTCTAATAACCAAAAACAAACAAGGATTCATTGACGGCACAATTAAAAGGCCATCAACAAACCTTGAAGTAGAAATCAAACAATGGACTCGCTGCAACATTCTTGTCAAAGGATGGATCCTCAACACCATATCACCCAAAATTGCAGAAAGTGTCATGTATAGTGATATTGCATATGAGCTATGGGAATAATTAAAGGAACGCTTTTCGCACACCAACAGCGTGCACCTATTCCACATTGAGCAAGAGATCCATGATTGCATGCAAGAAGGTGTAAGCATTGGAGAATACTATACCAAATTGAAAAGTTTATGGGACAGTCGTGATGCATTATATCCTCTTCCACATTGTGGAGGAAATGTCGGAAGGGAATTACAAGAATATCAACAAAAGCAGCGAACAATAAAGTTTCTCATGGGCCTTAACACGGTTTACACATCAGCACGCGGACAAATCTTGCTCATGGAAGCATTACCTATAGTAAATAAGGTATATTCACTTATTGTTCAAGATGAAAAGCAAAGAGCTGTCTCCACTCAAAGCATAGGAAGGATGCTAGAAGCTGCCGCATTTGTTGCCAGAGATAGTCGTCCATAATATCCTCACAAAAATTACCCACCAAGGAACCCACATCTCAAGTGCAATAGATGCACCAATATAGGCCATAATTCTGAGAATTGCCGAAGTCACCTCAAATGTGATTTTTGTGGTCTCAATGGACATAATTTTGAAAACTGTCGAAAGCGTCTCAAATGTAATTTCTGTGATTTGAATGGACATGACATCAACATGTGTCGGAAGAAAGTAGCAATTCAATATAAGAGAAACACAAGTTATGGCTTCCCTTCCAAAGCTCATCATACTGACTTTCAGGAAAGCTGCTCCGACACAAAGACACCATCCCACAATCTTACATCTACCCAATATCAAGAGCTCCTTACACTTCTCAATCAATCCAAATCAGGTAGCATGGCAAATCAAGTGACTACTTCTTCAGGTAACATATTATGTGCAATTGTTTTCCATTCAGAAACTCGTTGGATTTTTGATACAGGGGCAACTGATCACATGGTCTGTTCCCAAAACCTTATGAGCTCCAGCATTCCAGTCACTAATCGGCATGTGCATTTACCTGATCATTCTCTTGCCCGTGTCACACATATTGGCACTATACATTTCTCAAATAATTTCATACTCCATAATGTCTTGTGTGTTCCCTCCTTCAAATTAAACTTAGTTTCAGTAGCCAAACTAACTCAAACCTCATTTTTCCATGTCACCTTCACTAATAGTATGTGCTTTGTTCAGGACAAATGCTCAGGGAAGACGATTGGGATGGGAACTGAGAAAGCAGGACTCTACTACCTGACTATTTCTGAAAAGGCTGGATGTTTCTCCGTTTCAAACACTGCTTCCACCAACTCTCATCTATGGCATCAACGAGTTGTTCATTTATCTAATAACAGTTTGCGTGTAATTTCTCTTTCCATCAACACACCTTTTTGTTCCATTGGTGATTGTTCTATTTGTCCATTAGCTAAGCAAACACGTAATCCATTTCCTTTAAGTTCCATCAATACAAAAGCACCTTTTGAAATGATTCATGTTGATATTTGGGGTGGTTATCACATTCCAGCACTTAATGGAGCACGTTATTTTCTCACTATTGTTGATGACTACTCAAGATGCACATGGGTCTATCTCTTACATACTAAATCTGATACACGCACATTTCTTACCACCTTCATCAATCTTGTTGAAACACAATTTTCATCCAGAGTTAAAATCATTCGTAGTGACAATGGACCAGAATTCTCTATGACCCAGTTGTTTTCTACCAAGGGAATCCTTCATCAAACTAGTTGTGTCTCTACCCCTCAACAAAATGGTGTTGCTGAACGCAAACACCGGTATCTTCTCAATGTCGCTCATTCATTGCTCTTCCAAGCCAATCTTCCTAAACAATTCTGGGGAGATGCCATTCTTACAGCCACATACCTCATAAATCGTACTCTAACACCTGTTCTCAAGGGTAAAACACCATTTGAAGTCCTTTTTCACAAAACTCCTAAGTATGAACATCTTCGTGTTTTTGGTTCCCTTTGTTTTGTGTCTACACATCATGATCGACTCACCAAGTTTGATGGTTGGTCACATAAATGCATATTCATTGGGTATCCATCTGGGATCAAAGGTTATCGTGTCTACAATCTGGAAACAAACAAGACTTTAGTGTCTCGTGATGTTATCTTTCATGAACATATATTTCCTTATTTTACTTCCGCTGTCAACACTCCAACTCTATTTCCTCCATCAGAAGATACTATTTATGATGACCTACCCAACATTCATCAATCAACCAATCCAAATATATCACTTGATCATACACCATCTGTCCTTCCAACAATCAACTCAGATACTCTTCATCTTCAAAATTCATCTCCAGAAACATCATCGTCAACTTCTCCACCACACATAACTCCTCCAACACCAGTCACACATAGGTTTCGTCGATCCACCAATGTTCCTAGCTACCTTCAAAAATATCATGTAGAAGCTTCCTTACCTTCTCGGTCCTTCCTTCGTCTCACTGAACATTGTCTAAAGACAAAGGTACTTCTCATTCTTTATCTCATGTACTTACCTATGACCAATTATCACCTGCACATCGTGCTTTTGCTATTTCTATTTCCATTCTCAGGGAACCAACCACCTTTGCTGAAGCTTTCAATGATCCAAAATGGCGGCTTGCCATGAAACAAGAACTGGATGCTCTTGAAACTAATGGCACTTGGATGCTTCAACAGCTTCCTCTAAACAAGAAACCAGTTGGTTGTAAATGGGTCTACAAAATCAAGTATAATCCTGATGGCTCTGTGGAACGATACAAGGCTCGGTTAGTGGCCAAAGGATACAGTCAGATTGAAGGTTTTGACTACCAAGAAACTTTTGCACCAGTAGCCAAACTTGTCACTGTTCGGCTTCTCCTTGCCGTTGCTGCTATTCAAAATTGGCATCTTCGAAAACTCGATGTCAACAATGCTTTTCTCTATGGTGATCTTCATGAAGATGTCTACATGTCCCTTCCACCTGGATTCGGACGAAAGGGGGAAACACGAGTATGTAAGCTACATAAATCTTTGTATGGACTCAAACAAGCCTCACGATAATGGTTCATCAAGATATTCAAGATATCAACAACACTTAAGCTAGTTGGTTTTAACCAATCCAAGTATGATCACTCACTGTTCGTCCGAACCCGTGGTAATTCCTTCCCTGCTCTTCTTGTCTATGTAGATGATATAATCATAACAGGAAACAATATACAAGACATTGAAGAAACTAAGAATCATCTCATGAGACAATTCAAGCTTAAAGATCTCGGTGAATTAAAGTATTTTTTGGGCATAGAAGTTTCACATTCTAGGAAGGGAATTGTTCTGTCACAACGCAAGTACGCACTTGAAATATTGGAAGACATGGGTTATCTTGGTGCCAAATCTGCCAATTCACCTATGGAACAAAATTTATCCCTCAAAGAAGGTCAAGGGAATTCATCAGTAATCCCACATCCTATCGAAGACTCGTTGGGAGATTAATATACTTGACCATCACAAGGCCCGACTTAGTGTATGCCGTGCACATTCTCAGTCAATATATGGATAAACCACGACAACCACATTTGGAAGCAGCTCAACGAGTGCTACGATATGTCAAGAACACACCAAGGCAATATCTCTTTTTCTCAGCAACTAGTTCATTACAACTAAATGCTTTTTGTGATGCAGATTGGGCAAAATGCACAGATACACGACGATCAACCACACGATATTGTATGTTTCTTGGAAACTCGCTAATTTCTTGGAAGACTAAAAAACAAAATACATTCTCACAATCAAGTGCAGAAGCAGAATATCGCTCTATGGCAGCAGCATGTTGCGAAGTAACCTAGTTACGATATATTTTGGATGATTTGGGTATCAAACACTCCCAACCAATCAAGTTATATTGTGACAATCAAGAAGCTCTTCACATTGCATCAAATCCAGTGTTTCATAAGCGAACCAAACACATAGAGATCGATTGCCATCTAGTAAGAAAAAAGATTTAAGCTGGAATGATCAAAACTTATCATATCTCTACATTAGAGCAACTAGCATATATATTTACCAAATTCTTGAGTTTTCCACAGTTCTCAAGCTTACTTAACAAGTTAGGAATAATTAACATATATTCTAACTTGAGGGGAAATGTTAAAGAACATGAGATCAAGCTGGTGACAACCAACAGCTTGATGGGGAAGGATAGGTTGTCTAAGAACATGTCTCTCCATAATTGTGTTTATTTTTAATTATTACAATTTTGCTTTTCTTTTATATAAATAGGTTGTAAACATTCGTTTATTAATCATCGAAAAAAAATATATTTCTTACGTAATACTTTATAAATTTCTGATTGTTAATAATGGCCCAAAACAATATTAGGCCCAAAACAATATTAGGCCCAAAACCCAATATACTCTTAAACCCTCAAATTTCTACAAGTTTCTGCGTGAGAGAGAGAATCTTTGCTGACGAAAATAGAAAAGCGGGAGCAAAGGGTTTTGTGTTCCACCAAGAAAAAACGGCCATAGAAAAGAAAAGCGGCGGCCAAAAGAAAGAAAAGAAAACGGCATGACCAACTAAGAGAGAAGCGAGAAAAAATCGGCCCGAGGACAAAGCTGTCCATTTCGGTTGCCATTTGTGGTGTTTCTCTCATTTGTATGCGGTAATATTTGATTTAATAGCAAGTTTGTTAATTTATCTTTCTATATATATTACATTAAATTAGAGGATATTTTGTGGGTTGATTTTGGAATTTGGTATAATTTGTGAAGCTCTGGTAATTAGTGTTTGTATCTCGTTTGGTTATTAGTGGATTTTCCTCGGTGTGCGTCGTCGATGGAGTAGACTTTTCACGTTTGAAAAGTTGAACCACTTAAATCATTAATGTCTTAGTTTAATTTCTTCTTATTTATTTTCTTGGTTACCCATTATTATTAATTTGTGCGACTAACCAAAAGTGGACACGATATTCGCTTCCATGAAGTGCCAATTAAGTAACAAATTGGTATCGGAAGCGATTGGGTTGATTACATTATTTATTGGGCCCGATCAAAGTTTGCTCTTTTGGATTTATTTTAAGCTTAGGTTATTTGATTGGTTACATATTTTACGGTTGTACTTACATTTTATTTAATATTGGGTTTTACGTAATGGCGGCAAAATATGAAATTGAGAAGTTCAATGGTAGAAATGATTTTAGTCTTTGGCGTATGAAGATCTGGTAGTATTAGTTAAAGAAGGGCTCGTTAAGACAACTTGAAGGTAAGGATAAATTGCCGAGAAAAATTGGTGATGAAGAAAAAGATGCATTGATGGAAAATGCTTTGAGTTCAATTCAGTTATCCTTGTCGATGAGGTATTACGCAAGGTTGGTGATGAATCTCTGTAGGTTATGGCTTAAATTGGAGAATTTGTATATGACGAAGTCTTTGACGATCGGTTATATTTGAGCGGCGTTTGTATACATTAGAATGTTGAAGTCTTCTTTGCCACGATCATCTAGATGAATTTACTAAAATTATTCGTGATTTAAAAAATGGTGGTGTTAAGATTGATGATGAGGATCAGGCGCGGATTACATTATGTTAACTTTACCTAAATTCATTTGGAACATTTTGTTGATACCATGTACTATATGGGCGAATACTTATTTCTTTGGAAGATGTCAGCGACTTTGAATTCGAGAGAGTTGAAGAAAAAGGTGTCAAAGTAACAATGATAATAGCAGATAGTTTATTTGTCGGTAGAAATCAAGAAAAAGGCCTGACGGTAATAGAGTGATCAGATCCGAATCTAGAAAAAGAAAAGATAAATGCAATTATTCTTTGTCAGGAAGAACCTTTGGAAAGTAAATTGTCCAGAAACTCAAGGTAAAGGAAAATCTGCCCTGGCGTCTTTACTAATGATGTCGTTGGTGTTGCGAGATAGTTAGTTAGATGGTGAAAATGTTCATCGATCTATCATTGGTTCTCACGGAGATGTTTGGATTCTTGATTCGGGTTGCACTTACCATATGTGCGGTAGAGATTGGTTTGCTTCTTATTAGTCTATTGATGGGGGTGTTGTCTTGATGGGAAACAATATGTCTGCAAGGTTATTGGTATTAGTCTTGTCCGAATTAAGATCGTGATGGTATTGTTAGGACTTTGAAATATATTCGCCGTGTTCAGATTTGAAAAAGAATTTGATATCTTTGGGTACTCTTGATTCTGGCTATAAGTATGTATTTGAAGGTGGAGTTTTAAAAAGTTAGTAAGGGTGCTTTCTCATTGTTATTAAAGAGGCAATTGTCGCGTGAGTCTATATCTTGAGTACTTGTTATTAGCGGTGTATCGATTTCATCCTCGTCGAGATCAAGATTGAGACACTACTCGATTATGGCATATGCGGCTTGGGCGTATAGTGAAAGGGGATGTCTATTTTGAGAAAGCGAGATTTGCTTTAATGGTCGAGAAAAGCTGGGAAACTTGATTTACCTTGAGCATTGTGTCTATGGAAAGCTTGTCGCGGTCAAGTTCAGTCTGACCCATTCCATAAAGCGAAAGTCTTGTTGATTATATTCATTCGGATCTTTGGGGTCCTTACTCGTGTTGTGTCTAAGGGTGGTACCCGGTATATGTTGACTTTTATTGATGACTTACTCTGTGTGTTTGGGTGTATTTTGAAGAATGAGAATGATGCGTTCTCGAAAATTTGTAAAATTCAAGGCTTGTATAGAAAATCAAACAAGTAAGAAAATCAAACATTTGAGAAGCTGATAATGGTTTGGAATTTTGTGACGGTCAGTTTAATGAGTTACGTAAAAGAAATGGCATAGTTAGACAATCTTGTGCGTTACATGCTGACAAAATGGAGTAGCGAGTATGAATAGGACTCTCTTAGAAAGAGCTCGATGTATGCTCTTTCAAGGTGACTTTGATAAATCTTTTTGGGCTAAAGCTTGTAACCATGCCTATTATTTGGTGAATCGGTCTCCATCAACTACAATCGAGTTGAAGACTCTATTTGAGGTATTCTTTGGTACTCCTGCTAATTATTCTGGTTTGAAAGTTTTTGGTTGTCCTGCTTATGCTCATGTTAATGATGGTAAACTTGAGCCTAGGGCATTGAAATGCATATTTTTGGGATATCCTTACGGGGTGAAAGGTTATAGATTATGGTGTGTTGAACCCAAGTCACCTAAATTTTTGATTAGCAGGAGATGTTAAGTTTGATGAGTCTTTACATGTTGCAAGAGAAAAGAGTTTATTGTTGCGAGATAAAAGACCACGGTGTTAGTGAGCCGAGGTGGAGCTTGAGAGTGGAGCTCTGGTCAAGTACTGGAGGCTTGAGATCAACCATCTGTGGATGAGATAGGCGATTACACTCGTGATGTAGCGAAGAGCAACGCATGAGCAACCATACGGTGTCGGCCCAGGAATACGGGGAATAAGAGAGATTAGAGACGCCCGCCGGAGGTGCGCGGTGCTGAGACTTAGTTTCTTTTGCATTGTCGCGGGCGAGTAGTCATTGAGGTATATGAACCTTCTAGTTATCGTAAAAGCTGTCACTTGTGATGAATCTATTCGGTGGTTGGTTCTTTATGAATGAAGAGATTGAATCACTTCCATAGAAGTGTACTTAGGAATTGGTGAAGCCTGGGGCAGGAAGATTGTTGGAAACAAATGGGTCTTCAAGAAAAAGGAAGGTATACCTGAGGTTGAAGCGGCTGACTAGGTTCAGAGGCACGTGTTGTTGCAGGGCTATTGTCGGAAGAAAGGTATTGACTTGATGAAGTATTTTCTCCTGTTGTGAAAGCAATAGCTACATTCGTGTGTTACTTGCTATGGTTGCATTGTTTGACATGGAATTAGAAACGACTTGATGTCAAGACAACCTTCTTACATGGTGAGCTTGAGGAGCAAATATATATGCATCAACCCGAGGAGGGTTTGTTGTTCCAGAGTAAGGAAGATCATGTTTGTTTATTAAAAAAGTCTTTATATGAAATTTGACTGATCTCGAAGCCGGTGGTATAAGCGGTTTGATTCTTTTATGATTGATCATGGTTACTACTAGGAGTGATTATGATAGTTGTGTTTATCATAAAAGATTCCATGATGATTCATCGGTTATTTGTTGCTTTATGTTGATGACATGCTTATTGCTTAAGAATAAGTACGAGATTAGAAATTAAAGTCTCGGCAATGGTGAGTTTGAAATGAAAGATTTGGGTGCGAGAAAATTTTGGGCATGGAAATTTACGAGGGGATAGGCAATGAGCAAGCTTTATTTGACTCGAGAAAAGTTATATTGAAAAAAAAGTTCTTGAACGTTTTTGGCATGAAAGATTCTAAACCTGTGAGTACGCCAGATTAGTGCGCATTTCGAGGCTTTCTTTGGATTTGTCACCACGGTCGAGGGAAGAAGAGGAACGGTACATGTCTCGGGTTCCGTATGCTAATGCGGATTGGGAGTTTGATGTATCTTATGGTTTGTACTCGTCCGGACATTTCACATGCGATTAGTGTTGTCGGAGATATATGGGTAATCCTGGTAAGGGTCGTTGTGCAAGCGATGAAATGGATACTTCGGTATTTGAGAGAATTACATCTAATTTTGGTTTGGTATATGATGGAAGTTCTATCTTGGTTGCGGTGTTATTGGTTATGTGGATTAGATTATCTTTGGTGATCTGGATAGAAGAAGATCTGACGGGTTATGTCTTCAGCTCTTCTCGTTGTGCCATTAGTTGGAAGGCTACTTTCTGATCTGATTTGCTTTATCTGACAGTGAGAATATATGGCGGCGATGCAAAGCGGTGAAAAGAAGTCATTTGGCTTAGAGGTTTGGTTTGTGATTTGGGTTTACGAGAATATACTTGTTGTATTTTGTGATAGTCAGTGCTATACACTTGACCAAGAATACTATGTATCATGAAAGAACCAAACACGTTGATGTCGAATATCACCGTTAGTGACATTGTCTACTCGAGTCTTTATTGTTGTCGATAAGATAGTCACTTCTGAGAATCAGTGATATATTAACCAAACCAGGTTCCATTTAACAAGTTGGCATTGTTTGGACTTGATTGGTATTGCAAAAGTTGATCACCCCAGGGCTTTGAATGACAGCGGTTATTTGGTATCAGAAATTTCATTTGAAGAATTTGTTTTGTTTTGAAGAGGTGGAGATTTGTTAATAATGGCCCAAAACAATATTAGGCAGCAGATATCTTTCTTAAACCGCAATTTGCCTCACATATATATATATATCTAAAGTTTCTGCGTGAGAGAAGAGAATCAGCGGCAAAATAGAAAGCAGGGAAGCGAAAGGGTTTTGTGTTCCATAAAGAAAAAACGACCGTAGAAAAGAAGAAGCGGCTGACGAATAAGAAGAAAACCGTGACGAAAGAAGAAGAAAACCGGCTGACGAAAGAAGAAAAGCAACTAACCAACTAAGAAGCGAGAGAAAAATCAGCGAGGACAAAGCTGTCCATTTCGGTTGCCATTTGTGGTGTTTCTCTCATTTATGCAGTAATATTTGATTTAATAGCGAGTTTGTTAATTTATCTTCTATATATATTACCAGTAAATTAGAGGGGATATTTTGTGGGTTGATTTTGGAATTTGTTATAATTTGTGAAACTCTGGTAATTGGTGTTTGTATCTCCGTTTGGTTATTAGTGGATTTTTTCACCGAGTCACCGTCGTCGGATGGAAGGCTTTTCGCGTTGAAAAGTTGAGCCACTAATCATCGTTAAATGTCTTGAATTTAATTTCTTACTAACTTTATTTATTTTCATTGCCCTTTATTATTAATTTATCTGTGCAACTAACCAAAATTGGAATGCAATATTAAGCTCATAGTCATTTTCCGTAACACTGACCATGCTTATGCAATCAGATTTTGGCTGTTTGAGCCTCGCTGCGCATGCATGATATATGCGGTTGGTATGTTGAAACATTTGGTAGAGACAAGAAAGGTCGGACAGTCACATCACAATGACATTGGGATGGGTTTGACACAAGGCAACAATTTGATAAGTAATTAGACGTTGCTACGCCTCCTGGGAGAATGTGCTTTTCAATATTTCTATTTTTTTCCTTAACGTCTATCGTTAACCACTGTGCGGGATCTGTGAAGCAGAAGTTTCACTTTTAGTCTTTAAAAACTTTTTTTTTCGTCAAGTGTTGACTCCTACCATTTCTCAACTACAATGTATAGATCTAACAGTAAAATAAGAAACTCTGAAAGCCATTGAAGGAAAATTTCAGATTTCTTAACTGCTGACTTTGCTTGAGAAACACTTCCAAAGTAAGAATAGATTGGAGTTAGAATAGTTTCAAACATTCCATGCGTAAGCAACTAACATGCTTGTTTCTGTGTGTTGTATAGGTTATTTTGTGCTCTGAATAAAATAGTTAAATGTAGTTCAAAATTTAGTATTTGGTTCTCAATGTTTGCATACACACTAACTATTTCATTGGTGCCGTCTACAGAAGACTCCATCCTGCAATCTATCTTCTTGCTCTTGGATATAGAACTTTAGATCTTGAGGGTGCAAAAAGAAGGAAACGCACACCATCATGAGTGCTGTTCAGCTACCACTGTCAAGGATTCTGAGTTGGTGCAAGAAACTTGTTTAGCAAGGACATTGTTTATAAATTAGTCAATGCAAATGCTTGTCTAGTTAGCTTTCCGGCACGTGAAAACGCCTCACATAGTTTGAGGCATCAATTTATTTTTGCAGTTCATGTGTATACTTCTTATTAGTGACTATTAATAGTTAATACGGTAGCATTTTTAACGGTGTATATAGTTTCACGTTATGATGAAAGCTTGATTCTGTAGTGTCTATTTAGATGAGCATGAAGCATATTCTTAGGATGAGATGCAGCAAGCCTTGTTCGTGTTTTATTAGCTTAGTTTTTGGGGTATAATTGATCTGATTCTTTAAATGTGATTTCTTTGAAGATTATTGATAAAGTTATATTTTTTTATACAAATCAAAGAGAACTTAAATAAATTGGGAACGCACGTGTATGGTTTTGCATTTCCCTCGTTTGGTTTGGTTGTTCGCTTATTTTCTAGCGTAATCTAAGTGAGACTGAAGTGACCTCTTTTCGAGTCTCATCTTTTGTGCCGTCCGTGTAATCATTTATTTCAAAAAAAAAAATCATTAAATCTGATAGGGAAGCTTAGATTGAGGAAAAAATATATGTTAGTCCTGGAAATGTTAATATAAAATTTAAATATGTAAAAGAGAGAAAAAATATGGTTATTTTTTAAGTCTTTTTATTTCCTCTCTCAATGACACTGCATTTTTAAGAAAAAAGTTTGACTTGTGATAATTCAGAGTCCATCCACTAAGGTGGAAAATGGCGTGGTTATGCAGACAAAATGTTATTGAAATCTATTCTCTTCTTAGTCAAGAAGATGAGTTCATTCCACATATGGAATCGGTCCAAGCTCGAACTTTTCCTTGAAAAGAAAATTCAAATCTTGTAACAGAACAAAGGTTACTAACGCATAAATCTATACCTATATTTACTTATATCACTATGCTATGATACATGATAAAACACTCCTATGAATTTAAAAAAAAATTATTCATTATTTAATGAAAATTTAAACACGTTGTAAATCATAATTAATATAAATGTAAATATTGATATAAAAATTTAAATATTAAATTTTTTAATCTAAAATAATAAATGTATACGTGAAAAAGTTATATAAATAGTAGACTTGGGATAAATATGATCGGTTTATTCGTTTATTGACTTATTTTATAAACTTTGGTGGTTTTGAAAAAAAAAATCAAAATCTTAATTGATTTATAAATTTTCAAAATTATATTAAATACAATCTATAAGATTAATTTGAAGGCAATAAGTTTGAATGTTTTGGATCTAATAATTTTTTATCAAAAGCATTATATCTTCTATATACGTTGTTATTTAGAAAAAATTAACTTTATTAAATATTAAAATTAACTATGAAAAGATTTTAAAGTGATTGGAAATTTAGAAACAAATAAAAAATAAACTTAATAAGTAAGAAAAATTTGTTAAAACATTTTTCTCTCTAGAAAGAAAAGAAAAAAAGTTTATTTTAGATTAACATGATTAAATTTAGAAATTAAAATTTATAAAAAATCATAAATATATTAATTAATAGGTATAAATATAATAAAATTAAAACATATATAATATAAGTATTTTAATTTGACTTTTGTCAATTTATAGAATAAAAACATTTAACAACTTAACTACGTGAATTTCTTAAATTTTATAACATATATAAGAGATCAATCAACTTAGATTTTCTATTGATCTTTGCTAATATTTAAATCTTAACTTTTAAAAAATCATATTAAACGTAATTCTATATTATTAAATAAAAAATTTATTATAAATAAAATCAAAAAATTAATTATTAACTAATAAAGATTAGTATAGAAAAAAAATCATTAGAGAACCAACTCTTTCTACAAAAACGTATGTTAGATTTAATCTTAAGATTCAATCATTCTAAAGATTTTTGAAAAATTTATGCAAATGGCTGGTTTTTAGATGATAAGTCACACGATAATAAGATAACATTAGAGATAATATTGTAATTGACATATATCTTATTATTCAGCTCATCTGTAACCTTGATCGTTCTTTACTTTACAACATGGTTTGGTATATTAAAGAGAAATTTAAACAAATTATTCTATGCACCACTTCATTTTTGTAAGACATTAATATTATATTTTCAAGTTTTCTAGACGCGAGTGCTCACACTAAAAACTAGTAGGATATTTATTTATTTTTTTAAAAATTATATTAATATTAAATTATTACATCACCTAACAATAATAAATAATATCTTAAATTAGAAACCATCACATGGTCATCTGAATTGTGTGTGAACATAATTAGACATTCGTAGGCAACGACTACTAGCATCCATTTGTCGGAGGCAAAGTCATTACTCACAACTTCACAATTCACCTGCTAAAGGCCTAATTTGTAATTTGTAATTTGTAATTTGTTTTTTTGTTTTAAAGAAAAAAGTATATATAAACAACCAAATGAATAAAAATAAATAAATAAAACTCCCGCCCTGTTAGCTGGAGTCGCAGTTGGAATAGCAGCAGATTTTCTGCCGTATTGACTTCGATTTACTGCCAAAAAGAGTCTCTGAAGAAAGAGAGGCACAACTTCCATAAAAGCTAACTGAAGACGACTAATAATTCGCTGGCATTTCTGATTAGATTTTGATCACCGAACGGATAAATGAAAGGCAAAAGCAGTAGCAAAGGCAATTTGAGCTTGAAGACGAAGTTAGGGTTACCTCTCGTCTTCCTTCTCTGTACATTCTTCTTCCTTGCTGGTCTCTACTGCTCTTCTCTTATCATACAGGTTTCGCATTTTCTGATTCTTTTTTTCTTTTAATTAATTTTTTTAAAAACGGTTGTGATGTTGTTTTTACTATTTCTATAATTGACGAGCAGAATGAGTTTACTGATGGTGGTAGAGCGAGACCGAGATTTCTGGAATCAACGGAAGATGACAGAGAATATAATTTGTTGGCCTCTGGAGACACCGGTGACGAATCCATAACCTCCATTCCCTTTCAGGTCCTCTTTGATCTTTTCTATTTTATTATTATTATTGTTTTGCCTTTTTAAGTATACTATGTTTTCGTTTTAATTTAATGAAATTTTTCGGAAGAGAAATCTGATAGGACTAAAAGACCGTTTATTTTACTTGTCCTTCTAAGAGAAAAACAATGAAGAGGTTGAATATTTCTGAAAATTAGCTTCAAAAAACGGACTGTTGATTGATTCTACTATCGAAATCGCAGTGAAATAATTTTTTTTTGTTTCTTTCTAATTTGATGTTGTTTGTGTTTATGTAGGTCTTAAGCTGGTATCCTCGAGCCTTATATTTTCCTAATTTTGCAACTCCAGAGCAATGTGAAAGCATAATTAGTATGGCGGAGCCAAGCCTTAAACCATCGACTCTGGCTTTACGGGAAGGTGAAACCGAAGATACAACTAAAGATGTCCGAACAAGGTATGCTGATACGAAAATAATTGTTTGTATCTAAAACTAAAAATAACAAAAAGAATTTAGAGAAAATGGTAGGTTCATTCGAGGAAATCTGAACCTTCTAATGGTTTAATTCCAGGAAAAAAAACCTTAACATAATAAGTCAATATTTTAACAAAAGTCTTGATATCTTTTCATTCATATGCAATATTTATACCAGGTGTTTTAGTAACAATAAATCACCCACAACCTAAAAAATAAGCACAAACTAACTCCTATCTCAACTCCACTATCACTGACCAACTAATTGTTAAAATAAAGGGATATTATCTAACTAAAAATTATAATTTGACTAACTTTTATTTTAAATTAAATAATAAAATTACAAATAATAATAGAATCGTAACAATCCCTCTCCTTTAATACACCTTTGTCCTCAAGGGTGGATTTATGATAACAATATATTTTCTTTGCTTTTTTTCTCCACTTCCAATTTTTAATTAAATGCAAAAATAAATTGAACATTTCTTAAAGGTAATCATTTGATTCAACTCTAATCATCTCTAATTTGAGAGCATCTTTCATTGACAATAAATTACAATGATGCTTATGCTCATGTTTGACATTGGAAATTATTAATCTTACATTGTATTGTAATAATCCTGATTATCTTGTGCGGACATGGAGTTGGAGCAACGCATTGATTCTTTGGAAAAATCTATTGAGTCCATACTTGACATTGTGTAGAAACTCCATAACCAATTTGTTGGTATGCGTGAGAAAGGTAAACAAAGTCGGGCAAAAAGCTTCCTAGTAATGGAGCAATGGTTCGAGCACATTGAAGAGATTATACAATCTTTAATTATTTATCAAAATGAAATTGACAGATTTATGGAGATTTATGGTTCTTTGAGAGAACCATAGCCTCCTAAATTTCTAGTCTTCGAGAGACTAAAGCCTCCAAATTAATGTTTCAAAAATATATCGCATTTTTATGACTTTTATTGATAATCAACATGGCATAAACACTAAAAACTTAACGACTAATGAGATATTTGTTCCTAAAATATCTCATAAATATCATTTTAAATAATCATTTAGCATAAAAATAAATAATATAAAAGATAATTATTATAATTATGAGATATTTTTCACCTAAATCAAAACTTAAACTCAAATATAAAATAATAATTTGATATGGTAACATTCCATCATGCTTGCAAAACCGACATCAACGACCATTACTCTTTATTGACACTAACCGGGCGGTAGTCCTTTCCTCTTTGGCGGCTTCACTCGTCTATCAGTATTTAATGCAATTGAGGACTTTAATCTAACCTCTAAAATACAACTTTCATAGATGTAAATATTTATAGTGATGAGGTCTGCTTGATATCAAATGATATGAATACAATTGTTTGTATTTAAAACTAAAAATAACAAAAAAAAAATTAGAGAAAAGCGTAGGTTTATTCGAGGGAATCTGAACCTCCCAATGGTTTAATTCAAGGAGAACCAACTTCTTAATTTTACTTAAAAAAATCAATATTTTAACAAAAATCTAGATATCTTTTCATTCATATGCAATACGTATTTATATAAGGTGTTCTAGTAATAATAAACCACCTATTACCTAAAAAAAAGGCATAAATTAACTTATACCTCAACTCTACTACCACTAACCAACTAATTATTAAAATAAAAGGATATTATCTAACTAAAATTCATAATTTAACTAACTCTTATTTTAAACTACATAATAAAATTAGAAATAATAATAAAATCGTAACAGGATGCTTTCACATTTTGGCATTGAGAAAGAAATGTATTGCATGCTTTCAGAATATGACAGGTGTCAGATGATATATACTCTTTCGTTTTTTTTGGAGGGGGTAATTGACGTATGAGTTTGATCTAGGGTTTTTTTTTCTTGCTTTGTTTAAGCTACTTTTACTTGAATCTATGTGTTTCCTTTAGGCCTATTTATGGAAAAGGGTAAAGTGTCGTTTGATCAATGCTTTTACAGTTTCTAATTCTGACAAATCAAATTTCAGATCAAGGCTTATCTAGTATTTCTTTTCAATTTTCAGAAATCCTTCCACATCAAAATTACTCTTTGTTTTGTATGAAGACTTAGTAGTATAAATATCTAAATCTTGCAGGTAGCAAGTTGATATTTGCCAACTATCGCCCATCACCTAATGTTGTTGTTTCAATAACTTGGTGTGCTTTGTAGTTCATTTTCATTTTTCTTGAAAATGGTTGACTGTTTTTTGGTCTGGGATAATTTTTATATTGACTAGAACTTCTCTCTTCTTGAGCTCTTATACCAAAATGACAATGATATTACATGACTTTCTTTTAGTAAACAGATGGGTGGCAGCCTGTATTGGGGGGTGGGATGTATGGCAAGAGAAAATTTTGTCTTAAAAGAAGTTATATTCTCATTTGTAAATGTAACTTTATCATTTTTACTTGAAGTACTTCTTGTGCTATTCTTGCTTAACTGTCTTACAATTGGTTCATGTCATCTATATGAATAATTTTAATGGCTTTGAAGTTCACAAGACAGTTATTTCATGATATTTTGCTGGATTACGTGGTTTTTCCAAACAGTTCTGGCATGTTTCTTAGTGCTTCTGAAGACAAAACTGGGACTTTGGGTGTCATTGAGGAAAAGATTGCAAGAGTAACGATGCTTCCCAGGACCCATGGAGAGGTACTTTTATATTTTCTTAAGAAAAACATAATTCTGTTTTATCTTTCCTTCTCCAATCATTATTGCATTTTTTTGCCCTTTTCTTTTTATAACCTTTTATTGAAATACTAAAATTATACGAGGATATTCCTTGTTTCAGGCTTTCAACATTTTACGCTATAACATTGGGCAGAAGTATAACTCCCATTATGATGCATTTCATTCTTCTGAATATGGTCCACAAAAGAGCCAAAGGGTACACAATTGGATCAAAGAATTGGGCTTTTATTTTGTCTAAGTTTGTTCTTCAAATCATGCCTCTTTACACTTTAGTGAATCTTGAATGTTTGCATGTTTGCATGTATGGATGGAAGTGGAAGTACGAGTTTCCTTCCGTCTGATTTTTATCAATATTGTCCATACTAGTTAGTTTCGCTTCCGTCTGATTTTTATCAATATTGTCCATACTAGTTAGTTTCGCGATAGTCATATGATGCATATGACTTAACCATTCGAAGTATTCAAAGCTCAACCTTATATTCAAGTGAAAAGAGAACAAGAAAAAGAAAACAAACATGTTCTACTATATACAAACAAGTCACATGTTTCATCATGTACAAACGAGATTCAACTTTGAGAATGTCATTAGATGAGACCATGCTTTATTTTCTGGCATATTGAATAATATAACTGGATGGTTCCAAATCAAGCATGCAGATCGAATTTACATTCCCTTTGCTTGTATAATCGTTATTGTATCTATTGTGTACCTTCTTTATCTCTTTTATTTCGCTTCGAGTGATCTCTAGAATTTTGTCTATGATTTAATCAATCAAATTCTTAACTGTACATCTAAAGCAAAAAAGAGAATCTATAACAGGACATGATAACAATGACGTAAATATGCAAGTTTTAAGAACTGAGAAAGTGTATGATTGATCTATCCAGAATTGGTGAAGACATATTTTCATTATTTAACATCTAATAAGTTGTAACAAATTTATGTCCAATTGAATCATTAATGTTGATTAGGTCGCATCATTCTTATTGTACCTATCTGATGTGGAAGAAGGTGGAGAAACCATGTTTCCTTATGAGGTACGTTGAAGACCCCCTTTTCATCTCTCTTTTGATTTATTCACTTGCCACAGAGTATCAAGGCAGTCAACCTGTGCCTTTGATCTGCAGAATGGCTCTAACGTAGATGAGAACTATGATTTCCAAGATTGTATTGGTTTGAAGGTGAAGCCACGAAGAGGGGATGGGCTTTTGTTCTATTCATTGCTTGTGAATGGTACAATTGATCCGGTAAGTCTTGCTTCTCTATGACATCATATCAATTAATTGTTGAGATCTTAGAAATAAACTAAGGAAGAATATTATTCGATATTAGACTATTTAGTATGGCAATTTATAGAGAAGATACTACCAATCTTTCTGCACAAGTAGCCATCATGGATTCATGCCATGTTGGTTGAAGCTGTAAATCCTTTACAGATTACCTTATTTATAGTCTATCATGAGCTGTTCGTGCTATCCAATTTTTTATAAGCACGCTTTTCTTGCTATCACTTCTATGTTGAGGCATGTTCTAACACATGTCAGAAACAAGTCAAGAATATTGTATGAAAATGACCGAATGATTTGGTTTTATGATTTCTTTTTATTTATCGACTTTACAAAATACAACAAACCTATAAAATACATCAAAGTACTCATGGCAATTTGTGGACAATATGACAGATGACAGCTTTGGACAAATTACATGGACGGTTGTAGGACAAGCCGTAGATTATTGCCTACGACTATGAATGACAAATTGCTTATGGACAATTATTTACCAGATAGTATGGACAAGAATCGCGGTACAACTAAATGAATATGACAACAAATTACATCAAAGTTATTATGGGCAAATATCAATGGAACAACAAAAATCATGATGTACTAAGTCATTCATCATTGACAACCAACTCAAATTGACGCGGTTGATCAATAAGCATCAATTTGCGACTTAGGAAGCAATGTCGATGACGATGGAGACTTAGCGAAGATATCGAATTTGTAATTCAAGAGAAATATGTGGAAGAGTGATAACACGAGCTTCAAAGGCTTCACTGATAGAGCGACAATCGACTTCAATATGCTTTCAGGCGCTCACGCAGATCGGATTGGTCAATCGGAATAACACTTGTATTACTGCATGTAAAGGTGTAGGATCGGTCTCGTAAGTCTAACTCACTAGCAAACCTCGAAGCCAAATAATTTTGGAACAAGCAAGAGACATCGCCGACACTCGTCTCAGATGACTTAGAAACTCTGTCTTGCTTCTTACTCTTCCAGGAGATCAACGATCACCTAAGAACATGCACTAACCGATTGATGGAAGCGTATCAAAGACAACCACCCCAATCAAGATCGCTTATAAGCAACAAGACGAAGAGAATTGCCCTGGAAGGAAAGAATAAGCCACAGGTGCTATTAACATAACAGATAATCCGACTCGGACAAGAATGGATGAAGATGAGAACTGAAGAAATTGGCTAACTTGTCAGACAAAGAAAAAGAAATATCTCGGTCTAGCGATGGTGAGATAGACAAGGCGCTACCTACCAATTTCCGATATAAGTCGGGATCAACAAGTAAGTCACCTTCCTCATGGAAGCTTGACATTTAATTCCACGGGAGTATCAATGAGGTAGCCTTCCCTATACCACCAGAATACCAAATCACTAGCATATTTGTTGATTGAGTGGAAATACCAGCTGGGCTACGACAAGACCTCAAGACCAAGAAAATATGTAAGAGACCCAAGATCCTTCATATGAAAAGATTGTGAGAGACGGGTCTTAAAAGTCGACAAGTAAAATAGAATCGAACCAATTGATCACAATATCATCAACATAAACCAAAAGGACAATAATACCCGTATGCGATTTTTCGAAGAAATAATGAAGTGTCATACTTGCTCGTATGAAAGAAAATTGTAATAAAGTGGTTCGAAATTTTTCAAACCACGCCCATGGAGCTTGTTTAAGGCAGTAAAGAAAACGGCTTACACACACGTGGATGTCGGAGAAGCAAAAACAACCCCCAGTGGCTTCATATAAATACATTCTTTAAGATCTCCACGAAGCGAAAGCATTCTTAACATCCATTTGATGTAGTGGCCAATCATTGGAAGCAAAGAGCTATTATCGTTCGAATAGTAGTCATTTTAGCCACGTGAGCAAAGCGTCTCCTCATAATTAACACCATATTCCCCGTTTGTTCCCAAGGACAACAAGCTTGAGCTTTATAACGATCCAAACTTCCATCGAGGCCGAACCTTGGTATCGAGTAAACCCATTTGCAACCCGCAGGAACTATAAGGAAGGACAAGACTCAAATGTCCCAGTGATTGCCTCAAGAGCGAATTTCTTCCCGCGTAGCAATCAACAATCATGCTTCGACAAAGACGCGAGTAGCGTGCTGGGAATATCAAAATTGGACAATGCGAAGAGGCGAAATAAAGTTGCGCCGAAGAAAAACCATACCTATCGCGAGTACAGACACTTTCGAGAAGCTGACGCATCAAAGGCTCCTCGGAGTCTGCAATCGATCGATGCGATGTTAGGATCGATATTCGGTGAGCCACCTAAGAGACCGCTGGCGGGATTGTCTCGTATATACCATTCCTGGTTTGAAGCGAGAACTGCTGAGGAAGAGCTAAGAATCGCGCTCAAAGCGAGTGGGAAGGACTACAAGTAGAAGATGGCATAAGACATAGGAAAAAATGTTGATTTTCAAAGAAAATAACATTCCTAGAAATAATGCAGTATCGATGTAACGTAGGATCATAGCAAACAAATCCCTTTTACACACATTATATCCTAAAAATGCACATCTAAGATTGAGTGTATAATTTATTTTCGCTCATGGCGTGGTAAATGAACAAAACATACACAACCAAAGATACTAAGATTATCATAATTAGGTCGCTTAGTAAGAATGTTTCGAAAATAGGAGATTCCACGTGCAAAACTTGGGAAGGTAAACGATTAATCAAGTGAGTAGCGGTCTTTAGTAGCCTCAACCCGAACATGGATGGACGATGTAAGATTCTAACAAGAAGTACGTACCGCACATATCGTTAAGACGACGATTTTTATGCTCACTCCATTTTGTTGAGGAGTACAGATACGAACGTTGATGCATGTGATACCTTTAGAAGCCAAAAATACCCAAACTCAGGACAAATATTCACCACCGTAACTGTGCGAAATGTCTTAATATTTGCAAAAATTGATTTTCAACATATGCTAAAACTCGGTGAAAATACGAAAAACCTCGGATTTAGAGCGAAGAAAATAAACCCAAGTGAATCACATGATCATCACCTGAAAGTTACATAGTATTTAAATTTTTCTACGTGTAATCTAGTTCCCCAAACATCACCGTGGAATAAGATCAAAAGCGAAATGTAGACGCTCTACTAGCACGCAGCGAAATGGAAGAGTTTTTGCTTTTACCAAGCTTACAAGAGTCACATTCAAAAGGTAGTGTTAAGAACGTTCTTTATTACCAAGAAAGCCCGAGTTCATTATATGAGATAAAACTTGAGTATTAGGATGGCCTAAACGACGATGCCACACTATTCTTAGATTAGGTATATTATTACAAGCAAAAGACACAATAGAAGGAAATGGATAAATTATCAATAGGTAAAAGTAATGGAAACAAACGTCCCACTTTAGGTCCCTTCGCGACGGTTTCCGTTACATTGTCTGCCGCACAACACAACCATCACCGAGAAAAGTTAACAAAGACAATTGTTATCAACTAATTGACCAACAGTAAATTTGATTCAGAAAGTTGAGCAAGAAACACATCAAGAATGTAGAAGAAGCATTTCCAACTTTGATTGGCAAAAGAATCGCCATCGTCATTGAATAGTAGATTAGCCAACATAAGGCCGAATACGAGACAAAGTCATGTGGAGTATTTGTCATACGACAAGCCCCTGTCTACATACCAAAGTGTAGTAGAATTTTTACCTTGAAATCCCATTGCGTATAATGTCAAATTAGCATCCGTCAGACCATTTCGGGAAAGTACAGAAGTCTTTGCGGCGAGGTGGAAGATTAGGAGAAGCACTGAGCGAAGACACACGCTTCGGGAGAACAACAGGTCCGAAATGCTTGGGCAGCCGACGACTGGGACGAATACGACATTCTTTGATAATATGACCATTTTTCTTGCAATAAGAACAACATTTTTTTTTAGACAATTAGCGTGATATGCCCATATTCTTTCGCAGTTGAGAAACATTGCATATTTTTAGAAGGCATAGATGATCCACGCCCTTGGTCGTAAAGCCATGCTGTCGTCGTGAAATTGCCATAAGATTGTTCCAGAATAACTGAGTACTTAGACGTTGTTCTTCGCGAAGTAACTCACCAAAACAAATATCTAGAGAATGAACGGGAGATCGTTCAATAGAGAAGAGCGAATCATTCATATTCCGGCGTAATTTCATGAGAATTGATCACGTCATACCAGTCTTGTGAAGATTTTGAATAGTTGATATAGCAAGAATAAGCGGGAACATTTGTTGTAACTAAATCAAAGATATTCATGCCAAAGAGTCAAAAATGTCGAGTAATAATCCCTGGATGGAAAGACTACCACGTGTTGGAACACGGCAATTGCATGTCTCCAACCGAAGCGACGAAAGCATCATTGTCTTCGATGATAAACTTTCTTCAAATAATTCCACATGGAGCGAGCAGAAATGAGCCAAGTTGGCGACGATATACGTGGTTCCACCGAACTAAGCGAGCCAAGACATGATTTCGAGCAT
Organism: Hippophae rhamnoides; assembly: GCA_033030585.1. Lineage (NCBI taxonomy): Eukaryota > Viridiplantae > Streptophyta > Magnoliopsida > Rosales > Elaeagnaceae > Hippophae > Hippophae rhamnoides. Next base: position 31,981,224 of record CM065430.1, read on the forward strand.
CGGCCAATGTAAGGAGAAGACACGACTTTCTTAGAGTTGGACAAGATCGTATGTCATGTAACATCTGGGCCATCAATATGGCTCAAAGGTCTTTTTCCTCGAGGAAAAAGTTCAAACCTGAAAACCCAAGTAGAGTATTTTTTCCCGTAAACTTAACACACACCTGCAAGTGCAAGATTCATCGCAGTAAATACAATCCGAGATAAGGACCTTACCTGTAAATATAATAAATTAAAGAAATCGAGAAAATGGCTTTAAACAGAGATTGTCAAAGAACACTTGTTTAGCAACAAACGCTAAAAAATATCAATGAAGATTTTTTCTCACAAATAGAAAACCGAATTTTTTTTCTCAAAGGTTTCGATACCATCGTAAACAAGTCGTTAATATTGTATGAAAATGACCGAATGATTTGTCTTATGATTTCTTTTCTATTTATAGACTTTACAAAATATAACAAACCTATAAAATACATCAAAGTAAATTTACATGGACATGTGATACCGTGGACGCCTTTGGGACAAATTGTTTATGGACGCTTTTGACAAATTGTTATGGACGATTCTATGACAGCCATAGATTATCTTTTACGACCATGCATGACAATACTGTTTATGACAATTATTTACAATGTTAGATTACTGACAAGAATTACAGATAACTAAACGAATACGGGACAACAAATTACATCAAAGTTGTTAGCGACAATGTTAGCAATCAATGGAACACAAAGAAGTCATATGGACAAATTAAGCTGTCCATTGACAACACATAATTGCTTGCGTTATGGAAAGCACCTCATTGGCAAAAATGTCTTATAAATTTTAGGATTTGTCAAAAATATGTACCATATTTTTCCAAGTTACATATGTTTTTCTTATAATCATATTTGGTTGGTTGCCTTTGTAGACATCACTTCATGGGAGCTGTCCTGTAGTCAAAGGTGAAAAATGGGTGGCTACAAAGTGGATCAGGGATCAGGAACTATATGATTAAGATTATATAGATGCGATGCTGCAGATGAAAAATTATTTGGCATCCAATTGCACCCTCAGGTAAAAGCCTCTCTTCATGTAACGTCATTGTAGCCCCAATATCAATAAGAAAATGGTCATAAGTAAAGAAAATAAAATGCTAGAAATGTAAATTAGTTATTAACTTGAGAATATGCTAGAAATGTAAATTAGTTATTAACTTGAGAATATACTAAAGGGTAATTTTAATTATTAATTACTATATAAGGTTCTTTCGAGTGTTTGAGTCAATTGAACTTCGAATCACATTAGGGCTGAGTAGCCTTTCGCTCTTCTTCGGGTGAATATTCCTTTCTTTTCTTTTTGGCTAAATGAATATTCTTTTATTATAGAAGTGGGATTAACCAACCATTTTCTCATATTTGTTTAAAAGAATAAATTATTATTATTATTATTATTATTATTATTATTATTATTATTATTATTATTATTATTAATTAATCTGGAAAGAAGAGATAATATTTCAACTAATCAATATCATAGAAGCTCGGAACAAGTGGGAAATATCTAATGTTATAGATACATGGGTTGTTTATCATGGGAGAATATTGCAATATGCCAATATCTACTAATTATGGAACGCTTCCTCCTTGCCAATATGGACTAGTTTGCTTTGAAGAAGCTACCTAGGCCAGTTGATAATGGGCAACAGAAACGACGTTGCGTTTTATTCTTTATCCTGAAATGGAAACAAAGCAAATTTAGTGAGACATAGCTAAAACAATCTGACTATGAGAGTAATGCATTATATTTTTGATAGGAGAATGTGAATTGGCAGTTCTGAAGCACTACCAATATATGATAAACTATATAATGAACATAATTAACATCCACTTAAATACCTTGCTCAATTAGTTATTTGTCCACACCTACAACTTGTAGTTTCAACAGTAAGGGAGTTCTTCAAGCTTTCTGCAGGAGTCAGTTAAAGTTAGTTTGAAGGGCACACAGTAAGCCAGTAACACAAATGTAAAAATACAACTCTTATAAGACATGGATGAAAATATTGGAAGTGAAAATTACCTCTTACCTCTATTACCCCTTTGTCTGCTTGGTTTTTGACTACTGTATTTCGAACCGATTCCACCTTTCCAGATGCCACCGCATCAGAAAATCCCTGCTTGACATTGTCCTGTATCAGTAAATCATGGAACCAATGTGAACCCAATTCCTCTCCCTTATGAAGGGGCAAGAACATCATAAGATTTTATGTTGGAAACAAGAATGCTCACAAGAAATTCATTTTGCATCCAGTTTGGAATTTTTTCTGAAAGAAGCGAGACATACTCTTCCATGGCTACCTCCGGATTCATTTCCTGGAGCTTTTGCCACGCATTCCTGCCATGTAGATAGCAATTTAGTTTCTCCATCAATTTAACCCAACCCAGTAGCATAAATCTTGTATGACATAGAAATCAAACTAACCACAGAACATGAATGGTACTGAGTCTAAGTTCTATTTAAAAATTGGTACTAAAACTTATGTTCCTTAGACCTTTAAGTTTCACCAATGCCATAAGCATTTGAATAATTGCCCCTTGATTTGTAGCGGTGAATGTTTCTACTTATTGTGCCTAAGTAGTCTTCATCTCTGGCCTTAATGCTGCAACCAACTGTCCTCAACAGATGAGGAATTCAAAATCTATCTTTATGCATATGAAAGTGGCAATTGTTGCAATGTTATGGACTTTAGATGAGACCATATTGCTTTAATCTGGATGTGTTAATTACCACAGAGATATCAAAAAACTTGCACAAACAAAATGCAACGGGCTTGAGAAAATTACCATTTTGCTCTTGCGCAGAGTTTAAATATGATTGGTTTGGGCTCCTGGCAAGGCCCTTGAGTAGCAATCTTGTGAAGACCATGTAACTTCAATTTTACATCTTTGCCAAGATTCAAAACTGTATCAGCATTACTCAGAGACCCAAAATAAGCTACTGCAGCACCAAAAAGCCTCTCTAATTCAGTTCTTTCAATTCCTTCCCAATCATCTTCCTCGTTAAACAATCCCTCCTTTACGTCATATGCCCTGCTTTCCTCTGCTTTAATAACCTCATTATTGCTATTATCACCCTCTATCGCCTCAATTTCTTTATATTTGAGGACACCCACATCATCGTTATTCAAGTCTACCTCCATTGCCTGACAACAATCCTTCACAGAACTTTCATCAACCAATTTGTCTTCACAATCACCATGAGCACCATTATAACTTTCTTGTTTTGCAGCTTTCTCTGTCGAAGAAACATTCAAATCATTCTTCAAATCCTCATCTACTGCTTCAAAAAGCCCATCTACTGCCTCAAAAAGCCTGTAACTCTCCTCTGTAATTTCTTGACAGTTGAAAGATTCCCTGACCAATTCACCTTTAAATTCATCAACTTTTTCGACTTTTGAAACAAACCCACTTGGCTTCTCAGATTTGCATTCATAAATTTTCATTTCAAATTCAGATTCACAATCAGAAACCGCTTTCTTGTTCTTGATAGCCTTCATATCATTAGTTGCTGGAGCCATGGAAACAACCCTACCGATAAAGATACAGACCAGAAGAGAAAGAATAATGAACAAAAGATCAAGTAAAAACTCCATCCTTTTGTGTAGAGAGAGAGAGAGAGAGAGGAAATGGAATGTGATATTGATGACAATGAAGATGATAGAGAAGAAATAGCTTTGTTCCCAAAAGGATTTCGCAGAGCAGAGCAAAGTATATTCTACAAATGCCTTTCCTGCTAAAATTACGTGTCGGTACCATGTTACGAATTGAGGAGGTGTTTGAAAAGGACTCTTTCGCTAAACTATTGCTTATAACTTACTGCAAAAATCATAAATATTTTTAGGTAAGTATGAGTCATTGACTCTTAATCATTTACTGTGTTTCATAACTTACGCTACTAATCATGGTCTCAAGGCAATCTAAAACGATGGCTAATGTTTATAATACCTTTTTATTATAAAAAATAAAAAATATATTGGAAAACAATAAATTGATACTCTTACAACAACAAAATTAATACAAGTTCTAGATAATAGATATACCTGGATAAATATTAATTTCCTTTGAATGTTTAATTTTTATTAGCTTGTATAACAAAAAATAAATTGTACAATTAAGTATAAAGAATTGATATAAAATTGATATGAAGTATCCTGGGACCAAATCTAATAATAGTTGCTCACCTATAATTACGGGCTTTTACATACACAAGACTGGAGCACTAATAAAGTAATTATGGATTCATGATGCAATTTATTTTATTCTTTATTTTATTATTAATATGATTCATGAAGCTAACCAACCGTTTGGTAAATTCATAAAATACGTTTTTCTAAAAGAATTTTTTTTTTGGGTTAATTCATTGAAAATCTTATGACTTCAACGAAAAGTTGTATACCTCCAATCCAATTTACAGTAAATTGATTATAAAACGAATGAGGCATTCAATTATAATTTTATACGTTTAAAAAGTTATAAATTTTAAATATTTTTATAAATTTATGTTGGTAGAATTTAATAGTATATGAATTGCAGTGGACTTTACTTGATAATATTGATTAGTTAAATAGATGGAGAGTGTGTTGGAGAGAAAATATAAAATATAAATCCTTAGAAATCTTAGTGTATTTTTAACTAAATTTTTTTATCAAAATTCACAAAAATCAATAAATTTTTAAATACACTTAGATTTTTAACTACTTCTATAAAATGCAACTAAATTTTTATTAAATCTTTAAAAATCTTAATTAAATATCCTGTATTTTAAAATTTCATTAAAAAACATTAAAAGTCTTAATTAAATAGTACCTTGTAACATGGTCAGTACATTTATTGTTAAATTTTTAAAAAATGTCTATTTGTGATCATTTTCTTAATTTTTAATTCTTTGTTCTTGATAAATCATAATTTTCAATATGAAAATGCGAATCAAATTACAATAAGTAAGATGTCTTTTATATATTATTTTTCCCTTATAAAATTTAATTTGTATTTTTTTTTTACTAAAAACTTGGATTTTATCCGATTTTAAAAATAATATCAATTTTTTCTAAAAATTTTAGATGATGAATTTATAAGTTAATTACTAAATCATATCATAACTTATAACTTATTTGTAAAATTTTAAAATATATATATTAAAGTTTATGAATTTACCTAGAAATGTATCGATAAAGGTTATCATAAAAATATAAATTAATCGATTATTATTTTTTAAATAATATAAATATGTTTTTTTTAAATAATTATAACTCGTGGACTCATATTTAAGACTCAAACACATATTATCTATTATGTTAAAAAGCTTCATTTTTCTTATAAGATAATATAAAATGAGGGATGCTATTTCAACACTTTTGTTTTTATGAAAAAAAAAAGTCTTTTTGCGTTTAATATAATTTTCTTTGCTAACGATAGCATCATGTTATCAATTTCAACATTGTATCAAACTTTCCTTTTGGAACCCCCTCACCCAGCATAACATTAGAAAAAGTCCATGAATTCTAAATTTATATTTAATAAAAAATTATTATATCAATTATAATTATAATATATTTACTATATATAATTGAATTCTTAATATTATTATACTAATTATAATACTGCCCACTAAAGGCATAAAGGAGATCAAAGTGCATATCTTTTTCGAAACCCACTAAGCTAGTTTATATTGTTCTTCCTTATTATTACTATTTTAAAAATAAATTTGGGTTTATTTAATCAGCTAATTTATACTATATATAACATAGCATCTACTGACATCCAAGATCGGTTTTGCATAAGAAATTTAGAATTATGAGAAAATAGTATCAGGATCCTTTAATTATTGTAAAAATAATGTATAGGTTATATACTTTTTTTATAGTTTAATATTGTTATTATTAAAAAGAGAAAATAAAGTTATTTTTTTCATTTTTTGTTTTTATTTTTCAATTACATTATATAGAAAATTATCTTAACTTGAATAAATTGTAATTAAAAAAATTAAGAAAAATTTAATAAAAACATAACAAATAGTTATTTTTCGTTGTGCATTTAATTTTTAATAATAATATAATTAAACTGTTAAAAAATAAATAAATAACCTATATATTATATTTAAAATAAGTATAAAATTTATGAAATCAGTCTTCCTATAATTATTTGCTTAGAATAAATAAAAGAATTATAAAATAAAAATAACTGTATATATCATAAAATTTATAATATCATAAATAAGATGACATAATAAAATGGGCTATTAATTTAATAAAAAGCTCACTAATAAAATTCTAATATTTCATTTATGATGATTATAAATTTATGACATAAATCATTTAAAAAACAAAATACAAGAACTTAATTAGGATGCTAATCATCGTATTTTTTTAATTAAATTTATTTAAATTATTTTAAATCACTTAATTAATTATTAACAAAAAAATAAATATTTTGAGGAGTTGTAAGTCTAATTTTCAAAACAGTATGAATTATGAAACTTATTATTTTGAGAGAGAAAAAGAAAGATACCAAAAAGAAGGAAAAAAAGAACAAACTTTTTTCTAATTTCTTTTTATTCTTTTAGTGTTAGGTTCATTCTTAGAGAATTTAAATACTTGATAATTTATTAAGGCAGCTAACAATGGTATAAATTTGCTACTTAGTATATCATTATATCCTGTGTTATATAATTTTTTGGAGTTTTCAAACACTCAAGTAAGCTAAAAAGATATCTTAACGAGAACCACATTTGTTATTTATTATTTTTGTTAATTATTGTAATTTACAATTTATATTGATTTTATATTGTTAACAGTGGCCCAAAACAATAATTAAGTTCAAATCCATTTATTAAACCCTAGCCCACTTTTGTAATATGTATATATATCATTTCCTTTGATGCTTCAGAAAATACATACAAAAAGTGCGAAAATAGAAAACAAGGAGGCGAGGAAAAAAACGGCGTAGAAGAAGAAGCGTGACGAAGAAGAAAGAAAACCAATGACCAAGCCTAAGAGAAGCGAGAGAAAAATCATCCACAAGGACAAAAACTGTCCATTTCGTTGCCATTTGTGGTGTTCTCTCATTTGTATGCGGTAATATTTGATTTAATAGCAAGTTTGTTAATTTATCTTGCTATATATATATATTACCGAGTAAATTAGAAGGGATATTTTGTGGAGTCGATTTTGGAATTTGGTATAATTTGTGAAGCCTGGAAATTGGTGTTTGTATCTCCATTTGATTATTAGTGGATTTTTCTACGGTGTCTGCCGTCGTGAGTGGAGTAGACTTTTCATATTGAAAAGTTGAACCACTTAAATCGTGTGTGTCTTATTTAATTTTACTCTTTGCTATTTATTTTCATTACCCATTATTATTAATTTGTGCAACTACGCAAATTAGACCGATTCGCTTGCTCGCATGAGTGCCAATTCTTTAACAAATTGGTATCGAGCTATTGGGTTGATACGTATTTATTGGGCCGATCAAGTTTGCTCTTTTGGATTTATTTTTGAGCTTACGGTTATCTGATTGGTTTCATATTTTCTGGGTTGTACTTGTTTATTTAATATTGGGTTTTACGTAAGTGCGGCAAAATATGAAATTGAGAAATTCAATGGTAGAAATGATTTCGGTTATATGGCGTATGAAGATGCGAGCCGTAGTATTAGTTAAAGAAAGGGGCTCGTTAAGACACTTGAAGGCAAGGATAAATTGCCGGAAAAATTGTGATGAAGAAAAAGATGCATTGATGGAAAATGCTTTGAAGTTCAATTCGGTTATCCTTGTACGATGAGGTATTACGAGGTTGGTGATGAGGAATCTCCTATTTGGGTTATGGCTTAGAATTGGAGAATTTGTATATGACGAATCTTTGACGATCGGTTATATTTGAAGCGGCGTTTGTATACATTCGGAATGTCGGAAGGTACACCTTTGCATGATCATCTTGATGAATTTACTAAAATTATTCGTGATTTAAAAAATGGTGGTGTTAAGATTGATGATGAGGGATCGGGCCTTAGTTCTGTTATGTTCTTTACCTCATTCATTTGAACATTTTGTTGATACCATGCTATATGGGCGAGACAACTATTTTCTTTAGAAGATGTCAAGCATCTTTGAATTCGAGAGAGTTGAAGAAAAAGGTGTCTACAAGCAATAATGAAAATAGCAGGTGGTTTGTTGTCGGAGGTAGAAATCAAGAAAAGGCCTGACGATAATAGAGGCAAGTCTAGATCCAAATCTAGAAAAAGAAAAGATAAATGCAATTATTAGTCGGGAAGCAGCTTGGAAAGTAAATTGTCAGAAACTCAAGGTAAAGGAAAATGCTGCCACAACGTCTTACGGTACTAATGATGTATTTGGTGTTACGAGATAGTTACGGATTCTAGATGGTGAAAATGTTCTATCGGTATCTATTGGTTCTCCGGAGATGTTTGGATTCTTGATTCGGGTTGCACTTACCATATGTGCCCCAGGTAGAGATTGGTTTGCTTCTTATCCAGTCTATTGATGGGGGTGTTGTCTTGATGGAAACAATATGTCCACGCAAGGTTATTGGTATTGGTAAACGTCCGAATTAAGATGCATGATGGTATTGTTAGGACTTTAAAAGATGTTCGCCATGTTCCGGTTGAAAAAGAATTTGATATCTTTGGGTACTCTTGATTCTGGTATAAGTATGTATGGCGAAGGTGGAGTTTTAAAAGTTAGTAAGGGTGCTCTCGTTGTTATTAAAGGGAAATTGTCGCGTGGTCTCTATATGCTTCGGGGTAGCATTATTGTGATGTATCGTTTCATCCTCGTCGGATCAAGATTCGGACACTACTCGATTATGGGATATGCGGCTTGGGCGTATAGTGAGAGCAGGATGTCTATTTTTGAGCAAAGCAGGATTTGCTTTGTGGTCGAGAGGAAGCTTGATTTGTGAGCATCATGTGTTTATGAAAGCATCGCAGGGTCAAGTTCGATGCTGACCGTCAATAAACGAAAGGTCTTCATTGATTATATTCATTCGGATCTTTGGGGTCGCTTCTCGTGTTGTGTCTAAGGGTGGTGCCAGTATATGTTGACTTTTATTGATGACTTCTCTAATCATGTATGGGTGTATTTTACGAAGAATAAGAATGACGTGTTCTCGAAATTTGTAAAATTCAAGGCTTGTATAGAAAATCAAACAAGCAAGAAAATCAAACATTTGAGAAGCGGATAATGGTTTGGAATTTTGTGACAGTCGAGTTTAATGAGTTATGTGAAAGAAATGGCATAGTGAGACACGCGGTGACTGCAAGGCCATACACCACGGGAAAAATGGAGTAGCGAGCACGTATGAATAGGACTCTTAGAAAGAGCTCGTTGTATGCTCTTTCAATTTGATTTGGATAAATCCTTTTGGGGTGAAGCTTGTAACCATACTGTATTTGGTAAATCGGTCTCCATCAACCGCAATTGAGTTGAGACCCGTTTGAGGTATTCTTTGGTACTCCGCTAATTATTCTGATTTGAAAGTTTTTGGTTGTCCGCTACATGCTCGTATTAATGATGGTAAACCTTGAGCCTAGGGCATTGAAATGCATATTTGCAGGGTATCATACGGGGTGAAGGGTTATAGATTATGGTGTGTTGAACCCAAGTCACCTAAATTTTTGATTAGCAGAGATGTTAAGTTTGATGAGTTTTCCATGTTGCAAAAAGAAAAAAGAGTTTATTGTTGGAGATAAAGACCACGGTGTTAGTGAGCGAGGGTGGAGCTTGAGTAGATCGCCTAGTCAAGTACGAGGGCAACGGATCAACCATACGTGGATGAGATAGACGATTCTGCTCATGATGTAGCGGAAGAGCGGCATGAGCAACCATACGATCGCAGGGTAAAGGAATAAGAGAGATTACGCACTCGGAGGATGCGGTCTGAGACTTAGTTTCTTTTGCATTGTACGTGGCGAGTCTATTGAGGTGCATGACACCTTCTAGTTATCATGAAGAACATCGCTTGTGATGAGTACATTCGGTGGTTGGTTGCTATGAATGAAGAGATTGAATCACTTCATAAGAATCATACATGGAATTGGTGAAACCACTGGGGGCGAAAGATTGTTGGAAACAAATGGGTCTTGAGAAAAAGGAAGGTATACGAGGTTGGCCGGCCTAGGTTCGAAGCACGTGTTGTTGCGAAGGGCTATTGTCGAGGAAGAAAGGTATGACTTCAATGAAGTATTTTCTCCTGTTGTGAAACATAGCTCTATTCGTGTGTTGCTTGCTATGGTTGCATTGTTTGACATGGAATTAGAACGACTTGATGTCAAGACACTTTCTTACATGGTGAGGAGCTAGAGAACAAATATATATGCATCAACCGGAGGGGTTTGTTGTTCCGGAGTAAGGAAGATCATGTTTGTTTATTAAAAAAGTCTTTATATGGTGCAAGCAATCTCCAAGGCGTGGTATAAAACGGTTTGATTCTTTTATGATTGATCACGGTTACTCTAGGAGTGATTATGATAGTTGTGTTTATCATAAAAGATTACATGATGGTTCATGGAGTTTATTTGTTGCTTTATGTTGATGACATGCTTATCAGCTAAGAATAAGTCCGAGATTCGAGAAATTAAAGTCTCGACAATGGTGAGTTTGAAATGAAAGATTTGGGTGCGGCGAAGAAAATTTTAGGCATGGAAATTTACGAGGGGATGAATGACAATGGGCAAGCTTTATTTGACTCGTGAAAAGTTATATTGAAAATGTTCTTGAACGTTTTGGCATGAAAGATTCTAACACCTGGCAGAGTACGCCGTTAGTGCGCATTTCGGGGCTTTCTTTGGATTTGTCACAATCGGAAGAAGAAGAGCGGTACATGTCTCGGGTTCCATATGCTAGTCTTAGTTGGGAGTTTGATGTGTCTTATGGTTTGTACTCGTCCGGACATTTCACACACGTACGATTAGTGTTGTCGGCGGATATATGGGTAATCCTGGTAGGGTCATTGTGCGGTGAAATGGATACTTCGGTATTTGAGAGGTACATCTAATTTTGGTTTGGTATATGATGGAAGTTCTATCTTGGTTGTAGTGTTATTGGTTATGTGGATTAGATTATCTTGGTGATCTGGATAGAAGAAGATCTCTCGACAGGTTATGTTTTCACTCTTTCTCATTGTGCCATTAGTTGGAAGGCTACTTTACGCTACGAGTTGCTTTGTCTACGACGGAAAATTTGAATATATGTGCAACAGCGATGAAAGAAGCCATTTGGCTTAGAGGTTTGGTTGTGATTTAGGTTTACAACGGGATACTTAATTTGTATTTTTGTGATAGTCAGTGCGATACACTTGACTAAGAATACTATGTATCGTGAAAGAACCAAACACATTGATGTCGAGATATCACTTACGTTCGTGACATTGTCTCCCAGGGTGCTATTGTTGTTAATAAGATAGCCACTACGGAGAATCCAGTGATATGTTAACCAAACCGATTTCTTTTAACAAGTTGAGCATTGCTTGGACTTGATTAGTATTTGTTGAAGATGATCACCCTTCGGGGCTTTGGACTGACGGTTATTTGGTAATCAGGAATTTCATTTGAAGAACTTGTTTTTGTTTTGAGCCAAGGTGGAGATTTGTTAATAGTGTGGCCCCAAAACAATAATTAAGCCCAAACCCATTTATTAAACCTAGCCCACTTTTTGTAATATGTATATATATCATTTCTTTGATCTTTAAAATACATACAAAAGTGCCACCAAAATAGAAAACAAGGAATGAGAGAAAAAACAGCCATAGAGAAGAAGAAGCGATGACGAAAGAAGAAAGAAAACCCAATGACGCAATGACAAGAAGCGGAGAAAAATCAATGAGACAAAGCGTCCATTTGATTCTTCATTTGTGGTGTTTCTCTCATTTGTACTGCGGTAATATTTGATTTAATAGCAAGTTTGTTAATTTATCTTGCTATATATATATATTACCGATGGGAATTAGAAGGATATTTTGTGGGTCGATTTTGAAATTTGGTATAATTTGTGAAGCTACGGAAATTGGTGTTTGTATCTCCATTTTGATTATTAGTGGATTTTTTCTACAAGGCCGTCATTGGAGTAGACTTTTCATATTGAAAAGTTGAACCTTAAATCATTAATGTGTGCCATTTAATTTCTTACGCTTATTTATTTTCTTTGTTACCCATTATTATTAATTTGTGCAACTACCCAAATTGGACCTGATATTCGCTTCCGCAAGTGCCAATTCTTTAACATATATTTTAATCCATTTCAGTTTTTATACAAAATTAATTTTTGTTTGTTTATTATTATATTTCTACTAATCTTAATATAATTTTCTACCAATTTTTTCTGGACTAAAAGTTTTTTCTAATTCGGTCTTTTTATGGAACTGTATTAGTCACTCTTTTTGTCTTTTTTTCTTTCCTTTTTTCAGTTATCGTAAAATATTGTGTTTCTCTGATAATTATCAATTATATTTCATATTATTTCTTTTCTATTTCTATACAAGAGTTAAGATATATGTATACAAAGAAAACGAAAATTAAACAATAACCATAATTCCTGCACATTCATGTTTTATGGCTCCACTAATATTATTGTCTGCTCCATGTTTTACTCTACTAAGCATTGGTGTCTGCCACTGTTGCAGCATGCACCACAATACACACCAACACTCTTCCTCAAGTTGGTGCATATATGTCTCTTATGTCCAACTTGTCAAGTGAGTTGTAGAAGTTCCTTGCAGACACAGATTTTGTGAGTATATCAGCCAATTGATCTTCTGATTTAATAAATGGAAGCTTAATAACCTTTTCTTCAAGATTCTGTTTGATGAAGTTCCGATCCACTTCAATGTGCTTCGTGCGATCATGTTGAACTGGATTGTGAGAGATGGCAATGGCTGCTTTGTTATCACAAAATAAGTTCATTTCAGAGTTAGGAGCACCACCAATCTCAGTTAGAAGTTTTTTCAACTAAAGGAGCTCACATATTCCCTTTACCATTCCTTGAAATTCAACTTCAGCACTGGATAAGGCAACTACCTTTTGCTTCTTGCTCCTCCATGTAACAAGATTGCCCCCACAAAAGTAAAGTACCCAGTAGTAGATTTCTTATCCTTCATATTTCCTGCTCAGTCTCAATCTGCATATCCAAGGACTTCCAATTGACCATTCTTTGAAAATATAAGTCCTTTCCCAAGGGAGGATTTTAAGTAACGAAGTATTCGCATAACCGCATCCATATGATCTTCACTTGGGCAGTGCATGAACTGACTCACGACACTCACATCATAAGCAATATCAGGTCGAGTATGAGATAAATATATGAGTTTACCTACTAACCATTGATATCTCTGTTTATCTACTGGTACTTGGTCCACATATTCTCCGAGTTTATGATTTTGAACCATTGGAATATCGATAGGTTTACAATCTAGTAGTCCTGCCTCTGCTAGTAGGTCCAGAGTATATTTCCTTTGGGAAAGACATATGCCTTGTTTTGATCTTGTTACCTCAATACCTAAGAAGTATTTGAGCCCTCCCAAGTTCTTCATTTCAAACTCATTTGACAGTTGTTCTTGAAGCTTAGAGATTTCTTCTTTATCATCCCCTGTAATGATCATGTCGTCTACATAGACTATAAGGGTTGTTATCTTCCCTAATCGATGTTTTAGGAAAAGAGTATGATCAGAGTTGCTTTGTTGGAACCCATATTTCTTCATTGCTGAACTCAACCTACCAAACCACGCTCGAGGTGATTGTTTTAGTCCATACAATGCTCGTTGTAATCTACATGCAGTTTCTTTTCCTGATGTAACAGTATATCCTGGTGGGATATCCATGTAGATCTCTTCCTCAAGGTCACCATGAAGGAAGGCATTCTTCACGTCAAGTTGGTGCAATGGCCAATCTAAATTTGCTGCAAGAGATAACAAAACTCTCACAGTTTTTAGTTTAGCCACATGTGAGAAGGTTTCTTGATAATATATCCCATGTTTCTATGTATATCCTTTTGCTACAAGCCTCGCCCGATCAACTAACCCATATGCTTTATACTTAATGGAGAAAATCCACTTGCATCCTACCATCTTCCTCCCTTGAGGCAACTCGCTTAACACACATGTGCTATTCTTCTACAATGCCTCAAATTCCTCTTTTATAGCTTGAGCCTATTTTGGATCAGATAAGGCTTCTTCAATGCTACTCGGAATTTGACACGAGGAGAGTGTTTGTGCAAATGCCCTGATAGGTTTTGATAACCTTTGAGTAGATACATAATTTGCTATTGGATACTTGGGTTGTCGTTCTTCTCTTTCTGGGGAGTATCGATTTAGAGGTTTACCTCGATTGTGTCTGAAAGGTAAAACATAACCAACAGATGTATCTATAGCATTAGTTTGTAAAGGTGTGATAGGATAGCTTACCTCAGGGGTGTTCTCAGTAGGAGGATCATTGGGTACTAGAGAATGGAAGGGTACATCAACCACTTCATCTTCTCGGGTCTAGAAACTGGCTCCTTCATATTATTGGCACGATCCGAGTATGTTGGACTAGTGTCTAATATTCCAACATTAAGCCAATTTTGTTCTTCACCATAACTCTCCTCCTGAAGAGTGTAATTGGATACCGGTGATGGGAAAAAAACATTCTGATTCGAGGAAAGTGACATCTATGGTAATATAGGTTCTTTTAGTAATTAGATCATAACATCGGTAACCCCTTTTTTGTACACCATACCCCAAGAATACACATCAGACATCACATGGATCCAATTTAGTTCGTTGATTTTTATGGAGATGAAAAAAAGCAACACATCCAAAAATTTGGGGCGGAAGCATCAAAATAGTAGGCAAGGGAAGATGATCAGATAACACCTTTAATGAAGTCTGAAATTGTAAGGTTTTTGTGTGCATACGATTCAGTAGATACACAGCTATAGTAACGACATCACTCCAGTATTTATTAGGCATATGTGCACCGATTAGTAAGGCCCGAGCCGTTTCTAAAATATGCCGATTCTTCCTCTTTGTAGTCCCATTCTGTTGTGGGGTTTGTAAACACGAGGTTTCATGGAGAATACCATGGTTGTCCAAGTATGTCCAGAATTTTTGATTAACATACTCCCCTCAATTATTAGACCTAAGTATCTTAATTTTTTCAAAAAATTGTGTCTGAACCATGGTGTGAAATAGGTGAAATGTAGCAAATACTTCATCTTTATGTTTGAGAAGGTAAAGCTATGTCATTCGTGTACAATCATCAACAAAAATAACAAACCAACGATGACCCGATGACGTAATGACCAGGGAAGGTTCCCAAACATCAGAATGTACCAAAGCAAAATGAGTCATACTTTTATTCATGCTCATAGGATAAGACACCCTATGACTTTTTGCTAGGATACAAGTATCACATTTGAAATCTGAATGTGTGATATTTGAAAATAAACTGGGGAGTAGGTGCTTTAAATATCCAAATGATGGATGCCCAAATCTACGATGACATAGCCAAATCTGTCGTTCCTTGTTACCAACAATATGTTGCACGTGATTGGCTCTTCTTGAACTGAGGTCATCCACATAATATAGCCCTTCTCTCCTAGTACCACACCCAATGATCTTCTTGGTGAGAATATCCTGTAGAAGGTAAAAAGTAGAATATATCAATACTACACAGTTAAGGTCTGAAGTGACCTGACTTACAAACATTAGTCGGTTTGATAGAGAGGGTACAAGAAAAGTATTATATAATGATAATGAAGGAGATAAGGTCATTGTTCCATCTCTTGTAACTAGATAAGTGACCCCATTTGCATTGGCAACACGACTCCGTCTTGGCTGGGTTGTATTGGAGAGATCGTTTGGGTCAAATGTCATGTGATCTGTAGCTCCAGAGTCCAGAATCCAATCCTCTTTATCACTACGAGTAGAGATGTGAAATGCTTTACTTGAAATACCTAGATCCTGGAAAGATTCGGCCTGAGAAGTAAGGGATAGTGAGGCATTATTGGTAGCCACAGTGGCTCACCCAGTGGTGTCCTGTTTCTTCCATGCTTGAAGATCATTCCACCATTCTGGATACCCATGTAGTTTAAAGCAGTTTCACGTGTGTGTTTGGAGTTTCCGTAATGGCCACATTTCATGTCAAGAGATGGTGGATTTCCCGTGGATTTCTTGCTACCCAAGGAAGGTCCTATTTTTGGTGGCATTAGATTATGGTGTCCCTTGACCCCTTTAAAAGCCATAACTGCTCTGGGTGTCGTATCTACACCTGTGATCATCACGGTCTGCCTGACCTCTTCCCTACGGACGAATCCATAGGCTTGTTCCACCGTAGGGAATGGTTTGATCTGAAGCACATCACTTCGAGTTTTATCCAATCTATCATCAAGTCCATCGAGGAAGGTATACACTCGATCTTCCTGTACGATGGAGTTGTATTTTTGTATATCAATCGCACACTCCATTGGATTAGGACGACGGAAATCAATTTCACGCCACAACCCTTGAAGGTCATTGTAGTATTTTTCAATGGATCCACCCGCTTGCTTCGTATGAGTAACTTGACGGTGAAGATTATACACTCTGTCCCATCATAGTAAGTGGTAGCAGCCGAATCCCAAACCTATTTCGCAGTTGGGAATCGGATAAAATTTGCAATCAAGAAGGGGTCCATCGAATTGGTCAACCATAATTTGACAATGGCATTTTCAGTACGCCATCTCCTAAATGAGGGGTCGGTTTCAACAGGTTGAGAAAAATCTCCATTAATATATCCCAGTTTATCTTTGCCAGAGATATACATCTGCACCACCTGGGACCACAAGGCATAGTTGGATCCTCCCAACTTGATACTAATGGGAGCAATAGACGCTTCAGTTGGCGGAAGTTGTGAGCTGATCCGAGCTCTAGTTAAAACTTCCGTCATTTTTGCCGTCAAATCTTCCAACATGAAATTGGTAGTTAAATCTCTAAATTCGTAACCCTAAATCATTTCCTTCTCCATTCGTGCAGCCTTATTCGTAACCCTAAATCATTTTCTTCTCCATTCGCACAGCTCTCTGCGCTTTCTTCACGCTGCCCTCTCCGGCGCCTCTCTTCTTCTAATGGAAGAACCCTAGCCGACTACAAGCATCCAGCCGGAGTCATCCCTCCACCTGGTCCTCCATCTCTATGAAGTGGCGCTCTTCTTCTGCTTCGTTCCAAGTTTCTCCACGATAATTGCTAGACTGGTATGTAGAGAGATTGCACCAGCCCCGACGAGTAAGCGACGTTGGCCAACTATGATGGCTTCAACGAGTAGATAGACCTGAACCGCAGGTAAGCTGCAATGGCTTCAACAAGCAGCTAGATCAGTATGGCTCCCTTAAGGGTTCTATTGAGGTTGCGACGGTGGAACTGACGCTGAGTAGAAATGGTGACTCTAAATACTAGATGGTCGTAGCACTGGTGAGGCTGCACTGTCTACCCATCCCCTAAGGTTTTAGCCTTTGTTGTTACGCCTTACAACAATGTTCTTTGTACTTGTTCCCTTCTGGAGCACACTGATGTTGTTGTTTTACTTGATGTTATTATTATTATTATTTTCCAATATTGCAACTGATCGGTTTCAGAAATAAGAAATGAGAAACCAGAAACAGCTTCGGGACAAATATAAACCAGAAATCAGAACTCAGTAAAAAAACGAAAAATAGCAGCTACAATCAGCAGCCACACCAAAAATCAACAAATCAACAAATCAGAATCAGAAATCAAAAATGGTAGTTCCATTAGAAATCAATAGGTAGTTTCATTAGTCAGCAATATCCTGCTTTGATACCATGTCAAACATTATGTTTCTCTGATAATTATTAATTATATTTCATATTATTTCTTTTTTATTTCTATACAAGAGTTAAGATATATATATACAAAGAAAACGAAAATTAAACAATAACCATAATTCTTGCACATCCATGTTTTATAGCTCCACTAATATTATTATCTGCTTTATGTTTTACTCCACTAAACATTGGTGTCTTCTACTATTTTAGCATGCACCACGACACATACAATCAGTTATTACCTTATTTCACATTCGTACTGTTACATTTTATTCGCTTTTAGTATTGTTAGTTAACCTTATTTCACATTCGTACTGTTACATTTTATTCGCTTTTAGTATTGTTAGTTATATTGTTATATTTGGAAAAAATATATTATAACAACTTATATTAGACGTTACTAAACCAATGTATATATATGCTAACAACATGAAACCGTGACAGAAAGAGTGTATTTACGTAATAATTAGCTATATTTAAAAATATATATATAACCAGTTATAATTTTTTTCATTTTCACATAAATTAATCTTAATAATGTATACAAGAAGAAAATTGAACTTAAACTACTATAAAAAATATTGTGCTAAAATCATATTCAACTAAAAACAATATTAGGTAAAAATATATATATTTTATTCAAAAATTATTAAATAAATTAATATATTACTTATTTAAGTTAATGTTAGCTTGATTTTTTTAAAATGAGAACTATATTTTTAACTTGAGTTAATTGCATCCCTCTTTAAATGAGTAAGTTTAAATTTAACAACTCATTTAACATTTTTACAGTTAATTTAAATTGAGTAACTCATTTAACATTTTTACAAGAAATAAAATCATTGTCACTAAAAATACTATGCAAAATATAACATTTTCCTTATACCATTCTAGTTTATTGTTAGTGTGTTAGGTTGGCTCTTGTTTGTAGTTGTGAATGATACATTAAAATATTATTACCTAATATTTTTTAGAAAAAAAGTTAGAATAGTCTTTTTGATTAAACTTTAAGTGTTCTTTAGTCTATTTATTTTTAAATGGTGTCATCTATTTTTATTAATTGTTAAAAAAATATTATTTAATCTTTTTAATTATTAAAAATATGTTTATGAAATACAAACTTAAATATTTTTATTATTAAATTTGAGTTTAGGTCAATCAAAATATGAAAAAATGTGTATTTTTAAGGGTTAAAAATAAAAATTTAAATTTAATTAAAAAAGCAACAAAAATAGAGAGGAAATTGAGTTTGATATGTTTAGAGTTAAACACATAGAATAATCAAAATACTCCTTTAATAAATCAAAAATTATACTAAAATGATAAAAATATTAAAATAATAACGATTAAGTAATATCTGTCCTTTACCTATTTTTCATAACTAAAATATTAAATAATATTTTACTATCAAAATAAGTAATCAATCCCAAAATCATAAATAAAGGAAGAAAATGACATCTCCACCTTCTTTTCACTAGTAACTAATAATATTATTATGATTTTATTGTTTTCTTGAATATTAAATATATTACTATATTATTATTTTGATATTTATTATTTTTCAATATGGTTTGTTAAAGTATTCATTTGATAATTTATCAAATAATTTTTATGCACATAAAAATAAAAGATAATTTGATCATTTTAATTTTTTATTATTCTTTCATATTTTTTTATTTTTCTCTCTTTCTCCTCTTATTTTTTCATTTTTCTTTTCTTTTTCACATCTCTATCTATTTACATAAATTTTTTTATCATTTATTTTCTACTAAATCATATATTCAAATCCTAAATAATAAACAATAAACTAATACTAAACATTAAATATTAATTCTTAAATCTTAAACACTAAACATAAACATTAAACACGTGGAGAGAGAATAATAAAAAAAGGAAGAAAAATAAATAAATGATAATAATAATAATAATAATATTTTTAAATGATTAAAATAATATGTATTATGATACCATATCCTTTTAAATGGATATTTTTATTGTTTAAATAAAATTTGGTACGGTTAAAACAATATTTTTATTTTTAAAATTGTAGCATTAAATTCTTATGTAAAATTTTAAAATACGAAAACATTAATATTTTTGTTTGAAAATACCAAGCCATCTTGTTTTAAAAATTTATAAAATATTTGTTGATATATTTTAATTTATCCATATTTTAATTATTTCATAATTTATTTTATATTTCGTGACTTTCATGTTAAAATTCTCCTCTGGTCAGATAACTACAAGTAATAAGCGAATTGATTCGATATTAGATGCTAAATTTTAGTTTGATTTTTAAATTAAGTTATTTTTTATTAAAAAAAATTGTTGTATTTGATTTTAGAGTAATAATAGATAACATAACTTATAAATTTATATATATATATATATATATATATATATAAATAATAATATTTATAAATAAAAATAAAATCAAATATATATAATATATTATTATTTTAAATGTCTTAAAATTTCATATTTATAAACAATTTTAAATTAAAAATAGGTTAAAATTAGTTTTTAAAACTCGTTATCCAATGATGAATAATTTCAATTTTGCTATTAAGATGCATTGCTTTTGAGATTATTATGATATACAAATTCACACTCAAAATTACGTCGTATCGTTGCTATAAAACTGAAGCGCAAGCCAAAAAAAAAACGACAAAAAACACGAAATTATAAGGCAGCTCTCCGCTAAATTAGGGTTTTCAGATCTTCGTCCTTCCTCGATTTCCAGGCATGGGGGGTGGCAATGGACAAAAAGCGAAGATGGCTCGTGAGAAAGCCTTGCAGAAAACAAAAGCCGCTAAGGGTATTCATCAGTTTCTAATTTACATGTTCAATTTGTCATTCGCATCTATTCTGCTAATTGAGAAAATTCTGGTTTCTTTTGGTTAAAGAATTGAGAAAACTCAGCATTTAACTTTGTTTTGTACCTTAAATTTTTTTTCTTCGAGCTAAAACAAACAGAAACCTCTGCATTTATTTGTTTCATGTTCGTTCTTCCCCTTTTTCTTGGTCTATTAAGCCATGAGGATGATTCTCCTTTAAAAAAAACGTGAAAAGAAAAATCTTTTCAAAATGATCGATAAATTGAAGATGTTTTTTTTTTAATAAATCTTTTGTTTTGTTTATATATGCAGGAAGCCAACTTGAATCAAACAAGAAAGCAATGTCAATTCAGGTAATTTATCAGTTTATATATATTTTTGTGGAGTTTTGGGGGAGGGTGTGTTGTTAATGTTCTCCGGTTAACTATTGTGGTTGTCTATATTACTCATTCGAATCAAGTTGGTAATGTAAGTCCCTTAAGAGTTAAGGCTGTCAAAAAAATGAATTGGCCTATTCTATATCCTTGCAAGTAATAGTACATTGGATTTCTTGCCCTGTTATTATGACTTGATGGTATAATTATGACAAATGTACGTGACAGGTGTCTCATAATTTTAATCCTTGTTCTACAATGCATAACAAAAAGATTAAATTTTTACTTTATTTCTTGTTTTCCCCCCATGTTGCAGAATGATATGAACTATTAAGACGAAGACATTTTAGTTATGGTTGCTAAGAACTTTTTCGGTTGCTTTTGTGCTGCAGTAGCCAAAGGCTTCAATATTTCTTGTTAAGCATTTGTACCTGGTGATGTACATTGTTACGTTCTGCTTCATTGTTTAAAGAACATTCACATGAGCATCCTGGCTTTAGGATCTTTTACATAATTGATTTAACAATCAAGCAAACAACTATGTTGTCCATCTTGTGGTGTACTAAGTGTGATTTTGACTCTAATTATTGTGTTTGAGGATGCTGGGTGCAGTGTAAGGTGTGCATGCAAACATTTATGTGCACAACATCAGAGGTGAAATGCAGGGAACATGTGGAGGCAAAACATCCTAAAACTGATCCTACTATATGTTTCCCACATCTCAAGTAATGAACGATTGTGTGGGAACAAAATTGCAGCAGCTATTATGGGAAAGACTGGTCACGAACCTTTGTATAATGCTTTCAAGAATGTTATTTCAGAATTTGTAGCTGCATGTCCATAATTTCTAATATATATGTGTGTTTGTTTGATTAAGTGTAACTTGGTTATTGATGACCGTGAATGTGTTTCATCCATTTTCAAAGATGAGTTTGCTCTTTTTACAAAGAGTTAAAAAGTGCAGGCGTTTCTCTTTGTTTTGAAAATGTGAACCATGGGATTTCTTTTTCAAAAAAGTGCAAAAAAGTTCAAATGTTCAATGGCGATTGAAATATGATTTTCTTGTCATGTGGATGTCACGTGACATTTAACTTGAGGGTATTGAGTGCCATTTTAGAAAGAAAGAAAAATCAAACAATATGAAAGGAATCGATGAAGTTATACAGGCAAAGTTTTGATATACTACAGGTTTGGCATGTTATTCGTTGTTTATTGCAACTGTTCACTTCAGCTGACATTCTACTTGTTATCCAAGCATAAAACGGATTATGTGATTATGAGAAAGTTAAATACTTGTGCATACTGCTGCATTTTACAAATACAAACAAAATCAACCCTGCCTGATGTACAAAATGTTCCTTTGTCCAGGGGTAGTTGCTACGTATAAAAGACCCAATATGTTGAGCATTTACATCTATCATTAAAAAGGATAAAAATAGTAAGTTTAGTAATTAAAAGATACAATTTTAAAAAAATTAAAACACATATATAGGGATTAATAAAGGATGTTATTGGTAAGTTAATAATATTTTTTGTTTAAAATGTACATTTTAATTGTTTCTCTCATTTTTTGTTCAATTTGCTTGTATTCTTTCTGTTTAAACACAAGTCATTTTCAACCAATCGTATTAGGAAACTATCTCAGTCCATTCTTGGGTAAAGGCATTTTCTATTTCAAGCCAACAGGAGAAATTGTCATTCGGGAAAACTGCAGTGCCAAAATTATCGCTAGTAGATTCTAAAAATAAGTTGTGACTGCTGGCAAATGATAGCTGCCTGTAAATTCAATTGTCCTATTAATTACTTCAACAAAAATATCCAACATAAAAAATGGCCATGTAAAGTTCCTTCAGCAACTGCGTATAGCATGACAAAAGACAGCAAGAGCACTTTTAGGGTTTATAATACATTGCCAGATAGCAAATCAAGTCTGCTTTGCACGTGGACTTCTTATGATCAGGTTATTATGTCCGCATCCTGCTATTCTCTGCTGCTCTCACTTGAGAAAAATATGGATGTGCCTGCGGCAAAGTAACAGAATATAGCCCCAAATAAATTTATAAAAAAAATCCTAAGCATTATCAATAAAAAGAGAGCATTAATATGGATTTGTTCTGGGTGCACATTAAGGGAAGGTTCTTCCCATTAAATGAAAGTTATCCACTGATAAGAACCAGAACCAAACAAACCACTTTTATAAATAAGGCAATACAGAGCAGATCCCTTTTGAGATTAGCTACGATTATATAGGTCCATAAAAACAAAAACAAAAGAAGCCCTGTACACTTACCATTGCTTCTCTTGCAGTGAATCTGTCCTGATGATCGTATCGAAGGAGCTTATCCAAAAAATCAATGGCCTGGGTGTTATACAAACAGCATCAACACAAATGTAGGAATATCCTACCCATTGTATAACAATTTCAAAATGCAAAAGGTAAAATGTTTGAGAGGAACGTTGGATAGCACACCTCAGGAGAAACTAGATGCTGATTATCTGGATTGATAAATTTTGACCATGGCTTCCTGCTGTGCCTGCAGGAGGAAAAGAAAAAAAACCATCAAATTCTGTAGATCTCAGTGGTATTATTTATCATGCTTTATCTGGAAATACTTCAGTTGTATTTGCAAGCTGCAGTTCAGTGGAAGATGAAACAATGATCTTGGCAGACAGATAATTGAAAATATAACAGAACAACAAAACGATCTAGCCTGAACAATTGACAATTAATTGTGTGCAAAAGCAGTAGTGTCAAACTTACCTCCCAACAAGCGCATCAAGTTGGGGGTCAAGCTCTAAATGATATTTATTAAGATATGCATTCAACTCATCAGTTCCCAGTACCTGGAATAACAACGTGAGTAAACTTAATCTTCATGCAGTGACAATTAAGATAAGTGTGTAAACATGAAATTATTGCATACATATCCTAGATGATTTATCTAGAATTCAAATAGCCACAAAAGAGAGGGAAAGGGGAATAATCAAGAAGTGATTGGTGGTAATAACGTTAACGTTTGTTCTCAAATAACGTGCTTAAATCCTCACTTTCAAAGATCAGAGAAATTAGTAATTCTTAACATATATTATGCGAGTGCCACAAATTCCTCTGTAGCATCCACTACTTGTTAAGGGTCATTTCATCTAAAACAGAACTGACTATACCTTAGCGATTTTGACAAGCTGATCGTGGTTGTCATGACCATAAAAGAATGGCTCCTTACGGAATATCTGCATACATTACTAGAATAATTAGAAGGGCAAGAAGTAGTATCTTATTCACACTGCATAGTAAGACAATCTAAAATTATATAACACAATTAGAAATGTAAGCAATGTAGAACCAATATTTTTACCATTCCAGCAAACATACAACCAAGGCTCCACATGTCCAAAGAATAGTCATAATCCTGCAAATCAACCAGAAGTTCAGGGCCCTTAAAGTACCTGCAAGACAAGGAAACAATTATAACTTTTGAATTCAGAAGGTAGTGCAAAAAGGCATTTTCAAACTGATGAAGACTCCATGCTTCTTTCCATGTACCTTGAAGCCACACGAACATTATATTCCTTCCCTGGATGGTAAAATTCTGCAAGACCCCAGTCTATCAGGCGTAGTTTTCGTAACTCATGGTCAATCATGACATTGTGAGGCTTGACATCTCTATGCATAATTCCTTGTGAATGACAGTAATCTAATGCCTGCAATTTGAAGGTTGTAGGAATTTTAGGAGCATTGACAATGATATTAAGGTGCTCTACTCTCAACTGAAGAAATCAGTAGTTCCATTTTTTAAATTCCTTTTCTTTAGAATGACTCACACTGCACATGAGGAAATTGGATGAATGAATAAATCTTATTAACACAAGTTAATAGTTAATACATGATACTAAAGACTAAGAATAAAGGATGCTACTTTCAAAATAAATAGATCCAACCCTCAAAAAATTTCCAAAATAGCTTGAAATTTATTTAGTTAAAAAACAACAACAACAACAACAACAACATAAAAGACATTTACAAAAGGTACCAATCGAAGTGGCAAGAATATAAAAATTGAAATATATGAGCCTCCTAGCAAGCATAATAACAATTATGCTCACATAGAGAAGCAACGGCAAAGGAAATGTATAACAAATAAGGAAGCACAAATAATTCTATATAAATCTCAAACATGGTGATATGATAGGTTTAATAACATACCTAAGTTTATTTCTAAAAACACCACAGAAAATGAGTGACAATTGACAAAGATTTTGATAGAAGTTTCTGACATGCTTATATGACAAATTTAATAACTTAACCAACATTACTCTACATCATGCTGTCAGCATGAATATTAAATAGAACAAATTTCAGAAATCTCTATCTGATGGATCATAGCATGCTAAAACTTAAAAGGAACTATTAAACCACATCCAGTCAACCCCCAGTTTCTAAACCATTCACAGAAGCTAATCAAGAATATACATATTCAAATACAACCCTTACATAAGATACTGCCTTAATTTGTACATTTTTATTTTCTCAAAAAAAAAATTAAAGTTCGACCGGTCCATATCTTAATGTCCCACTGTTGAACCCTTGTCAGCATCCAACAAACTGCAACTGCAATTTGAGCAGCAAAGAACAAAAGAGTAAACAGAAGACAATTATATAAAGCAAATACATAAATTACCTTGAGAAGCTCATAAATGTAGTATCGAATGTCATAGTCAGTCAGTGTGGGATACAGAAGTTTAAAATCTGTAGTGTTCACATACTCAAATATCAAGCTAGGAGTTTTTGAGTGCTGATCTCTAACAATATCTAAAAGCTTGACGATATTTGGACCCCCACAAAGGTTTTGGAGTATCTTGATCTCTCTCTTTATCTGTATAGAGATCATTAGAAATATGTAAGCTCAATTAAATATTATAAGACAGAACTTACAATTATTGTTACAACATTTTACATTAACACATTAACGGAAGGACCCATATCATATGATACAGGGTCAAACACTCAGAGATGGAACTATATAAGAGGAGGGGTAGCCCAGCCACCTAACTCTCAACATTGTTCATATATGCATGCTATAATAGACGAAATATCAAAGATGTGTACTAAGATATTTAAAATGACTTGAGGTCTTTGAATTTGAAAATTTTTAGCCACAAAATATTCCTTAATTACATTATATTTATGATATTAACTTTACAATTCAATGTCCTCTTTATATTTAAGAAGTTTGAATGCGTGAACTTCTCATAAAATTCAAATTATAGAATAGAATTTTCTTGTGGCTTTTCATTTTACCATTTGGCCATTAGTAGAATGATGAAACCTTGGTACTTCTCCATGGAATACCCTAGTTAAATTTCTCTACCTCCAATTATTGTTTGGTCAAATTGAAGTTCTATTTTTGCCTATTACTTCTTGTGCACATTTTATTGGCACGTGTTCAAGCTTTATACATAAAAATTTTGGTTGCATGCGTAAGTGTGTAAACATAAATTAGAAAAAGTTCTTTATGTTTCAATTGATACCACCAATGGAAGAAAAACAAAAGATGTCAAAAATTTATATTTATACTTTTATATAATAATTTTCCACTTAAAACTTGGCTTCCCTATAATTTTCACTCTTATTCGTCGCTGACAACACTCCAGTTACAACTATATGGTGAAATGATGTGCAATTTCACGGTTGCTATTGCACTCACACAGTGACAATAAGATGTGCACAACCAAAGCAATGAGAACTGCAGTCATAATTTCCATAAAAAAGTTTAAATTACCTTCTTTTTCTTAACAGGCTTGAGGATCTTGATAATGCATCGCTCATTGTTATTGACATTTATGCCTTCAAAGACCTCACTGTATTTTCCCCTTCCTACCTTCCGAACAACCTCATAATCATCTTGATCACTGAAAAGAAGAACAGTTGAAAGCTCTTAACAAAACCCAAGAAAAGATAAATGAATAGCACAAGTCGAGTATCTCGAACATCACCAATCCTTAACTCTCTCTCAGAGTTCACGAAGACCTGTCTCAATCTATCCTAACCAAGCACCTCCAACTTCCTCAATTTTAAACAGCATAGAAAGATAAAGCCTCCTCAGTTCGACTTAATAGTGGTAATTAATACATTCAACCGGACAAGACTCATACATAGCAAAATTGCGTTTTCTATAAACTAACTGCAACGAAAAAATAAGCTCCAAGTTTTAGAATGAGTAGACCAAACTAAGCCAAATACTATTAATCAGGGAATCTAATTCTTTCATGTTCCAATATTTCTCCCAGAGAAAACACAAAACATCCAATAATTAGATGGTAGCAAAATGAATCACATTGAGAGAATTAATCGATTTCGATTAAAGAAAGAGATAAACAATTTAGGTTTAGGGATAAGTAATAGATCATACCCCCACTGAACGGTGAGGGACTCATAATCCCAATAATCCTTTGGGCGAACGACGTTAACGTCAGTGTAGACTCGAGCTTTAGACATGGCACGAAAAAATGGGATGAAAATCTCGCCGGGTCTGGTTACGTTGATCGCCGTGGAGTGGTTATAAGTAGAGAGATGAGGTTGGTTTGAACTTTGAAGTGAAGGTATGCGCAAATTAGGATAGTGCGCACTAGGCGCACTTGAACTGAGGAGGGCGTACGATTAGACGAAGAAGCTGATAAGACGAGTAAGAATGACTTGCGGGCGTATATATTACGATAAACGGGTTAAACGCCTTCCAATTACCCTTTAGTCGTGCAAATCAAACATACAATTTTCAATGGGTGCATTCATTTTCGGATTTGATGTCAAAGTTATCGATTAATCCATTTAGTTATATAAAAAAAAATTAAAAAAATAAATTTAATTAATTAATTATTATTTTAATCATTTTTTTAAAATAAATATATTTTTTAATATTATTCTTCAATCATTTATTTTATTTATATATTTTTTTAATTTTAATAATATAATTTTATTTTTAATTTATTTATCCACCTATTATTTCCTATTAATTTTTTGACTTTTGAGACAAACAAATTAAGAATATTATTATTTTTTTAATTTTACAAACTGGTTTTTCTGTAACTTGGTTACTGCTTTTTACCGGTTTCTATTAATGCTATTGTTATATTTATTCAATATCAGTTCTTATTAATTCTGTTCCGGATATTTTCACTTTATTTAATTTTATTTGATTCCATCTTTGCTTTATTTTGTTCCTTTGACTATTGTTATTATTTTATTGTTTTTATTGCATCTTTACTATTAAGTATTGTTATTGTTAGTATTTTTTCGACAAGTTATTTTTTTCTTTTTAGTTTTGTTTATTTTTTTTTCGCTTTTTTCATTTATGTATTAATCGGTAAATGAAATTAATATTTTAGTTTTGTTATCATTTGTTATTTTGTATAATTTTAATATTGTTTTTTTTATTTAATACTATTAATTTCATATTAAGTGTGTTTGTTTTCTTTACTTATTTTATGTATTACTAATTTTAATTAACTTTACGAAATATTTATATAAAAAAAATTAATTATTGTTTATGTTTTATGTATAAAATGTTTTAAAGTTTTATGTCTTTAGTGCTACTTTTTAAGGATAAATAATTTCTTTTTAAGAATAGTTTCATAAATATTTTGTATATAACTTTTGTGGTTATAAAACTTTATTCTTAATTGTGTATTTTTAAGAAAGAAAAACAAAAATAACTTCTGAAATTACCAATCCATTGTCCCAAATTGAGAATATAGTTGTGAATATTACTGACACTATTGTGAGTGGTTTTAATGTGAACTAACTAATAAGACCTTTTATGGGTCATGGGATTATCCTAATATTATCGTTTTTTGTTATTTTGAACCATGTTGTGGTAGAGAAATCTTTAAGTTTAATGGCTTAAACTTAAAGATATGAAAATTAAAGTAAGATGATGTTTTATCTCACCACGTTGAATTTAACAAGGTTCTTGACTAAAGAAGCTCACAATTAACCTGAAGGTGAATAAGATTTTTAGTTTGTTAGTACTATTGAAGAATGAAAGCATTCTGATTACCTATGTTGGAACTATATTCTAAATAACCTAATTGATTCCTTGTACAATGGGTACAATAAGGAGAAGATGACTAAAGACTTGTGAAAATCATTGGACCAGAAGTATAAAACTAAAAATGTCGTTGTCAATAACTTTTTGGCGGGTTGTTTTCTTGATTATAAGATGGTGGACTCTAAACCTATATGCAGTCACGTACGTGAAATCCAAAATATATTAACCGAGATGTATGATGAAGGGATGGTACTTAGTGAAACCTTCCAAGTTACAACTATTATTGAAAAGTTGCCCCCTTCGTGCATATAATTCAAAGTCTATCTTAAGCACAAGCGAAAGTAAGTGTCTTTGAAAGACTTGCTGATAAGATTCAAAGTGAAAGAAGACAAAAAAAATTATTCTAAAAGAGGGTATATCCCATCGACACCCAAGGCTAATGTGATGAAGCATGGTCAAAGTTTCAAGCACAATAAGAATAAGGGCAAGGGCAAGCTAAAAAGTCTAAGTTGGGACCTAGAGAAGCAACTTTAAGAAGTCAAACTTCAAAGGGATTTGTTTTAACTGTTAGAAGACATGGCATAAAGCCCCAAACTGTAAGTTTTCAAAAAGAAATAAGAATCGTGAGGTAAATATGGTTGACGACATCACTCATGATATCTCTGATATTGAATTGTATGCAGTCATTTCTGAGGTGAAGTTGGGCCCAAAAGAATGGTGGATTGATACTAGTACAACAAGACATGTATGCTTAGATAAAGAGCTATTCACTACTTTTGAACTAGTGAAAAATGGAGCAAAGTTCTTCATGAAAAATTCTGCCATATCAGTTATTCAAGGGCAAGGTCAAGTCAAACTGAAGATGACTTCTATGAAGGAGCTTACATTAAAAAATGTACTCTATGTTCCATACATTCTTAAGATTCTTGTTTCTAGCTCATTGCTAAATATGCATAGCTTTTGAATAGTGTTTGAATCTGATAAGGTTGTTTTGACCAAATTTGGAATGTTTGTGGAAAAAAGGTATGTATCTAATGGGATATTTAAGCTCAATGTAATGACTATAAAACTAAGAATATTAATAAGATTAATTTTTCTGCTTATTTTCTTGAGTAATGGAAGATTAGGTCATGTTAATTATGATATATTGTGTAGACTAATTAACATGGAACACATATCCGCATTTCAAATAGATTCAAAGTATAAATGGTGAGACTTATATTGAGGTAAAAATAACTAGGTCATCATTTCATCCAATGGAAATGAACACTGAATCCTTTGACTTAATCTATAGTGATCTATGTGATTTGAAATTTATTCAAATAAGGAATGGTGATAAGTATTTTATTACTTTTGTTAATGATAGTATGAAACATTGCTATGTGTTTTTGCTTAAAAGCAAAGATGAAGCTATAGAGAAATTTATTCTTTATAAAACATAAATTGAGAATCAACTAAAAAGGAAGATTAAGGTACTGTATAGTGATCATGGTAGTGAATATGAAGCACCATTTGGTGAATTATGTGCACAACATGGAGTTATCCATGAAACCATAGTGCCTTATTCACCTCAGCAAAATAGAGTTGATGAATGTAAGAATCGTACCTTGAAAGAAATGATGAATGCAATGCTATTAAGTTTTGGGTTGTCACAAAACTTGGAAGGGGAAGCTATTTTGTTAGCTAACTATCTTTTAAATAAGGTACCCCGAAAAAAGACACATAAGACACCGTATGAATTATTTAAAGGAATGATACCTTCCTATAAATATTTACGAGTATGGGGTGTCTTGTTAAAGTAGTCGTACCTATACCTAAGAAGGTGAAGATAGGTCCAAAAATAATAGTTTGCATCTTCATTAGATTTGCACATAATAGTAGTGCTTATAATTTTCTTGTGCATACTACTACAAAAAAGGGTATTAAAGTCGATTCGTTGAATCGATTTCAAATGAAATGACTTAAAATTTAAAGTCGGTTCAACGCGTGAACCGACTTTAAATTTTTTACAAAATTTACTCATTTTCTATTATACTCAAATTAAAACATGTATTCGATCACTAAATAAAATAACAGAAAAAAAATTGTTTAATAAATAGTTTAAATAATAAAAATAATTAAAAAATAAAATATTAATTAATAGCAGAAAAATTACCATGGTGTTGTTTTATGTTATTCAAGATCATCATATTCTTCTCTTGATGTTATAATACAGACCTACATATATAATACAAAAATTTATATACATAAATAATAGCACATAATAACAGAAAAAATATGAATAATAAGTGCGTAAGATTAATAGAAATACTTACAAGAATAAATGAAGTGACAAAATGAAGGAAATGAAGAAAAAATGGTGTTTTATAAGTGAGAAATGTGTATAAAAAATTTGAGTATTTTGCTCAAAAACTAGGAGATCTAAAATATTAATTAGAGAGGAAGAAAACCCACTAACCGGCGATGGAATTGGTGGTCATAGTTAGCCGAAAAATGAGAAAGAGTGGAGGAGAAGTAGATGAGGTTTTGGGTTTTTGAGAGTTATGCAGTACTTGGAATAGTTTTTGTCTGGGGAAGAAAGAAGAGAAAATAATTTATCCACGTATATAGCATCAGTTGACATATTGAACCGACGCTATCCACGTAGGACATAGCGTCGGTTGACACTTGGAACCGACACTACGTCCACAAGTAGCATCGATTCAACACGTCAACCAACGTTACATCCTATGTGGATAGCGTTGGTTCTACACCGAACCAACTTTAAATTCATTATAAGTCGATTTTTTTCAAAAACCAACTTTATATATCGACTTAAATACCCCTTTTGTAGTAGTGGCATGAATCAAAGATCCTAAACATACACAAGAACACAATAATAGAATCAAGGAATGCATCCTTCTTTGAACATGAATTTCTTGGTAAATCTCAAAGAGAATTAAGTTGGTCTAAACAAACGTATGAGATTATGGATGAAGATAGTCAAAATAAAGAACCTGAATAAGAGGTTAAGGATAAAGTTGAGGTTGAACCTAGACATAGTAAGAGGACTAGGACAGAAACATCCTATAGTTTAGATTTTTTAACCTACTTGCTAGAAAGTGAACCTCAAACCTATGAAGAGGAAGTGAATTCTTCTTAAGGTCCTCAATGGAAAGAAGCCATTAATAGTGAAATTGAGTCCATTCTATAAAATCACACTTGGGAACTAGTTGATTTACTTCAAAGTAGTAAAACACTCGGGTTTAAATGGATTTTCTTGAGAAAATGTAAATCAAATGGATCAATTGAAAAGTATAAGGCTAGGCTTGTAATTAAAGGATATAAACAATGACATGACCTTGATTACTTTGATACTTATTCTTTTGTGACGAGAATAACATCCATAAGGATGATAATTACTATCATCGTTCTACGAAATCTTGAAATAAATCAAATAGATGTAAACATGGCCTTTCTAAATAGAGAGTTAGATAAATAAATCTACATGAACTAACCCAAGGGTTTTTATGGCCTAGAGTAAGAAGGAAAGTTCTTTAAATTGGTGAAGTCTATATATGGTTTGAAACAAGTACCAAAATAGTGGCATGAAAAGTTCAATAACATCATGAGGACAAATGGTTTTAAAATCAATGAATATGAAAAATATGTATATGTCAAGAATAAAGAATATGGTTATGTTATATTGTGTCTTTACGTTGATGGCATGTTAATTGTGGGTAATAATGATCAAATGATCAAATTTATTAAGACTATGTTGAATTTAAGGTTTGATATGAAAGACATGAGACATGTTGATGTAATTATGAGAATTAAGATATCAAGTAGTCTAATTCCAAGTCAATGTCATAATGTTGACAAAATACTTGAGAAATTCAACAATGATGATTTTGGAATTGTGAGAACACCAGTAGATATAAATCTATACCTATCTAAGAATAAAAGTGAGAATGTGTCCTAATTAGAATATTCTAGAGTGATAGGAAGTTTTATGTAATTGATGAGTTGCATAAGACCAGACATAACTTACTCTATAAATAAACTAAATAGATATATCAGTAATCCAAGATCTGATCACTGGAAAGGTATTACAAGACTACTTAGATACTTAAGATATACACATACCTATGGACTACACTACATAAAATATCCAGTTGTATTATAAGGATACAGTGATGCAAATTGGATATCTGACATGAAAGATTCAAAATCTACCAGTGGATATATATTCATACTCGGTGGTGCAGTTGTTTTATGGAAGTTTTCTAAACATACGTGCATTGATAGATCTATGATAGAATTTGTGTTCGTCGCTTTGGATAAATGTGATGAAAAAAGTTGAATGATTATGTAATTTTTTAGAGAATATTCATAAATGGATGAAGTTTGTACCTATAATATGCATCCATTATGATAGCCAATCTACTATTGGTAGGGCATAAAGCAATATGTATAATGATAAGTCTCGACATATATGTCGTAGACATAATACCATTAGATATTTACTCTCAATCAGGGTTATCTATATTGACTATGTGAAGCCAAAGAATAACATAAAGGATCCCTTAACTAAAAGGTTAAATCGAGAGTTTTTTGATAAGTCATCTAGAGAAATGAGACTAAAGCCTATGAATGAATAAGGATTTGTAAAGAAAACCCAACCTATTTGACTGAAGATCTCAAGATCTAGGTTCAAAGAGACAACCTAATTGTAAAGTCTTAATGAGATCATTGTATGGATTTACCCTCAATTCTATTTCTATGATGAAAATAGTGATACATACCTATAAGATATAAGGTAAGTTAAGACTTTTAATGATTCTTACGAAGAGAATACCGAGTAGAGTATGCGGGTTACTCTTTGGATTAATTTTATAAATAAGAGATCACCTATGTGAAGGGAATAATGGGGCTATTTCGAAAGAGAATTGTATATGGGCTCAATTCTTTAGAGACTCTCACATAACCAGACATATATTCATGCCCAAAATGAACATAACAGTGAGAATTGAATTGTGTCAGGGAAAATTCTTGTGTGAAATATGTCATCGCTTACATAAATGATAGAAAAATTCAAGAATATTGCATCTTCTTGTCAATCAATAAGATAAATATATTTTCACAGGAGAAGGTTCAAAGGGTAACACTTACCTATCCTATGCAAGTTTTGAATCGTTGAACTCTATTTTCGTATGAAAATTTGATTTTAAATCTAGACTAATTTTTATTCATATAAGAGATTGTTGGAAAATATTTGAATTAAAATCATTGAAACGAATATTTAATGGTAATTTATTTTTTTAGTTACTTTTCTTTTCTACTTGCCTTCGATGTTTTAATTTATTTTAGTTACTTTTCTTCCTTCTATTTCTTTTTCGTTTCTCTTCATTTCTCTATATATTAAAGAAAAAACAAAGACAGAGAAGAGAGAAAGTGAAAAGGAGAAAAGAAAAAAAAAAGAAAAGAAACCCATAGAGAAACATAGAGGAAAGAAAAATGCAGAAAAAATCAAAAAAGAAAAGAAAAATATTTTTTGTATTTTATATCTAGAGTTAAGTTTCTCCAATAGAATTTGGACATTTTAAATTTAATGGAATAATAAATTGTAGTGTAATTTTATTATTATATGATCGTTGTATCCTAGAAAATAAATTTATGTAATTTTCCAATACTCACGATGAGTAGAAAAATTATCTTAAATTTATTGTGTGATATATAGAACTCGATCATTTACTCTATTTAAATTTTATGTTATTTAAATTTTTTTTATAATTTCTACATATATTTATATTTATATTTATGTATTTTTAATTTTAATAATATAATTTTATCCTTAATTTATTTATTTATATATTATTTTCTACATTAATTTTAATTATTTTAATTTTTATCGTTTAAATATATTGTTATAAAGCATGCCGTTTTAAGACTAATATTATGTTTTTTTCAAATAAATAAAACAATGAAAGTAGAATATTCAAATTTTTATGTGATGATGATAGGATGACAAAATTTATTCTATATGGAGCAATATTAGATGAAAATAGAAAAAATACCTTCCAATAAAAATGACAATTTTCTAGCGCGTTTTTAAGGAAAACATTTAGAAAGAATGATAAATAAAAAGGTTTGAAAGGTTATGTTTAACAGGAAAAAGACAAATTGGATTTGAGTTTTCATCAAGTATATATGATAAAATTGTAAAATTTGTTTTTTATTATGGAAATGTTGTAAATAAATTAATGTAAATATATAAAGTTATGAAATATTAATACTAAACTAATTAAGATATGAAATATTCCATATAAATGAGAAAAAACAAGAGTAAATTTTAAAGAAAATGAATGGCAAATGTTTATGAGTTTAGGATGTTCATGAGTCTTTGATTTTGTAATAATACGTAATTATTATAATATCAATGATTCTTTTAATTTTTTTTATTAAATTTTTTTAATAGATAATTTATAAATTTTAATCTATTTATATGTAAAACGTTAATCATCAATTTCATTAACTCTCAAACATAAAATTAATAATTTTTTGATTTTTTTGATTTTTTTTCTTTTTAATTATCTACTAAAAAATAATTAATACATAAAAGTAATTATTTTTTACATTATGTATAATATTTTTAAAAAATTTTAATTTAATTTATTGTTAAATTAAATTATATGTAAAAAATGAAAATATTATTTATTTATTTATGTTTGCTACAATTGTAATTTTCATAAAAATTATAAATTCATTCTTTTATAATAATTATAAGATTATAATAAAAATATTACCTGAAAATTAAAATAAAGTGAAACCTAACGGCGTGAACAACAAATGCTACCTTAAACTAATATCATAATACCATAAAATAAATACTATGACATTTAAATTACGGGCAAATGATATCTTATAACCTTTAATAAAAATACACAAAAGTTTCATATTTATTAAGTGGTATATAAAAATCTTATAACTTAAAAAAAATGTACATTGATTCTAAATTTGTACATCATTTGATAATTATAAAAATTTTGTGTATTTTTATTGAAAGTCATAGGAATCTTAGTGCCTTTCAACCTTAAATTATAGGTTTTTAATATTATCAAAACTAATATTCATTAATGAAAACTTTATCTAAATACAATAGCACAAAAGTATATTAAACATGAAAAAAATAGAAAATTTATGCATTTTTGTAACAATAAGAAATTTGATTATGATAATGTCACCATCTAAATTATATTATATGGGAGAAATACTTTGATATTAGGTCACACATCATCAATCAATATATGAAAATATACTCGCTACATTTAATACATTTGATTAAATATATAATTAATTAGAATTTTAGTTAAACAAAAAGATAGAAAATAAAATAAATAGATAATTGAATAAAATTATATTAAAAAATACATTGATAATGAAATCAATTATTTTAGGACAGGCTATTCAGTATGCATTAAATCACATAACATGACCTATCTGACTAGTTTTGATCAAAAAAATCTCTATTTACTTATGTTTCAGTCATTTATTATTTTTTAAAAATGAATCTAACTATGGTATAATTTATTTTAAATAAAAGTACTCTTTAATTAATTATTAATGTTGTGAATAGGATGAACGTACTTATTTAACTCGATTACAAAGGTGAAGTCTCCAATTTCAATGTCATCCTATTTATTGATGTTTCAGAAGAAATCTCAAAACTGCCTATAATTCAAAATGTCTTGTGAATATGCCCAATTCATAATAATTTTGTTTGACATGCCTACTCTATCAGCATTGTAAGAGAAATTATATAGTAGAATCTATAACAATAAGGTCAATGAAAAAAATGCTTTCCATCATACAGCTTTAGGTTGGATTTGTTCAAAATCAAAAACTTCAAACATTGTGCGTCTTACATCCGGCTTCCCGTAAATGGTGTATGAAAGACCATGAAGGGCTTGTTGAACAGCTGTTGTTGCTGGATTCCTAAGTCTACGATTGTGCTCATATTTATCTTGAACTTCTTCTGAATAAATGATAAACTGATGAAGACGCTTCTCTCTCAAGTACCTCCCACAGAACTTGTTCATGAGAACACGGCGATGCCTTTCTTGTAGCCATATTCCAGGAGCATCTAAGTGCTTCATTAGCAATCTTTCAGCCATTACCAGATCCTAATGATGGAAATCATGGACCCTCAAATAAAGTTTGAAAATAAAAGAAAAGAGGCCTGACTTAAGCAATACAGTTATACAGCAAGAACCAAGAATTTAACATTAAAATTATGAAAAAGCTATGTGTCTTGAATAATTGATCCATAAATGTATCTAGTAAAACATTTTACCTGAATTTTTTGGCCAAGATATTCTAGTCGCTCGTAGCAAAACCGAGGGTGCTCAAACTTGTACTTGGATGGATGCAAGAAACAGAGCTGTATACAGTGGAAATTGAAAACCCAAAGAAAAAAATAACTGAATTTCACAATGTGAAAAAATGAAGTTTTATTTATAAGGAAATTAGATTGTTTGTGGGTTTCAGTATGGGAGAACAGTCAATGGTTCTCTTCTTGTGAAATCTAAAAGTAAAGAAAATAAGGTAAAGGTGCACCTTCTAGTTACACAAGTGGAACACATAAATTCCGTAGTTTTTTAGAAGATCACATAAGTCTTATTGCTTTCATAAAATTTATAATAAAATCTTATTTTTACCGTTAATTGAAAAATTGAACTATATTATGTCATATGTTAATCATGTGATCAAATTTTTAATGTTATTTTTAACCATTTACAGTCACCTTAATAACCTCAATAAAATTACCATTCTATAAATATCATTACAAATTTGATAATATGATTAACAAATGACAAAATCAGGCCTAATTTCTCAGTCAATATTTAAAATAGGACTTTAGTATTCATTTTATGGAAACAACAAGATCTATGCGCTCTACTTGTGTGAGCTACAAGACCCCTGACACCTTTCACCTAAGAAAATATAGTGGTAGCTTCCACCATAAAAAGAACAGAAAAATAATTCAAGGTTCAACATCCCAAACCATTTTTATTATCCTGTTAACTTGAAAATTAAGCTGCACTGTACATTACACGAATAAAAATGCTAAGTTGGTAAGTTATGGACATAGCTATATGTAAAGGAAAAGGGCAGCAAAAGACTACCTGTAGCCCAAGTCCAAGTTCAATGTTCCTGGCTTCAGTGATTTCTGGAATTTTATCCTTCATTGCTAAAGGATATCCCAGTGCACGCATGACATGGTGTTTGCAATCATAATCCCATATATTACCTCTGAATCGGTGCATGCCTGGTGGAACACAGGCTCTGAAGAGTCTTGGATGTGCAAACAGAGCATCTTCTGGAGGCTGTATATAGTTAAAACACGTTATTGGCAGGGGAAAAATCAAACCACTTAGTGAGTTTCTAAAACACAATTTGATTCAATCAATGATCAAAAAGCCATTTCCTTTTAATGACTCTAAACTACTCCCTTTATGACTTTAAACTGCAAAATGTGCATCTAAATCTTAATATGTTCCATTTAAATAGTATGGTGGTGTTTGTAGCAGAAGGCACGAGCACAATGATTATTTCTTTAATGGAGGAGAAAGTAACGTAGGACTTACCCTGTAGGCAGCAACATCTTGCCAGCTGAGTTTTCTGCCTTCAAATTCAACTGAAACATAATCAACATCTTCGAGTTGTCTCCTTAATTTTGGCTGGCAATCTTCCGCATCAGGATCCATCCCAAATACCTCAAAAAGAACACGATACACTTCTGGCATACCAAAACACAAATAGATTGCTCCAAACATTGCCCAAAACACGGACCTTGCAAAAGAAAAAAATATTTAATCATAAAAGATCTTTCGGTATAAATTTTTTAGATGAGACATGTCAATGAACATAGCTGAAGGAAATTGTTTTTAACCCTTTAACCAAAATGTGCCCTACATGTAATAAATGCAAACATATCAAATAACTATTAGAAAGCTTCTCCATATCATCCACCAACAAGTTCCGTATGAAACTTGCTCCTTTTGCTAAATACACGTGTGGTGTACAGCTTCGTATGCAAAAGCTAAATTTACAATAGTTCAACTTTCATCACCGAAGTAATAATATTCAGGACTCAAAAGGTATGAACGAACTTATGCAATAGCTCCCTGATACTCAAAGACTCAATTAACAAATATCTACTAACACTATAATTTTTAGGAAGATGAGGCCCAAAATATCAAACAATCAATATCCGTTCACTCCCTCAAAGATCTTTATACTTGTTTAAGCATAACTAGAAAAGCATATAACCTGAAAACAATAAATCATTTAAGCATAAGTTTTTTTTCCCATGGCATGATACAGCCTCAACCCCCCACCCCACCCCCAACAGTTTCAGCTACAGTAACTGAAAAGCTCTGCACAAATTAGTATCCCTCATTTTTCAAATTTAATTCTATTTATCATATTGTATGGACACCATTACGTATTTAAGAACAATGAAGCAAGATACTTCCATGGAGTGTGGCTTGATAATAATTACCTAAATTTCAAAGAGCATCGTGAGCAGAAGCATAAAGCACAGATAAGCACAATCACATTAGTTGACCAAAACAAACATTGAAGCATCGACCATTTAATTCACCGTCCCACTAATCTTCCTCATAAGTCATGTATATTCTATGATAAGGAAGTAAGAAGTACAGAGCAATAACCAAGTGCTACACTTTCATTCAATGTGATTGCATTATGTTTGAGCCTTATGACAGGTAAAGTATAACCAATTGTTTTTCCTATTTAGCCCAAACTTGTAAAAGAGAAATGGAACATCTAATACACCAACATAATCAAATCCAATACTTGATAGGGAAACTCAACTATCAAGTCAGTGTTTAGAATCCATAGCAACTTCACTCACTCAAGAACCCTATTATAGGTAGC
The DNA here is from genome assembly GCA_033030585.1 of Hippophae rhamnoides. Taxonomy (NCBI): domain Eukaryota; kingdom Viridiplantae; phylum Streptophyta; class Magnoliopsida; order Rosales; family Elaeagnaceae; genus Hippophae; species Hippophae rhamnoides. The sequence continues at coordinate 32,021,263 of CM065430.1, forward strand.
TTTTGCTATAGTACCATAATACTAGTACATATAATACAAGATGAAAACAAACAAAGGAGATCTTTTTAACCAGCAAAAACCTCAATTCCAAATTAAAAGGGAATAAAAGAAGTTAAAATGATAGGCAAAGAACATACTTAACCGGTGGTTCCCGATCTTTCCTAATCAGCTTATCCATATCATCATATGGAAATATCAAGTTTTGCAAACTAGCAGCTTTAATCCACTGGGGCAAGTTCCTCTTTCCAATCAAAGCAAAGACTCTCTCCCTCATTGGACCAGGCGACTCTCTTGGATATCGTTGCAAGAAATACTCGGCCAAAGCCAATTCAAGCACATACTGACCCAGAAACAACAACCTCGAATGCCCAGACTTCACGTGCCGGGCTTTCGATCTCTCGCCAGATGGATGCTGAAAAGCCAAGTACAACAGAGTATCGAATTGTTTTGCTGGGTTATCATCCCCGTAAGTATCAGACGGCTCAAGTGGGTACCCTAGAGCTTGTTTGGCTTCAAGTAAATACTCGTCTATCCACGTTCTATCGGCATTGTTGAGCCGCGAAGAGGGCAAACAAGAACTTAGTAATGGAAATGATTTGAGAGACAATTGTGGGCTATTGAGAAATCTCTCTGTTAATTTCTTGTCGTCCAATGGGGGTTTAAGTACGAAATTCTTTGGGAGAACCTTCTTCTTTGGAGAGGTAGTTTTCTTACGCTCCGCGAGCTCTTTGAGAAGCCTTTGTGGACTATTTTTGGGGAGTTCTTGCTGTGAATCGACAGCTACTGAAAGAATTTGAAACTTTTGCGTTATGGGTTCTGTTAATTTGTGACTTTTGAGTTGAATTTGAATTGGAAAAGGAGTGAATGAAGAAGAGAAAGAGTAAGCAGTTGAGCCAGGAGGCGAACAGGGCTTTGGGATGTTAATGAAGGTAGACGAAAGGTCCATTGAGCTTTGATACAAGAGACGATTTCTTTACAAATAGTTGGTGATTTAGACTGTAATAGAATTGGGTTTGGTCGCCATTGATGGAGGGTTTTGCGACGTGCGCTTGCAGGGTTTTGGAGGTTGGTTAAAGCCTTAAAGCCTTAAAGGATAAGGTGGGGAATATCCTGGCACAAACTTGGTTGCAGAGTTTCTTTACCATGGGCACTACTCGGTCCATCTAATTTTGATTTAAAATACTAATTAAATTAATATTTATTAATTTATTAAATTAAAAACTAAAAGTAATATATAAAATATTGATTAAAAAATATTTAATTAATTAATTTATATTTATTTGAATGATTTAATTTATAATTTAAATTTATTTATTTTTTAAATAAACTTAAATAATTTTAATTATATGTTAATCCTTAAATTATAATTATATATGTATTAATTTTCAATTATAGAGATTTTTTTTAATAATGATTAAATTTTTTATAACAAAATTTAATTTAAATTTTTTATTAATTATAATATTTTTTTAAAAATAAACTTCTTCCTAAGAATAATATAAGTTGGTTCTATTATAAATGTATAAAATTAAAAATAAATATGTATAAAATATGTTAAAGTTTTTAAGTTTTTAAATTGACACTGAATCGATCTGTATATTAATAATATGAATATTTATTTTTTTACATTTTTAAAACTGAAACTAATCAATATAGACTTATAAAATTCGATTTGGTTCAATTTTAATCAAATATATTGATTTATCGGTTATTATATCTGCTTGATATTATACATAATACATGTTCGTGACTTAACAAATTACAGTACCTCATTACTATATAGCAAGGTGATGAAGATGAAAACTTAATAAATAAGGAGCTCTATACCATAGAGTGACAATGATATATAGCGAGGTAATGATGATCAAGACCTGATGGGTTAAAGATTCTGTATCATAAAGCAACCTCAATATATAATGCGGTGATAGAGATAAAGATTTGATGAGTTGGAAGCTTTGTACCATAGAACGACCTCAATATATAGTGAGGTGATAAAAATGAAACGTAGATAAAAATAAAGACGAGATAAATCTAGAGCTCTGTACCATATAACGACTTGGGTGAACAATTCCAAAACCTCGAATAATTTGTATACAACGATTTAGTTAGTAAAAATTGTATTACATATATTTTAAATACATATAAATTGGTGTTCATAATAATCATCTTTTGTTAAAATAACTATAAAAATAATAAAACTATTTATTTTTTAAAAAAAATTCATCACTCATACTATGACTAATATAAATATAAATTTATGTTCATGTATCATTTTTCAAAATTTTATCCTAAAGAACTCTATTTTATCTTTCTCAATTCTCAATTTTATTTTTTAATATATACAATTTTTATTTTTAAATTTAAAAATTTAGATAAATTTTAAAAGGGTAATTTTGAAATTAAATTTTCATTATTTTCTTAACACTCATAAATAACTCAATCATTTTAATATTACTCAAAATAGTTAAAAAGTATAATTTAATGAAAATTTATTATAAAAGAAATATAAAATTAAGATTTAAAAGTTAAAAGTTAAAAGTTAAAAGTTAAAAAATTGAAAAATTAAAAATTGATTGTGAAACATGCAATGAGCTACATACAATTTCTAATTTCTAAGGTTTAAAATTAAAATTAAAATTATTTATAAAATATCTTTTTAAAACAATTAATAATTATAGGCTCATTCAAATTAAATTTAATCATATAATATAACTGCATTTTAATATGAAATTTTATTTTTAATCCTCTCTACATTGACTATACATGTTTTTTTATAATATAAAAAACATTTTTTTTACATATTAAAAAATATAAAATTATATAAATAACTATATTATGTAAAATGGGTTGAAATTATTCATTATTTTCTTTTAACTTTTCATTGTTAAATAATTTATTATTTTTTCAAAATTAACCAAAATTGAATAAGGATATATGATTATTGTAATCTAAAATTGTAATTAATCAAAATTAAATATATATTTATATTATATTTATATTATATTTATATATATATATATATATAATTATATAATAAAATACATATTTATTATTATATATTCAATACTTTAAATTATTAATTAATTTTTTTTACATAAATATCTTTTTATTTTACTTATTTTTCTAAATAGCTGAAGAATAAAAAATATAATGTTAATATTATAAAATCCTTATTAATTTTTATTGTGTAAGTATTATTTTAACACTTTAATTTTTTTAGCAAAATTTAAAAAAACCAAAGTTATATTACAAAGAAATTATTATCAATTTATAGCTAATATATTCTTATATTTTTAATTCTTAAGTAATTTTTTTTTTTTTGCAGGAATATCTTTCCAAGTCATTTTTCTTGTATAAAACTTAAGTAAGAAACACATGGATAAAATATTCTTACATTGGAGATTGAGTACCAACTACTATATAGGTAACTTAAAAATGTGAGTGTATACTTAAATTTTATCAAATTTTAAAAATATTATTTTTATTTATGAAAATTTTAAAAACTCTATTATAATTAGAACTTTTTTATAGAAATTCATAAAATATAAAAACAAGCAATTAATTACATTTTTAAACTAATTTTTATTTATAAATATATGCAATATTTATTTTGATAAACGTTGATTCAAGTAATTAAAAATTGAATAACAAATAGGTAAAATATTTGAAATAATTATTTAAGCGTAATTTAACTAACAATTTGGTGTTTCAAGTGATATGTTTGAATCACTTTAAATATTATTTTATATTTTAAAAAGAAAATTATTTAAGCTATTAACTCTATTAACTATAAAATATAATTAATTCAAAATAAGTAGAATAATCAACTTAAATAAAAAAAATATAAGTTTGATTTGATTTAAATTTATTAGATTTGGTTTCCAAAAAATAATTATCACTCCTAGTTGTTGGTTATTATACTCAAATCTTAATATGTTCAATAAAAAACATTTAATTTGTTAAGTAGAATTTAGAATACATAACTCTAAATTTATTAATATTAGATCTAAACAAGTAAATAAACTATTTTTATTATACCAATAATAAAAGAAATTATAACACCTTTTAAAGGTAACTCACAAATTGAAGAGAAATACAAACACTTAAAGAGAAAGGTCTCAACTTACACTTAAACCAAGGATATAAAGACTTATTTGTTTTTGATAGAATGATTAAACCAAATGCAAGGTATGATATTTATAGTCTTTACCATGCAATCTATATGACACAAATATAAAACTAAGAAATAATTCTAGTCACACAAATATTATCTATACACTTCTCTTTTCTACATCATTCAACCATTCCATTTATTTTTCTACATCATTCAACCATTCCATTTATTTTTCTACATCATTCAACCACTCTATTTATTTTTCTACATCCTTCAACCACTCCATTTTATTTCACTATATCATTCAACTATTCCATTTATTTCCCTACATCCTTCAACCACTCAATTTATTTTTCTACATCCTTCAATTACTTCATTTATTGGGTTGGTGTTGATTTTTAACATTTCCCCTCAGTACCAACTCTCACTATTTTTACTATTCCAAGCTAATGGTGAAACATTTCGAACTTATCAATACTTAAATTTTTTGTGAATAAGTCTGCAACTTGATCATCTGTCTTGATTTTCCTCATCTCAATTTCTTCTTGCAAAAATTTTTCTTTGATAAAGTGATAGTGCACTTCAACATGCTTATTTCTTGCATGAAAGACTGGATTCTCTACCAAACGAATTTTCGATTGATTGTAATAGTATAATGGAACTTCATAATTTATTGGTTGTTGTAGATTATTCATTAGTTGTATCAACCATGTACTCTCTTGAGATGTTATTGTCACTACTTGATACTCAGCTTCAATGGTTGATAATGATAATGTCGGTTGTCTCTTGCTACACCTAAAAATTGTTCCAGAGCCAAGCTTAAACACATATCCAGTTGTTGATCTCTTGGTGTCATAATATCCTGTATGATCAGCATTGCAGTAACCAACTAACTTTCCATCTCCACTTATCTTGTACAAAAGACCATAGTCAATTGTACTCTTCATATATCTCAATATTCGTCGAACTGCTTTCAAATGAGACCTTTTTATATTTTACACGTATCGACTCATTACACTATCTGCATAAGAAAATGTCAAGTCGAGTTAAGGTTAAGTATATCAGACTACCAACTAATTTTTAATACATTGTCACATCTTCCAAATTATTTCCTTCATGTGCACACATTTTGGCATTTGGTTCCATTGGCGTCGAAATCGGTTTGCATTCAAGCATTTCGAACATTTTCATCAAATCTTTGGAATATTTTTGTTGACAAAGAAATATTCCTTCTTGTGTGCGGTCAACCTTTAGACCAAGGAAGTGCTTGAGTTATCCAAGTTCATTCATCTGGAAGTGGACTGATAAATTCTCCTTTGTTCGAAGAATTTATGCCTCATCATCACCAGTTATGATTAAATCATCTACGTACAATAGCACGATAGCTAGTTTTCCTTCATTGGCTTTGAAAAACAAGTTAGAATCTACTGGTGTTACTAAATAACCACTTTGTGTTAAAAATTTAGCAATCTTACCATACCATGCCCTGGGTGCCTGTTTCAATCCATAAAGTGTTTTCCGTAACTTACACACATATTCAGGATGATCTTGGCTTTGAAAACCCATTGGTTGGATCATATAGATCTCCTGATCCAACTCTCCACGAAGAAAAACATTCTTCACATCCATCTACCATAAATTTCAGTCTTTGTTGGCTACAAGTGCAAGTAAAACTCATACAGTTGTAAGTTTTACCACCGAACTAAATGTTTCATCATAGTCTCGTTTGTATTGTTGAGAGAAACCATGAGTTACCAATCGTGCCTTATATCTCTCAATTGACCCATCTGGACGATGATTTTATCTTATAAAACCACTTATAGGATATGAGTTTCACATCTCCTAGTATTCAAACCATATCCCAAGTTTGATTTTGCTGAAGTGCATTGATCTCTTCTTTCATAGCTATCATCCATTCAGATCTTTGCGATGCTTCTTTGAACATCTCAAGTTCTATTACTTCTTCAATTATGGTTGTATTGGCATATTTGGGATTTGGCCTTCGTGTTCTTGTTGATCTATGGAGTTAAGATTGTAAAGTTGATTCTTTCGTTTCACTAGGCCCATCTTCTTCATTTAGTTGTTGATATATGCCAATTTTCCAAGGATTCTAAGTTACTCTTTGATCGAAATCATCATCTTTTGGATCTCTGGATTCATCTAAACTTGGTTGGAGTTGAATAGTATGCTCTCCCATCTTTTGTTGTAGCTTGTCTCTAAATTTTCTGCAGTCTAGAAACGCCTCATTCTCTGAGGACCACCAAGAATATGTTTCATCAAACACTGATGAGTGCTCAAAAAGCACTAAAATAACCATGATTTTATGCACTTTAATTGATTAAAAATATATATATTTATATGTTTTATCATATATTTATATAAATTTGTCTTTTTCGGAATCACGGGTATTTTTATTGTTTTTCAGGAATTTTGGCCTAAAAACGCAATGTAAAGACTCAAAGAAGAATCCTTGAAGCAATACATCACAAATAAATTGATAAATAAGTGGAAAAAGGTCAACAAACATGGAAAAATTGGACAAAATGGGTCGAAAAGGTCAAAAATGTCAAAAGACGGAAAAACGCGCGCCAAGCGGCCTCGGCCCAGCGCCCAGCGCCACAAGCCGCAGCGGCACATACCCGAGCATGTACAGTGCGTGGCTCGCGGCGGGCATTCCGCAGCGCCCAACGCGTTTTGACCCATTTTTCCGTGCAGCCGCCCAGCGTCATGCGGCGTCATTGATGACCTCGAGGTCCAAAACACGTTTTTATTTTTTAATATTTTTTTTAACATTTTTTTAATCATTTTTCTCTCCATCCTCCTATAAATACACTTCCATTCACTTTAAAACACACCTCAAAACCTCACTTCTCTCTTCTTTCTTTCTCTACCAAATTTCTTAGTTTTTAAGTTTTTTCTTAGTTTCTTTCTTGGTTTCTAAGCTTTTCTTAGTTTTCTCTTAGTTTTTAGTTCAATTGTCTTAGGTTTGAGTTCTTCTCTTTTTGAGAGGAACTTGTAATGTTTTTGTAATAATTTAGATTTTTTGATTCAATAAAATTGGAAGTCGAAATTCCGACACAGGGTTTTAGCATCGGAATAGCGTCAAAATCTTGTAAGGATTTTATTTTCTTCTGATTATTTTTGTCTTTTATTCTTAATGCTATATTTAATTTGTCTGTGATTAAATTTAGCGTATTTATTTGTTTATAATCGCTGATATAATAATAATATTTGTTATCTTTGCATAAATATTAAATAGGTGAAAATTTAAAAATGAATTGATTTTATTTTTTATTGAGATTTTATATTAAGGATGTTAGAGAGAAATATATTATTTTTCATTACAAACTTAAATACGAAAGTTAGGCTTTAAGGTTTAGTTATCCAAATTAATTTAGAGTAGTCTTTCTTTTATTTGTTGATAGACAATGCCTTGTAGTTGAGTGAAAGCTACATTTCAAAGTTTTTATAAGAATTATTATGTGGAAATGTATTGAATGACGTGTTTCAATAGTGGTTTTAAAACTGAAAGTTAGTGCTAGGATAACTAAATTCTTGGGTTTAATTTTGACACCGCTTGGATAAAGTTTAAACTGTTTAGCACCAAAGGTGGCGTTTAAATGGCTCATTTTCAATCTCTGAAAAAGGAATTAATTTAATTAACCAAATTAGTTATCAGCGCCATGTGTTAATTGATTAGTTTAGTTAACAGTATCACTAACTGCATGGTGGTATTAAATATAAAAAAGAGAATCAATAAAATATCGATTTATATCTTTAATAAGCGCAGATAATATGAAAAGATAATTAACTTAGTTATTATATCGTAAATCTCACTAATTTAAATGATAAAATTTGCGTGGATATTTATTGAATCTGTAATTATATTTATTTGTAGATAAATATTTATTGAATTTATATCTGTTTATTTTTTTATTTAATTAATCAGATATATGTTTATTTTAATGTTATTAGATTAGAACACAAAACCAAAATATCGTGGCAGGATGTTTAGGATTTAATTTAGATTTTTAAAGTTTGAATAATAAATTAAAACTCACATTATTCCTTCGTAGATCGGCGTAGATATCTTTTATCATTTTCTACTAAATGATTATGCGACTGCGAGAGTTTTACAAATATTAAAACCAAAGTATTTGCGAGAATGTGATCTACGGTTTTATTCATCAAGTTTTAGCGCCGTTCTTAAGGAAGAATAGCGTTTTTAATTTATTTATCAAAATTTTAAAAATATTTTTTGTGTTGTAAATAATTGTGATTTTTAAAAAAAAAAATAAATAAAAATAAAATAAAAATAAAAATAAAAATAAAAATAAAATAAAATAAAATAAAAAAATAAAAATAAAAATTTTTAATCAAATTTCAAATTTCATAAAAAAAATAAATAAAAAAAATAAAAAATAATAAAAAATAATAAAAATTAAATAAAAATTAAAAAATAAAAAAAATTTTTTTTTTTAAATAGTAAAAAAAATAATTTAGAAATTCGAAATTTGAAGTAAAAAGTTTTTACCGTTTATGAATAGTAAAAAAAAAAGTAAAAAAAAAAAAAATTTTAGTAAAAAAAAAATAATTTAGAAATTCGAAATTTGAAGTAAAAAGTTTTTTACCTTTCATGAATAGTAAAAAATAATAATAAAAAAAAAATTTAAAAAAAAAAAAAAATTAAAAATTTTAAGTTAATAAGAAATAAGTTAGCGTGAATAGTAAAATAAAATTACCGTTCGTAAAAAAAAAAAATTAAAAAAAAAAAAATTAAAAATTTTAAGTTAATAAGAAATAAGTTAGCGTGAATAGTAAAAAAAAAAAAACTAAAAGCGTAGAAAAGTAAAAATCTAAGGAGTTGCATACAGGAAATAGTTCGCTGGCTGTCTTTCGTGTCTTTAGGAACGTTGTTACGGTAGGAGAGTGGTTTTTTAAGGGCAAGACCACCATTCTTTCATTAGAACATTTCTTAGTTAATACTGATTATGTTATTTAAAAATAAAATAAAAAATTAAAAAAAAAAAAATTTGTCCAGTGTTTTGTATTAAATGCCATGGAAAATTTCTCTAATTTTCTTTTATTTTTGTTGACAGGAGTTTTAAATTTACGTTTAAAAATAGTACGCGTGGTAGGAGATCATAGAAACCCGCTTTACACCATATGTAAATAATATTCATAAATTTAAACAAGTGCTCAGCAATGACTGAATCCTACCCATCAACTGATTTTGAGCCAAACATAACGTCTTAATCCTTTACTAGAACGAAAAGAAATGGAGAGAACCAACATGTTAGGGAAACCACGATGAAAGAGTTTACAAGACCTAGGTGATTGGCACAGAAGCCGCTATCCAATTGGGAGAAGGCCTTTAATTATGACACTTAAAAATATTCATTTTTCTATGCTTCCTTCTACTTTGGCTCACAATGAAGATTCTCTTTCCTTTATGAGAGATTTCTATGCTACGGTCTGAAACATTCCCCTCGGTATTCTAAACGAGGATCACTTAGAATGAGATGTTTTCCAGACACCTTAAGGATAAGGCTAAAGCTTGGTTGATGTCACTTCCCACCAGTTTACTCGATGACGTAGGGTCAAATTTACACAATAAATTCATGGGAAAATTCTATTCCCATCAAAAAACATCGAGGTGAGAGGAAAGATTGCTACTTTCTCTCGGATGGAAGGAGAACCATTCCACGAAGCTGGGATAGGTTCAAAATGTTTCTGGCCAATGTCCATCCCATGGCTTTCCTACTGATTCTGGGAACCAATTCTTTTACGATGGACTTACAGCAATGTCGGTTCATTGTCGCGACAACCTACTTGAGGAGGAAGCGATAGGAGAAAAGAGCGCATCGAGAAACGTATAATCTCTTTGAGATGTTGGGTCTTAATTCCCAGTGAGAAAAAGCTCGAGTGAGAAAAGGCGGTGTTCGTGAGATTGACTCAGTAATGAAGTTCAACAACAACTTGTTCAATGCAAGTTACCATACCATTTACACAAACCAACACAAATAATGAACAATATGGTTTGTCGCAATGAACACGTGGGACAAAGGATGCCTGGCTTTATCCCGTATCAAGGAGATACAAGTTGGACTGAGCCAGGTTAATGTGTTGGGGCGTATCACTTGGCAGACCCGAAAGGTTTGATCCCAATTCAAATACCTATAATCCTGGGTGGAGAAGTCATCCAAATTTCTCTTGGAGGCAAAACAACCCTCGTTTCCCTCAAAGCTCAAACCAGTGCTGACCAATTCCACCCACCTATTCAAGAAGGCATTCCAAATAAACCAACCCTGGAGGACAACTTGAGAATTCTTTTATTCAAGTTTTGTAGGGATAATCGATCTAAAACAATCAGCGGTTGGACTCTGTGGAAAAGCTTCAATCAAAAGGTGGAAGTTCAAGTTGAACAAGTTAGTTGAACATTTGCAAAAAAGGCAAAGATTAAATTGAAACTTAAATGAATTCAATGAAGAGAGACATTGAGTTTTTCATTACGCAATCTCAGAACAGCGTCTTACTAGAAGGCGATAAATTTTAGTCCTACAGTAGGAAGGTCACCCGTTATTGTATTTTCCTTTGTTTTAGTTTGCGTGTAAAAAAAATAAAAAAAAAATTCAAATGAAATAAATTTGCTTGTGTTCAAAAATTGTGTCCCTTCGTTTAGAAATTAAAATTAAAAAAAAAAAATTTAGGTTCCTTGCATTTTTAGAGATATCTACTATTGTTTTTAAGATGAAAATGTTGATTCACAATAGGGAGGAGGATCATTTTCAACTACAAACAACCATGGGAGATGCTGAAGATAGGTGGAAAAAGATGAAAGACTATACAATGCCAATCATTGGCAAAGTAACTTCCCATCCAATTGCAAGAGGCTGCAAGGAATTATGAATTGAAAAAGATTCATTATTCTTTGTTTGCCTTCCTTTTCTATCCCCAATGAAGATCCTTTGCATTTCATTCGAGAATTCTATGCTATTGTCGAACCTTTCCCGCTACATGCAATTAATGAAGATCAACTTAGGATGAGTGTTTTTCCTTACAACTCTCAAAGATAAAGCTTGGTCATTGGTTCATTACTCTACGGTCGGAGTTCTCTTAAAACTTGGGGAGGCGGTATGAAATTTTTTATCGGTAGGTTCTATTCCCATCAAAAGGCTGTTGATCTAAGAACAAAGATAGCAACATTTTCTCAAATGACGAAGAGCCCTTTCATGGCTTGGGAAATCGATTCAAACTTCTTTTCATTCAATGTCAAAATCATAGCTTTCCACTACAGCTACAAAACCAATTCTTTTACGATGGATTGACAACTACGAGTCAATACATGGTTGATAATCTTCTTTGGAGGTCTTTGTAGGAGAAAAGACCATGAGGAAACCTATAATCTCATGAGCTATTGGGTTACTAATTCCCAACAAAGAGGTGGTAGAAGGAAAGCAAAGGTCAATGAAGTCGGCTTTGATAATGAGATAACCTTGCAACTTCTTGAATTGACTAAACAAGTGAAATTCCTCACGTCTACACCAAATTTCAAATCAAGAGGTATGTGGAGTGTGTTGTTCGGTGGGCATAGTACTCATAATTATTCAAATACTTGTGATTCTAGTGTCGATGCCATATAGGAAGTCCAATATTTTCAAAAGTATCATCCAAACACCTATAATCGCGACTTCTGACAACCACCTACCCACCAAGCCAATATTTTAACCCAACCTTACGAGATAGCTTGAATGCTTTTATTCAACTTAGTTGTGACAACCAACCCGATGACTAATCAAAGGTTGAACACCATGGAGGCTTCGGTTAAAAGAATTGAATCTAAAGTTGGGCAGCGAATTTGAACAAATGCAAAAGAAAGAACCGGGAAAGTTGCCGATCAACGAAACAAGCAAAGATGTTAGAACCCTTAGTGGTAAGGTAGTCAATACCGGTGTATTACTGGAAATCTCTAAACTACCTTGTAGTTCATTTAACAAAGAAGGCGACATTCTAATCTCACAAAAAGGAGAAACAAGTGTTAAACTTCACAAGCTTTCTTTAGAAAAAACTCATCGGGGGGGTCATCCGACAACTCCCAAAATTCAAAAGACAACGAGAACCACCAGGATGCAAGTACCTTTTCCCCACCGTTTGAAAGAATCCAAACAAGATAAGCAATTCAATGATCTTTTTAATATGCTCTCTAAAGTAAATATCAATTTACCATTATTAGAAGTGATCGTGAATGTGCCTCATATGCCAAGTTTTTCAAAGAGTTGAACACTAAGAAAAGGAGGTATGGGCCGAATGAGCAGTAGTAGTATCGAGAAATTTCTAAGCGTGTGCTTCGGCTGAACAAACTACTAAGTTGAAAGACCACTGGAAGTTTTATTATAAACATAACTATGGGGGATAGGAAGGTTGCTTGCAATGCTTGATTTAGGTGCTAGTATAAATTTGATGCCACTGCTACTGTATTCTCACATTTCGATCTAGGGGATTTAAAACCCACAACTATGTCCGCAACTTGCGGATAGATCTCTTAAATATCCGGAGAATAGTTGAGGATGTTTTGAGTACGGAGTAGAACAAGCGATAATACACGGTGACTTTGTGGTTACGGATATGCAAGAAAATCCGGCATTGGACAGAGAAGCGTACAATATTGCTTGGTAGACCATTTATGGCAACTACTAAAACTATTATTGATGTCAAGATGGAAATTTGACAATGACGAGTCTTGGGGAGAGGCTCATTTCAAAGTTTTTGATTCTTCACCTTTCCCTTCTATTTCTGCCATCGATGAAATATTCGAAGTTGATCCTTTGGATAATCTTGTCCAAAACACCTTTTTCCAAACCAGGAATAGAGACAAGCTTGAATAGTTCTTACACTTGAAAAGGTTGAAGAAGATTTTGATGAAGAAATTAAGGGGTACCTTGAGCAACTAGACAATAATGAAGTGATGACAAAATCTAGTACACTTTTAAATCTACCCAAGTCCTTCATCTCATTAAAGAGGCCAATCCACACCGAACTTGAACTCGAAGACTTACACAAACTTAAAATATGTGTTTTTGGGAGAAGGAGAAACATATCCGGTGATAATTTCTTCAACCTTGACCAAATCACAAGAAAAAGAACTCGTCAAAGTGCTTAAGCAGTTTAAGAAATCTATAGGTTGGAGTATAGGGATATAAGAGGCATTAGTCCAACAATGTGTATACGCTGAGATCAACTTGGAGGATGGTGCTAAACCCGCACATGCGAGAGGCCCAAAGAAGACTAAACGAACATGCAAGAGGTAGTTAAAAAGGAAATCCTTAAATTATTAGGAGAAGGGATTATCTATCCTATCGGATAGTAAATTGGGTTAGTCCGATGCGTGGTACCAAAGAAATGGGATGTGAGTTGTTAAAAATGATAAAAGTGAATTAGTGCCCACTAGAATAATCAATCTTTGGATGGAGAATGTGTATAGATTTTAGGAAACTAAATTTATATACGAAAAAGGATCACTTTCCTCTTCCATTCATTGATCAAATGTTGGAAAGATTAGTGAGCGAATTTTCTTGTTTTTGGATGGACTCTCTGGATATTATCAAGTACCCATGCAGAAGATCGGGAAAAGACCACGTTTACATGTCCTTTTGGGACATTTGCTTTTCGCGAGAATGCCATTTTGGGTTATCTGATACTCCGCCACTTTCCAGGAGATGCATGATATCCATTTTCTCGACATGGTGGAGAAGTTCATTGAAATTTTCATGGACGATTTCTCTGTCTTTGGGAACTTCGTTTGATGATTGCTTACATAAATTGACTTTGGTTTTAGAAAGATGCATTGAATGCAATCTAACCCTTAGTTGGGAGAAAAGTCATTTTATGGTTCAACAAGGATAGTTTTGGGACATGTAATTTCAAACAAGGGGATTGAAGTTGATAAGGCAAAAGTTGAATTGATATCCAAACTACCTCCCCCTAAATTTGTGAAGGGGTTAAGAAACTTATTGGGACATGCAGTATTTTATAGGACGATTTATTAAAGATTTCTCTAAAATAAGTCGTCCTTATGTAACTTATTATCCAAAGATGTCGAATTTGACTTCAACAAGTACCGCCTTATTTCCTTTAATACCTTGAAGAGAAAGCCGACATCTACCCCTGTTATAATGGCACCAAACCTGGTCTTTACCTTTTGAGATAATGTGTGACGCTTCGATTATGCAATAGGAGCGATCTGGGACAAAGAGTGGATAAGCGTTTACATGTCATCTACTATGCTAGCAAAACACTCAATGATGCCCAAATGAATTACACCACCACCTGAAAAAGGAATTCTTGGCTATAGTATTCTCTTTAGACAAATTTCGGTCTTATTTAGTAGGATCTAAAGTGATTGTACATTCGATCATCTTTGCTTTAAGATACCTATTAAGTAAACCAAATGCCAAGCCAAGATTAATCGGGTGGGTCTTACTCTTACAAGAATTTGACCTAGAAATCAAGGATAAGAAAGGAGTGAAAACTTAGTAGCCGACCATTTGTCTAGGTTGATTTAGACTTCAATTCTCTTAAAGATGAAAGTGTGATATAGTTGAAACCTTTCGATGAACAGTTATTTTTCATAGTCCGAACCCATGGTATCTTGATATTGTAAACTATCTTGCCACTGGTGTTTTGCGACCTAACACTTCATATCGGAGACAAGAAAAGGTTTTTAAAACTATTAAGGACTATTTAAGGATGACCCTTATTTATACAAGATTGGTCGAGATCGAGTCATGGGAGATGTGTACGGAGAAGAAGAACATAAGAGCATTCGACTTTTTGTCATGAACTTCATTGTGGGGTCATTTTGGAGGTGAAAAAGACAGCCGTAAGATATTACGGTCTGGATTCTTTTGGCCCACTCTTTTTTAAAGATGCTCGTATGTTTTGTGCACGATGTGATAGATGTCAAAGAACAGAAACATAAGCAAAAGAGATGAAATGCCTTTGACATCTAATTTAGTTGTTGAACTCTTTGATGTATGGGGATTGACTTCATGGTCCTTTTCCCCCATCTAATGGTTTTCAATACATTTTGGTTCTTTGTGGATTATGTGTCCAAGTGGGTAGAAGCTATCCCCACCAAAACCAATGATGTAATGTTGTTGGGAAAGTCTTGAGAGATTTCATATACAGTAGGTACGGAACGTCTAGAGGTATAATAAGTGATGGAGGTAGCCATTTTTGTAACAAACTCTTTGATGGAATACTAAACAAGTACAACATGACACATAAAGTAGCTACTCCATATCATCCTCAAACTTAGGTTTTAGTGGAAGTGAGCAATAGGCAAATTAAGGGAATCTTGAACGCATGACTGCGTCCGTCAAGGAAGGATTGGGCATTTAAGCTAAATGATGCCTTATGGGCGTACCGCACCGCTTTTTACAAAACACCTATTGGGATGAGCCCTTACCGGTTAATCTTTGGGAAAGCATGCCACCTTCCGGTTGAACTTGAACACAAAGCTTATTGGGCAATTAAAGAGTTAAACATGGATTTAGATAAAGCGAGGTGAAAAACGATCTACTCCCGGCTTCATGAGTTGGAAGAAATTAGGAATGAAGCCTATGAGAATGCCAAATTATACAAGGAGCGTACTAAGCGCTATCGCTGACAAGAGGCTAGTTCCTAAGACTCTTCACCCTGGAATGAAAGTTCTTTTATTTAACTCTCGTTTGAGATTGTTTCCGGGAAAGGCGAGATCGAATGGGATGGACCATTCAAAATAGTTCAAGTATTTGAACATGGAGTAGTGGAACTATTGGACTCCAAGACACAAAAACGTTCAAAGTCAATGGCCATCGTGGTCGAGCCTTATTTAGAAGAACCAAACAACATTCTTTGAAATGGATTGCATTTGGGTGAGTAACCCAGCACCAAAGATACGTCTTGCTAAGGCGTTAAACTAAGCGCTTATTGGATGGGAGGCAACCCATCATTTTAGGTAAAAAAAAAACAATAAATAAAAAAATAAATAAAAAATAAATAAAAAAAAAAAAACAAAAAAAAAATAAAATAAATAAAAAAAATAAAAAAATTTTATTTGTTTTATTTACTTAATTTTATTGTTTATTTCATTTTAATTACATGTGAATAATTTTTAAATTGTTAAAACTAAAAATATTTGTTGAGATGTTAGAAGTTCTGACCGATCTTACATGTCTGTTATAATGATGAATATGATGGATGCACTGCATTTTCCATTACTACTTGCACATTCTCGAGGAAATAGGTAATCTTTCTTCTATTTTATCTTTAATCTTTAATTCTGATTTACATTGAGGACAATGTAAGTTCTAGGTTGGGGGTGGTGAAAAGTTACCATACTTAATTAAAAATAATAATATAAAAAAAAAAAAGTTTCACAAAAGTTTATCATTTCTTTAAATCAAATTTAAGTAAATAGTTAAGTCTTTTGTACTGTTAGATTAATTTTTGAAAACATATCATGAAATATTTTGTAATTATTTTTGATAATTAGTTAGTTTTTGTCATAATTAGTATTTCTTGATAAGATGTTGAAATTATATCAAACCCAAAAATCGGTGTTTATGAGTTTTTTAGTGGAAATGCATTTTCACAGATATAATTTGAGCCTAATTTCCTTTATTGAGTGAAATATATATTTTTTCTACTCGAACACATTTCTTATTTCTTCAAATTTTTAGATGATCTCTATAGGTATTAGCGTTGAATGTATGAATTTTTTTTTCATTTTAATAGAGTATCATATATTTTTGATTATTATTTTTGCTTAGATTAAATGATTTGAGTAGAAGTTGATAGTATATGCTTATATCTCATTTATGCATGACTACTACAAAAAACAAAAAGACATATCTCGGGGTTACCTAAACCAAGATCAAAAGAAAAGCCACAAAATTAACCACTCACTTCAAAATCCAAAAATATGTACAACTGATCATGCACTGGGTTGACTTCTACAAGAAATACACACGTATTGAAAAATATCTACTGAGAAAAAAATAAGAGAGATATAAAAATAGTATCATCTACATCTATAACCCGCATTGCCTACAAAGTTGTGAGTAAAGGCTAATTACAAAAGAAAGATATAAGAAGTAATTCCCGAAAAGTCATTGCAATTTCTTCATTTGTAAAAGGCATATATCTTGAAATTCTTTCTTAATGAGTTTGATTTATGCATGAAAATAATTTTTATATATGATATCTTTATAATTTATACATTTGATTCCTTTCATGAGATCAATGTTAAAATAACACTTTGAGCCTTTATTCTTTATACATATCTGAACATATTAGTTCATTTCTATACATCAACTCTTTCGCATACAAATTAGTATGAGTGTTTGAACCCGTAGGATTCAAGGTGTTTTGAGAGTATTGACTTGTGAGGAATGAGTCGACGGATTCGATTCATGACCTTCGAAATTGGGTGAAATTAAATTGATACATTTTTTGATATGAAATATGAAAATGATTTTCGACTAATTATTATAATAAATCATGATTGTTTAAAAGAGATTAAAATAACTTATGCTTGAGATTTTAATTATGATCTTAAAGGAGATTAAAAAGTATGAGACATTTTTGTGAGATGTTGATAATTTGTGATTTTGTTGTAAATTTAATTTTTAAGTTGTTTGTTTTTATTGTTTCTTTTGTTTTTACATTTAGTACAATGTTTGTGGGTATCATTCAGAAAACCCTCACGAGACTCAAACCTAGTCCACTAGGGCAACCTAGGGGTTTAAAGGCTTGTTGCATAGGCTAAATGCAACCGTGTCAATCACGGAAGTGATTTAGGATAGTTTAATTTTTAGTTTTTATCGCTCTTGCTAAGGGACTAGCAAGAAGCTGGTTGTTGTGATGAGTGCTCAAAAAAGCACTAAAATAACACATGATTTTATGCACTTTAATTGATTAAAAATATATATATTTATATGTTTTATCATATATTTATATAAATTTGTCTTTTCGAATCACGGGTATTTTTATTGTTTTTCGTGAATTTTGGCCTAAAAACGCAATGTAAAGACTCAAAGAAGAATACTTGAAGCAATACATCCACAAATAAATTGATAAATAAGTGGAAAAAGGTCAACAAACATGGAAAAATTGGACAAAATGGGTCGAAAAAGGTCAAAAATGTCAAGAGCGAGCTTAGCAAAACGCGCCGCATGACCCAGCCCCAGCGCCAGGCGCCACCTGCCCGTAGCGCCCGCGTACGCCAGCGCCCCGATGCGGTGTTGATCAAGGCTTCCTTGTATTGCGGCGAACCTTGTTCAACGCAGCAGCGGTAGCGGCCTTCAGCCGACAGCGCTTCAACGCGTTTTGACCCATTTTTCACGTGTACCGCTTACGCCACGTCATCGCGGCGTCATTGATGACCTCGGCAGGTCGAAACACGTTTTTATTTTTTTAATATTTTTTTAACATTTTTTTAATCATTTTTCTCTCCATCCTCACCTATAAATACCCCGGCTTCCATTCACTTCAAAACACACCTCGAAACCTCACCTCACTCTTCTTTCTTTCTCTCATTTCTTAGTTTTTAAGTTTTTCTTAGTTTCTTTCTTAGTTTCTAAGCTTTTCTTAGTTTTTCTCTTAGTTTTTAGTTCAATTGTCTTAGGTTTAGAGTTCTTTCTTTTTTGAGAGGAACTTGTAATGTTTTGTAATAATTTAGATTTTTGATTCAATAAATGGAAGTGCAAATTCCGCTTGGAGGTTTTCTAGCAACGGGAATAGCGTCAAGTAATCTTGTAAGGATTTTATTTTCTTTACGTTATTTTTGTGCTTTATTCTTACATGTTATATTTAATTTGTCTGTGATTAAATTTAAGCGTACTGGTAATTTATAATCATGATATAATAATAATGTTGTTATGCTTGCGAAATATTAAATAGGTGAAAATTTCTAAAATGAACTGATTTTATTTTTATTCAACATTTTATATTAAGGATGTTAGAGAGAAATATATTATTTTTCATTACAAACTTAAATGCGAAAGTTAGACTTTAAGGTTTAGTTATCCGGTCTAATTTAGAGTAGTGCTCTTTTATTTGTTGGTACAATCAGGTAGTTAGAGTGAAGCTCTATTTCAAAAGTTTTTATAAGAATTATTATGTGGAAATGTATTAATGACATGTTTTCAATAGTGGTTTTAAAACTTGAAAGTTAGTACTCGGATAACTAAATTCTTGGGTTTAATTTGGACACCTTGGATAAAGTTTAAATCGCCTAACCTTAAAGGTGGCATTTAAATGGTTCATTTTCAATCTCTTAGAAAAAGGAATTAATTTAATTAACCAAATTAGTTATCAACCCCAGTAGGTGTTAATTGATTTGTTTAGTTAACAAAGTATCTAACCCCACCAAAGGTGGTATTCATATAAAAAAGAGAGAATCAATAAAATATCAATTTATATCTTTAATAGCCTAGATAATATGAGCAAGCATAATTAACTTAGTTATTATATCCATAAATACTCCACTAATTTAAATGATAAAATTTGCATGGATATTTATTGAATCTGTAATTATATTTATTTGTAGATAAATATTTATTGAATTTGTATCTATGTTTATTTTTTTTATTTAATTAATCTGTATATATGTTTATTTTAATGTTATTAGATTAGGAACACAAAAACCAAAATATCGTGACAGGATGTTTAGGATTTAATTTCGTTTTTAAAAGTTTGAATAATAAATTAAGAACCACATACATTCCTTCCTTAGATCGACCTTGGGAGTATACTTATCATTTTCTACGAAATGATTCGTGCACTTGCGAGAGTTTTACAAATATTAAAACCAAAGTATTTGCGAGAATCGGCGATGCCGGTTTTCGCTCATCAAACACCACCTCTCGTGAAGTGTAACATCTTCCACTCGTTGGATCGCAACATTTCCACTCTTTTCTCTGGCTATCGTATCCCAAAAAGATACATCTAACAGCTTTCTTGTCAAACTTGCTTTGTAAATGATCAAAAATAAATTCATAACATACACATTCAAATACTCGAAATTAGCTAACTATAGGTTTCATGTTCTATAGTTTCTCAAAAGGTGAAACAAATCCAAATCTTAGTTGAGGAAGTTTGTTGATCATAAAGGCTTCAATCTTCATCGCTTCAACCCTAAACCTCCCAGGTACATTCTTTTTATGTAGTATACTCTGAAAAATTTCTACAAGATGCCAATTTTTTCTCTCCAGTACACCATTTTTTGTGGCATGTTGGCACAAGTGTACTAATGACGTATTTGGCTTTTCCTTAGGTATTGAAAGAACTCGCTTGAGCTATACTTTCCTACTTCTCCTTCAATTGACTTTCTAAACTCTTTAAACTTTGAAATTGTGTCAAATTTTTCTTTCATAAAGAAAACCTACACATACCTTAAGAAGTCATCAATGAATGTCACCATATACCGCATACTGCCAATTGATAGTTGCTTAACATGTTCGAATACATCAGAGTGAACTAACTCTAATGGTTCTTTGGCTTTAAACTTTGATTCCTCATATGGAAATTGGTGAGCTTTACCATATTGGCATCCTGTATAGACCGTGTCTGTTCGTACATCTAGTTGAGGAAGCCCTTTAAGCATTGACTTCTTCACCATCACACTTAGCTTGGAATAGCTAATGTGACCTAGTCGCATATGCCATAGATTTGTTGTCTCATTTTTTCTTGTCATGTCTACATATGTAGATTCTACTGACATCACATAGACTGATTCTAATCATTGCCCCTCCATTGTCAGTGTTTTTGAGATTTTGATATCACGATACACCTTCACATCTTGGGGATCAAACAAGACATATTGGCCTGATAATGTCAATTGAGCCATAGATACCAAGTTTTTCTTCATTCCTGAGACATGATAAACATCTTGAAGTGGTACATGGTTAGTATTATATTGAGGCGTAACTATCATCTTATCGATGTGAGCTATAGGTAACCTTGAGTAGTCATTTGTCACCACTATATGCCTCCCTTATACTCAGACATGCTTTCCAACTTCTGTTTTTCACCTGTTATATGATTTGAGCAACCCGAATTTACGATCCAGTCATTCTTGTAGTCAATGTATTTTGATGTTGTCACTGTAAGAGCTAATTCTCTTCCTCTATAGCAAATAGTGCTTCAGCATCCCAACCATCTTCGCTATACTCAGAATAGGAAGTAGTTGTATTACTTTCAACATGTTTTTTCTTACTCTAACATCTTTTTCCATGTAACCTATCTTCCCGCAGTTGTAACATTCACCATCAAATTTTCTATTGTTAATGCGATTCTTCCAAGCTCCCTTTGAATGAAAGCCTATGTTTCCTTGAGAAATTTTCCTTTGTTTACATACTTGTTAGAATCACTACCATTGTATTGCTTGAAAGCTACTTTTGTTGGTGTAGAGCACTTTTTTCTCACCCTTAAGCGAGACTCCTCCCATTTGCTTAGACATAGTTTCTTGATCGACCAACAAATTCTCAAACTCAACAAGAGATGGTTGTGTCAGCCATCCTTGTATAGCTTTAACAAACCCTCTATATTCAGGTCTCAAACCATGGATAATTATTCTCTTTATTATGGTTTTTCCAATAGGAGCTTTCAGATCTAACTCTGAAATTTTGCAGCATAACGACTTCACCTTGTGAAAGTACTAGGAAATCGTCATGTTGCGTTGTGTCATCGATAACAACTCATTCTCAAGAAGTTGCAATCTTGTATCATTATTCTTTGAAAAGAGTGTAATAAGAGGGTCACATTTTTCTTCGATGTTTTGTCATCCCGAATGTGCTCCAACATTTCTTCTTCAATTGTGGTTTTTAAAGCAAACATCGTTTTGCCTACTTTAATTTTCCACTTCCACAAGATGCCATTTTCATATTCTGATATTGGTTGTGTAACTTTGTCACCACCCCAACAACCTCCCACAGGTCCTGACCTTGTAGGTAAGACTCTATACATGCTGCCCATTTGTTATAGTTTTTGTTGTTGAGTTTTTTGATTCCTCCAACTACTTGAAGATCATCTATTGTGCCGACAAGACTTCGACTATACCAAAAAAGCTTGACTAATAAACTTGTAGAGTACCAAACTCTTTACGATTTAAGATAGCTCCACTAAGAACGATCTTTGACCGTCCCACTCTGAAATCAATTGTTGAGTATAATTTAGAATACATAATTCTAAATTTACTAATATTGGATCCAAATAAGTAAACAAACTATTTTTATTATACTCACAATAAAAGACATTATAACACTTTTCAAAGACAACTCACAAATTGAAGAGAAATACAAACACTCAAATAGAAAGCTCTCAACTCACACTTAAACTAAAAATACAAAGACTTATTTGTTTTTGATGGAATGGTTAAACCAAATCCAGGGTAGGCTATTTATAGTCTTTACAAGTAATCTACCCCACACAAATATAAAACTAAGAAATAATTCTAGTCACACAAATACTATCTACACACTTCTCTTTTCTACATCCTTCAACCACTTCATTTATTTCACTATATCCTTCAATTACTCTATTTATTTCACTATATCCTTCAACCACTCTATTTATTTCACTATATCCTTCAAGCACTCCATTTATTTTTCTACATCCTTCAACCATTCCATTTATTTTTCTATATCCTTCAACCACTCCATTTATTTTTCTACTTCCTTCAACCACTCTATTTATTTTTCTACATCCTTCAACCAATCAATTTATTTTTCTATATCCTTCAACCACTCCATTAATTGGGTTGATGTTGATTTTTAACATAATTTTCATCGAAAACATGTTATTAATGAAGAGTACAATAAAAAATAATTGATGGATAAAAAATAAACTTTTGTATTTGGGCCACATACACATTAATTTTACATTACCAATAAATTCTTAGAAATTTTAAAAAACAATAACATAAAATTTATAATAACAAAAATAATATATAATAATATTGAAATAAGTTCAATTGAATGATGTTCAACATTCAATTAATCTAAATGATTTCAAATTAAACTACGTTAAAAATGAAATGATTTATATTTTTTTTAATAATAAAAATGTATCGATTAGATATAAAGATATTATTTTGTGATTATAAATTTTAAATTTAATATTTTTTTTTGTTTTCCTTAAATTTTTTACATTTGCTTCTTTTTTCTACTTCAGTTTTCAACATGTTAATTTAGGAATCTATTAGGCTTTCTCATTGGGTTTTGAATACGCTATTACGATATTTGATGTGCACTTTTATAGAATTTGGTGTGGACAATTATGGCATTTTTGTTGGTGTAAGATGCATCTTGAAGGTGTTTACGAAATCTACCTCAATGATCGTAACACTATTTTATGGGCTTAAATTACTCGATGGAATTTGAACAAAGTGTTGGGTTAGTTCATCCCTTAGGCACTTATTTATGGATTTATTTTGGTTTCTTGTGCTTTAGTGTTTAGCCTAAGTTTAATAATTTTTTATAGTTTATTCTTATTTTATAAATGTTATAGAAGTGTTTTATAAAATTTATTTATTATTAAAAAACATAACAAAATTGTGTATCAATTAATCATAAAGATGGATAATCTCTTTAATAATATAACTCAAAATACTAGAAAAAATAATAATAAAACAAAGAAGATGAGTGTAATTTTTTTAACTTAAATAGACTAAAAAGGATAAGAATAATTAATAAAATTAATAAGATAAATAATAAGAATGAAAATTTTAAAAGATAAACAGGACGAAAAGAGATAAATATTTATTGTTAATTTAAAACAGTTTTTTTAAAATATTTTTTATAATTCATTTTGATATTTTAATTTAATATTTTTTTAACTTTTTCTTATATTTTAAATAATAATTGGACTTTCATCGTTAAAACCAACTAATAAAATAGAGACCATGACTAATACTTTATTTAGAGGATACTTTTATCAATGATTTCAAGTCTTGGATAGGAAAATAAAAAATGAATTCAACCATAAAATAGACAATAACTAATCCATAACTAACAATTCCTAAACTCATAAGTTCTCCTTGTAGAATTGGTAAATAATACACAACTTCCTAAAGATTAGGACTACAAATTTGTCATGAATCAAAACAAAATAAAACTTTCATCCTTCTTTAAACTCAATGTTATATAAGTTTAAGTTAAAAATTGAAACAACTCTGAGTAAATCACAAAGCTTCATAAATGCAACCAATTTAAAAGGGTTTGTTAGAATATCTACAATGTGGTCTTCACTATGACAATAAAACAATTCAATAACTCCTTTTGTGAGATCACAGATAAAAAGTTAACTCATATCTATGTGTTTGTTCCTACCATGTAAGATTGGATGCTTAGAGAGTTTGATGGTTAAACTATTATCACAATAAATCTATATATGTTCCTACTGAAAAAAATAAAAGAACTCAAGCATTCTTTTCAACCAAGTAGCTTGACACACACAAGAGGCTGTTGCTATAAACTCTACTTCGATTATAGATAACATAAACTTGTTACTTCTTTGATACCCATAAAACAGCCCTTGAACTTATCATAAATACACGACCAAAAGTAATTTCCTACCTTTTAAGTCTTCTACATAATCAATGTCCCTGAAGTCAATAACATTTGAAACTTATTCTTTTTGATAAAAAAAATACCAAAATCAAATGCACCTTTTAAGTAGCACAATTCTCTTTTGTAACAAGGTGACGAAGCTCAGTTGAACATTCCATAAACCTACTCATTAAATTGATACCAAATATAATGTCAAGTCTAATTAAGATTAAGTACATCAAGCTTAACACAATTTACCTATGTAAAGTATCCCTAATCTTCTATCATTCTAAGTCCTTTGTGAGCTTCAAACTTATTGCAATTGGAGTTCTAACTAAGTTGCAAACCATTATTTAAAATATGTCTAAAATCTCTAAAGTATATTTCTTTTGTGTGATAAAAATCCTAATTGTTGGTTGAACTACTTCGATGCCAAGAAAATAATGCATTATTCCTAGACTGATCATTCAAATTCTAACATTGTGGACCTTTTAAACTTCTCAAGCATTGCTTGATCACTTTTTGTGTAGATCAAATCATCTGTATATAAACAAACAATCATAATCTTATCTAAAAATCCTAAGTTAATAGAGTATGCTCATATGGATATTTTTAAAACCTAACCTTAGCAAAATACGTCTTTATAAGGTGATACTAAGCTCTATGTGCTTGTTTTAGCTCCTATAAAGCCTTCTTCAACATGTATACCTTTTCTTCGCTTCCTTGTTGCACATAACTAGAGAATTGATCAATAAAAACTCGTTTGTCTAGATTGTCATGTAAAAAAGTTGATTTTACATCCAATTGAAAAATTGACTAAGAATTTTGTGCTGCAAAGTCTACCACCATTTGAATTATATCATGCCTTGCAATTAGAGCAAAAAATTCCTCTGTAATTAACACCAATTTTTTGCTTGTATTCTTTTGCAATGAGTCAAGCTTTATACTTGTAAACTTTTCCATCTTTGTTTAACCTATCTTTATAAACCCATTTAACACCAATAGATTTTTTCCTTTTTGGAAGTATTCTCCCTTGTGTTGTTTTTCTCTATAGACTTGATCTTTTCAATCATGGAATTTTTCCATTTTGAATCTTTGGTAGCTTCTTGGAATGCTATTGGATCACAATATGATAATAAAGCATAATGAGCAAGAGTATTATCAAATTGATCATAAATAACATTATAATCCTCCATTCATGTAGGTTTTTTTATTCTTTGAGATCTTGAACTTGCACCTTCTGTTTGAGCTTTGTTGACATCAAATGGTTGATACAACTACTGGTTAAGTTGTAAAAATAGAAGAGCATAAAAAAGATTTGATTGTTCCTGTATTTCCTTCAAAATTCACAACTATTTGTTGCTACTTTGTAGTGCTTTTTCTCCAATTTCACGTATTTTATTCATCAAAAACAATATCATGGTTGATGAAAATATTCCTTGTAATTAGATTGAATAGCTTGTAAGCTTTTGATTGAACGTCAATTCCAATAAGACATTTTTCTTCTTTGTCATTCATTTTCTTCCTTTTCTTGTTTGGAATGTGTGCATATGCAATGCACCCAAAGAATTTGAAGTGATTAGCATATTATTTCCGTCCAATACAAGCTCTTTCTAGAGTCATGTTTTTAATAGTAAAAGTAGGACTTCGATTCAAAACATGAGCAGTCGAATTTACTACTTATGGCCAAAAATTCTTCAAATTTTTTTCGTTTGTTGTCATGCTTTGCACCATGTTAAGGATAGTTCAATTCTTCCTATATGATACACCATTTTGGTGAGGCATGTAGGCTACTGATAGTTGCCTTTGAATTCCATACTTATCACAAAAACTTGCAAATTCTTATGACATATATTCTCCCATGCAATAGTTTAGAGATTTGTAATTGTTCTCCCAATTTCATTCTACACCAAGAGTTTAAAGCTTTTAAAAGCTTTAAAAGCTTTATATTTTTCCTACAAAAAATAAATCCATATTTTTAGACAATAAATATCAATAAAATAATAAAATATTTCTTTTTTTATTTGATATCAGGTTTTTTGAACCACATATATCATAATGGATCAACTCCAATAGTCTTTACACTCTCCATGCCTTGCCTTTTGGAAATTACTCATGGTTTTGTTTTCCAACAACACACACTTTGCATATTTTAGATGGAGGCGTAATTTAAGGAAGGTCGGTCACCATGTGTTCCCAAAGAATAATCTTTAAACCATTGAAATTCAAATGGGTATATCTTAAATGCCAAAAACCATGTTAAGACATTTACATCAACCTTGAAATAGGTTTGAATGCTTTCTATTTTTAGTGAAAACAACATATTTGGGGTCGTTTTAACATCAGGAATTTCTCCTCTAATTGGATCATAGATTTGACAAATACCTACTTTGATTGTAGTCTCATAACTCTTTTCTTGTAGTTGTTCCATACTTGAAAAATTATTTTCAAGTCAAGAATATTAAAAAAATTGATATAATCTCAATATTTTCCTTTTTAGTCCTGGTTTGAAAATTGCTCTTTCCCGTAACATTTACTTTAGAATGATCATCAAAATTCAAAACAGTATGAAAATTGTCATTTAAATGAGCAAAAAAAAGACTTAGTACTACACATATAATTGTTGCGTCTCGTATCTATTTACCATATGTTTGGTTCAAGCTCTTCTTTGATTTGAAATACTATCAAGAGTGTTTCTTGTACCTTTTTCCCTATAAAGTTAGAATACTCTCATTTGTCATAATGAAAGCTTGCGCTCCACTCGGACTTGTAATGACCAAACTTGTGGTAGCGATAGCACTCATTGTTGAACTTATTAAACTTAGTCGTTTTTTGATTGAGTAAAGGTGGTGATCATGTCCTCTGTCTCTGCTTCGAGAATCTAATGTAAGAACCTTTTCCTCTTCCATGGCCTCGATTTCAATCACGACTTGTAGTTGTCTTCTCCCTGTAGGGATTTCATCATGAGTTGAGGCCTTTAAAGTTTGTTTTTCAATTAAACTTGTTGCTATTATCATTTTTTACTTATGTACCAACATTTTATTAATTGAAAATTCATTAAGATCTTTTAACTCCTTAATAGAATATATCACATAGGAGAATTTTGGAGCCATTGATCGAAGAATTTTCTCAACCACAACCACATCTTCAACTTCTTTACCATGAATATGCATATTGTTTACTATTTTTAGTGTTTTTGAGAAATAATCATTAATTGACTCTTCTTATTTCACGTGAAGAACCTCGAAATCTTTGCAAAGAGCTTTAACCTACTACCTTTTTACACTTGTTGTATCCTGATACTTTTTTCATAAAATCTCAGATCTATTTTCAAGTAACATTTTGGAGAATAATCTCTAAAATTGAATGATCAATTACTTGAAACATGTAATTCTTTATCTTGAGATCCTTCATCTTTTGTTCATCAAATTTCTTCTATTGTGCACCCATCAACACAAGTGCATTAGTTGATTTAGTCACTCCAGTTTCTACAATAGTTTAATACTTTTTGGATCTCAAAATATTATCCATCAATATATTACAATAATCATAATGATCATCAAAATGAGAAATTATTGGTTGTACATAGTTATTATTTGATGCCATAGATGCCTATTAGCTGTTGTTACAAACTAAAAAAATAACAAAAATTGTTGTTGTTTTTTATTTTTATTTTATAAAATAACAATTTTGTGCTTTGGTACTATATCTTAGAAACCAATAAATACACAAGAATGTAAAATTTATATAAAAAATATAAAAAATTATTCAAAATTTAGATTGGACAACAGCCCACTCGCTTGTACCTCATTCTGCCCCAATGTAGAACTACATAATAATTAGTAAAGAAATCACGTTTAGAAAGCAAGGCAAAGTTATCATTTTGCATTTGATGTTTTTATTTTCTTTTTCGATATAATTTATTTTGGATACATATATTTAATAATAGTTTTAAACTACATAAAGGGGACTCAAATTTACTTACAAGAGGATAAATTCTAAGAGTGGCATATCGTAGTGTATTTTCATTATGTTTGTCAATTTTCCCATGGGCTAAATCATGAGATTTTTGGTGTGAAATAAGGATGGGACAAATATAATTTATTCTGCATACCTCACCCTGTTTTCCAAAAATAATTATCTTTATTATAATTTTAAAAAATATGTATACTTTTTTTTAAAATAAAAATATATTGTTATTGGGACAAATAAATTGTCAAATATAACATATTATAAATTCACCACTAATTTTATTATGTTATTTATTATTTTAAAAATAGTTTTTCTTATACTAAATTATTTAAACTAGCAGCTAAAAATTAATAATGTAAAAATATTATTATTTTGTAATTTATTAATAATGATGGTTTTAAAATTTCATTTATAAATGAATATATTTATTAATAACTTAATCTTAATGTTATTTTTTATGTTAATATTGAAATTAGAATTAAAAAAATTTTAAATTTCATGTCAAAATAATTAACATTTTAATTATTTTAAATTAAATATATTTTTAAATAAATATTAAAAATAAAAACTTGATTAATTTATGAAAAAATTACTCTATAATTATAACAAATAATTATTATTCAAATATATTTAAAATTAATAAAAAATAATTATAATTATTATCATAATCATAATCATAACCATCTTTCCTTATCTCTGCTTTTAAGCGTTAACGAAAATGAATATAATATTGTCTAGATTTTGGTTAAAACCAAAATATAAAAAAGCTTTGGGCTCGTATTGGGCCATTATTTGACGATAATATTATCAATTTTCCGCTGATTCTAAATATAATTATTATCATTTATATTTAAAATTGATATAGATATTATTTATAATTAATAATAAAATAAATATAAATAATTAGAATGCATATTTTAAATAAAAATATATTTACTTATCAATAATACATCTTTATTGATATTTAATCCTAAAATCAACACTAAAATCTAAATCCTAAATCCTAAAACTAAAACACTAACTTATAAGATTTAAAATTATTTTTTTAATATATATATATGTGTTGTGTATGTTTTTATTTTTAAAAATTTTACATTTTAATTATTAAATATATTATTTTTATCATTTTTGCTTATTGAATATGCCATTTTTTTTTACTATTAGATGTAAATAGAGTCTACAAGTACATAACATCATGTTTAAAATTTATAGTTTAAATTATTATTATTATAAAAAAAATTATTAATAATTATTTTATTTAATAATAATAATATTCATATATATTTTATTTAATAATAATAATATTCATATATATTTTATTAAAATTTTATTTAATAATAATAATACTAATAAAATAATTATTTTATATATTTTTAGTGTGATAATAATAATAAAAATTATAATAATATTTATTATTCTCTAATTTTTATGAATTGTACCTTTGATTTCCTAAATGTTTTTTTTTTCTAACAAACTAATTGTGTTCGATTTAGAAAGTTAAGGTATTAAATAAAAATGAAATAAAAATAAGTATAATACGTTAAATCTAATTGTTATCATCAAATTTACTAATGTCAATTGGGTGAGGGTGAGGGTGGAAAACTATACCATTTACATTTAAATACTGTGGCGAATGGGAAAAAATTCTTAATTTGATTTTCTTATTTTTTTATGAAAATTGGAGATTCCCAATAATAAATAAATTAAAATTAATTAAATTTTTAGTAGCATAATTACCAATAAAATCTTAGTATATTTTTTTGTTATATAATTAAATTTAATAAGTTTAAATTTAGAATAAAAACGATGGTTGTAATTAATTTTTTTACTTTATTAATTTAATAATTATCATAATAGTTATTATCTTATATATTATAATATTAAAAAATTTATATTTTAAAAAATTTATATTTTATTCATTCAAAATAAAAAAAATAATTAAATTAATAAAATATTGATTCACAATCGTGTTTCTCCGCAGATTTTTCCTATGCAACTTTAAATCACCAGTGAAATTTCATCGTATATAATTGCATATAGATACAAACCTCAATAGCTATCTACGTTTTATAATCACTCGAAAGATGAACTTAATTAATAGTTAAATTACATAATATAATTATTTTATAGATAAAATTTATATTATTAATTTATTTCATGCAATATACATATATTTTTGAATATAAAGAAAAAAAAGTTTTTCTATTTGTTAAAAAAATTTCAATTTATATATATTGTTTTAAACAATATAAAACATATGTTATTCTATAAAAGTTAAAAATAAAAATACATTAATAACATATAAATATGAGTATGAATTAATTGAAAAACTTCACAAGGAGACATTCATCGAGAGGTACCCACATTTAGAAATTATCATGAAATAAAAATCGAATCAACATTGATGATATTTTTAAATACTACATCAAAATTAGTTAAAATTGTTGAATTAATTGAACCACAAATCAACCAAGAAGTTGGTTAGGTCTGTCGATTTTATTTATAATAAATAATAAAATTCTTTTTTTTTTTGAGCTACTAGTACTACTTAGAAATACTACACATAAGGGTTAAGATATTATATTTATTAGCATTATCTTAATAGTTAGTTGGTTAAGTCAATATTTGTTTTTTTTTTCAAAACAATTATTAATATTAATATAAAATAATTTTTACTTATTTATTTTAATTTAATAATTTTAAATATAATTTATATTAATTTAATAATTAACAAGTTAATCGATTCGTCAAATACAGTTTTTCTATGATGAAATCGACACCATAACCAATCGAGTAAATCTTTTTTGAATGAGCTTCAATTCGATTCACTTCAAAATAATTAATTTGTTTGTTTTTTTTATTAGACATGTTCACCCATATTTGAACAATACTTGATCTGAACCCAACAACACAAACCTTGTAACCCATAAACATAATTATGTTTAAAAGCTATAAAAGACACTATTTAAGACCCAACGAGAAGTTGAAATAGATTCCTTATTCGATTATAAGCAAGACACACCTTAACACCGTGGATATGACACACCAAAATGCAAACCATAAAGGCTTACTATTGCTTTGATAAGTTGGTTTCGAGAAGAACAATGAACATTCAAGCTCTCAATTTGATTCAAAAATCAAACTGTAATAAATTTTAAGTCTAGAGGCAGATGAAAGCTCTTAATGTATTTATAGGTTACAAATAAAAACTTAAAATAAAGCAATCTCAACCTTTGATTCCAATCTATCAGTTAAAAAATATACAAAAAATTAATGTGTGCCATAGTGCCAATAAAAGCATGTCATGGTGTAAAGGTTGTGCACGATGCATGAATTCAATCCGAGGGTTCCATATCGCAGCTCCAACCAATCCATTGCATGACATAAGGATTTCCACTCAGTTTTCCAATTCCATCCGAGAGCCCATGCCACGACACAAGTGTTACTGCCTAAATTCTACCTACAATGCCACACTTGCCTTTATCTCATTAATCGGCTACCTCCATGCCTTGTGCTCCAATTGTGACACTCTTTGATCATATTTCAACCCTTCAATAGCTCATTCAAGCCCATCTCATGATTAGTTCACTCGAGATTTGTAATAGTATGTTATTCTCATTATTTTCCCCTATTCAAAAGGATTTGACCTCGAATAATTAACTATGTAATCAAAAGGAGAAATATCAAAAACATTAAAAGAAGTGTTGACATTATATTCACTTAGGAGATCTAGTTTATAGGAATTATCATTGATTTGTTCAAGCAATTCAATAGGTTCATCCCCTGGGTTGCAATTTGGACATTTGTTTCTCAAGAAATTATTCTTTCCTCGTATGCACCCAAACCCAATCATTGGGCTCAAAAGTGACTTTTCATATTCCTTTGTTTGCTTTAGAAGCATATTCCTTGTTCTTCTTATCAATCTGCTCATGAATACTTTCATGGAGTTTCTTCACCATCACAACTTTTCTATAACCATCTAAATCAGTCCTTTCTGAAATAGGTAAAAGTAACCAATCCATAGAGATGAGAGGGTTGAAACCATAAACAATTTCAAATAGTGAACGATAAATGGTGGAATGTATACTCTTATTATAAGCAAATTCAACGAAATGTGAATAATCTTCCCAGTTTTTAGGTTCTTTTAGATTACAACCCTTAATAAAGTAGACAATATTTTATTAACTTTTGACCATCAATGTAAAGATGATATATGGTAGCGAATAAAATTTTAGTTCCTAATTTAGCCCATAGAGTTTTCCAAAAGTAACTAAGAAACTTAGCAACTCTATTCGATACAATACTTTTAGGTACCTTATGTAACCTAACAATTTCCTTAAAGAATAACTATATTGCATGTGTAGCATCATTAGTTTTATGACATGTTATTAAGTGTGCTATTTTGGAAAATCTATCAATAACCATAAAAATTGACTACTTCCCCTTATTTGACCTAGCAAACCTAAAATGAAATCCATAGAGAACTCTACCCAAGATGTACTAGGCACAGGTAAAGGTGTATACATTCCTTGAGGTAGGACCTTAAACTTAGCTTGTCTACAAGTGATGTATTTAGAACTACATCCCACCTCATCTTTGGCTAATAGAAATGCTCATGCAAAATGCCTAATGTCTTTTTGACACCAAATGTCCCATTAACCCTCTCACATGGATACTTCACTAAAATTTCATGCATGAAACAATTGGATATGCACAATTGTTTTTCCTTAAACAAATACCCATCTAATTGAAAGTTGAAAGGCCACTAAGAAAAAGAAGTAACTAGGTATTGCTACCAAATTCGAGTCTTACCATTTTGAAATTATGTCCTACTATGCCTTGGAAATCAAACTGGAAGAAAGAGGAAGGATCAAGTTCCAAGCCAAGCTCAAAATCATTTAAAGCCAAAGAAATGGAAAGAGATAAAATTGAAATCCTAACTCGTAATCGTGGCATAACGTGCTTTTGTTGTCTTAGATGAGGTCATATAGCCTCTTAATTCCCAAACAAAATAGCAATGATCACATAAGCAAATGGGGAGGTGGAAATTGATAATTGAGATCTCATTCCACTGTACCTATTTTCTTTTCACTACCATCCTCTAGTAGTGGCATTTCTTCAAACTTGAAGTCATCAAAGTCCATCACTTGCATTTGGGGAGTTGAAGTCTCTCCCACTTTCCTTTTCTTCAAGATCTCAACGCGAGAGGTAGAGAGGACGATCTAGGAATGCTCGACACCATTATGGGAGGAGAAGGCACCTCAATTGGTTTGTCATCAAATTGAGCGGAGTCTTTAGTTAGAGATGGAAAGATTTGAATAGGCCTTGGGTATGTGGGTACTAGGTCGTGGACACAAGAGGTGTTAATTAGGTCAACGAGGTCCACATTGAATTAATCCATACCTATAAGGATGAATAAAAAAATTGTTAAGTACGTCAAATTATCAAAGAATTTATTACCTCATTACAAATAAACGACATGTGTATTCATTAGTGTAGTTCCTCCACACCCCAAACCTTCTTAGGTGGGATATAATTAGGATGTCCCTCAAGCTCTTTTTTTTTGTATTTTGGAGTTGTATCCTCCTTATTTTCTTATTACCATCAAGACTCAACTTGTTAATTAGCTTGCTTGCATAAGGTTAGGTAATCTTGAAGTGGTGGTTCCAACTAATGCGAATTGAAAACTTGGCCCCATCACACCAAAAGTCTCAAGTGATATAAAAATATTTGTCTTTCCATCCTATGGAGCTATCAGGGAATTGCAAGTGTAGCATGTGTCCAACGACACCCAATTTGTACGCCCTGCCTTTATCAAGGCTGTTCCTTTTTAGGCAGTACGTGCACTTGACTTTATCACTTGTCGAATCCACCCTGTGTTCATCGGTGACAATTGATAGGTATAGTAGAGTTCAACATCCGTTAGGGTTGACTTGGGCGATGTTGAAGACACAAGAAACATTCTTGGAAACAGACACTTGAGTCTTATTTTAAAAAGTGGCAAGTAGATCACCCATCACTTCGTTAGAGGTTCATCAATATCACCTAGGTGATGAGGTACCGACATCATTTCCACATAAGATGGAATGTCGTGCTTATGTGGTATTTCCATCAGGCCATCGGCATCTAGTTCACTTATTTTTTTTTCAATTTGATTCTTGTCCTTGGTTCAATGGGTGGGTTCACCCTTATTATCACGTTTCTTTTTGGGATGAGATACCTTCGCTGCTGTAGTAGTTGGGATTCTAATAATGGGCATAGGCCCTTGTGAAGAATATTAAGAGGTTGGATGTGACCCAAATGAAATGGGAAAAGCTAAGACACTTCCCTTAGTCAGAGCATCACTTGTTTTAGTAGGTTCTTTGTCATAACCTATTGGGGGCTTCAACAGGTTGTCAAATTTTATTGAACTTGGTTGCATACAAACTAAGTCATGAGATCCTTCTCAGGTTGTTCATATCTTTAGGGGAACACTTTTTGTACTACCTAAGGGGACATCCTTGGAAAATGTCGAGCAGGATATACTTTTTCCTTTATCAGAAGACATTTTAAAAAGAAAAAGGTAGATAAATTACCTAGGTGATGAATTAGTTTGCATATCAGTTGGTGAGCAGCCTAAAAGTAGCAAGAAGACTGACATAACTAATAAGTCACAACCAAAATGGACTAAATTTCAAACAATGTATGAATTTAACAGACTGACTATGTAGAATTATGCTGTAGAGAGTTATACCGGGATGAGATTGTTTGAAGAAAATTTGGTTAAGTAAGAAGCAAAAGGTGGTAAGTGGTAAATTTGTTTTTACTATTTATAGAGGAATTCACAATTGTGTTAAGGAAAGGGAATGATTTTAGCAGTTAATAGGGAAGACGAAAGGTTTGGTAGTTAGTTCTAGAATATTCCCTTAACTTATCAAAGTTTAGGGAATAGAAGGGTTAATGTTTGATATTCTATGTGTAACGGTTGCACAACCCTGACAACCTAGTTCACCTCGCTTGTATAGAATATATCATATCAAGCAGCTTTGTATAGAAATTGGCACGGTTAAGCAATAGATCATTCCAGTTACATGACCTTTGATGTACCCCACACCTAACGACCTACACAAACATGACCTCGTGGTAGCCTACGTTTCTACTCTACGTCCACACAAGGGGTGCCCTATGCAACTTGGAATATCGACCTGATCATGGTGACCTGATTCTAATTATAAAATTATCATATTTAGGCCAGCTCTGACACCTTAAATAGAGTGCCTACTGATGAGCAAAACCAGCATCGTCGATCCTGCCAATACTTTGGTTTTATATTTATAAAACTCTCGCAAGTGCACAAATCATTTCATAGAAAATGATAAGTATACTCCCAAGGTCGATCTAAGGAAGGAACATATGTGGTTTTTAATTTATTATTCAAACTTTTAAAAACGAAATTAAATCCTAAACATCCTATCACGATATTTTGGGTTTTGTGTTTATAATCTAATAACATAAAAATAAACATGGATACATATTCAATAAACATTTATGCAAATTTTATCTTTTATAATAGTGGAGTATTTATTGATATAATAACTAAATTAATTATGTTTGCTCATATTATTTAAGTTATTAAAGATATAAATTGATATTTATTTATTCTCTTTTTTATATGAATACCACCTTTGGTGGGTTAGATATTCTTTGTTAACTAAACAAATCAATTAACACCTATGGGTGTGGTTGATAATTAATTTGGTTAATTAAATTAATTTCTTTTTCTAAGAGATTGAAAATGAATCATTTAAATGACACCTTTGGTGGTGTTAGACATTTTAAAC
Organism: Hippophae rhamnoides; assembly: GCA_033030585.1. NCBI lineage: Eukaryota > Viridiplantae > Streptophyta > Magnoliopsida > Rosales > Elaeagnaceae > Hippophae > Hippophae rhamnoides. Next base: position 32,057,760 of record CM065430.1, read on the forward strand.
TTTATTCAAGGTATCTAAATTAAACCTAAGAATTTAATTATCTGAGTACTAACTTTCAAGTTTTAAAACTATTACTGAAAACATGTTGTCAATACATTTTCAGATAATAATTCTTATAAAAACTTTTGAAATAGAGTTTCACTCTAACTATCGGGCGATTGTACCATCAAATAAAATAGCACTACTCTAAATGAGATCGGATAACTAAACCTTAAAACCTAATTTTCATATTTAAGTTTGTAATGAAAAATAATATATTTCTCTCTAACATTTGTAATATAAAATCTTGAATAAAAATAAAATCAATTCATTTTAGAGATTTTTACTTATTTAATATTTCGCAAGCATAACAACATTATTATTATATCATGTTTACAAATAGCCAGCAAAGTTAATTTAATCACAGACAAATTAAATATACCATATAAGAATAAAGCATAAAAAATAAATGTAAAGAAAATAAAATCCTTACAGTATTTTGATGTTATTCTTGTTGTTGAAAAACCTCCAGACGGAATTTGCATTTCCATTTATTGAATCAAAAAACAAATAAATTACAAAAACATAATTAGTTCTTCTTAAAAAGAGAACTCTAAAACTAAGAAAAACTAAAAACTAATAAATGGAGAGAAAAAAAGAGAGAAGAAGATGTTTTTGAGGTGTGGTTTGAAGTTAAGAGAATGAGGGTACTTATAGGTAAGGATGTGAAGAAAAAGTAGGTGAAAAAATGATTAAAAATGGAGGAAACGTGGAGTAGTGAATGATGATGTCATGGTAGTGTGTGGCGTAGCGGCGCACGTGGATGGCGCAGATGGGTGTAGTTGCGCGTGCAGATAGGCGTGCGACGCGCGTGAACTGGGCACAGATGGGCACGCGAATAGGTAATGCGCGTGCGTTGCTCAGCGCGACTGGGCAGTTGCGTGCACGATTTCCTCCTTTTTGACATTTTTGACCCATTTGACCCATTTTGCCAATTTTTCCATCTTTTTTTTTACTTTTCCTCGTTTACTTTATGAATATCTTTGTGATGTATTACCTCCGGTATTTTTCTTTAAGTCTTTAAGTTACTTTTTTAAGCGAACATATCTGAAAAACAATAAAAATACCCGTGATTTCAAAAAGATAGATTTATATAAATATATGTTAAAATCATATAAATATATATATTTTTAATCAATTAACATGCATAAAATTATGATAATTTTAGTAATTTTTTAGCACTCATTACCTACCAATATGACATTGATACTTACCTCTTATGTATATATACCACACTAATGAGATAAATGAATGATATGAGTTTTAGTTTCTCACTATCATCTCATTAAAATCCCTAATATATTAGCAATTTTAAACAAGAATTATATATGTAAAAATAGTAAATTTAAAAGTAAATTATTTAAAAAATAAAATCAAAATTAATATGAAACGATATTTTTTGATATTTTATCGACAATTAATAACCACGATATTTTGATAAAAGAATAGGTTTTCTCTCAATAACGACGTTTTATCGACAATGTTATCATATTTTCGATATTATTTTAGATATTTTAACTAAAAATATATATAATCTTATTTCATACTCATGTTAATATACATCAAAATCCGAAAGAAAAGTAATTACACGTGGTGTGTAGCCCATTATTCTTGTATTTGCTTAGGTGGGGAGATTTTCGTGTCTTTTATTATGTGGTTGTGAGAATTGGAGAAATTATTGTTGATGCAAGTTTATAAAAACAGTGTAGGAACAATATTACCGATAACTTGAAAGTAACTACTTGGGTTGAGTCGCGGACTACGTCGCTCTCTTTAAGACGTTTCGCGGCTCTGCTCAATTTGTGCAAGCAAACTCAGCCTCGTCGTCCCCAGGATAAAATAGCCCAGAATCTTAATCTCTGTCTCAGAACTTCACTACACTGATGAAGACTGGAATGCTACACCTAAAAATTTGTTGCTCGGAAAACTAAAAAAGAACTTAGAAATTGTAGAGAGAATTTTTTTCCGTAGGGAGATGATTGTTGATTGTTGTGTTTCAAATGAGAGCTGAAGCCCTCCTTTTATAGAGTAATGAAGAGTAACGGATAACAGATATATTTTTTATGAGTAAATACGAGCAACGGCTCTTTTTCTGAATAAAGAAGACAAACGGCCATATTCTTAATAAAAGAAAATAACGGTCATTTTTTTTTCTGAAAAAATATATATATATAACAACCATTTTGTAAGTGGAAAAATTTTCCTTAAAAGAATATTTTACCAAAAAAGAAAATACCACCTCACACACACACACACACGCACACGCACTCGAACTCGGACTCGGACTCGGCTCGGCTCGGCACGGCACGGCCGGTCGGTCGGACGGACGGCGACGGCGGCGGCGCGCGTGTGCGCGTGTGTGGTATCACATTTGCCTAGGTCCTCTCCCCTTCCACAAAAGTGGGTGCCCCTTGGGGCCCAATCCCAATAGCCAACTCTTCACTATTTATACCTCTTTAAAATAATGTAAAAAAACAATGTGGGACAAGGCACATTTCCCAAAAAAAAATTAATTAAATTTCATCTTTTCCAACAATCCCCCACTTGAATTTTATATAAAAATAATTTTCATCGAGCAACCGATCAATTAAAATTATAAGATTGTGCATAAGCAAAAAGGTGTCTATCGACTTGAACCTTTGCATAGTGTTGATGCTTTAGAATATACTAGAGTAACTCGTAGTTTTGAACTCTATCTCTAACAATCATCACACACACAACATTCCCAAGGTGTAGTTCGAAAAAGCCCGTGCTTTACGGCCATACACGTGTATCCCAGTATAGTGAACGCTCTAGTAAATTTTGCCCAAAAAATTTTCATAGGAAGCGGCCACACTTCCACATTCACATAGGTGAGTCTATCAAGAGTACTCCTGTAGCTATGTACTCCACTCCACATAGAGTATAGAACTCATTAAGAGTTTAACAAATAACTCATCCTTTTCTATCGCTTCAGGACTTCATGCTTCTAACAATATAGAATGAGATTTGATTAATAGCATGATACATATCATATCACTTCATGACTTGTTATTACCCTTTGAACTTATTTCTTAGGATCTCTAGTCTATAAATTGGGTTACCATCATAAGTGACTCTTCATTCTAAGGGCATTAATCCCATTCCTTTTGAGGTTTTGAAAACCTTCTCTCTTGGTAATCCTTTCATCAAAGGATTTGCCAAATTTTCATCAGAACGTACATGATCCACTCTTACTACTCCCGTTGAGAAAAATTCTCTAACAGTACTATGCTTACGACGTATCTGTCGTCTCTTGCCGTTGTAGTAACGGTTCTGAATCTTTGCAATAGCCGCGGTACTATCGCTGTGGATCAAGACAGCTGGTATCGGTCTTTCCCATAAAGGGATCTCAGCTAACAAACTTCTTAGCCAGCCTGCTTCTTCACTAGCAGTGGCTAGTGCTATCATTTCAGACTCCATTGTAGATTGAGCCAATATTGTTTGTTTCTTAGACTTCCAGGAAACAGCTCCACCAGCTATGTTAAAAATATAGCCACTAGTTGCTTTGGAGTCTTCTGATAAAGTGTTCCAATCTGCATCGCTGTATCCTTTTAAAACAACGGGAAAATTTTTATAATGTAATCCAAGGTTTATAGTTCTCTTAAGGTATCTCATAACCCTTTCAATAGCATTCCAATGCTCTATACTAGGTCTACTGGTAAACCTACATAATAGTCTCTTAACATAAGCTATGTCTGGGCTAGTGCAATTAGTAGCGTAATGTAAGCTACCAATGATGCTCGCATACTCAGTTTGTCTAACACCGTCTTCGGTGTTCTTGAACAACTTTACACTAGGATCATAAGGAGTACATGCATGTTTACAGTTAAAGTAATTATATTTCTTTAAGATCTTCTCAATATAGTGAGATTGATCTAGAGAAATTCCCTTTTCAGACCTAGTTATTTTTATACCAAGGATTATACTCGCTTCTCCAAGATCTTTCATATCAAAATTAGCTCTTAACAACATTTTGACATTATTCACAACATAAATATTTGATCCAAAAATAAGCATGTCATCCACATATAAACATATGATAGTGCAAATATTATCTTCTAATTTATAATAAATGCATTTGTCACTTTCATTTATTTTGAATCCATGTGAGATAACTAGATTATCAAATTTTTCATGACATTGCTTAGGTGCTTATTTTAGACCATAAAGAGATTTATCTAATTTACAAACTTTATTTTCTTGACATGGGATAACAAAACCTTCAGGTTGATCCATATAAATTTCTTCTTCTAAATCACCATTTAAGAAAACAGTTTTAACGTCCATTTGATGTATTACTAAATCATGGATAGCAGCGAGAGAGAAAAGTACACGTATGGAAGTTATTCGTGTAACTGGTGAAAATGTATCAAAGAAATCTACATTTTCCCTTTGCCTATATCCTTTAACTACAAGACGAGCTTTATATTTTTCAATAGTACCATCAGGTTTCAATTTCTTTTTTAGTATCCATTTACATCCAATGGTTTTGCAACCAGGAGGTAAGTCAACTAAATGCCAAGTCTTATTATACTCAAGTGAGTCCATTTCATCATTTATGGCTTCTTCCCATAAGTTGGCATCTAAAGAAGATAATGCTTCTTTAATAGTTTGGGGATCTTCCTCTAAGGTATAAGCATAAAAATCAGACCCAAAATCCTTAAGGGTTCGAGCTCGTTTACTTCTTCTAATTTCAGTGTTTAATTCTTCAGTTTGTTCACTAGTTCTAGTTATAGGTAAACTACTAGAAGACGAGCCACACTATTCTTAAATTTAAAGGGAAACCTATATTCATAGAAGTCAGCATCATTTGATTCTATAACTACCTGATCTTTTAAGTCATAGAATTTATAAGCTTTACTATTCACAGCGTATCCTATGAATACACATTCATATGCTCTACTAGCAAGTTTATTTCTTTTAGGATCAGGGATTCTAACATAGGCTAAACAACCCCAAGTTTTAAAATAAGTTAAATTAGGTTTCTTATTTTTCAAAATTTCATAGGGTGAAATTTTATTTGTAGATTTAGGCATTCTATTTAGCACATAGCAGACAGTTAATAAAATTTCTCCCCACCAATGGGAGGCACCACCAGAGTTTAATAAAATTGCAACAACTAATTCAGTAAAAGTTCTATTTTTTCTTTCAGCTTTGCCATTCATTTCAGGAGAATAAGGTGCAGTTTTTTCATGAATGATTCCATAAGTTTTATAAAAATCATTGAAGATATTGGAATCATATTCGGTGCCTCTATCACTTCGAAACCTTTTTATTTTTCTGTGAAGTTGATTTTCAATCTTAGTCATAAATATTTTAAACATATCAAATGCTTCACTTTTATTTTTCATTAGATATACATAAGTATAATCTGAACAATCATCTATAAAAGTTATAAAATAGTGTTTTCCATTTCTTGTTAAATTTCCATCAAGTTCACATATATCAGAATGAATTAAAAGATAGTTTTGGTTATTTACATCATTTGCCATTCATTCTCTAACTACTGATTTATGTGAAGTTTTGGTTATTTTAGCTTGACTACAAAATTCACATTTTTCAAAATTATTTAAAGATAGTTTAGGAATTAGTTCTAAGCTACTCATGTTCTTTATTATGCGTTTATTAACATGACAAAGTCTAGCATGCCAAATATTAAAAGAACTCAACATATAAGCAGAAGAAGAGGTTTTATTAATTTTAACATTTAATTTGAACATGCCATCAGTGGCGTACCCTTTCCCAACAAATATATTATTTTTAGTTATAGTATATAAATCAGCCCCTATAGTTTGAGTAAACCTAGCTTTGTTAAGAAGATAGCCTGAAACTAAATTCTTTCTCATCTCTGGAGTATGCAGGACATTCTTCAAGATGACAGTCTTTCCAGAGGTAAACTTCAAAACCACCTCACCAATACTAGCAACTTTAGTGGAGTGGTAGTCACCCAGCAACACTTTCTTATCCTCAGAATCAGAATAGGATTTGAACATGTCTCGATCATAGCAAACATGGCGAGAGGCACCAGTGTCTATCCACCACCCCTCGGATCCACCAACAAAATTGACTTCAGATATCATAGCAATGAGTTGATCTTCGGTAAGGTTCGCCTATGGGGCAGGACGATTCTTGTTTCGGCAGTTCCTAGCCAAGTGGCCAGGTCTATTACAACTATAACACATGAATGTGTTATTCCTTAAGGGGAGTTGAGGTCCATTCTGGGGAGGATAGTTTCTATTTCTATTTTGGTGGTTGCGGTTTTGATTATTACTACGATTATGAGTTTTCATATTTCTACCTTTAGGTTTCAGAATTGTAGATGAGGGTTTCTTATTGGTACTATTATTTGAGACTACGAGTACTTCATCTCTTTGGTCTTATTTTTGAGCTTCTTCTTCTATTCTTAAACGGGTTATAAGACTTTCTAAAGAAAATTCCTTAGTTTTATGCCTAAGTGTATTCTTAAAATCTTTCCAAGCAGGGGGTAATTTATCTATTATAACAGCTACTTGAAATTGTTCATCTAAAGTCATACCTTCAGAAGTTATTTCGTGTGCTATCTTCTGCAGTTCATGTGATTGAGCTTCCATTGATTTTCCATCAATCATTTGAAACTTCATGTATCTACTAACATCATACTTCTTAGTACCAGCTTCCTCAGTGTCGTACTTCTTTTGAAGTGCTTCCCAAATTTCCTTAGCAGACTTATCACAGTTATAATAATCATACAAGTCATCAGCTAAACCATTAAGAATATAGTTTTTGCATAGAAAATCATTTTCAATCCAAGCGTCTAAATTTTCAGCTTCGGTAGGAGGATTGGACTGTATTGGTTTTTCAATAGTAAGAGCAGAAACGATTTTTTTCATGGTTAAGAAAAACAATATTTTTTGTCTCCATCTTTTAAAGTGTAATCCCTCAAAATGGAATGGTTTGTTTAGATCAGCAGTTAGCATTTCAGTAGACATGGCAGATTGAATTCGTCTTAAAATTGTTGATGCAAGTTTATAAAAACAGTGTAGGAACAATATTACCGATAACTTGAAAGTAACTGCTTGGGTTGAGTCGCGGACTAGGTCGCTCTCTTTAAGACGTTTCGCGGCTCTGCTCAATTTGTGCAAGCAAACTCAGTCTCGTCGTCCCCAGGATAAAACAACCCAGAATCTTAATCTCTGTCTCAGAACTTCACTGCACTGATGAAGACTGGAATGCTACACCTGAAAATTTGTTGCTCGGAAAACTAAAAAAGAACTTAGAAATTGTAGAGAGAATTTTTTTCCGTAGGGAGATGATTGTTGATTGTTGTGTTTCAAATGAGAGCTGAAGCCCTCCTTTTATAGATTTTAGAAACCGTGTGGCAATTATGAATAAAACGATAATGTCTGAGAATTAAGAGAGTAATGGCTATTCTGAGTAATGAAGAGTAACGGATAACGGATATATTTTTTATGAGTAAATACGAGCAACGACTCTTTTTCTGAATAAAGAAGACAAACGGCCATATTCTTAATAAAAGAAAATAACGGTCATATTTTTTTCTGAAAAAAATATATATATATAACAACCATTTTGTAAGTGGAAAAATTTTCTTTAAAAGAATATTTTACCAAAAAAGAAAATACCATCTCACCACACACACGCATTCTTAAGACGCAAGACGGCCGGCTTGGCTTGACGGACGGCGACGACGGCGACAGCTACAAGGCAGATCACATTTCGCTTGTGCCCTTCCCTTCCATTAAAGCCAAGGCTCTCAAGACAATCCAAATAGCCAACTCTTTACTATTTATACCTCTTTAAAACAATGTAAAAAGACAATGTAGGACAAGTCACATTTACCAACAAATTTTTTTTAATTAAATTTTATCTTTTCCAACAATTATACATGAATTTTGGATGATATTGTTTTAGATTAATACGAAAAAAGATAATTTTAATAATTTTAATATAAAATATAACTGTTTATTTTTTTGTATATAAAATAAGTATTAAAAAAATACACATAAATTAATTTTAAACTAATATATAACTTCTAGTGAGAAGTCAAGTGTACAACAAGAATCCCACTGATTTAGTAATAGACAGAGTGTGCCGACAGGTTCTATACCAGGAAGCACCTAATAGAGGACATTTCTCAGGTGTAAAGTCACTCGTAATAATTCTACAAGAATCTTCTCAAATTTGAGAGATAATAATTTTGGATAATTGAAAAATTATTGCTTTCAGTGAGGCTATAATTTATTTCGAATTCTAACTTCTCCTTTTTCCCTCTAATTTTTTTCTTTCTTTCTTTCCAATTAATTCTGACACTATTTGATCTCATACACATTCGCGAATCCAGCGTTTTCTATTTATTTTTTTACTATTATTTATATATTTTCTATTTTATACCAATAATCTAACAATTTAAATGATATAAAAAATTTTAAGATAAAATAAAAAAAAAATAAAAAATTCAAGTTCTGTTTAAGAATAAAAACTCGGCGCAACAAAAAAATATTTTATGAATCTAATTTAGGTGGTAATTTGCTCACACATGCACTGATTAATGTGGAAGCATAAACATAAAAGCTCTAATATCACTTACCTCGCGAAGAAAACACAAATGTATAAATATTGATTGAATAAAGTTAAAAATATAAAATAAGTGATTTATATTAGATATTTTAATAACATAATTATATTAACTATATTCTTAAGATGACTTAACTCTGTATTAATATTACTAAAATATTAAGAATGTATGAAAAGGTTTCTTCGATATAAAAATGTATTATTTTTCTTGCATATATATATATATATAAATAATAAGTTTACATATTTATAGAGAAAACACGTTTATGCATTTTTTTTTAAATTATTGTTTTTAAGTTATCGGGAAATTAATTTTTTTAAAAAAACTTGAAATATTAGGACAATGAATAAATAGATTTAAATATGTCTATTTTTCAAATGTTATCTCTATATACTATACATATTAAATATTTGTAATTCAATAATTAAGATTATTAGATCTTAAACACATTACTTTTTAACTCTGTTATACCGTGTTTAATATTATTAGAGTATAATTATCCTCGTGTAAAACCAAAAAGTGTTTTCAAAGTTAATAGGATTGTTGAAATAGAAACTCAGGACAACATTACTCCTTTACAAAACACTTAACTAATTTTCTTTTTTATTTATAATATTAATTTTTTAAAAATAAATATTTGTAATTAAAATTGGAACTCTAAATCATTTTACACATTCAAATGGATAAATAGTAACACAGGCTCATTGAATTATTTGTAACATTGAATTATTGATCAGTATGAAACCATTTAGAAGGAAGGACCAAATCGCATGGATGACAGGTATTAAAATAGGGTAGGTTGATGTCGCTGATATAGGGATGGATCCAAAAGGCTAATGTGCTACATTATTTAAGCTATATACGAATCATTATGGAAGTAACCCAATATTTCCTATATATATACAGTACTATCATCAATGTGGGTGGGTTTTCTATCAAATGTTCAATCAACATTTTGAATTGTGGAATGGGACCAATATGATGTGAAGGTACCTCAAAGAGAGAGCCCATTGATGTGAGCTCGAGCACTTCTTGTTCATTTACATTTATTAATACCTTTTCTTGGAAAAATAACAAGCTTCCCTACATTTGCTTATTTGAAAATTTTAATCAATTCACTTAGAATTAGTATAATTAAAGTTTATTAAGTTTAAAAATTATAAAAAAAAAATTACTACACGTTAAATACGGGCAATATAAATAACATCAAAAAGCTCTCAATTATAAAAGTTTGATAATGATTGATGGTTGATGATCAAATCTAAAAAATATTGATCCAATCATTATAATATATCAATTAGAGCATTTAATTGATTTATGTCATTCAAAAAGTCACTATATGTAATATCTTTTTTAGATTCTATGGATATTTAGTGTTTTATTTTCTTTAATTTGATAACTATAAGGTATCATATTTTTTTAGAGTACTACCAAACTAATAAAGTATAGAAAAAAAATAATAATTAAAAGAAAAAAATCAACACCCATTATTTAATGATAAATTATATTAATTTTATTGCTATTTAACTCAAAGATGATAAAAAAAAATAATCCTAATTTTATAAATTTAGGTGAATACATTTAAATTTAGGTGAATACATTTTATAAATTTAGGTGAATACATTGACAAATAAGTATAACATTTTGATAGTTTTAAAGTGTTAATTAAATGAATTTATGTTTATGACGTTCTTAAATTTAGTAAATCCTTATCACATAGCATCTCTAGGCCAAAACATGTTAAATGCTATCAAGCGTTCCTTATTATGGTTATTGGGTTAGCTGATGAAGACTACTTCCAAAGATTGAATAGCAAAAATCTAAAGAGAACAAAGTATCCCTAGTGTCTCTCCATCTACTACTAGGGCTATTCTAAAAATTATACAAATTATAACAATTATTTTAGGTACAATTCATCCTACAAATCCTACTTGTAAGGAGATGATGCTAAAACATTTACTAACCCACCCATTTATCTATATTTTAAGTGATGTGACATTCAATTTGTTACTTAAACAAACAAACATGAATGCTTTCATGGATTGGATTCTCATACAGTTAGCCGCTAAAGAACATACAACCATGTCATCTTCTTAATCAAACTTCCCAACAAGCCCACACCACACACTATGCACACAATCTGTTCTTTAAATTGCCCCTGAGATGCCCACTAATATCCCATATGCCATTTCAATATACTTCTTCATTCCTCTGTTTTTTTTTTATATATAAAATCTCATGGTAATATGAAGGCCATTTTGGATAATTCCATCAATTAGGGAGTTTGTTTTGGAGGCTTAACCTGAATAAATCAGTTACTATTTACTAAAGAAATAAGAGCTTGAACTCAGTCTCTACTCTCTACAATATTATTATTATTGAATAGTAGTTTAGTTATTGGAAGTTTGAAAAACAACAGAAAAAAACAAGAAATACTTGAAAAGCTTACAACAGTGCTTCTTCTTGTGAAAAATCATCTCAAGTTCCTACTTTGGTTGGCTTTATTAGAATCTAATACATGATGGAGAAGAGTTGATCCTGATAAGTATTCTTCAATCGCTTCCATGGTGGATCTTAAACAGAGGGAAAGTGCAACTACTAACATGTCCTCAAGAAAGGAACTTCTTTCATCTGCCTTAAAGAGAACAAGTGAATGGTTTGTTTGATTTAAATTATTTACGCTCTTTGTTTTTATTTCTTGAATTTTTTTTATTTTTTCCCTTATGCGTCTGTAAATTCTCACACAATTCTAGTGATTGTTTTTAAAAACAAAATATATATATATAAAGAAATATAGAATCATGAAAGGGCTCTTGGAATTTACAGGATTTTTTCTCAGGAGATTCCTAGCGATGTTGATATTCATGTTGGAGAAAGTTCCTTCTCATTACATAAGGTATATTGTAAAGTCTCTTATTAAAAATAGACTACTTGATTTCAATTTAGCACTTAATAGAAATTAAGAGCTACTTTTGTAATTCTTGTACTGTTTGTTACTTGTATTTGTAGCAACAAAAAAATATAGAACATATTTGTTAGTTGAATGATAGTGTGATTGAATAGTAACTTATATTTGGAGCCTTTTGCCAAACTGACTTGCAGTTTCCATTAGTCTCAAAATGTGGATACATAAAGAAACTGGTATCAGAATCTACTGAAGCTGATCTTTCAATTATTGAGCTATCTGATGTTCCTGGTGGAGTAGAAGCATTTGAACTTGCAGCCAAATTCTGTTATGGAATAAATTTCGAGATAAGTACAGAAAACATTGCAATGCTTCGATGTGTGGCAGAGTATCTTGAGATGACTGAGGATTATGCAGTAGGGAATTTAGTGGGAAGAACTGACTCCTACTTGAATGAAGTAGCACTCAAAAGCTTTTCAAGTTCAGTCTCAATTTTACACATGTCAGAAAACTTCCTTCCAATAGCAGAGAAAGTGAAATTGGTGAGCAAATGCATAGATGCTATTGCATATATAGCCTGCAAAGACAGCCCAGCTTGTATGTCAGGTAAGACTGAGAGTGGTGGCACTGAAGGTGTGATTTTGTCCGCCATGTCTCAGCCAAAACCTGTTGTTGATTGGTGGGCTGAAGACTTAACTGTTCTTAGAATTGATTTGTTCCGAAGGGTTATGGTAGCAATGATGTCAAGAGGGTTCAAACAATATGCTCTTGGGCCAATGCTCATGCTCTATGCACAGAAATCTTTAAGAGGTTTGGTGAGAACTCAATCCAAAACAAAGTAATTAAACTGCGATTTTTATTTTGATTAGTTAGATAAATTGTTTAAATATATATATAAATATATATATATATATATATATATATATATATATATATATATATATATATATATATTTGGTGTAGGAAACATTTGGCAAAGGAAGGAAGAAAATTGAGCCAAGACAAGAGCATGAAAAGGGGGTTGTGTTAGAAACAATAGTGAGTCTTCTACCAAGAGAGAAAAATGCTATGCCAGTTAGCTTTCTTTCTAAGCTGCTTCGGGCTGCAATACATCTCGAGACAACGGTTGCTTGCAGGATAGATTTGGAGAAGAAAATGGGAATGCAATTGGGACAAGCTGTTTTAGATGATCTCTTAATTCCTTCATATTCTTTTACTGGAGACACTTTGTTTGATGTGGACATTGTGCAGAGGATTTTGATGAATTTTCTTGATTATGAATTAGATGGGAGGTCTTTGGGTTATAGTGCAAATGAAGAGTTTATATCTCTTCCAATAAGTGACATGGAGCGAGTTGGGAAGCTAATGGAAAACTACATAGCTGAAATAGCCTCGGATAGAAATTTAACTGTCTCAAAATTCATTGGTCTTGCTGAACTTATTCCAGAACAATCAAAGATAACAGAAGATGGAATGTATAGAGCCATTGATATCTACCTAAAGGTATTGCACTCTATTCTATACTAATATGATAATATCCTATATGTCTTCACTTTCTTTTACTTTTATTTTTCTGGAAAATCATAATAAAATATTTCCATGTACCTACTTTTGTGGTTTTAGTTAAAAGTGAGTTCAGAATAAAATACTTTCACGAAAAAGTACATTATTTACACTTCTGTCAGGTATTACAAAGTGTGCTTTGACTCATAAAAGCACTTATAGTAAAACGCTTTGTTGTTGTCTGAATTGCTTTTACAAGATTTCAGAAAGCATAAATAAATACATCCTTAATGTATGTTCGTTTGTGCATATGTTAAAAGTTGTTTCAAAATAAAGCGTTTTCGCAAGAAACACAGTATTTGTGATTATGTTAGGAATATACTTTCTTTCTTCTGTCCAAAAGCAATATCTTATTGTCACAAGTAGTTTTAGAGTCGGCGCTTTAAATAGTACGTACTTATTGTACATAATCGAATTGACTTAAAATAACATGTTAGTTTTACATAATATATACGTATGTTATATGTACACATCATATATAACGTTCATTTATTTATATACAAAATACATAAATTAGATATGTATATATGTACATGTTTATGTACAAGTTAACGTGTTATTTTAGGATCAATTCAATCATGTACAATACATATGTGTTATCTTGGGACTTCAATACATATTTTTATACATTGTCTGATTATCTTAGACAACAAATTGAAAAATACATATTTGAGAAATTATATAAAATAATACTCCTAAACTTATAACAATAAAAATAACAATCAATAATATTGAACGAGATTAATTTAGATGAAGTTCAACATTGAACGAGTATAAATAACCGTAAATCAACTTGAATGACATCTAATTAAATGATATTTTTTTAATAGTAAAAATATATTAACTAATATAAAGATACCAGTGTTGTATTTAATTATAAATTTTAAAGGGTGTTATTTTTATTGTTTTTCAACGTGTTTGAAGGGATGATTTGAATGTCACCCTAGTCTGCATTTAGAGAATTTCATATGCCTGTACAACTCATAACATACAAATTTCTTCTTAAAATACCAACCGATGAATCTATCTTTATTCTCTCATTTGAAGTAATTAGCTAAAATCATATTATTATTTTTAAATAAATATCAGGCTCATCCAGCTTTAAGTGATATGGAAAGGAAAAAAATTTGCAGCTTAATGGACTGCCAAAAGCTTTCAAGAGAGGCCTGTGCTCATGCTGCTCAGAACGATCGACTACCAGTCCAAACCGTGGTTCAAGTGCTTTATTATGAACAAAAACGCCTTAGAGAGGTCATGAATGGTAGTGTCATGAGTGAAACGCCTGCTCTTCCTTCTAAACTCAATGTATATTCTACTGATATACAGCCAGTTTCAGATGAGCTGTCTAGCTTACGTAGAGAAAATGAGGACCTCAAAATAGAGCTACTTAAAATCAAAAAGAAACTTAAAGAATTTGAAAGATCATCAGCACTAAGCAGTCCACAAAGTACCACTTTTCAATCTTCAGATAAGCCTCCACTGCCTCGTAAATCATTCATAAACTCGGTCTCGAAGAAACTTGGGAGACTTTATCCTTTTGTTCGTGCTGATGGAGTTTCACCTTCAAATCCAAATAAAGGAAGAACAAAACCTAACAAAGATCGGCGACATTCAATATCTTGATCATGCAATGTTTATTATTTGTGAACTATGTTATACTTTTGTGTGAGGTATCTTATTTCTTTATTGCTTTGATCTCCTCAAGGCTTGTGTTCATCTTGCCTATTTTGTTTCTTTGTCCCTTGTGTATTTTTCAACCTATTCTGCTTCTGATTTGAATGTCTGTATATAATATTTGTTCATGCATGTTTTGAATTAGATACATAATTTAGAATATAATGGATATGAAAATTGGGGTGAAGTAGTATGTGTTGGGTTTTCCTCTTGGTTTGGAGGAGCCCAAGTGAAGCACACGTGACTTAAAAGCTTATAGAGTAAGAAGGACAATTGTGTTATTTCATTACTTTAATTAATAAATCCATTTAGTGTTTGTTGTGTGAGAGATTCTGCAGAGTTTGTAGAATGCAGCAGCAAAGGCAGCACTTAGCAGAAAAACTGAACAGTTTTTCCCTCTCCATTCAGTCTTCATCAAGTGCACCGATCGAAGGCCGTTTGTGGTCCGATTAAGCTGAAATTTTGCAGACAAGTTCACGACTTAAGACTCTTTAATCTGTACGGTGGGATTTGGATTTGGATCACCGGTTTGAGAAATTCTGAACAGTGAACAGTGACTACGAATTGGGTTAGATTTCTCAATTCTTCTTGAAATAATTGTTAGTTTCCAAGAAGTGTATTCTTTTGTTGATTGTTTGCCTCTAGTTTTACCTAGAGAGAACTGTTGTACAATTTTTTCTTGATAGTGGAAGTTTTGGAGAGGAGTACCGTGGTTGTTTCCTTCTTACACCGGGAAGGTTTTTCCACGTAAATTGCTTGTGTTGATTTTGTGCATGTTTTATTTTAAGCTCTATTTATTTGTTTCCTAAAAGATTCACAAAAATAAGGAGAATATGTTTAATTCCGCTGTTTAGATCTTGATTAAGTTCGAATTGAAATTGTGATTCTCCTAACAAAGTGGTATCAGAGCTGTGGTTATTATTGTGAAATTTCTTGTGTTGAATAATGGAATCAAATTTGAGTAGAATGATTACTTTGAATGGTTCTAATTATCATACTTGGAAAGGAAAAATTGAAGATCTCATTTATGTCAAACAGTTTCATTTACCGGTGTTTGCCTTTGAGAAGCCATAAAAGTTATCTGAAGAAGAATGGACTTTGTTACATCGACAAGTCTGTGGGTATATAAGGCAATGAGTAGATGATAATGTTTTGAATCACATTAGTGGAGAAATACATGCACGATCACTATGGAATAAACTTGAAGAGTTGTATGTTCGAAAAATAGGAAATAATAAAATGTTTCTTATAAAGCAGTTGATAGCTTTAAGGTACCAAGATGGAACTCCGTTGACAGATTACTTGAATACGTTCGAAGGAATAATCAATCAGTTAGCTGGAATGGGTATCAAGTTTGATGATGAGATTCAGGGGTTGTGTTTATTGGGTACATTGTCAGACTCTTGAGAAACATTTAGAATGTCATTATGTAACTCAGCTCCAAATGGTGTAATCAATATGGATATGGCTAAGAGTAGTGTTTTGAATGAAGAAATGAGAAGAAAATCACATGGATCTTCTCAGCAGTCAGAGATTTTGGTTACAAAAATAAGAGGGAGGAGTAAAAGTAGAGGTTTCAAGAACAAAGAAAAAGGAAGAAGCAAGTCTAGATTTTCTAATATTGAGTGTCATCACTGTGGCATGAAAGGGCACATCAAGAAATATTGTAGACAACTAAAGCGGGATAACAAGAATAAAGACAAAGAATAAGAGGGTGATGTTAGTAAAGAAAATGATCGAGTTGCCACCGCTAGTTCAGAAGACTTTCTCATTGTTTATAATGAAGATGTTGTCAATGTTGCATGCCACGAGGTCAGTTGGGTTATTGATAGTGGAGCCTTTATTCATGCTACGTCTCGAGAGGACTTCTTTACATCCTATACATCAGGTGACTTTGAGACAGGGAAGTTGGGTAATGATGGCTTGGTTAAAGTCATTGGTATTGGAGATGTGTGTTTGTAGATGAATAATGGCACGAGACTACTTCTTAGAGGGGTAAAGCATATTCCTGAAATTCGTTTGAACTTGATCTCTGCAGGTAAACTTGATGATGAAGGATATTGCAATACCTTTAGTAATGATCAATGGAAACTTACTAAAGGTGGCTATGGTTGTTGCTCGTGAGAACAAGCATTCCAGTTTGTATATACTGTAGGCGAGACTCTTCAAAGGCGTTATTAATGTTGTGACAGATGAGCTCACATCAGAATTATGGCATAAGAGACTTGCTCACATGAGTGAGAAAGGCTTGGCAGTATTGACTAAAAAGAATCTTCTTTCTGGAATGAATGATGTTTGTTTAAGAAGATGTACTCATTGTTTGGCAGGGAAGAAAAATAGAGTTTCTTTCAAGAGTTTCCCTCCTTCAAGAAAACAATACATACTTGATTTGGTACATTCAGATGTATGTGGTCCTATGAAGACAAAAACTTTGGGTGGTGCCAGTTATTTTGTGACCTTCATAGATGATTGTTCAAGAAAGTTATAGGTGTACACTTTGAAGAGCAAAGATCAAGTATTAGATGTGTTTAAACAGTTTCAAGCCTTAGTGGAAAGAAAAACTGGGAAGAAATTGCGGTGCATCAGAACAGATAATGGGGGAGAGTATTCAGGTCCTTTTGATGAGTATTGTAGGCATCAGGGAATTCGACATCAAAAGATACATCCCAAGACTCCTTAGTTAAATAGGTTGGCTGAGAGAATGAACATGACATTGGTTGAAAGAGTAAGATGTCTTCTTTCACAAGCTCAGTTGCCAAGATCTTTCTGGGGTGAGGCTTTGAATACAGTTGTACATGTTCTTAATCTCACACCATGTGTTCCTCTTCAGTTTGATGTACCAAATAGAGTTTGGACTAGCAAAGATGTTTCTTATGATCATCTTCGCGTTTTTGGTTGCAAGGCATTTGTGCATATACCAAAAGATGAGAGATCTAAGCTCGATGTGAAGACACGACAGTGTATCTTTATTGGTTATGGTCTGGATGAATTTGGCTACAGATTTTATGATCCAGTTGAGAAGAAACTGGTAAGGAGTCTTGATGTTGTGTTTATAGAAGATCAAACTATACAAGATGTTGAGAAGATAGAAAAAGGAGTCCATCAGTATAGCGATGATTTGATTGACCTAGATCTGGTTCCTTTATCAATATAGATGGAACAAAATGTTCAAGATGATCAACAGGGTTCCGATGATGCAGATATGAAAGCTGAAAGAGATCATCAGACTACTGATCAGTTACCAGAACCAGAAATCCACCCAGGAGGTCTACTAGAGACTGACGTCCTTCCACACGGTATGATACAGATGAGTATGTGTTATTGACAGATGAGGGAGAACCTCAATGTTATGCAGAAGCGATGGAAGATGGAAATAGAGCACACTGGGTTGGTGCTATGGAAGATGAGATGCAGTCACTGTATGACAATCACACGTTTGAGCTGGTAAAGTTGCCTAAGGGTAAGAGAGATTTGAAGAACAAGTGGGTCTACAGGGTGAAGCAAGAAGAACAAAATTCACAACTATGATACAAAGCTAGACTGATCGTCAAGGGATTCAGTTAGAGAAAAGGTATTGATTTTGATGATATTTTCTCTCCTGTTGTGAAGATGTCTTCCATACGTGTTGTTCTAGGTCTAGCATTAAGCTTGGATTTAGAAATTGAGCAAATGGATGTGAAAACTGCTTTTCTTCAAGTGGGTCTATAGGGTGAAGCAAGAAGAACAAAATTCACAACCATGATACAAAGCTAGACTGATCGTCAAGGGATTCAATTAGAGAAAAGGTATTGATTTTGATGATATTTTCTCTCCTGTTGTGAAGATGTCTTCCATACGTGTTGTTCTAGGTCTAGCAGTAAGCTTGGATTTAGAAATTGAGCAAATGGATGTGAAAAATGCCTTTCTTCATGGTGATGACTTTATCATTTTATTGCTCTATGTTGATTACATGTTGATTGTTGGCAGAAATTCTTCAAGAATTGATAATTTGAAGAAGCAATTGAGTAAGTCCTTTGCCATGAAGGACTTGGGGCC
Source organism: Hippophae rhamnoides (assembly GCA_033030585.1). NCBI lineage: Eukaryota > Viridiplantae > Streptophyta > Magnoliopsida > Rosales > Elaeagnaceae > Hippophae > Hippophae rhamnoides. Next base: position 32,076,572 of record CM065430.1, read on the forward strand.
CGCAAAACAAATTCTTGGTATTCGAATTTGTCGAGACAAGAAAAGAAAGAAGTTGTACATGTCACAAGAACGGTACATCAACAAAGTACTTGAAAGGTTTCATATGGATAAAGCTAAAGTGGTATCTTCTCCTTTATCTAATCACTTTAAGTTGAGATCGAGTCAAGGCCCTTCAACAGATAAAGAGAAGGAAGATATGGAAAAGGTTCCATATGCCTCAACAGTAGGAAGCTTAATGTATGCAATGGTATGTATGAGGCCAGACATAGCTCATGCAGTTGGAGTTGTTAGTCGTTTTCTTTTGAATCCAGGAAGAGAGCATTGGGATGCAGTAAAGTGGATTATGAGATATCTTAGAGGTACTTCCAAGTTAACACTTAGCTTTGGAAGTGGAAAACCAGTGTTAGTTGGATACACTCATTCAGATTTAGCAAGAGATGAAGATTCTCGTAAGTCTACTTCAGGTTATCTAATTACTTTCTCTGGTGGAGCAGTTTCTTGGCAGTCAAGATTGCAAAAGTGTGTTGCACATTCTACAGTAGAGGCGGAGTTTATTGCAGCAACGGAAGCTTGTAAAGAATTGTTGTGGATGAAACAGTTCTTGAGAGAACTTGGTTTCAAGCATCAGAAATATGTGTTATTCTGCGATAATCAGAGTTCCATTCACCTAGCGAAGAACTCGACATTTTACTCAAGATCAAAGCATATTGATGTGAGATATCATTGGATAAGGGATACTCTTAACAATAAGTTGCTTGAACTTGAGAAAATCCATACTGATGAGAATGGATCTGACATGCTGATAAAAGCAGTGTCAAGAGAAAAACTTGAAGTTTGTTGTTCAATTGCCGGGATGGCGGATCCCTCCATCTAATCGAAAAAGGGGGAGATTTGTTAGGTTTTTCTCTTGGTTTGGAGGAGCCCAAGTGAAGCCTATGTGGCTTAAAAGTCCATAGAGTAAGAAAGGCAATTGTGTCATTTCATTGCTTTAATTAATAAACCCATTTAGGGTTTGTTGTGTGAGAGATTCTACAGAGTTTTTAGAATGCACCAGCAAAGGCACCAGCTAGCAGAAAAACTGAGTAGTTTTTCCCTCTCCAGCCAGTCTTCATCAAGTGCTCCGATCGAAGGCCGTTTGTGGTCGGATTAAGCTGAAATTTTGCAGACAGGTTCATGACTTAAGACTCTTTAATCTGTGCGGTGGGATTTGGATTTGGATTACCGGTTTGAGAAATTATGAGCAGTGAACAGTGACTACGAATTGGGTTAGATTTCTCCATTCTTCTTGAAATAATTGTAAGTTTCCAAGAAGTGTATTATTGATGATGTTGTTGATTGTTTGCCTCTACTTTTACCTAGAAAGAACTATTGTACAATTGTTTCTTGATAGTGGAAGTTTTGGAGAGGAGTGCTGTGGTTGTTTCCTTCCTACACCGGAAAGGTTTTTCCACGTAAATTGCTTGTGTTGATTTTATGCATGTTTCATTTTAAACTCTATTTATTTGTTTCCTAAAAGATTCACACAAAGAAGGAGAATATGTTTAATTCCGTTGTTTAGAGCTTGATTAAGTTCGAATTGAAATTATGATTCTCCTAATAGTATGATGTTTTCAAACTGATGTGTTCTGTTCATTTTTTTCCCCATTGCATGCATGTTTCGTGGCTAGTCCAACTTTGAAGAAAGTTATCAAAATTAAATTTTCTCGTAGGTTATGAGTTTTAGGGTCCGTTTTCTTGTCCTTATGTTAAAAATTTTGACAGATAGATAGAAACAGTTTCAGGAGAAAACATATATGTTAAGATCAAGTGCCTACCAACTCGTCAAAAGAAATCGCTTGTGATGAAGGTGTTATTATATTTTCTTATACTCGTAGCATATTGTCAAGCGTCACGTCTCGAACGCTCGCAGTAGTCAGAATGCTCCCATGGCCAACAATATATAATGTGTTTATGTCACTAAGCATAAAATATACTTTTTGAGCTTTGAAATTGTGTGAATTTTTTCTTTTTTTTTATTATTTTGACACTTTTCTTTTCCCGTCAAGATTGTTTTTATAGGATTTCTTCGGAAGAAACAGAACCACCTAAATAAATGGTTGAAACACAATATGTCTCAAGTTACATAACATTTTTGGCTTTTGAGTTTATATGCCCGAGCATTAACAAAAGGTGCCCAAAGAATTAGTTTGCTATCACGTTGGCCATAAATTCGTTAAAGGACCACTCTTTTACCAGCAAAGTTTGATCTGATATTAAAGTGTTTGATTATACATTTTATTTGGACTTAAATAGGTGTATAAAATAAAATTGTACGTTATCAGTTATGTTTGCGATAGAATTTCTCTTCAAAAGACCTACTTTTTAAATACGTAACATATTACAGAGTGGGGTGATACTAAGATCATTAAACTTATATTTTTATGATACTTTAATTTATAAATTTTCAATAAGTACACTTTATTTACTAAATTTTACTAAGATATGATACTTTAGTTCTTAAATTTGAACTTCTAGATATTAATAAAATTTAAGGAATAAAGTATCTCAAAGATATAAATTTAAGGTTTTTTTTTAATACATGACGTCTTAAACGTTTAAAGCATGGATACTAAAATATATCCGATGAAATTTAGCAACAAAAGTATCCCAAAGGTATAAGTTTGGGGACCACACGTTAATTTTTCTTATGCAAATTTGGTGCACCTGTTAGAACAGTGTGTATTAAGGGTGTCCATAAACCGGCCCGGACAGGACCAAACTGAACGGTTTTGCTAATCAAACGATCCGGTCTGGTTTATATTAATTTTAAACCGTTCGAACCGGACCAGACCGATTTAATAATATATTTAAAATTTCACATTATTCTTCATTAAATTATAAAAAATCAAACCAAACCGAGAACCAAACCGGACCGAACGGTTTTCTAAGTCAAACGGCCCGATCCGAGTAATATGAACGGTCCGGTCCGATTAATTTTTTTTTAGGAAAAACCGGATCGGACCGAAACATGGACAACTCTAGTGTGTAAAGGCGAAAATTAGAGTCTTTAAATATAGAACTAAAGAAGGGCATCCTAGGGGCATTTTTTTCTCACTTTGGGAAAATAGTAAGTAGAATTAAACAGGACTAACCTTAAAAATGTACCGAACAAAAAAGTCTCCTTTTTAAATTACATGGGCTTTACAAGCATAGCAAATAAGTGATCTTTACACGTTAGAATCTAATTCACCCCAAACATCACCAAACATACTAATTAGTTGATAATAAGAAGCTGCAAGTCTACAATTTATCATATCCATCTTGAAGGGCTTTCTGTTTCCCTCTTAAGTCATGTTCAATCTCAGTGCATGAAAAAACCAAGGAGGCTGTTTTAGCCCATCTTCAATTTCAATACTATTTTTAATTGCATAAGAAGTACTTAATTCTAAATTACTTGTTGTATAATCACTTATCTGATATTGAGATGGAAAAGTACTTGTCTTGTTCAATTGGCTAGACCCAGTAGAAGAAGAAGAACTTGGACCTGAATCTGAAGTTAGTGTCTTCTGTGATTTCCTTGTTATGTTATAACTAGTTGGACCAAGAGTCAACTCAAGTTCACTTTCATTTATAATCTCTAACACCCCATTATCACCATCTGAATCTTCAATATTGATATTGTAATCCTCTGCAGGCTGCTCTAAATCTAGTACTTTCCTTTGTGATTGATCATCAACTTGAATGTATCTCATTTCATGCCCTTTTGGTTTTCTCTTATCAATGTTTTTCATCAATATCATTTGGGTTTGATATAAACGATGAAGTTCATATACCTGAAATTAAACATAAATTCAATATTCAAGTTTAGAGACTATTGGTCGTAGAAAAAGATAGGAACAACTTGGGAGAAAGAAATAAAGAGAATTTTAATTAATTACCTGTTCCTTAAATGTTTCCTCATGCTTTAACATGGCCATCCTCATGTACTCCTTATCATTTGGGTTAAGATGCTTCTCCATTATAGCTAGCCCGTTCAAGTAGCTTTTCCAGTTAAGTACTTCAGCCAGAAGTTACTTTAATTTATTTTCAAATGTTTCTTGCTGTATATATCACCCTACTGATAATGCTAGACTTCTTAGACAGATATAGCTCTGTTGAAATAAGAGGAGAAATTTTACAAATTTGTAAGTCAAAAGAAACTCGGAGAAAAAGATGATAAATATTGAATGAGATAAATTTTTGAATAATATTAATTATACTTATTTTTATTATATTTATAAATTTTTCTTAATATAAAGTATTAAGTTATACACATTAATATGATTTTTATGAAAAATGAAGAATATTAATGTGAATAATATAACTACAAATTTTGGGATAATTTGTCTGGTCGGTTGTAATTAATGTTCATTTTTTATTCAGTTATTTTGGGCCACAATCAAAACGCACAAAATATCTTTCTGATAATCAACATTACAAGGAATGGTCCAGTTCAACACAGTAATAATTCCCTAGCTATCATATGTGGCCCATTTTTGTTGTTGTTATCCATCTTTTTCTTTCAGTTTCTGAATTGTACTAATGTCAGGTACTACATACTGTTAACTTTGACTTGTTATTTCATTTTTTTTTTTAGGATAAATACTTGGGGATTTTTAATAAAAGAATTATTAAGTTTTTTAAATTAAAAAAAATATTTATTAATATTTTTATTTATAAAAAATATTCATTAGTTATTTTATTTATAAAAATAACTACATAATAAGAAGAACTGTTAATATTATTAATAAAAGTTTTATTGATAAAATTTTTTAAAGAAAATTATGTATACGATTTTTTAGTTTAAAAAACTAAATAATATATTTTATATCAATAAGGGGATCAAATTAATCTTTTGCCTTATCTTACTCTTTTATAAGTTGTTGAGAAAAAAGAAAAATAAAATGCAGTATTATAATATAATATATGATACTGTTGTGTATTAAATTATATTATATTATAATATAATTATTTATATAATATTTAATGAAAACTTATTAATATAATAAGTATAATTAATATTATTCAAAAATGTTTTACATGAAACACCTAAGTGTATGAATAAGTGATATATCTTTATAATATTTAATGAAAACTTATTAATATATACATAAATAAACCCTTTATATAAGTAATACATTTACTTAAAACAACTAACAAACGAACTTTTTAAATTATTCATGAACGTAATTCATATAAATTATGTACATAGTGAATTTCTCTATCAAGAATCCAGCTTTCTTTTGATGTATATTATGTATCCACTACCTATATATATTATATATGTACACTAAGTAATTAAATTAATATTTTAAAATTAAATTTGATCTAAATACTAAAATAGTATGGTAAAACAACCTTAAAATTTTGTCATATTTATACATTGCGTTATATATTTCTACTATATATACATGCAGTAATTTAAATTTCCTCAAGAACTTTCATAGATCCTAGCTGGGTACATCAATCACTAACTAGTACGTATAAATATAAAATAATAATTATAGGAGATCAACTAGCTTTAATTTCATAATTAGACAAACACGAAACAAATTAATTGTAATTTAAATTAAACCATCATTGATTAACAAGAGTAATTCATTCCAAGACTAGCTTCCAAAAAAAAAAAAATTTAAAACCAGAAACAAATTAAATAAAGAAAATTGAGAAATATTAAGTAGCAGACTGAGAAATATTCTGACCTGTATTCAGAAGCTGAGTAATTTGAAGAGATGATCATAACGATAAATAGACAAATCAGTGAGAGAAAATTGGATTGATCTATCTTTTCAGAGAAAGGCAAGACAATTCTTCTCTTGAAAAACCCAGCTTCAACAACAGCTAGATCTTATAACGTTGTTTGATATTCAACCTTGACATTAAATTCTTCATCAGTATATAATGCAACTCAAAAAAAATAAAATAATATAACTAACAAAGAATTAATTAATATTCTTTCTTTTTTTTTTTTAATTTATATTTTGCTATGAACAGAGAAAACAAAGAATATATTGTTGGTTGTACTTGGGAGTTTGATGCATGCCAAACAAATCTCAGTGCCTTGGCCAATGTGATTCGAGTTTTGTGGAAGAGATGCCGCAGACAAGGCCAGAAATACAGATGTATTATTAAAATAAGATCATTATATTAATTTAAATATAAAATTAATTAGGACTAAATAATTGTGGAGGATCATGTACAATAATTAAAGCTTTATATTTTAACAATTATCTCTCAACTCTAAACAATTATCAGACAGACCTGTTTAGGTTTATCACATGCACCCAAGATTTAATATATTAATTAGCTCAACAGTTGTCTCGATTATATTATTCTAACAATTTTTTAGGGTTTTTTTTTTTTTTTTACAATATTGCAAATTTACATGAGAAAAAGATTTTATTTTTATTTTTATTTTTATTTTTTTGCTTGTCCTGGACACCGACTATTACATCACCGCCGTACGATTAATGGGTACATCGGAAACTAATAATACAACTTAAAAGCACTGCAGGATCTTAAATCCAGCAGTAATAATGATGGTAATGAACAATAAGCCCTTTGCGAAATAAATATATTATTGCTCCTTTGTCCTCTTATTATATTTGGAAAGAAGGGTAAGACGGGAAAAAAGCATTATGTCTGCGTACAATGTAATTTGAGATGAGTGTGGTTGATTTGTGTGATATTATTTATTTATCAAAAAATTACGAGGCATATAAATAAATTTAGAGATTATTAAATTAATATACTAATTCTTTATATTTAACAAAAATTATGTTAACAGTATAATTAAAAAAAAGTTAATTTATAGAAAGCTAAATTTATTTTATTAAAATACTTATTATTTTATACATTTATTTTTTTTATTTAAAATATCAATATCTACCTTAGTAACTATATTTACCTCTATGATTTTCTTTGTTTTACTATTTATATTCTCCTATTATTTCGTCACTGTTTAATTATTATTTATTTTAAAATAATTTAAAAATATATTTTTTAATCAAATTAAAAAATTATTAACAAATTTAAAGTATCATTTTTATCAATGATAGTGATTATTATAAGTTTATTTTCTCTGATCGATCTTCTTGTCCTTTTTATCTTTTTTAGATTATCATATGTTTGATTAAAATTAATTTCATTTTAATTTTTATCAAATATAATACAATCAAAAATGATAAAATACTCCATAAAATCAAAGGAAAAGAGATAGTTTTAGTGGCATTTAAAGCAAATATTAGTATTTCATTAAAAATTATATCTTTGGATTTTAATGTAACAAATCTAACAGCTGTGTTAGAAATGTCTTCAATATTAGCCGTTTTGGCAATATATTTGTTCCTACATGGGATACCAAAAACTGCAGAGAGGCGCCAAACCTCAAATCTACCATACACCATTGTTATTATTATTATTACTTCTTTTTTAATTTCTTTTTCGTTTTTGGCAAAACATGCATGTGCATCAGTGCATCAGTGCATGCCTTAATTTAGAGCAATAATTAATTGCAGATGGATCACATTACAATATTTTATATATAATGTATTTTATTTATTAATATTTAATATTGATTTAGTTTTAAATTTTATCATTTTTTTATAAAACTAAAAAATTAAGTTAAATTTATTCCCTCACTTATTTATTGTATGCAAGATTTTCTATTTGTTATGGGATAAAAAGTTAGTGGGTTTGTTATTTTCACTCTGTTAAAATGTGTGAAAGAATAAGATTGAATATATCATAATTAAATAATCTTAAATGTTAATATCAATTATTTTTATATTTTTATTTTTATATCATAGGTTAAAATTATTTTAAAAATTAAAAAAAATGATTTTATTTTTTTAAATAATATTACATTTATATATCCTTAACATTCATTTTAAACATATAGTTTAATGCTTATTTTTGGGTTCAAAAATCGTCATTTTTATATGGTATATAGCTAGTTTTTTTTTTGTTTCTTCATTGTTATAACGAAGAACACTTACAATATAAAGATGTTATTATCCTTCTTTTTAAAAATAACACCCACTTAATGCAAACAAGATGTATTCAAAATAACATATGTTAAAACAAATAGATATTTAAAATGATGGAATGAATATGTATTCAAAAATATATCGTAAAAAACATGTTCAATAATATTTATATAAAAAATATATTTTATATGTTATATACACGTTTAAATAACAAAATGAATATGTGTCTATTTTTCTAACACATCACATCAGTTAGAAACATTATAAAAACCTATGATGTGCATATATTTAAAACATAAATAAATTTAAATGATTGTTTATCTTTATTTACAAAATATTATAGAAAAAGTTGTAAAAATAAAAAAAAATAAACTAAAGTAAATTTAATTGAAACAAAAATTAAATAAAACAAAAAAAATGATAAAAAAAAGAAAATGATAAAAATTGAAAAAAATGACTGTGAGAGTGACGGTGTAAGAGTCGGGAGCTGATAAAGAATTAAGGCCAACAAGAGGGCTATCATTATTTCTTTCACCTTTCATCCACACTATACTCATTTATTTTTGTAAGGGATATCAAGAGAAACAAAATGTGTAAGAATTGATTTCATTACATATTCACAAAACAAGAGTTATAACTTTATACTAGAATTGTAAATCATGATCTTATTCTATTGTCATAATTATGATTAACCAAACATAAAATAAGAAAGTAAATAACTAAGTATCAATTCACAATATTAACTTCTTATTTTGTATGATCTTTTTTAACACTCTCCCTCAAGTTGGAGTGTATGTTTATGACACTCAACTTACTGAGCAATACTTCAAATTGTGTCAAACTCAATGGTTTAGTAAACCAATTAGTCGGTTAATTCATGGTTCGTATGTAACATATTTGTATCTTCCCTTCTTGAATCTTTTCACACACTAGGTGACAATTTGTCTCTATGTATTGTGTTTATTCGTGGAATACCGGATTGGAAGCAATATGTATAGTGGCTTGATTGTCGCAGAAGAGTGTAACTAGTTATGTGTGATTTACTCTCAAATATTTCAAGATGTTTTCCAGCCATGTAATCTCACAACAAGTAGTAGCCATATAATGATACTCTACCTCTGCATTTGGTTAAGATATAGTGCTTTGCTTCTTTGTTTTCTAAGAAATTGGTGCTTGGCTGAGTAGAATGTAATAACCAATTATCGACCTTCTTGTATCAACACATCGAGCCCAATCGGCATCAATAAAATGCCCATAATTGTAATGAACCTGTCGAAGGTAAGAAAATTACTTACCAATGTGTTTGCTTGATGTATCTAATAACCTTATGTGTTATTTCAAGGTGTGGCTCTGGGGGTTTATCAATGAATTGACTAAATACATGAACTATATAAGCTAGATCAAGTCTTATGATGGTCAAATAAATTAACCTACCTACAAGCCATCTATGTTAAGAAGAATCATTCAGTAGCATCTCATTTGTTTGTGTGAGTGACAAATTTTGTTCCATTGGAGACCATGAAGTTTTAGCACCTAAGAACCTAATATCATGCAATATTTCCAATGCATATTTTCCTTGACGTAATGTAATACCATGTTTTGACCTTACAACCTCTGTCCTTGAGAAATATTTAAGCTGATCCAAGTTTTTGAGCTTAAATCTCTTGGAAAGAAATTTCTTAGTCTTCTCAATGTTTTGTAAGTTGTTGCGTGCCAATATTACATCATCAACATATACAAGTAACGTTATGAAGTTACCTTAACAATTTTGGATTAACAATGAGTAATCTGACAATGATTGATGAAATCCAGCAACTTTGAGAGCGGTTGATAGTTTTGAGAAACCATTTTCTCGAGGCCTACTTTAGTCCATATAAAGATTTGTTTTACTTGCACACATGAGTCTCCCTTTTTTGTCTGAAACCAAGAGGCAAGGTCATGTAAACATCCTCATTAAGATCAACATACAAGAACGCATTATTCATGTTAAGCTGGTGCAAGTGCCATCCTTATAAGGCTGTAGTGCTAAGAAGCACACGAATGGTTACCGATTTTGCCACAAGGGGAAATGTTTCCTTGTAATCAACATCCTCTATTTGACTGTACCTTTTTGCTACTAACCGAGCTTTGTACCGCTCGACAGTCTCATCTGGTTGTAACTTGATTTTGTAAACCCAATTGTATATGATAGGGCGTTTATAAGAAGGCAAGGGTAAGAGAGTCCATGTTTCTTTGGTTTATAGGGCCACAATTTCATATTGCATTGAATCTTGCTACTTTGGATCTGTAATTGCCTATGAAAAAATTGTGGGTTCTTTAAGAAGAGTAAGGTGAGTGGTGAAGGCTTTATAAGTAGAAGAAAGGCAATCATAGGACAACAACTGTGAAAGAGAATGAGCAATACTTGAAGACTTGACCATATTTGTGGAAGATGAAGGTGTAGGTCTCGATGTGAGGGCTACCTCGATATAAAATTCTTGCAAAAATGGTGATGGCTTGGTTTGACGTGCACCACGTTATAACAGTTGTGGTGTTGAAGTAGAATAGGATGAGGGTGACAATGGAGATGTAGTTATGGTACTATGTGTAGGATCAGGTGATGGGGTTGTAGAAAGTGAGGTGGTAATTATGTCTTCTTGTGGTGTTAAGAAAAAAAGTAGTTTCTTTTGATATGTGGGCTGAAACTACTAGCTTTAGAAAAGAATCAATATATAACATCAAAGTAGGGGCATAAGGTTGTGTAAATGGATGTGATGTAGTATAATGAGCATGATTTTGAAAAAGGGAATTGTTATTCAAAAGAAAGTAACATCTCATGAGACAAAAACTTTTTTGAGGATTAGATCAAACACACGATACCTTTCTTGACCATAAAGGTATCCAAGAAAAATGCAACGAGTTACATGAGGGTCAAATTTTGAAGGCTTTTGTGTGTGGGTGGAGACAAAACATTAACAACCAAATACCCTTAAGTGAGAATAATTAGGAGCTTCATGAAACAATTTCTCATATGACATTTTACTATGAAGAAGAGGAAATGGTGTTCTATTTTTAAGATATGCTAAAGCAAGAATTGCCTCTCCCCAAAATTTTCTAGGTAGCCTAGCTTAGTAAGCAAGACTCATGCCATATTGAGAAAATGTCTATGCTTGCACTCAACAGCGCCATTTTTGTTGAGGTGTATTGAAGTAACTAGATTGATGAATAATGCCTTTAAGTTAATAAAAAATTTCAAGCTTGAACTCAGGACCATTGTCAATACGCACTATTTTGACCTTAGAGTTCAATTGAATTTCAACCATGCGAATGAATTTAATTAGAAGATCCCTTGTATAGATTTTTTTCATCAAATAAACCCATGTACTCCGAGTAAAATCATCTACGATAGTGAGAAAATATTTTGCATCAGAAAGAGAAGCAATTTGTAATTACCCAAAATGTCAACATGTATCAAATCCACACATGCTTTGGAAATGAAACTTAATGGGAATGGTGACCTTGTTTGTTTGGCCAATGGGAAAATTAGACATTTATCCATATTACAAGATTTACTTTTAAAAAGGGGAAATAACTAAAAAACTTTGTTTGACAGAGGTCCAAGGCGTTGATGCCAAAGACTAGAGGCTAGAGTTTGAACGGAGTTGGATGTTCCTTTCTTTTGTTGATCGAGATAGTAGAGTCCCAATCGCTCAAATCCCTTCCTAATCATCTTCCCCGAACGCAAGTCCTATATGACACAAAATTGGCTTAGAAATACAGTGATACAAGAGGAATCTAAAGAAAACTTGCTAATGGAAATTAGATTGAGTAAAAAAAATGGTACACATAAAACATTATTGAGAATGAAATTGGGAGAGAAAATAATTTGTCCAATATGAGTGACTTGAGCAAATGAACCATTTGGAAATTCAATAGTATGATTTTCAACAATTTTTGAATTTGTAAGAAAATCAAAGCTACAAACCATATGATCCGTAGCACCACTATCCAAGATCCATGTATTTGTCTTTTCCATTATAAGTGAGGGAAAAATCTTTACCTAAAAGTTCTTCATGATTTAAAGAATTACCAACTTGATTGGCCATGGAGGATTTATTCTTGCTCAACATGTGAAGAATCTATTTACATTCTTCTTGTGAAAAAGGGAAATTGGATGTTGTTGTCTTCTCTTTATATGCATATGTTACAACCTAGTTTCCTTATGAGATACTACCTTGTTCAGCCCCTAATGTTGCCACTCTCTTATGGTAGTAATAAAATATGTGACCTTTCCAGCCATAAAAGGTGCATTTGAGATGAACACGATAATTCTTGGTGCTATGATTCGTGTTGTGGCGTTTTGCACACCGAAGGCCTTTATCTTCTGACTCGTACTCACAACTCAAGTTATTTAGGAAAAAAATGGCTGCTTCTGGTTGGGTAGAAGTTTTCCCATTTGAAATCTCTACTTGCCTTTCATGTCAAAGGACCAGTGAATATGCTTTGTTTATTGTGGGCAATGGTTCCAATAAGAGCGTGTTACTATGTATTATGGCATATGAGTTGTTTAGACCCATGAGAAATTTCATTGTTTTCTGAGTCTTCATATATGAAGCATTCTCCTTGATTGTCCCACAACTACACGTCGAAAGTGAGCATAATGCATCCCATTCATCCTAAAGACTCTCAAGTTTTGTAAAATAGGAACTCAAAGTCATACTACCTTGTATGCACTCATAGATTTTATTCTTGATGTGAAAAAGCTAAATGTTATTCATATAAGAGAATCACTCTTAGAGATCAAGCCACATCTTACATGCGTCTTTGTAGTGAATGACAAGCATTTTTGTATAAATTTTATTTATACAATATAATTTTACTTTATAACCGAATACAATGATTGTATATAAATTAAAATTTAGGGTAGAGTTATATAGTTAATCATCTTTTATGTATTCATCGTATTCATAAATAATGATATTTTTGTAATTTATTGTAAATGTTAAGATATATATTTATCATATAATTTTGACGAAAAATTAAAAATTATTAACAATTTCAATGAATTAAGAGAGAAAGTAGAATAAAGAGTATAAAATAGTATATTTCTAGCATCCCTCTTGGCAACGTAAAAGGAAATGAAGGTAGTATTTAAAAAAAATAAAAAGATTGATATTGTATTTTGATGGATCAGCGTACAAATTTTACTAATTTTGTAATTAGAGCATTTAGATTGCTTAATTATTTCCAAAACAATTTAATTTAGTTGTTTTATTGAAGTTAATGCAATATCACTATATCACCTATATATATCACTTATTTATTTTGCAATTGCACATTATTATAAAGACAAATTTAACATAAATATTTGTGTTCATGAATTTTATTTTTTTAAATAATAAATACTTATGGGTCATTAATGTCATTTTTTAAGAGAAAAAGGAGTCATGAAGATGACTCTGTTTAAGTCTTAGGAGTTATTTAGTTTATAAATTATGTTTTTAAGTCCATATGTTTGCGAAAAATGTACCAAATAATGATAAAATTTATTTATTTTATCTAATTTTCCTTTAAATATAACGAAATAGTAAACGTGAGACATATATATTTTAATTTTTTAATAAACATATATTTATTGAATAAATTTTTAATTAAAAAATAGTTAAATTTTCATTATCTAATATGTGATTTTGGATAATAAATAATGAAAATATTTTTTAATTTTGAAAAAAAAATTTCTTAAAAAATTTGAATAATTTTTTAATTAATTATCGATTTTTTACGTGTCTATATATATATATACACACGTACGTATGTAACACATATTATATTTATTTATATTTAACAAAAGATATGATAAATTTTTATTATCACTTTTTTCACGATAAAAAAGATTTCAATGACACAATTTTTATAAACAAATGGAGTTAAGCATATTTTTTTAAAGAATTATTTTTAAAAAATAAATATATTAAATTACTTAAAAATAACTATATTATACTAATGAATAATTACATTTTCTAAATGATTTAATTTCAATAATTATTCAACCTTAGATCATACATCTTATTTTATTTTTCATATAAACTAAAGCTAATAATTAGAGGTATAATGGCGCAACATCCTCAACCTATTTTTAAACTTTAAATAGGTATATCATCAAAACTATTTTGTTGAGCCACGTCATGGAATCTAGTGCTTCTCTTGGATATTTTTGGTGAGAAAAGCCCGTAATGCGTGAATTGTGATAAAACTCAATTACAGCTAAATTATAGTACCTAACTTCTCGTTAATCTATAATTTACATGGTTGATTAAGACAGCAATCATGGTAGTTAAAATTCACGCACAATTATATAATAAATCACATATTGAATAAAAAATAATAACGCTTTAAGTGCGCCTTCTCTAGGCATTTTTCACTTTACAAGGGGATGAACCAACATATCAGGCTGTCAAAAGTGAGAATAGAAATAGAAAGATAACGTTGGATACAAAATGAAAAAAGCACGCGTTGCCGGTGCGAGGAGGAGCAGTTGTATTGGGCTGTGGGTCCATTGGGTTCGCTGGAAAGGCTGAGCCAAGGCTTGCGCTGTTTCGTGGTCCCATTTCGAAAGATGTATTATAAAATTTATTTTAAAAAATTAATATTTATAATATCTATGAAAATTTATAATATATTTTATATCTAATTTATATATTTTTATTATTAAAAAAAATTTAAATTGTGATTATTGAATTTAGTTTAATTTAAATTTATTAATATTATAAGAATATTATTATTTATTTATAAATTTTAAAAGTATTATTTTATATAATTTTAAAAAATTCTTTTTTTATGTACAGATTAAAAATAAAAGGGTTAGAAATTATAGTGTTTTAAAAAAGTTACATTTTATTACTTAAAATTTTAAAATATATATATTATAAGTCCCTTACTTAAATTCACATAAATTTATTTTAGATAAATTTTTTAATTTGCTAATAATTTAGACGTATAAAAGTTATGTGTTGATATAAATATGAGATAAATTTATTATTAATTAAAATAATTAAGAGTTATTAAATTTTAAAAAGATACATATTTTTTATATTAATATATTTATCTCTTATTGATGTTAATGTGTCCCAAGATTTTTATTTTTATATATTTCTTTAAAATTAATAAGAAATTTAGGATGGTGATATATATTGTCTAGATTTATTATTAAGATGATAATTTTTCATTAATAAAAATTTATATAATAATAATAATATTAAAGTATAATTAATAATAAAAATATTAATATCTTAAATTTAATTTTCCAATAATTAAGGGAACAAGTGCACTGTACCCTATTCATTATTGGAGTCAGCAAAAGTGGAATCTGATCGCTGTATATGTCGGTGTCTAACGTTGCATATTCAAGTGATCTCATTGGTTCTATGACTGTTATTAAATCTGTCTCTTTCGTAATTTACAAACAAGAAATTAAAATTGAATTAGTCCTAACTACAATTTTGTGTCCTCAAAAGCATGCTTGTTCCTTATCCTTTTAAAACTCTTCATGCCTTATATATATATATATTTAAAACCTTTTTCATAAAAGGGGGAAGATAACTGTGAATCACGTTTATATTATTTATTGGTTATATATTTTATTAAAAAATTATTTCTCTCCGTATGGTCTACATAAAAAAACTTATAAATCATGAGGTAACATGTGAGAGAGAAAACCCTTAAAAATTAATATCACCTATTAAAATTATTTAAAGTTTCTTTTTATTTAATTACCCAAAAATTCGTGTGTTTGGGATGACGTATAACATACAAAATAGAATATCTTAGGAGGCGTTTATAACTTTTTATGTTTCCTGCTTGCGAACGCAGGAATTATGATTCTTTTTTTTTTCTTTCTTTCAAAATATGGCATTTGCATACATATTGATTTTTCTACACCCGTTTTGTTATCAAATTTGTTCCAAGTTCTATCATTGAAACTCAAATTTTAGAATTAGATATTATTTGATAATTAATTATGTTTTCAATGCTTAAATTTATACAAAACTTGTTTTGATTTGAGTTTAATAAAAACTTAATTTCTCTTCTAATCTTTTCTTCATTTTATTATTCGATAGAAATGTTAATTTATCTTGTAAGAATTAAAACTCATATAAAATCTTGACATTAATATAGATGAAAAATGGTCTATGGAGGACTAAATGAAGTTCTTATGTATAATTCGAATCCGTTTATTTTTTAATTTTTATTTTCTTATAATCTTTTTTAAAATATATTATATGTTTGTAGATTTTTAAAGTCAAATAAAATAAATTTTGATTAAAAATAATATTTTTTCATTAAAATTTAATATTATGAAATATCAACTTATTTATTATCCAATTTGTTTAAGTTCAAACTAAATTCATTTACATGTCTTGGGTTGTGACTTCTAGAGTCTAACATTTGTCAGCGGTTTATATATAAGTCGACTATTTTAGGATTCAACCAATTCAATTTCAACCCATACACAACTTATTTAATAAATGGTCAAAACATTTTTAGTGTAAAGTTGCTTTAGTGTATGCTCCTTCATGCGATTACAATTCACAAGTATATGAGTGCATGTAAAAGTTTATTTAAAAAAAAGTTAAATTGTATTATTATTTTAAAATTTCATCTTAAATTTTTGATCTATAAATATTTATTTTAATAATCAAGGTATAAATTATGTATAAAATTTTAAAAATTTAAAATTAAATAATTTATTTTAAATTTTTTTAAAAAAATATATATATTTAATTAAAATTTAATGATAAATAACATACTTTATTAACAAAGAATAGTTTTTAGCACCCCTAAATAATTCTACATGACGGGGAAAGCAAACATAAAGTCTTACAAAGTAAGATATGAGAAATCTTTTGAATTTAGTTAAGAAGAAATACTTAATCATAAATTTTATACATAAAACTAACTTATAAATTAATTAACATAATCAATAATATGGAAAAACAAGTGTCAAAATATTGTGGTTACCGTTAAATATTATTATATTTCATGTATTTCTCTCTTCTTCATTTATGTACAAATGGTGGTTCTATTTGCATAGTAAGAACCTAAAACAAAACTTAACTCTCACAATGGTGCACAGATGGGTACTGTTGCACACTAATACTTCCTTGTTTCATTATCTGTTATTTATCTGTTCCATTATACATGCCAACACTCACCCTCAAATTGGTGTATATATGTCTCTTATGCCAAGTTTGTCAAGTAGTTGTAAAAGTTTTTTATAGACACAAATTTTATGAGTATATCAGCCAATTTATTTTTTGATTTAACAAATAGAAGCTAAATAATTTTCTATTCAAGATTCTGTTTGATGAAGTTCCGATCCACTTCAACGTGCTTCGTACGATCATGTTGAAATGGATTGTGGGAGATAACAATGGCTGCCTTGTTATTACAAAATAAGTTCATTTCAGAATTAGGAGTAACACCAATCCCAGTTAGAAGTTTTTTCAACCAAAGGAGCTCACATATTCCCTTGACCATTCCTCAGAATTTAGCTTCAGTGCTAGACAAGGCAACTACCTTTTGTTTCTTGCTCCTCCATGTAACAAGATTGCCTTCCACAAACGTAAAGTATCCAGCAGTAGATTTTCTATCCTTGATATTCCCTACCCAGCCCGAATCTGTATATCCAATGACTTCCAATTAACCATTTTTTGAAAACATAAGTCCTTTCCCATGGGAGGATTTTAAATAACGAAGTATTCGTATGACAGCAACCATTTGGTCTTCACTTGAGCAGTGCATGAACTGACTCATAACACTTACAACATAAGCAATATCAGGTCGAGTATGAGATAAATATATGAGTTTACTCACTAACCGTTAATATCTCTACTTATCTGCTGGTACTTGGTCCACATATTCTCCAAGTTTATGATTATGAAACATATGAATATCGACAGATTTATAGTCTAGTAATCTTGCCTCAACCAGTAGGTCTAGAGTATATTTCCTTTGGGAAAGAAATATACCTTGTTTTGATCTTGTTACCTCAATGCCTAAGAAGTATTTGAGCCCTCCTAAGTTCTTCATTTCAAACTCATTTGACAGTCGTTCTTAAAACCTAGAGATTTCTTCTTTATCATCCCCTGTAATGATCATGTTGTCTACATAGATTATAAGGGATGTTATTTTTCCTCGTCGATGTTTTAGGAAAAGGGTGTGGTCAGAGTTGCTTTGTTGAAACCCATATTTCCTCATTATTGAACTCAACCTGCCAAACCATGCTCGAGGTGACTATTTTAGTCCATACAATGCTCGTTGTAATCTACATGTAGTTTCTTTTCTTGATGTAATAGTATATCTTGGTGAGATATCCATGTAAATCTCTTTTTCAAGATCACCATGAAGGATGACATTTTTTACATCAAGTTGGTGTAATGGCAAGTCTAAATTTGCTGCAAGAGATAACAAAACTCTAGCAGTTTTTAGTTTAGCCACAGATGAGAAGGTTTCCTGATAATCTATACCATGTTTCTGTGTATACCCTTTTGCTACTAGCCTCGCCTTGTATCGATCAACTAACCCATATGCTTTATACTTAATGGAGAAAATCTTCTTGCATCCTACCATCTTCCTCCCTTGAGGAAACTCGCTTAACACCCATGTGTTATTTTTCTACAATGCCTCAAACTCTTCTTTTATAGCTTGAGCCTAGTTTGGATCAGATAAGGCCTCTTAAATGGTACTTGGAATTTGACATTAGGAGAGTGTTTATGCAAAAGCCCTTATAGGTTCTAATAACCTTTGAGTAGATACACACTTAGCTATTGGATACTTAGATTGTCGTTCTTCTTTGTATATAGAGTATCAATTCAGAGATTTGCCTTGATTGTAACTAAAATGTAGAACATAACCAACAGATGTATCTATAGCATTAGTTGGTAAAGTTTAGATAGGATAGCTTACCTAAAGAGTATTCTCAATAGGAGGATCATTGGGTACTAGAGAGTGGAGGGGTGCATCAACCACTGTATCTTCTAGAGGTTCAATCATTAGTTTAGATTCAGTTCTTAGAAGTCCAAGTTTGGGTCTAGGTACTTACTCATCCATATTGTTGGTATTATCTGAATATGTCAGATTGTTACTAATGTCTAACACTTCAACATCAAGCCAATTTCGTTCTTCACCATAACTTTCCCCCTGAAGAGGGTAATCGGATATTGGGGATGAAAAAAACCATTCAGATTCTAGGAAGGTGACATCCATGGTAATGTAGGTTCTTTTAGTAATATGATCGTAGCATTGGTATCCCTTTTTCTGTACGCCATACCCCAAGAATACACATCGGATGGCACATGGATCCAACTTAGTTCGTTGATTTTTATAGAGGTGGACAAAAGCAACACATTCAAAAATTCGGGGCGGAAGCATCAAAATAGTAAGCAAGGGAACATGATCAGATAACACCTTTAATGAAGTCTGAAATTGTAAGGTTTTTGTGGGCATACAGTTTAGTAGATACACAGCTGTAGTAACAGCCTCACTCCAATATCTACTAGGCATATGTGTACTGATTAATAAGGCCCGGGCAGTTTCTAAAATATGCCTATTCTTCCTCTCTACAGTCCCATTCTGTTGTGGGGTTTGTGAACACGAGGTTTCATGGAGAATACCATGGTTGTCCAAGTATGTCCGAAATTGTTGATTAACATACTCCCCCCATTATCAGACCTAAGGATCTTAATTTTTCAAGAAAATTGTGTCTGAATCATGGTGTGAAACAAGTGAAACGTAAAAAATGCTTCATCTTTATGTTTGAGAAGGTAAAGCCATGTCATTCATGTATAATCATCCACAAAAATTACAAACCAACAATGATCTGACGACGTAGTGACCGGGGAAGGTCCCCAAACATCAGAATGTACTAAAGCAAAAGGAATCATACTTTTATGCATACTCATAGGATAAGACGCCCTATGACTTTTTGCTAAGATACAAGTATCACATTTGGAATCCGAGTGTGTGACATTGGAAAATAAACTAGGTAGTGGGTGCTTTAAATACCCAAATGATAGATGCCCAAATCGACAATGACATAACCAAATTTGTTGCTCCTTGTTACTAACCGTGTGTTGCATGTGATTGGCTCTTCCTGAACTGATGTCATCCACGTAATATAAGCCTCATCTCTTAGTACCACGCCCAATGATCTCCTTGGTGAGAATATCTTGAAGAAGACAAAAGGTAGAATACATCAATACTATACAGTTAAGATCTGAAGTAACTTAACTTACAGACATTAGTCTGTTTGAAAGAGAGGGTAAACGTAATGTATTAGATAATGATAATGAAGGAGATAAAGTCATTGTTCTAGTCCCTGTAACTGGATAAGTGACCCCATTGGCATTGGCAACACGGCTCCGTTTAGACTGGGTTGCATTAGAGAGATCCTTTGGGTCAAATGTCATATGGTCTGTAGCTCTAGAGTCGAGAATCCAATCCTTATTATCATTATGAGTAGAGATGTGAAATGCTTTACTTGAAGTACTTGGATCCTGGGAAGATTCGACCTGAGAAATAAGGATTAATGATGCATTATTGGTAGCCACAACAACTTTCCCAGTGGTTTCCCATTTCTTTCGTGATTGGAGATCCTTCCACCAATCTGGATACCCATGTAGTTTGAAGTAGTTTTCATGGGTATGTTTGGAGTAGCAGCAATGGGTACATTTTAGGTCAATTGAAGCTGGATTTCCTATGGATTTCTTGCTACCCAAAGAAAGAGTTTCTGGTTATTGTAGCATTGGATTATGGTGTCCCTTTATCCCTTTGATAGCCATAACTGCTCCGGGATTCGTATCTATACCCATGAGCATCATGGTCTACCTAACCTTTTCCCTACGGGCGAATCCATAGGCCTATTCCACTGTAGGGAATGGTTTGATTTGAAGCACATCACTTCAAGTTTTATTTAGTCGGTCATCAAGTCCATCGAGGAAGGTATACACTCGATCTTCCTGTATGATGGAGTTGCATTTTTATATGTCAATCGCACAATCCATTGGGTTAGGACGACAAAAATCAATTTCTCGCCACCACCCTTGAAGGTCATTGTAGTATTTTTCAATGGATCCACCTGCCTGCTTCATACGAGTAACTCAACAGTGGAGATCATACACTTGAAACGTGTATGTCCCATCAAAGTAGATTGTAGCAACAGAATCCCAAACTTTTTTTGCAGTTGGGAATCGGATAAAATTTGCAATCAATGAGGGGTTTATCGAATTAATCAACCATCCCTTGACAATGGCATTTTCAGTGCACCATCTCTTTAATGAGGGGTCGGTTTCATCAGGTTGAGGAAAATCCCCATTAATATATCCCAGTTTGTCCTTACCAGAGATATACATCTCCACCATCTGGGACCATAAGGCATAGTTGGATCCTCCCAACTTGATGCCAATGGGGGTAGTCGACGTTTCAATTAGCGGTGGTTATGAGGTGGTTAAATCTCTAGATTCTGCCATGAAGTCTATAGATTCTGTTTTTTTTCTTCCTTTTTTTCTTCCTTTTTTTCTCCTACCCAGCCAAATATATATACACAGAGCCCTATTTTGCTTTCTTTAGTCGCATAAGGAAATTTGCATTCATTAGGGTTCATAGAGATCTACGGCTTGTTGGAGCAGCAGGTTTCACCTTCTTCTGTTGATAAGTCTCAGATTTGGCAGCAACTTCAGCACTACTCCCAGTTTCCTGATTTCAATAACTATCTTGCTTTCATTCTTGCACGCATTAAGGGTAAAGCATTGGAGGTTCGATAAGAGATGGTAGGATGTTCAAGGTATGAGGGCTATAGAGCGGTGCTAGATAAGAGGATGGTATAGTTGCCAACGAGCAAGCAACGTTGGACCGACATCTACAACAGATAGAACTGGATTGTGGTTTGGCTGAGACTGTGACGGCTCCACCTTGCCGAGACAAAAACAGAGAGACAACAACACACAAAAAAAACATTGTCGAGGAGGCGAACAGAGTAAACCAGATTGTAAGAGACAATCGGAGTAAGTCAACCAGATCGACCAGAACAGCCACCCCTGATCCCAATAACAGAAACTGATCTACCAAACTTGATCGACAAAAAACAGTGTCGTGAGAACAGAAAATAACATCATAATAGGTAGTAGCGTAGCTATTTTATTTCTTTAAATAACTTGCTTTGATACCATGTCAAAATATTGTGGTTATCGTTAAGTATTATTGTATTTCATGTATTTCTCTGTTCTCCATTTCTGTACAAATGGTGGTTCTATTTGTATAGTAAGAACGAGAAACAAAACTAAACTCTCGCAATGCTGCAAAGATGGGTGCTGTTGCACACTCATATTTCCCTGTGTTCATTGTCTGTTATTTATCTACTCCACTATACATGCCAATTTGCTCCACTACACACACCAATAACAAGTTTATAAACTTCCTTTATTTTAATTTTTTTAAATTTCACAATAATTACCCTTTAATTCAACAATGGGTTCGACTACCAGGTTTTGTTAGTTGCTATTTTTTTTAATCTCAATAATTCAAAATGAATTAAAAAGATTTTGTAAGTTTTATTAAATTTTAGCCTAACTCTTGAGAATACTAAAGAGTGAAGACCATATGCGATAATAATGCAAATTTGTTGGCTTTTTTCTTATTAAGTACTAAAATCACGGGAAATTATTCATTGATTCTACAGTATATGATTACATAACGTAGATTAATGATTAATTTCATTCTAATTTTGAAATGAATTTCAATTGAATATATTATTTTTTTTAAATTTAATCAATTTTAATAACTGAATAATTAATAGAAAAATGATTAAAGTTTTTAAATTATTACAAGTAAATAAAATTTTAAATTAATGTATTTATTTTAAATTAATAAATATTCAATAAAAATATAAAAATAATAATTAAATTAACTAAGAATATCTAAGAGAATAATAAATAATAACTCTTAAAATTATATGATAGCATTAGTGTCAGCCATAATCTAGAAACTGTCTCTTTTCAACGTAGAAAAAGAGTGCTGGCAAAACTCACGATAATCAATTTGTTAAAAAAAAAAAATTTCATAGCAGAAAATATAAAATTTATTCTTATAATTTAATGATTAAATATTTTTAAAAATAGAAACTTTAATCAGATAATAACAAAATAACTCCAATAATAATACTACCCAAAAAAATCATGTTAATCAATGTCATAATTAAGATTGTTTCTAGATAACATCAATGTTAATGATTATGTATTGCAGAATCTTAATCTTAAACTAATTAAACTTTGGGTTTATAGTAATGAACAAATTAACATTATCAGATCTAGTAGTTAGTGGTGTTGCACGTGGTGTTCTCTTTACCCATAGAGCATCTTATGCCTTGAGAGTTTTTTGAGCAGTGTCTGTAGAATTTGTGACAGAGTTTCGATTTTATTAGAAATTATTTATTCTTAAATAATGTTGTGATAATACACGTTAATAAAATATAAAGTTAATATTTCGATCTCTTTATGAGAAATTAAATATTAAAGTAATTTAAAATTAGTTATTGTTATTGTCAGAGAAAAAACACTGATGCTAGAACAAAAACAAGTTTTTATTTTTTTTATTTTTTTTTATAAAGAATGGTTTTATTGCCTGTCTTTTTTGATCAAGGTTCATCTATTTAAATTTTTTAATTGATTTGATGCTTTAATATTATAAATAAATGTTAGACACCCGTTTTCTTAACAACCCAAGCTAATGCAAGATGTACCTAACAACTCAAATATATTTATTTTAAAATAGTATATAAATAGAGGAAATTAAAATAGATTGATATTTAATTCTGAAATAAAAAAAAATTAAAGTTATAAAGTGACCCAGGTCTGGCTTTGATGGACTAAATTAATCTCTATTATCAATTAAACAGAGAATATAGATCTTATAAGGGGATTGGTTTTGCTTAGTTGTTAAAATTTAATTAAGTGGGTATTAAGATGATGATCAAGATCTGAACCAGCTGCATTTGATATTGATTAAGCAGTTGATGTCATATTTTAAATTGGATAAGGTCTAAGATTGGCCAAAATATATAATATAAAATTTTAAACCACAGAATTCTACCTGGGGAGAGAAATAGTGGATTAATGCAATTGAATTATTTGATTATGTTCTCAATAATTGTAAAGGTTGTATATTAAAAATAAATAAAAAAAACTAAATTACTCTTAAAATGTTTATATAATTTTAAAGAATAAATAATGGCTTGTTTGCTAGCTAACTCTGTTTTTTAATTGTTTTTTAAAAAATTGATTTGATAGCGATTTTTGTTTTTTGATTTCTAAAATATGAACAAATAACATAAAAATTTAGTTTAGAAAAATTATTTTATTGTTATATTATATTGTTAGGAAATTTGGATAAAATGGTATAATCACAAATTCTCCCTCCCAATATCTTCATTTGAAAAATATCAAATAACAAAAAATGAATGTCTGTAAGCACAACACAAATTATAGTGGAAACTCTAAATTGAGAAAAACTACTTTCGTTGTCAAAAGACAATCGAGAGAAAAATTCAAACATGTGAAAAAATTGTTACAACCACACTCTGGTAATTTTCTCACACACCCAAAAGACAAGAAAGCAATTACAAGTCCAAGAGAATTTTTCCCACAAAACTCTCTCACTCAAGAACTTCTCATACAAGTTTTATACTATTTTGGGATGATTATCAACGAAGAAATGAAGCGTATTTATAGCCCTTCAAGTTCTCATTTCATATGCCAAACATTTCTTCATTCAACAAAATTAGGCTATCTAATTTTTCCTATTCTTTATTCAAACAAGGTTAGGCATCCATCTTTGACAATATGGTAAGCCACCTTCCATTTAATGTTCTTAAATTAGTCGCCTCCTATTTTGACTAACAAACCTAATATTATTTTTAATCAATAATAACAATCTCCACCTTGATTAAAAAATAAACATGGTTACCACTACAACACCGTCTATTCCAACGTAATTCTCACACCGAGAATTATCATACTCCACCATAAAGAGTACACCCACTTAGAATTAATCAACATTTCTAAGAATTTCACATCTACCATGTCGAAAAAAACTTGTTTGAAATTGTAGTTGCAACTCTCTTTACACTTGGTTTTTCCGAGAGTTCATCGACCATCAACATCCTTTCCACCACACACCTCGTGATCTATACCAAGCCCAATGCCCGTTTGCAAACTTGTGGACCCATTACCGATAACACACCCTCTTTCATGGCAATATTTAGAGACTAGCAAAGACGCCATGAGGATGTACACGCTCTTTTCAAAGAACATCACTATAGTCTTTGAAAACAGACGTACTATTAGCGTCGCCGTCGGTTTCGAGCTTCTCGGGATCAACTCCACCCTTTGGACAATTTCTTTTGAGGTGCCCGCATTGTCCACACACATGTACCTATCTTCTTTTTCATGAAATTGTTTTTCTTTCTATTGTCGACTACCAATGCGAGTTTTCAAAGAAACATTTCTTTTTCACTTAATCAACCTTTTTTTCTTGAGAAAACAACTTGCTAGTAACTTCACGAAAAAATTATTTTCTCCTTTCCATGAATCAAGATAGGTTTCATGTGATCATAAGAAGATGGAAGAGACGAATGAGCCTTAAAACTATATCTTCATCATCAAGTTTAACTCCAATGGTTTCCAGTTCGGAGACAATACCATTGAGAACATTTAGATGGTCGACATAATAGTTCCTTTCATTCATACGCAAAGTATGAAATCGTTTCTTTCAAATACACCCGATTTGAAACGCCTTTTTGCTCGATACAATTCTTCAAGCTTTTCTCGAGTTCTTTGGCCATAGATATTCCATGCACATTTGCAAGAATATTTTTGGCCAAACAAAGCCGAATTGCACTTCGATCTTAGATCAAGATCTTCCCAATCTTAAATCACTTATATTGGTTTTCTTGGACTCAATACCAATAACAATGGCAATTTGGTTTCCCTTTAACGCTCAGGTAACCCGTATTGGATCAACAAATCTTTGACTTGTACTTGCCACAAGCCAAAATTGATTCTCCATCAAATTTCTCAATGTCTATCTCTGACTCACGACATTTTTCCTTCTTTCTTTGAAATTGGCTCTGATACCAGTTGTTAGGAAATTTGGATAAAATGATATAATCACAAATTCTCCCTCCCAATATCTTCCTTTGAAGAATATCAAATAACAGAGAAATAGATAATACACAACACAAGAATTATAGTGGAAACTCTAAATTAGAGAAAAACCACTTTCGTTGTCAAAAGACAACCATAGAAAAATTCACTATGTGAAAAATTGTTACAACCACACTCTCAGTAATTTTCTCACACACCCAAAAGACAAGAGCAATTACAAGCCCAAGAGAATTTTTCCCACAAAATTCTCTCACTCAAGAACTTCTCATACAAGTTTTTCTCTATTTTTGGGATGATTATCAATGAAGAAATGAAGCCATATTTATAGCCTTCAAGTTCTCATTTCATATGCCAAACATTTCTTCATTCAACAAAATTAGGCTATCTAATTTTCCTATTCTTTATTCAAACAAGATTAGTCACCTCCATCTTTGACAATATGGTAAGCCAACTTCCATGAATGTTCTTCTAAATTAGGCACCTTCTATTTTGACTAACAAACCTAATATTATTTTTAATCAATAATAACATATATTATCTTATTTTTCTATCTAATACTCATTTTTACTTTTTATAAAATAACAATTATAGGCATATTCATATAAAATAATAAAATTCAAACACATACTAATGTCCACGAACAGCGAATACTATAGTACTGTGGCAGTAATATAAGCACATCTAATAAAACAATGCATTTAGAAGTGTATCCGTTCTGATTCAAATAACTGCAAATATATTTCTTAGGAAAAATTGCCAATAATTTAAGAAAATTAAGTTTCAATTTAGATTTTGATCCTATATTAATTTATATGTAATTAAATTGATTCCAAAAAAAACATGTTAATTTATAAACAGGATATACATGCATATTCATTTAATTTTTATTCAATAAATTATGCATAACAAATACAAATGTTATATATACATTATTTACAATTTATTTATTTTAGATTAAATGATATTTGTTATCTTTTAAATCTATATGTATAATATAAACATAATTTATTGACTGTTTTTATAGTTGATAAATATTATTTTATATACATTTTAAGTATCTATTTATTTTTATTTTTATTTATTTTATTTCTTTTAAGTGTTAAAATTGTTTGTGTTTTATTTATTGAAAAATATAATTTTAATTTTTTTTATGAATTATTTAGATTGCATGGATTAACTATGAAAAACACGTTGATGTACTTAGAAAAAACTAAACCAATCCTAACACTTCCGCGTGACAAGTGTTGTTCATCCCGTTGAGCCACATATTGTGTCTTTCTTCATCATGCTCCAACCACACAGTACGACTTGCCCTATCGTGTGTGTTATGCACCTCTTATGCATCAGCGCCATGTCACATGAATAACGTATTCTGAGTAGGGATGGGTACGGGGACGGGTGGGGACGACTAGAGTATAACTGTCTCCCGAATCAATTATAAAATCTGCTCTAAAATCGCCCGAAACCGTCAGAATTCGAAAACGCTTATTTACCCGCTGCACGCTTCCGAATCAGCTTATTATAAAAAATCGAAAAAAAACCGTTTTTAAAAATCCTATTACTCTTTTTAGCAATACAATCCAAATAAAACAAATTGTTGATATTAAATTTATTATCTGAATTTAAATGTGTTATTTTGAGTTTATAATAAAAAAATCAACATTTAATAATATATATTTCTATGAATTTAGATAAGATTAAATACATATAAACAAGAAATACAAGATATAAATAAAATATTATAAACTAATACAAATATTGAAATCTAATTAAATAAATTGAAAAAAATTTCGATTACAATAAATCAAAACTTCTTTCTTCTAATTATTCATCAAATGGACGCGTTTCTTGAAAAAATCAAACATATAAAATCACTTTTATAAACCAAAAGAATAAATTGGTTAATAAATAATGTAAATTTTTTACCTCGACATCATCTTCTGCAATATTAATAGTGGAAGCGATGAACTAGGAGATAACATATCTGAATAAATTATAAAACATTTGAATACATAACTAAATAATTAATATAAAATACATAAAACAAGTGTTAATAAAATATAATATGTACAAGTATTAAAAATATAAACTTATACCTTGTTTATGAATATTAGCCCATAACCAATCTTGAGTACACATCAAAGCTTCCAATGTGTTTTCTTTGAGTCTACTACGATGTTTGCTCACTATTCTACCACTTGTACTAAATGCAGATTCTGAAGCAACTGTGCGACCGAATAGCCAAGATATCTCTAGCCATATCATGCATTATCGATACTCGTTTATTACACTTCCACCAAGACAATATATCAAACTCTTCATCTGAAATTTCTACATCAGCCTTCTCTAAATAAGAGTCTAACTCAGATTT
Organism: Hippophae rhamnoides; assembly: GCA_033030585.1. NCBI lineage: Eukaryota > Viridiplantae > Streptophyta > Magnoliopsida > Rosales > Elaeagnaceae > Hippophae > Hippophae rhamnoides. The sequence continues at coordinate 32,105,143 of CM065430.1, forward strand.
CAAAGATCCAGCTTTATTTTGCATTAATTTCCATTGTTTATACTCATTTATACCACTAGGATTAAGAACACTAGTACCTTTTGAACTTTGAGATGTAATGGAACGTGTTGAAAATTCCATATGTTGACTCTCTTCTAAAATTCGTTTAGTTCGATACATATTTATCAAATCATAACATTTTGTTCTCACCTTTTCAAATTCAAAAATAGCATTCTCTCTATATATTCTTGGAAAATAGAATTCAAGATAATTCATCTTAAATCTAGGATCCAAAACAACTCCTATAGCCATTACAATATTAACTTCCTGCCAATACTTATCAAATTTTACAAGCATGTTTGACACCATTCCCTTCATCAAATCATCCTCATCATTAATCCAATTATATAATAACAATTTGATGTCACAAATATGAGGAAATAACATATTTATGGTGGGATAGTTGGAAACATAAATCAATTCAGTAACCTTGTAAAATACTTCTAACTTATCACAAATTGTACTTGCCATTTTCCAATCCAATGCATCAGGAAGACTATTATAATTCTTATCCAATTGTTTTAAACGAGGAAACACTTTCTCATAAAGCAATGCATTTTTAAGCATTAAAAAGTAGAGTTCCAACGAGTTTGACAATCAAGAGATAAATTCTTACAAGAAGACTCCATCTCTTGAGATGCAATCTTTTTAAAATTTTCCTCTCTCTTTTGTGTTGCTGTCCAATATGCAACACTGTCTCTAACTTTGACAATGCATTGAGAAATTAGATTTAATCCATCTTTCACTACCAAATTTAATATGTGAGTAGCACAACGCATATGAAAAATATCTCCATAAAATAACATTGAAGTTCTATCTAATGAATCTAACAGATCAGGTAGCATTGAATCATTAGTAGAACAATTATCTAAAGTTAAGGTTGAAATCTTACGATCGATGTTCCAATCCAAAAAGCAACTCAATAATTCTTCGACCAATAACTCGCAGATTAGCTGGAGCAAGAACATATATAAACCTACAAAAAATTATTTAATAACAATAAAATTGTTATATACAATCATTTAATATATCAAATCTCTAAAAACATATTTAATAAATGTATAAATTTCAACAATAAACTTAAAAATTACCTTATTATTTTACTATGCAAATACCAATTCTCTTCTATCAAATGACAAGTTACAAATGCCTACGAACCCCTTTGTTCTGATTTCCAGACTTCCACATATCACTCGTGATTGCAACACGACTTTTGTTGTTCTCCAACATATCCATCATTTTTTTTCTCAACATCATAAATCTTTATAATGTCTCTCTTAATTGTTACCCGAGAAATAGGCTTCCATATTGGTTGTAATGAATGTGAATACTCCCTAAATCCATGATGCTCAACAATACTAAGAGGATACTCGTGTAGAATTATCATCTTTGTACATTTATCACGAGAAACTTGAGAATCAAAATTCCAATGTCCTAATTCCATTCTATCCCTTTTCTTGTTAGGATTTAATAATGATTGACCGATACTCCTTTATTGACGTTTGAATGGACAACCTTTTGTATGTGCTTTCAAATGAGATGTCCCATTCCTTGTATCACCTCCTAACCGTTTTCCGCAATAATTACATATTGCCTTCCATATCCCATTAATTCTCTTCCTATCAAAATGAACCCATGCTTCAGACTTTAATTTAGCTTTCCCATCTTCTTCCTCACTACATTCATTTGATGGTTGGCTTTGTGTATTTTCAGGGGAAGAGCTTGATGCAAGGAGAGGAAAATTTTTATGTTGATTGGCACTTGAAGTTCCACCACTTGTTACCTCCACATTAAGTTCAATGTCATTTACTCCTCGAGATGATCAGGTGAAACATTCGAAAAAATAATTTTCAAAATTTAAATTCATGTATAAAAAATATATACATATACTTTCTATTATCTCACATTACCTTTTCAACATATTCCGTTGTCATGATATTTAAAGGCTCTGTCTTCTTCACAAATCTCTAACTCTACAAGACATGATAAGTTAAGTAGTTAACCATATTTCAGCATCTCCAAACATATATTCAGGTTTCAGAAACAATACTGAAATGAAAAAAACATAGCTTCTCAAGGTTCTGCAAAGCTTTCCACCATAATACAGAAATATCAATAATTATTTCTGCAATCAGATATAAGTTAACCATATTTCAGGAGAAAGTCTACAAGAAAAGTGAGAACGCACTCATATTATGACTATAAAATGCTTGCTGTAATAGGTATGCAAGAAAAGGGGCAAAGAAAGGTAAATAGTGGAAACAAAAAATACAAAGAAATGACTATATATAATGCCAAAAAACAGAACATGGTAAAATGGATTGAATTCTTATAACAAAGAATGACCTAAATCTATCTATTTCTTTTTACCACTTTTGCGTATGAATGTAACTCCCAAAATTCATAAAGCATTGGTTTAATTAGAACGTATAAGGTATTATAGGAATTTAAATCAAAGAATTGATTGGTATAAACACGTAGTATCAAGTACAAAATAATATGCCTTTCTAATGTCTAGCCAAAAATAATGGCTTCATTAAGTTTCTCCTTTGCAATAAGGGTATGGCTCAACTATAATTCATAACCCAAGAAGGTTCGCATCTCGTTGGTAATAATTAAAAAACAACTTCTCCTTATTAAGTAAACAATAAGCAAATATTGAGCAACATTATTTAAAAACAAATCTTCATACCTCTGAGGCCTATTCTCAAGGAATTCCCTGACTGGGACACAATGAAGGACTAAACAAGGCTAGTCCGTAGCCAAGGCATCCTCAAAAGGCACTGCAGTCACTCATTTCCCTTTAATATACCAAATCCAAGATCAGCTATGACAGGTAGAAAATCAACACCAAAAAATGAAAGTATTTCAAAAAATCTGACATTGTCGTCCATTCTGCAACATCCTTTCCAACTCCACAAAATTCTGCTCTGACTCTGAGAGTCTCTAAGCCTCTGGAGAATGGAGATTAAGAAAAAATGAGAGGTGCCGAATGGAGAATTAGGGTTTGGGCGTAAATAGGTTTATATATTAGGTTTAAAATAAATAAATTTTAATTAATATATAATTTATTTAAATAAATAAATTTTAATTAATTTCGGGTACGGGCGGGTACGGTTTTGAGTATAACCGTAATCGAACCGTACCCGCTCCTTTATGTTCAGTTTTTACCCGAAACTGAACCCGTCCCCGAAATTACTCGGTTAAAATCCGAACCCGCGGTTTTTTTGCCCATTCCTAGTTCTGAGTATGTTTCGATTGTTCATCTTTTTTTCTCTTCATGACATGTAGCATAATTTGAATTCATTTTATTTTATCAAATGTTCACGATTTAATTTGAGCTCAAAAACTAATTTTTTCATATAAATATATAAATAACACCCTATCAAAGGAGATAGCAGCCAAAACATGAAAACTGAGAAACAGATTGAAAAAAAAATCATAATTGTGCCATTTTGAAAGATTATTGAAATAAGATTGAATAAGAAATTAAAAGGATATTTTTGGTTCATTTAGTTCCAATAATTCATTAAAATCATATTATTTTTTCTACTATTTCTCTATTTATGATGAAATATTTAGTTTATTTATTGGATTTTGTGATTTCTATAGATAGTTATTATTAATAATCTTCGTATCTTAAATTATGATTTAATTAATTTAATATCATGAATCATTTTAGTTTAAATTTTTGAATTCTTGATGTATTCAATTTTATATTTGAATGTAAAAAATATACATGTATGAATTTAAGTAATCAACTTAATTTAAGATATCAGTTTATATTTGTTAATATTTTTATTCGAAGTAGTACTTTGTTGCTTCTGTTAATTACAAGTAGTATTGAATGTTCAGGTTAAAGATGATCAAAAGATTTAATCTTGTCTAATTTAGTTAGTATAGTTTTAGATATTAATGCAATAAATAAATTAAATATAGTAATATTATTTTTAGGTTGTTTATATTTTAGGTTGGCTAATAATTGAATTCTTAATCAATTATTCAGTAAAAAAATAAAAAATCTTAAGCAATATTTGAATTTTAATTTAAAACTAAATTTAGAGATTTAAGAAATATTTTAAATTATTAAATTGGTTTAGGAGTTTATAAATTAATTTTAATTTATGATATGATTAATTTAATTAGAAGATACTAGCGATGACAATCCCATAATAATATATCTTTTATTATTTTTTTCTAAAAATCATATCTTTTCTATCTTTTTTTATTTACTACAACTCAAAATCTTTATTATTTAAATTATTACGTGAGTTCGACTCCTTAATTTAATTATATTGCCATTGACATTTTTTTTAATAAAAATAAAATTGAACTTTTTACATCTAACTTTCAAGGTATGCGAATAGTATATTAGATGCAATACTCCAAATCACCCTTTACATATTTAGTCCCATTCTGTCTATGAGCTTTTCTTTTATCATCCCTATTGATTTGCTTATAATATTTTGGAAGAGATCAAGTAGTGATTTTTATTTCGGGGGATTTCAAAAATTTGGAATTTTTTCTATATAAGTTGTTTTAATTTTTCAACTTATTTTTTATTAAATATTTGTTAATGTTAAGAATACTCACGTTATTCACATTTGAAGGTTTTACGATAAGGGATTACCGAGCATATTCATAGAAGTTCATTAAGCCTCCCATTTTGTTAATTTTAAAAATACTTCCATTATTCACAGAGGTTCCTTAAGATCATACCGCATGAATTTTGGTAAGATGATGTTGGTGTGTGTTGTAGTATATGCTGCAACAGTGATATACACCAATGTTTAGTGGAGTAAGGAATGACGGACAATAATGTTAATGAAATCATAAAATATAGGTGTGTAGCAGCTTCTATGTGTACAACTGTTGCTAAGGTTAGGTTTTAGTTTTTGTTTTTCTTAGTATACATAGGGTACTACTCTTGTACAGAAACAAAACAAAAAATGCATGAATATATTGATAATTATCATATTTCACAATATTTATCATGATATCATAGCAAATTATTGTTGACTAATGAAATAAGATAGCTACTTACTACGTTGATTTATGTTCTCCTACCATCTGATTTATGGGGTGCACGCTCTGGTTTACTCGTTGAAACCATACCGTTCTAATTGGTTGGGTCCAACGCTAGTTGCTTGTTGGTGTGGTCAGTTCCACCATCGTTTTTTTCCGAAAAAGAAACAAAACACAGCGATAAACGGCACCGAGGTCGCATTCTTTGTATCTGTGTTTGGGGTCACAGATTGCTCGTTGGTCGTGAAGCTGTCGCAGCGACATATAACTTCGTCTCCTTATCAACATCTTTTTTGTGTTTGGTCTCTGTGCATGTGGTTGGTTAGAGCCATATTGATCTAGCTGCTCGTTGGAGTCGTCACAGTTTCCTACATTCCAGGTCTATCTGCTCATTGGGCCATCGCAGTCTCTCTACATACCAGTCTAGCCACCGTCGTGGGCAACCGTACTGTTCTTCTAGCTTAGAGAAATTTGGAACGAGAAGGAAAGCGCTGTAGAGGGCTGCACGAATAAAAAAAATGAATTAGGGTTACAGAATATTCTATATATATTTGATAGTTTTCATGGCATAATCTAGAGATTTAACCACTAATTCCATATTGAACGATTTGATTACAAAAATGATTGAAGTTCTAACTAGAGCTCAGATCACCTCACAACCTTCGCTAACTGAAGCGTCGACTACTCCCATTAGTATCAAATTGGGAGGATCCAACTATGCCTTGTGGCCCCAGGTGGTGGAGATGTATATCTCTAGTAAGGACAAATTGAGATATATTAATGGGGATTTTCCTTAACCTACTGAAACTGATCCCTCATTCAGGAGATGGCGTACTGAAAATGCCATTATCACGGGATGGTTGATCAATTCGATGGACCCCTCCTTGATTGCAAATTTGATCCAATTCCCAATTGCAAAACAAGTTTGGGATTCTGCTGTTACAACCTACTTTGATGGGACAGACACATCTCAAGTGTATGATCTCCGCCGTCGAGTTACTCGTATGAAGTGGGTAAGTGGATCCATTGAAAAATACTATAATAACCTTTAAGGGTTGTGGCGAGAAATTGATTTTCGTCAACCTAACCCAATGGACTGTGTGATTGACATACAAAAATACAACTCCATCGTACAGGAAGATCGAGTGTATACCTTCCTCGATGGACTTGATGACCGACTAGATAAAACTTGAAATGATGTGCTTCAAATCAAACCATTCCCTATGGTGGAACAGGCCTATGGATTCGTCCATAGGGAAGAGGTCAAGAAAACCGTGATGATCACGGGTGGAGATACGACTCCAGGAACAGTTATGGCTTTCAAAGGGATCAAGGGACACCATAATCCGATGCCACCAAAACCAAGAACTCTTTCTTTGGGTAGCAAGAAATCCATGGGAAATCCACCTTCTATTGATATAAAATGTGCCCATTGCGGAAACTCCAAACACACCCGTGAAAACTGCTTCAAACTACATGGGTATCTAGATTGGTGGAATGATCTTCAAGCATGGAAGAAACGGAAAACCACTGGAAGAGTTGTTGTGGCTACCAATAATGGATCATTATCCCTTATTCCTTAGGCCGAATCTTCCCAAGATCTAGGTACTTCAAGTAAAGTATTTCACATCTCTACTCGTAGTGATAATAAGGATTGGATTCTCGATTTTGGAGCTACATATCATATGATCTTTAACCCAAAAGATCTCTCCAATACAACCCAGCAGAGATGGAGTCATGTTGCCAATATCAATGGGGTCACTTATCCAGTTACAAGGGCTGGAACAATGACTTTATCTCCTCCATTATCATTATTTAATACATTACTTGTACCCTCTCTTTCAAACAGACTAATGTATGTAAGTCAAGTTACTTCAGATCTTAACTGTGTAGTATTGATATATTCTATCTTTTGTTTCCTTCAGGATATTCTCACCAAGGAGATCATTGGGTGTGGTACTAAGAGAAGAGGCTTATATTACATGGATGACCTCAGTTCAGGAAGAGCCAATCACATGCAACACACAGTTAGTAACAAGGAGCAACAAATTTGGTTATGTCATCGTCGATTTGGGCATCCATCATTTGGGTATTTAAAACACCTATTCCCTAGTTTATTTTCAAATGCCACACACTCGGATTTCAAATGTGATACTTGTATCTTAGCAAAAAGTCATAGGGCATCTTATCCTATGAGCATGCATAAAAGTGTGACTCATTTTGTTTTAGTACATTCTGATGTTTGGGGACCTTCCCCGATCACTACCTCATCAGGTCATCGTTGGTTTGTAATTTTTGTTGATGATTGTACATTCTAATGTTTGGGGACCTTCCCCGATCACCTTCTCAAACATAAAGATGAAGTATTTTCTATGTTTCACTTGTTTCACACCATGATTCAGACACAATTTTCTGAAAACATTAAGATCCTTAGGTCTGATAATAGAGGGGAGTATGTTAATCAACAATTTTGGACATACTTGGACAACCATGGTATTTTTTATGAAACCTCATATTCACAAACCCCACAACATAATTCACAAACCCCACAACATAATGAGACTGCGGAGAGGAAGAATAGGCACATTTTAGAAACTGCCCGGGCCTTACTAATCGATGCACATATGGCTAGTAGATACTGGAGTAATGCTGTTACTAAAACTGTGTATCTACTGAACCGTATGCCCACAAAACCTTACAATTTCAGACTCCATTAAAGGTGTTATCTGATCATGTTCCCTTGCCTACTATTTTGATGCTTCTGCCCTGAATTTTTGGATGTGTTGATTTTGTCTACCTCCATAAAAATCAACAAACTAAGTTGGATCCATGTGCTGTCCGATGTGTATTCTTGGGGTATGGCATACAAAAAAAGGGATACCGATGCTACGATCCTATTACTAAAAGAATCTACATTACCATGGATGTCACCTTCCTAGAATCTGAATGGTTTTTCCCATTATCAGTATCCAATTACCCTTTTCAGGGGGAAAGTTATGGTGAAGAATGAAACTGGCTTGATGTTGAAGTGTTAGACATTAGTAACAATCCGACATACTCAGATAATGCCAACAATATGGATGAACCAGTACCTAGACCCGAACTTGAACTTTTAAGAACTGAATCTGATCTAGTGATTGAATCTCCAGAAGATGCAGTGGTTGATGCACCCATCCACTCTCTAGTACCTAATGATCCTCCTATTGAGAATATTCTTAAGGTAAGCTATCCTATCATACCTTTACAAACTAATGTTATAGATGCACCTGTTGGTTATATTCTACCTTTAAGACACAATCGAGGCAAACCTCCGAATCAATACTCTCTAGACAGAGAAGAACGACAATCCAAGTACCCAATAGCCAATTATGTATCTACTCAAGGGTTATCAGAACCTATAAGGATGTTTATGCAAACACTCTCCTCATGTCAAATTCCAAGTAGCATTGAAGAAGCCCTATCTGATCCAAACCGGGCTTAAGCTATAAAAGAAGATTTTGAGGCATTGTAGAAGAATAACACATGGGTGTTAAGAGAGCTGCCTTAAGGGAGGAAGATGATAGGATGCAAGTGGATTTTCTCAATTAAGTATAAAGAAGATGGGTCAGTTGATCGATACAAGGCGAGGCTAGTAGCAAAAGGGTATACACAGAAACATGGTATAGATTATCAGGAAACCTTCTCACTTATGGTTAAACTAAAAACTGATAGAGTTTTGTTATCTCTTGCAGCAAATTTAGATTGTCCATTACACCAACTTGACGTGAAGAATGCCTTCCTTCATGGTGACCTTGAAGAAGAGATTTACATGGATATCCCACCAAGATATATTGTTACATCATGAAAAGAAACTGCATGTAGATTACAACAAGTATTGTATGGACTAAAACAATCACCTCGAGCATGGTTTGGTAGGTTGAGTTCAACAATGAGGAAATATGGGTTTCAAAAAAGAAACTCTGACCACAATCTTTTTCTAAAACATCAATTGGGAAAATAACAGCCCTTATAGTCTATGTAGACAACATGATCATTACGAGGGATGATAAAGAAGAAATCTCTAGGCTTCAAGAACAATTTTCAAATGAGTTTGAAATGAAGAACTTAGGAGGGCTCAAATACTTCTTAGGCATTGAGGTAACAAGATCAAAACAAGGTATATGTCTTTCCCAAAGAAAATATACTCTAGACCTACTGGTAAAGGCAAGATTACTAGACTGTAAATCTGTCGATATTCATATGGTTCATAATCATAAACTTGGAGAATATGTGGACCAAGTACCAGCAGATAAGTAGAGATATTAACGGTTAGTGGGTAAACTCATATATTTATCTCATACTCGACCTTATATTACTTATGTTGTGAGTGTCGTGATTCAGTTCATGCATTGCCCAAGTGGAGACCATATGGATACCGTCATGCGAATACTTCATTATTTAAAATCCTCTTTTGGGAAATGACTTATGTTTTCAAAGAATGGTCAATTGGAAGTCGTTGGATATACAGATTTAGACTGGGCAGGGAATATCAAGGATAAGAAATCTACTACTGGGTACTTTACTTTTGTGGGGGGAAATCTTGTTACATGGAGGAGCAAGAAGCAAAATGTAGTTGTCTTATCTAGCACTGAAGTTGAATTTTGAGGAATGGTCAAGGGAATATGTGAGCTCCTTTGGTTGAAAAAACTTCTAAGTGAGATTGGTGTTGCTCCTAACTCTGAAATGAACTTATTTTGTGATAACAAAGCAACCATTGTCATCTCCCACAATCCAGTTCAACATGATCGCACGAAGCATGTTGAAGTGGATCGAAACTTCATCAAACAGAATCTTGAAGAAAAGATTATTCAGCTTCCATTTGTTAAATCAGAAGATCAATTGGCTGATATACTCACAAAATATGTGTCTATAAAGAACTTTTACAACTACTTGACAAGTTGGGCATAAGAGACATATATGCACCAACTTGAGGTGGAGTATTGGTGTGTGTTGTGGTGTATGCTGTAACAGTGGCAAACACCAATGTTTAGTGGAACTATGAATGACAGACAATAATGTTAATAAAACCGTAAAATATGAGTGTGCAGTAGCTTCCATGTGCACAGCTGGTGCTATAGTTAGGTTTTAGTTTTAATTTTTCTTAGTATACATAGGCTACTATTCTTGTACAGATACATAACAGAAAATACATGAATATATGATAATTAACATATTTCACAATACTTGTTAGATTATACCAAATTAAGTGAAAAAAATAAAAAAGATGGTTGATGTATTTTTTACATTTCAAAAAAATCTAATAGAATATGCTAAAAATAAATTTTATAAACATCTCTTCCCTTTTTGGAAAAATCACAAATGGCTCCAATGATGCAAATATTAAAACCCCGAGCCCATAAGATTAGGATAGTTGTAGTTACATCTCACAAAATCTCAAGTAAATACTATGTTTAAAATTATTAACAATATGTGCTTTAATGGTATATATTTAGATATTTGTATGACGTAACTAAAACTGTTTATAAGGCTATAAGTTTATAATACTGTAACAAGAAAATCGATCTAGTATCTGCAGGAATCTTGATATTACAGTTGGTAAAGTGTAGCAACTTTAGTTAGAACGTAAGAACATTTACATTTATAATTATCTTAATTTTTAAAATCACATCCGCAGATTTTTTATCAAAATTAGATGAAAAAATTGAATTAATAATTTTAATATTTTTTAAGAAAATTTCAAAAATCAACAAGTTATTTACATAATGACACATAATCACATATTTATTTTCATAAAATTTACTATATATAAATACACATGTTAGATTCATGGATTTTAAATCCATTAGAAATTATTATTTTATCTAATTTTTCATAACATTATTTAAGTATTTGTTTGAAATTATACAAAAACTTGACTAAATTGTGTACTTTATGCTCTTATCCTTACACAATAAACTTTCAAGCTTCAAACATTATTCATAGAAGTTCGATTAAATCATACCGTATGAAGTTTGAAAGGATTCTACCAAATTAGTTGGAAAAAAACCGTATGAAGTTTGAAAGGATTCTACCAAATTAGTTGGAAAAAAAGATGTTGATGTATTTTTGACATTTTGAAAAAATTGAATAAAATATACTAAAAATGAATTTCATAAACATTTCCCATCTTTCTAAGAAAAATAAAAAAATGGTTCCAACAGTGTAAATATTGGAGTTCCTAGCTTATAAGATTATGGTAGTTCTAGTTACATCTCACAAAATCTTAAGTAAATATTTCAATGTTTAAATTTATTAATGTTAGAAATTAAGGATTAACTAAATCTAATAAGATCTCATTGAGTTAATAATTGATTAAGTTTATAAGCAATCAATCAAGTCAAATTCAACTATGATAGTATGTTAAAAATTTAAGTCTAACTCAATCCAATAAGATCTCATTGAGTTAAGAGTTATCCAAACTTATAAACAGTATTACTATCGAATTCCTGATCGATGTAAAATTAAAAAAAACTTAACAATTAACAATACATACTTTAAAGATATATTTAGATATTTGTAGGATGTAACTAAAATTGTTTATAAGGGTATAAGTTTATAACACTACCATATAACTAAAGAATCAGCAGCTGGTTATGATATGGAGTGATTCTAAATAAGCCCCACGTTTTTTATAAGTTATCACAATATTAAATTTTACCTTCGCATCTTTTTTAAGTTATTTAGCCAAGGATATTCCTTTTATGCCTTATAAATTCTAAATAAGATATCTTTTTATTAGGTTTGCAATCTTGTTTGTACCCAATATATATATATATATATATATATATTTGGAAAATCAACGATAATTGCTATTCTTTTGGAGAAAAATGTAAATATTGTTAAAGGCCATTGAAGGTAATTTAATAATTTGACCATTAAAAAAACGACAAAATATACACTCTTTCCGTATATATATGGAAAATCAACGATAATTGCTATTCTTTTGGGGAAAAATGTAAATATTGTTAAAGGCCATTGAAGGTAATTTAATAATTTGACCATTAAAAAAAACGACAAAATATACACTCTTTCCATTTTTTACCTAATTAAAGACTAGAAAGAAAGGAAGGAAATTTTATAATCTCAATTTGAAGACAAAATAGAAGAACTGGACTCATTAATAACAGGAGACAGTTGTTTAATTACAAGTGGGCTAGTTTGCAATTTTTTTTTTATCAATCAGTAAATAACCAGTTTGCAATTTAGTTGTGATATAAAGTACTTTCTTATAAAGAAAGTGGGCTGATTTAGAAACACACTTGGATTTTCAAAGTTTAGTTTTTGCTACTACTCGGACATTTTACAACATTACCCACTTCACGCACCTTTGCAACCCTCAATTATTAAAACTATTAAAATAACAAAAAAAAAAAATACAAAACTTACTATTCACCGAATAAATCGGACCAACTCTATGTAAACATAAATTAATAGACCCAAATACGTAATAAACAAATTAAATAGATCGAAAACAAGTAAAGTAATAATCTTACCTTCAATCATTGAAATTGTTCTTAAGACTTCAAACTGATCAAAACTTATTTGCTCTCTCTATTAAGAATTTCTAAACTCTTAACAACACTCAAATAGATGTTGTATTGCATTATAATTGTGTGTTGAGCTTAGAGACCATAGCACTCATTTTATAATCGTGCTTCCCATCAAAGCATCGACACTGTTACCAACTCCAACCATAATCGACGAGTTCTTCAATGATAGAAACTTTTGGCGATAGGTCCTCAAAGAGTGAGTATTATCTTCTATGTATTACAATGTATTTAGTTTCTCAAGTATTACATTTATGGTGTAACAAAACTTAATGAATAAATCCTATATTTATTCTTGGTCCTATACAAAATATATTTTCTCAAATAAATTAAGGTGAACATGAATATGAGAAAATAATATATAAGAGTTTCAGTAACAAGCTGTATATATACCTTTACAAAATGGAACCAATTCCCATTTTTTCTACATAGTCCTTAAATTTCAGTGGTGACATGCCTTTAGTCAAAGGATCAGCAATCATCAACTCAGTGCCAACATGCTTAATGACCACTTTCTTTTCCTTAACACGTTCTCTTATGACCAAGTATTTAATATCGACGTGTTTACTACAACTATCACTCTTGTTGTTCTTAGCTATAAACGCAACAACTGAGTTGTCATAATACAATCTTAATGGTCTAGAAATAGAGTCAACTACTCTAAGCCTGGAAATGAAACTTTTCAACCATACACAAAATATGACACAAACTCGGCCTCGATAGTGAAAGTAGTAGTTAAAAACTACTTTGCACTCCTCCAAGACACAACTCTATCGGCAAGAATGAAAATGTAACCAAATGTAGATTTGCGCGAATCAATATAGCCAGCGAAGTCTGCAACGGAGTAGCCAATTACTTCAAAATCATCGAATTGTCTATACATGAACACATAGTCCATGGTTCCTTGAAGGTATCTCATCACTTTCTTTGCAGCTCTCTAGTGGTCCAAACCTGGATTACTCTCATATCGTCCCAATATTCCAACAAAAAATGCAATGTCACACCTTATGTAAACTTGAGCATACATCGGGCTTTTGACAATAGAAGCATATGGAATGTTCTTCATTTGTTCTCTTTCAAAATCATTCTTTGGGCATTGGTCCAAATTGAACTTATCACCTTTCAAAATGGGAGCAACACTTAGCGAACAATCTTTCATTTGAAATATTTTTAAAAATTTATTGATATAGATTTCCTAAGATAAACCCATGATGCCTCAAAGTCTATCTCTATGAATCTTAATACCAATCATATAAGATGTCTACCCATATCCTTCATATCAAATTTTTTAGAGAGGAATTGTTTTACCTCGTGTAGCAAACCCTTATCTTTGGCTGCAAGTAAAATATTATCCACATATAGCACCAAAAAAATATTACTCCCACTAACCTTCTGGTATATACATTGATCCACAACGTTCTCTTCAAAACCAAATGAAGTGATGATGTTATGGAATTTCAAATACCATTGACGGGAAGCTTGTTTTAATCCGTATATGGATTTATTAAGCTTACAAACCAAAGGCTCACCATTACTAGAAAAGAATCCTTCAAGTTGTGTCATATACACCTCTTCTTCCAGGTTACTATTAAGGAAATCCATTTTCACATCCATTTGATGAAAATACGAATAAAAATGGGAAATCAATGCCATGATCACACGAAGTGAATCTTTCTTAAATACATGAGAGAATGCCTTAGTGTAGTCGATTCTCTCACTTTAAGTGAATCATTTGGCAAAGAGTCTTGCCTTATGTCTCTCAATGTTGCCTGGTGAGTTTTTCTTTGTCTTGAAAACCTATTTACATTCAATGGCTTTTACACCATCAGGCAACTTGACGAGATCCCAGAATCAGTTAGAAGTCGTATCATCCATCTCTTCTTTCGTGGCATTGTACCATAAGTTCGAAACCTTAGAACTCATGGCCTGTGAAAATGTCTCAAGATCATTTTCGGCTTTAACATTATAGTCATACTCTTATAGATACACGACATAATCATTAGGAATTTTTGATTTTCTTACTCTAGTAGATCTTCTAAATGTTGCTTCAAAATTCTCCCTAGAAGTAGGATCATGTTATTCAACTGGTTGTTTAACAACTTCAGGAATCTGTTGAACTTCATCATCTATTGGATTAGGATCAACAGCTTGTGGTACTTTTAGGAATGGTTCTTCAACATATGTTTGTACTCGAGGTGCATTATTAAAACAATGATTTGTCCATTACTTGAAGTAGCATACTGAGCATCTGAATAATCTTTCTCAAGACCAATGCCTTGGGATCAATTGCTCCCATTAATCAAGTCATTCTCAATAAATTTTGCATTCTTGATTCCACAAACCTAGTGCTATAAGATGAACAATAACACCTATATCCCTTAGACATTTCGGCATATCCAATGAAATATTCACTAACGGTCCTTGGGTCTAGCTTCTTATCTTGGGATTATAAATCCTCACTTCAGACTAACATCCCTAAATGTGCATATGTCGCAAACTCGGTGTCTAACCTTTCCATATTTCAAATGGAGACTTTGAGATAACCTTAGTTAGAACTCGGTTTAATATATACACAATCGTATTTAAAGCTTCAGTCCACAAGGATTTAGGAATATTAGAGTAGCTAAGCATACTCCATACCATATCCAATAATGTTCAGTTTCTCATTTCGGCTACACCATTTTGGTCTGATGAACCATACATAGTGTATTGGGCGACTATCCTATGCTCTTGAAGAAACTTAGCAAATGGACCTGGCACTTTTCCATTCTTAATATATCTACCATTATATTCACAAGCTTTATTTGATTTCTACATTGTTTCTTTACTTCAACTTTAAGGATCTTACAGGAATCTAATGCTTTGCTCTTATTATGAATTATGCAGAGATACATATATTGAGAAAAATCATCAATAAAGGTGATAAAATATTTCTGACCTTGAATGTTCATGTTTGGACAACATATATCCATATGTATGGTTTTTAATATGCTTGAACTCTTATTGGCACCTTTATTTGACTTGTTAGTCTGCTTTCCTTTAATACAGTCCATACATATCTCAAAATCAGTAAAATCTAGAGTACTAAGTATCCCATCTTTCACTAATCTTTTAATTCTTTTTATGGAGATATGTCATGTTCTTCTATGCCATAATGTAGAAGAGTCTTCGTCAATAATACACCTTTTAGTGCCAACTTGAACATGCATAGTGTTATGAGTGATATTATTTTGTAAATTAATGCAGTAAAAACCATTAGGCAAAATACAATTCCCAATACAATCAGATTTATTAAATAAACTGAAAGATGTTTTTGAAAAGTGAAAGGAATAACCAAAAGGTACAAATATTGAAATCGAAATCAAGTTTATAGAGAAACTTGGAATATAAAAGGTCTTTTCTAATTCTTAAATAAAACCATTACTTAAAATCAAAATGCATGTCTCTACAGCCTCCACATGTGAGCCCATCTTGTTACCGAATAAGATGTAATGCTCACTTCCCACTGGCTTCCTTAGGTTTCACATACCTTGTAAGGAGTTTACAACATGGATTGTAGATCCATAATCAATCCGCCAAGTGTTAATATTAACATTAACCATATTAGATTCATAACAAACAAACGAGGTTGGGTTACCTTTATTCTCAAGCCATTTATAGAATTTGATACATTCCTTCTTCAAGTGTCCATTCTTTTTACATAAGAAACACTTGGCTTCTTTCTTAATATCAGTCTGAGTTGGAACTATCCCTTTCCCTTTTTGTTTATATTGAGATTTTACTTTCCTGTATGTTGTAGCCAACATTGCACTTTCGCCAAATTCCATAAAAAGTCTTCATTCCTCTTGAACACACATGGTTATTAGTTCATTGATTGACCATTTATCCTTATGTATGTTGCATGAGATTTCAAATGGCTCATACTGATGTGGGAGAATGTTAAGGATATAGTGCATCAGGAAGGATTTTGACATCTTAATCTCAAGATTCTTAAGTTGAGCTGCAAAGTCCCCCATTTGTATAATGTGCTCGCCCACACCTTTTAGCTTAGTAAGTCTTAAGGAAGAGAACTTCATAATAAGGGTGCTTGTTAAAGCTTTATCTAAAGTGACTAACTGATCACAAATGGCCTTTAGTAAGTCCTAAACATTGTTATGCTCATAAACAGAACCACGAACACCAGGAGAGATATTGGTCTTAATGAACATCATGCTAAGGTGATTAGATTGCTCCCATTGTTCATAAAGCATGATATTCGTTGGAGTGATGGTTTTAGTAATTTTAGGTGGTTTATTTTTCCTAATAGCATAGTCAATATCCATCCACCCTAGATGAAGGAGAATTCTTTCCTTCCATACTTTATAATTATTCCGTTTCAATTCGAGAATGTCACAACAATATTAGAGAAATTTACAAGTTGTGAAGCTGTAATATAAGATTATATTCTTATTAAAATTTGAGACCTAAATTAAAGTCTTTTTTTACCAATGTAAATCATGAAAAATATGAATCCAGTGATATAAAACTTGCTTATAGGTTAAAGTTATAATTCAATTAGATTCATCTTAACTTTACGATAAAAATATCAAATTATATTTCTTTTCCTAATCCCTATCACTACTATAAAACATACTTACGGTCTCGATTTTTAACCGTGGCCGTAGGTCTATGGCCACGGTTATAAGAATCGAGGCCTAAGTGAGAGAGACCATAGGTAATGACCTATGTCCTCGGTTATTAAATAAACGAGGCCATAGGGTGTATCTATGGCCTCGATTAGCATATAACCGAGGCCATAGGTACACCCTATGGCCTCGGTTTTCTAATAACCGATAACCGAGGCCATAGGGTATACATAAATTACAAAAAAAATACAATTAGTAATTACAATATTAAAAATCAATATAAATTACAATATTAAAAATCATATTATATTAAAATTAAAAGTATAATTACATTTGAGAGTTTATTATACACACAAAAAACTTAGTATTACAAACTAACTTTTTAGTATTAATTACAAACATGAAAAAAAACTTAGTATTAATTACCAACACCAGCAGTGCCAATGCACCAACGCAAAGGCACCAAAGATAACGCCATCAATGACAACACCAAAGAAGACCAAAGACAACGCCATCACCAACACCAACTCAGCGCCAAGATTATAGCACAACACTAGCATTGAAAGTTGCCAAAGACCAGAGAACCAATAGCGCAATACCAGTAGCATGGAGATTTAAATTAATTTAACAACAATAGTACCAACAAAAATCAAGTGTTTTAATGCTTACCAATAAATAACTAGGGGAGGGTCAAGGAAAGTTGAAGTATTTGGGAGAGAAAACCCACTGCACATCAAGGAAAAAACAAAAAAACAAACATAAAAGCGAAGGGATGGTCACACCAATAATACATAGTCCAATATTGAACAATTGATTACCAACAAAGTTATCCATACGTAGATAATTCAGAAATTGAATAATAGTGTATAAGCATTTCACAACCCCAAAGAACATGCCTTATTATACAATATTACTCCGGATGAAAGTATAATGTAGATCAATAGGTAGAAATAAGTCAAAACAAGTGGTTTGTTGATCCACAAATGCGGTTATAATGAAAACCTCAAATGAAGACTAAAATAGTAGAATATATAACAAAAGTTGAAACCTAGCAAGAAGAAAAGCACAACCCTTTTGTTATAAAACAAAAGACATGAGTACAATTAGCAAAGACGCACAAGAAACAATAAGCACTAGCACCAGGGCAGAGCACCAAAGACCTACGAACGCATCAAAGACCTATGCCAAGACCAAAGACCAACATCACAGACCACACCAGGGCAACAGACCAAAGATCAACACTAGCGCGGCGTACCAAAGACCAAAGACAACGCATCAACACCAAAGACTAAAGATAAAGGCACCAAAGACCAACACGTAACACCAAAGACCAGTGGTAGCACCAATGCCAGCGTAGCGCAGCGCACCAGCACCAACAACCATCATCCATCATCCAACGACCAACGAACAACGACCTAGTGGCCAACGAACCAACGAACAACAACCACCAAACCAGTGAGTTGGGGAAAGGAGGAAGATGAAGAAGAGACGAGAATAGGAGGATGAATCACGAGAGGGGAAGAGGAAGATTCAGATTTAGTAGAAAAATGAAGAAGGAAGAAATAAAAAAAGAAAAAAAAAAGAGAGAGGCGTGGGCGTGGGATAAGAAGGAAAAAAAGAAAGAGATAGAGAGAAAAGGAAAGAAAAAAATGAAAAAAACATGAAAATAATAATAATATAACTTATGGCCAGAGTTGTTAATAAAAACCGAGGCCATAAATATATCCTATAGCCTTGGTTTTTATTAAACCGTGATCAAAACCCTATGGCCTGAGACCATATATCAGCTTTTTAGTAGTGTATGAGTAAATTAGAAAAATATAATTTAATATTGTATCTTAATTAATCATACTAAATATAATAAAATTTATGTGGGATAAGATTTATTATATCACATATAATTAATTACAATTCATATTGTAAAATTTGTTGTTTCGTCTCATCTTATATCTCATTTAGTGTCTCTAATGAACTCATAGTGTAATATTATCTCATTTTATTTAAATATCATATCATCTTATTTAGATTGTAGTCATATTTTTTCTTATTAAATTTACGTTATAAATTATAACTTACATATTTTCTATTATTTTTATACTCTTATTTGTTTCATTTATATTTATTAGAGACAAATAAGATATCTCAATTAATAACTTTTCATTATTATCTCATTTCATTAAAAATTAATGAAACTAGATAAAATGATTTTTGAAAATTAATATATTACCTTACAAATCTCGTTAATATGTTCTCTCTTTTTTCACCTCACTTATAACAGTACTTTATTGTTGAAATGAATGGATTTATGCTGTGTAAGATGTTGCCGAACATTCTGCATATATATGTTCAACAATAAACCGTCGAACGTATGGAAAATGTTCAACGAACCTCACCAAACATGCTTCATTTTTACAGTTATTGTCTGTGGAACGCCTGTCTGGACATAAATTTTTTATTTTTGTATTTATGTAGAATAGTATCTGTACAATAGAACTAGTATCTTAAAGTTCAAATATTTGAAAGTACAATCAGTACAATAGTCTTTGTATCTGCAAGTGTTCAGATATTAAAAGTAGGAATCGATGCAATTCCCTGCTATTAAAATAATGGATCCTTTAATGTGTTTTATTAAATTCTGAGAAAGAAAGAAAAAAAAAACGAGAAGATGAAGAAGAAACATTGTTTGGCACAACCAGTCGAACTCTTTCCTGTCATGCCATGTAAACCAATACACTAATGAACCAAACCACCGACACATTCATGGAAACATAGGTATTGTAATGAACGAGAGAGAAACGAACTGAAATTTGATGGTTGTGATTCAAGTTAGGGTAGGCAAGTTTGATTTAGTTGACGGAGACAATAATGGTTGACGCACAACGATGGCAATGATAGCCTGCAAAGTTAACAACTAATTTAAAACGATTAATCTGTCTGGATTCAACTGGGTTGAATATACTCCATGTAACACGAGATTATCTACTTTGATCTATAACTATAAATTTAATAAGATCTTGTAGTTTTATTTCTAAGAATAAAACACTAAAACACATTATGTAATTTAAATAGATTTTATTCTTTATAAACACATCACCATTTTGTTTCATAAATAATGTGAGATATGTGCAGACACGTTGCACCAAATGAGAGTAAAAGTAACCCATTGTAAATTAGGATCATTACATATCTATCACAACTTTAGAAGGTATGATTTAAGTACTCATCGAGTACATCCAGATCAATTATTTTAAACATAAATAATAGTAATTATGATTATTTTTAAAAAAAATTACGTTTTTTTAAATAATCGTAGTTAATTAGGCATAGATCAATGATGGTTATCACAATACTAAAGTTATAATTAATCAAAATCGAACGTATATTAATATTATATTATATATATATATATATATAATTATATAAAGAAGATATTTTTAATCTTAAAAGACACGATATTTTGAATAATTATATTTAATTTTTTTTTATTTTTACATATGTATTTATTATTTTACTTAAAAACAAGTATATTAAATAGCTAAATAAGGAAACTTAGTGTTAATATTTTAAGTAATATATTAGACTAAATATTATGATAATATTTAAATTTTTTAAAATAAATATTTTTTAAATAAATGTAAAAAATAATAACCATAGTCATAAAAAAAACTACTATTCATTCGTAAATGGATGATTATTATTTGAATATATTGAAAATCAGTACGGCACAATTATAATTATTAGGACAATAGTCTCAGCGTCCATCCTTAATCCATAGGCAATAATGCAATATCTTTGAATATGGATCATGCCACTCTTTGTTTTCTACCATTGCCTTTGATTCAAAATCTAACTTATCCATCAAAATTGTTCTTTTAATACCTGATCCAGTTATTGATAAAATTAAATTATTTTTTATTACTCTTATTATTCATTAATAAATTTTTCAGACAATAACATCATTAAAATATAATTAATTATATAAATAAAATAAATAATTCATACACTATTATTATGAAATAATAATTAAATGTCATGAAATATTTGCTATGCGTCTCCTTTTCATCCTTTCACCTATTTCATTATACCACCAACAAGAATTTTGTAAATTTTGTACAAAATGTATCAGTGATGATATTTTTTTTTATCAAACAAGATATTATATTGCTTAAAAGACAAAGTATATAATTTGTTTAATAATCAAAGTAACAACATAAGAAAAAAAGTTCATAACCAAAAACATTAAATAAAACATCTAAACATAATTTTTTTATCGTCTACATTATAAATAAGGTAAAGATAAATGATAGAATCTAAAGATTTGTTTCATTTTCTATTTTTCAAGAACATTAACATCTATTTTTTAGCAGATTCTTTAGTTGAAATTAAAAAGATATGATTTTTGACACAAGTAGAATTATAAAAGGCATAAGTCATACTCTATGCTAGCCATCCAACTAAGAGAATGAAAACACTTATGGAGAATAATCCAACCTTACATACATCTGTCCATGAGAGCTTATTTAAATCCAAGACCATCTTACCATTGTCAACAACAATAAAATTCAACTTCTTTTTGGATATAAAGTATTCACAAACTATCCCATCCTCATGTTACTAGTTTCAAACTCCAATACCATATAACTTATATGAACAACGGTAAACAAACCAAAGTCACGCATAAAGAACTCATTCAAATAGTCAAAACCTAAAGCAATCTTAATAGAGCCATTGACATCCATGCTTACAGCCAATGTCCTTAGATACAAACCACAAATGAACACCATAACTTAGCCAACATAATTTCACATGCAAGCTCCACCAAAGTCATAAACTTAGTTTCCAACTCATAACAAATATCAATTTAAAAGAGTCAAGCTCTTATTTAACAAGCATTCTAATTTCAAAATCAAATATAAATTTTTCACGTAAATCATAATTTCAAGAAAGAGCAATATATTTCAATATCAAAAATAGTAGATTATACACTAAAATAAATAGCAGTAATGAACATTAGTAAAGAAGGAAAACACAAAGAGTAAAGACAATCAGGCCGGAGATCAAGCCAAAGAGTCAAAGCTCTTGAGGAGAAATCAAGCAGAAATAACAAAACACCTTCATATGACAAGAGTAGAGCTTAGAAAAAAAAACCTCACCAAAATGCTAAATACTTGATGCGGACCTTCAAGGCGAATAACTATAAGAACCCATGAACTCAAAGAAACATGAATGATTGAATTGTTAAGAACATATTGAAGATGATCTTATTAGAACCATAAGGAAACAAAGTCTTTAAAACCTCAACCTTGAGACGCCACAAAGTATAATTACTCTATTTAATAAGTTGAATTCAAACATTCAATCAAGAACACAAGAATCAAAGCAAAAACTTTATGAACTGAACTTTTCATTAATGATAGTCGTTGTTATCCAAATGAGACATAAAAAAGTTCACAATTTGCTAAAACAAAAATTGTTAAATTTAAAAGGCCCATAATTAATTAAAACAAAAAAATTTCTTCCTAAATTATTCCTTACATCTAATTTGATATTCCAAATCTATCCGTGATGTAGGATATTGAGAATATTTGTAGAATCTTAAAGATCTTTAGAATATTTATAAACATCAACTTAGTCAACACTTCAGTCTTCATTATTCCCCTCCTCTTCGAAAAAATTCATCCTCGAATCTTAACTCTATAAACAGGTCGATTTGGTAATCCATGGGAAATCTCTTTATGAAATATTTCCTCAAGGTCATGCAATAAAGACACAACAACACTAAACAAAGATGAATTAAGATCATTAGTAGAAAGATAAACATCCTTGTACATAAATACAAGTACTATTCTCTCCATTTTTGCTCTCTACTTCACTTATTCTTTTTTTATTTCCTTTTTACTCACACTTTTATTTTTTCCACATCTTTCACTCTCCTACTATCCTAATTTGGTTCTTATAAGCTTATAACGGTTTGAGAAGGACTAATACCACTTTTCAACTGTTCATTTTAAAAGAATAGTGATTTTGGTACCTATCATACGACACATTTATATCAAATTGCCACGGTTGACCTAGCATTATATGACTAGCATAAATTGGTGCCACATCAGAAAGAACCTCATCTTCATATTTTTCAATTGAAAAAGGAACTCAAACTTGTTTGTTAACCTCTACTTCTCTATAATCCTTCAGCCATGGTAGCTTGTACTGTTTGGGATGCTTGTGCCACTTCAAATTTAACTTTTCTACCAACATGGTACTAGCAACATTAATGTAGCTCCCATTATCAATAATTAATGTGCATATCTTATCCTTCACGTGACATCTTGTGTGGAAACTATGATCACAATGCTTCTCATCTTTTTCATCCTTAGATAGTATATTCAAGACTTTCCTTGTGACAAGTGAATCTCTATGCAAATGTTTTTCCACTTTAACATCAAAACTGACACTTTTGATTTCTCTATTTATCTGTACAACCATAACCTTTTTGTCTCATTTATAACTTGATTTCTCTTCCACATTGGAATTAGTTTCTTCTTTGTCTAACCCATATATTCTATGTCTTCCTCTATGTAATTTAAAACCGGAAGAGGACTCTAAATCATCCAACCTTACATTTAGCTTCTTAAATTGGTCATTAAAAGTCTTGAAGGGTAATTCTAAGTCAACCTTTTGTGGTTCTCTTCCTTCTTTACTCATGTTTTCAACTTATAGAATAAAATAAAAATGTAATATTTCTCACACACTTCCTCACGTGTTTGTTCTCAAATCAGATTGTTATCATTCTTTTTTTTCACTATTTTGGCCTCTCTTTTTTTAAAATATTTCATTCTCTTTTTTTATCTATCTTGACTTTTTTCCACTCAAAGCTCAAGTCAACGTTTTTTTGTGTTCTTAACAAAATCAAAGAATTCGACTAATCTTAAAAAGTGATCGGTTTATTGGTGACAATCTCAAAAATCAGAATTTTAAAAACTTAATGGCATAGGATGATAGAAAGAATCTTTTCAAGATCTTGAAAATCTAGAAAATCATAATTTTAAAAAACTTAATTGCAAAGGATGATAGAGAAAATGTCTAAATAGGACTATAATAACTCGAATTCAAGCATTAAATCAAGAACAAAAAAAGATAAAACAAAAACTTTATGAAATATATTTTTCATTAATGATATTTGTTGTTCTCCAAATGACAAGTCTAATGCATTTTTATACAACCCTTGTGGAAAAAGACACCAATTCAAACTAAAGATAAACCCTAGGTGCAATTCAACCCTAATGGTCTACTTAGTTATGGATTGGGTCTAATATATCCTTAAAAAAACTAAAAGACTTATGATAAATAAGACATAAAAAAACTCACAATTCAATAAAACAAAAATTGATAAATTTAAAAGGCCTATAATTAACTAAAACAAAAGAATTGCTTCCTAAATTATTCTTTGTATCTAACTTAATATTTCAAATGTAGTATATTGAGAATATTTGTAGAATTTTGAAGATCTTTATAATATTTTTAAACATAAATTTAGTTAGTATTTTAATCTCAATTAATACTGATATTTGGACTTAACACTGTCAAAACAATCAGAAAAATATAGAGAATATAGAAATTGTATTAATGATATTATTAGATAAGTATATTTTGACACTATTATTTGAATAAATGTTAATCTCCAAAGAAATTAAATCCTCTGTTTTCTATAATAAATTATAAAGAAAAAAAAAACTTTTCATCTACAAACCAGGCAACAACCAGCCTTGAAGATTTGTTATCTTTATTGCTAGCTGTAAGCGGTATAACAATAATAATGGAGTTATCATTTACAAAAGTTAAAAAAAAAAAATCATTCACAAAAGCGAATTAGATTCGTGCTCGATCCAAATGAATAAAACCACTTTTTCAATAATATTCTCACCTTCCTATCTGGGGGCCATGCACCTTAGTAGTTAACTAGTATCAATTATTTTCAAGTATCAACTTCTTTAATTAACTAATAAAGCTAGATTCTTTAGTTATACGTATGGATGCTTGTTTAGCAAACAAAGCTTATTAAGATAATTTGGCAGGCTAGTTTATTTTTCTTTTATTTTTTTCCAAAAGAGGGAATTTTCATTAATGCATCAAAAATTACACCAACTAAACTAAACAAAACCCTGGCATAAATATATATATATATATATACAATCTGAAAAACCCAAAATAGATAGTCTCCCAAACAGATCTTATACTTCTCTAGCTCCAAGGTATGATATACAGTTATCATATGCCTGGGAGGAATTTGTTAGAAAATTTAGACAAAATGGTATAATTACAAATTCTCCCTCCCAAGATCTTCCTTTGAAGAATATTAAATAACAGAGAAATAGATAATACACAACACAAGAATTATGGTGGAAACTCTAAATTAGAGAAAAAACCACTTTCGTTGTCAAAAGACAACCAGAAAAAAATTCACTATGTGAAAAATTGTTACAACTACACTCTCAGTAATTTTCTCACACACTCAAAAGACAAGAGCAATTACAAGCCCAAGAGAATTTTCCCACAAAATTCTCTCACTCAAGAAATTCTCATACAAGCTTTTCTCTATTTTTGGGATGATTATCAATGAAGAAATGAAGCCATATTTATAGCCTTCAAGTTCTCATTTCATATGCCAAATATTTCTTCATTCAACAAAATTAGGCTACCTAATTTTCCTATTCTTTATTCAAACAAGGTTAGGCACCTCCATTTTTGACAATATGGTAAGCCATCTTCCATGAATTTTCTTCTAAATTAGGCACCTCCTATTTTGACTAACAAACCTAATATTATTTTTAATCAATAATAAAAGAATTGAAACCTAGACTAAAATCCTCTACTTCGCTAATAAACTGGTTTAACACTAATTCAAGCTAGATAAGGATAACAATCTAGACTCAAAAAATAGTAGATCCACCACCATCAGGACAAAAGAAAGAAAGAAACAAAAAAAATTACCCCATCACACTAATTCAAGCTAGAACACACACAAACTCAAATCTAAAAAATATCAAAAGTAAAAGTAAAAAGAACAAAATAATGCATGTTCGATGGTTAGTAATTATTTTTAGTTTTTTTGAGTTTAATATTTAGTAATTATTGTAATTGTATATGCATATTTTATTTTTTACCGTTTTATATTAATATTATAACATATAGATTGCATTTAATGTTAACGCTTATTATACCTCTTCTATACTTTCAAAAACAAATAAATAATAAAATTTATTTTTATACAGTTGATATTTATCTATTTATAATAATTAATATAATTAGATATAGTACTTAATTAGTTCAAACCTTTTAATTAATTATTCTACTATATTTTGCAAAATATATATATATATTTTATTATTCAATATTTTAATTAATTAGTTATTGCTTAATATAAATATTATAAATATTTAAAAATATATGTATTAAATAAAAAATTAATTTAAAATATAAATAAATGTTTATTTTGATATTTTATAAAAAAAAATCATATTTTTTATATAGTTTACATAATTATCATGATTTTTATCAAAAAAATTATCAACAATGATAATATTTTGATTATTTTCGAACAAAATATATCTCAATATGTTAATCGACTTGACATTTCAAACCTTCCCTTAAAATCTAAAATATAACAAAACTGATGAGGCCTGCGGTGGTGGCTGTGGGAGTTAAATGGGTGGCAATATTGGAGTTGAACGTGTGGTGACAAAGGAGATAATAATAATAATAATAAATAAATAACCTAAAAATTTTAGAGAGAAGGTAGAGAATCTCGGTCAATTTTTCCCCCTTGGCAAGCTTGTTTAATTTGCTACTTCTACTTCTTAATATCTTACATGAATAGAAATATATTGAGAATTTTTAATTAACTTGCTCATATGAAATTGAATGACAAAGATAGCAAATTTTTGTTTCTAAGTGAAAGTCACGATCATTTAAATTTAAAGTACTCCCTTTACCACCCTTTTACATACCTAGGTGTATGCATGTGATGAACAAAAATATATCATTTTAAATGTTAAATTAAAAGTGAATATTGGTTAAGAGAACAGCAATAAAGTGATTCTTTTTATAAAGCAAAAAAAGTTGTAAAGAAAATTCCCCCAATTTTTTTAATATCACTTAGTTTATGTATGGAATGGAATTGGAATGTAAGCCTTAAATCTTTGTTAGCCATTTTTTTTTTCTTCCATTTATTTCTCTTTAGTATCTCTATTATATATTGATAGTTTAATTACCTTTTTTTTTGTGTTAGAAATTACATACTTGGGTATTACTTTTATTTGTTCTAAGTGTTTGATGATATCTTCTCATGTCACATACTGTCTAGATTTTGTGTCTAGTATCTTATGTGATGTTGTATAATGATTGTATGGGAGTTATTTGGCATTACCACCGACGATTTTTCTTATATATACCTCATAACTTAGTGTTTAGTTTTGTCTTGTTAGTATAGCATTCTTGTTTGGTGGTGTATTTTATTGGTTTAAAAAGAGTTTTCCTTACATTATTTTGCAATTTTGTAGCTAATTATATTATATTTTTATTCTCCTTAATATACTTAGATTTATTATGTTACATAGGATTGATATATTTCCTATTAAGTATATTTATTTGAACATTAATAAAATAGTTTTATTCTAATAAAAAATAATAATAAAACACACACACCTTATAATCTCTATCCACATCATACGTCCTTTAGAAAATGAAAATAAACTTATAGTACATTTACGTCTGCGAGTGTCACGAGTTTATTATTATTATTTATTTATTTTTTTGTTTTGTTGTTGGGGTGACGTCTCACCTGTATTTTGTAATTATATGATATCTTAAAATATATAAATAATAACTCTAGCATTTTAGATTTAATTAGATCATAATTTTTTTTATAAATAAAATTTTATTTTTTTTATTTGAAGAATATATTATTTTTTGTATAACATAAGTCTAAAAATACATTTTCTATATATATATATAAATAATTTTTTAGGAGATTAAAAGTAAAATTATATATAAATAATTATTTCATATAAAGGCTTAAGCTTTTGTGATTTTTGGTGGTGAAGTTAACATAAAATGACACCTATTTTCAAGTGGGACCATTTGCAATTAATTGGTTGTTTAGTTGAATTACTGTGTGATTTGAAACCATGGTATTACCTTGTTTAATACTAACAATATCTTGTTATTTACTTTTAAACCAAAAATAATAATAATATTATCTCCATTTGTCTAACAAGAATCACTTTTCCCAAACTACATATTCAATTAATTATGTGACACTATTTATTTATATTGAACTGATTAGTAATTTTATTCAATTATTATTTTTTAAATAATTATATTATTTATACACTCTTAATTAGGATTCAAAACTCTAAATCTTCTAAATATTTAAATAAGTTGGGTGTCCTTGATATACAAGTTTGAATAGTCTTTTAATTTGAGCTAATTTAATTTGACTTTAATTAATTTTACTAACACTATTTAAATTAGTTAAATGAGTTATTAGTTAATTAATACAAGTAACTGAAATGTGATATTTAAAAATTGCGATGATTTGGGAAATCATTAAGTAAAAATTGATATATTGAAGCCTATTTCATTATATTTTTAAAATATATTTTTGAGTTGAAAGTATAAGTATTATCATGAGATGAGTGAGCTGACGTGACTCCCTTATATTTTTTATTGGTTTTACAACGTAGAAGTGTAATGATCTTTTTTTACTTCATTAACATGTAATATAATACATGTTAATTAGGAATGTGATTCGTATAATTAATTTACCTTACAATTTATACTTTCTTTCCTTTTCAATCACATATTTAGATCATACAAAAAAAAATATTATTTGATCAAAAATTATATATAATATTAATAATATTTTTAAAAGTAAATTAGTAACATTAGGAATACTTCCATGACCCTGAATTGTTTTGAAAATATTTTTTCATTTTTTTTAAATTAAAACATTATTTGATGTGAGAAATTAAATAATAATAAGATAATATTATATATAGTAAGAAAATATTTTTTCATTTTTTTTAAATTAAAACATTATTTGATGTGAGAAATTAAATAATAATAATAAAACATTATTTTTTTATAGAATTTTTTTTACTTATTTTAAATAAATTATGATAAATTAAAAATAATATCATTTATAATAAATATTTATGAATACGATGATATTTAAATTTTTATTTAATAAATTTTAAACAATAATGTATAGATTTATGAAAATTTTAAGAGTAAAATTTTTTAAAAATTATTCAAATAATTTTGTTCAATCTATAAATCTACCTGTAATTATCAGATCTAATATAATTATTCAAAAAAAAATCTATTTTAATCTAACTTAAGATGAATAACATTAAACAAATATTCAGGAAGTTACAGTAAATCTTTTTACCATTCATACACCAGGTAATCATTTACTCATAATCCATCAATAATTTCACCTTAAATCATCAAAATTAATTATTCTTTCACATCAGTACTGTTAAATAGTCAATATCTTCATCCCTAAATTAAATCATGATTGGTGTATAACTCGAACAACGAGCTAAGCATTAAAGACAAGGCAAGGCGGCCGCTTGCCAATT
The DNA here is from genome assembly GCA_033030585.1 of Hippophae rhamnoides. Taxonomy (NCBI): domain Eukaryota; kingdom Viridiplantae; phylum Streptophyta; class Magnoliopsida; order Rosales; family Elaeagnaceae; genus Hippophae; species Hippophae rhamnoides. The sequence continues at coordinate 32,135,059 of CM065430.1, forward strand.
TGTCAGTTTTGAAAAATCAAAACATCACTTATTTATAACTACTGGGGGAAAAACATTGTATTCCAACTAGCACAGTAGCACATGGCAGGTGATAGACTCTTTCTTTCTTTTATATATACACATATCAGCCTACCATTAATATAACACACGAAACTTTTCAAACCTTTTGTCTTCCTAGCTCTTTCATATTCATAGTTTTTGAGTAAATGGGTTGGTCCAATTTTGTACTGTCACTTTACTTAATCAGTTTGTGTCTCTTCTCAAATCTAACATCAGCTCAACTACGAAAAAATTATTATGCAAACATTTGTCCAAATGTTGAAAGCATTGTTAAAAATGCAGTCACATCGAAATTTAAACAAACATTTGTCACTGTTCCTGCAACTATCCGTCTCTTTTTCCATGATTGCTTTGTTCAGGTAAAAAAAAATTCATTTTTGGAATATTCAATCAGTTTTAGACAAACCCATTTCTCGAATTTGCATGAAATTCAACAATGTTTAATGGGTATCAAACTAAATCTAAAGTTATTTATTAAAAAAAATGAACAGGGTTGTGATGCTTCTGTTATAATCGCTTCTACTGGAAACAATAAAGCAGAGAAGGATCATCCAGATAATCTATCATTGGCTGGAGATGGATTTGATACAGTAATTAAGGCAAAAGCCGCAATTGATGCGATTCCAAGATGCAAAAACAGAGTCTCTTGTGCTGATATTCTAGCCATGGCAACTAGAGACGCTATTGCTCTGGTTTTTTTACTCTGCTCCATCAATTTTATTATATATTTTTTCTTTTGTTTTGTAGAACTGATTATGTTTTTATTAAATAATAACATATCACTTTTATATGCCAATAATACTCTATCATATCAGTAGTAATTTATTACAAAATTATATTATAAGTATAATTTTATATAATAAATAATAATGAAATGTGATATTGTAATGTAGTCTGGAGGACCTTCATATTCAGTTGAGTTGGGAAGATTGGATGGACTGAGTTCAACAGAAGCTAGTGTAAATGGGAAGCTACCAAAACCTAATTTCAATCTGAATCAACTCAACTCTATGTTTGCCGCCAATGGATTAACCCAAGCAGACATGATTGCTCTCTCAGGTTAAAATAATTATTATTAATTTATAATCCACCATTTGCAATATCACATGCTTCTAATTTGTCACTTTTGTTGTTATTCTGTCAATAATAGGTCAGCTGCATGGTCTTAGTTGCCTACTTCGTTTACTTAATAAAAATAATATATAATTCTAATTAAACAAATATATATTTTATATATCTCCAGTAAATGTTTTAACTTTTGAAAAAATGTTATATTTTCTACTATAAAATTTTTATTTTATGTTTTTTTATCAATTTAATACTTTATATTATCATTTTTATATTAATTATGTAATTTTAGTTGATATTAACATTAAATTTTGATGGAATAATTTACTTCAAACAATTTAATTATACCGTTTAAGAATTTTTTTTATCAAATTGAGAGAGAGGGACTAATCACACGTGATAATCCCGTAACTTATTTCATTAAAATCCAATGTCAATATCATGTAAAATATTAAATTGATAGAAAAAACTTAAAGTAATAAATCGGATGTAAAATAGAAATTTTAGTATAAAATAAAATATTTATCCTTAACTTTTTACTTAATGTATACTTATATTTATTTTTCAATTTTTTTAAAGAAACAATAGTTAACGTTGTTTAAATTTATGACTTAAAATTAAAAAAAAAAATGATGAGCTTTATGATCAAACGAATAAGATAAACAATAGTCATGTTTGATAACGGTTTTAATTTTTGATTTTTTTGTAAAAATAATTACCAATGTATTTGATAATAATTTTTTATTTTATGATTTTTTAAAAAATAAAAATCACTTACAAGTTATTTGGTAATTCTTTTTGTTCTCTTTAAAAAAAACTTAAAAATTTAAGAATTTTTTTGGTTATTATTTTAAAAAATTGATGTTTTAATTATTATTTCCCAATATTTATACATACAAAAATCATAAGACTTCATTTACTCTACCGAAAACATGTTTGGTAAGAATGAAAAGAAAATTAGAAATAATAAATCTGATTTAAAGATATTTTTTTAAAATATTTATGAATAATCCTATATTTTGATAATGATTTCAAAAAAATATGAAAATTAAAATCATAAATCAAAATCATTATCAAACACATATATGCATGTTTTATATTTAACGACATGATTATATTTTAAATTATTTAGTGTTTATTTTAAACATATCTCAATCGATTAAAAAGATAATCTATAACAAATATATTTTTTCTATATAGCAAAAAACAACAACATAATGGTATAATTAAGTAAAATTTGTAATTTCTAACTATAATTTCTAATCAATTTTTTTCACATGCATCCAATCCAATCAAATTGTGTTGCATGATTTATAATAAATAATGTCAATTTTTCTTTTTCACATTCAATCACTATTATATATTGTCATGTGTAAGAAATTATGTTTTGCTTGAATATGCAAGAAACACTATTAATCTGTCTAGTAATCTCAAGCTTCTTAATCAAATTGTGCCTTCATTACTAAAAAATCAAATCGGTATCTTCTGATATGGAAAGAAAAACGAATTGGTGTTTTGGGAGTTCCATTCCATAGTATCATTTTAGTGTGTAAATATATAATATGCAGAAATATTTCAATGTGTTTGATAATTATTAGAAGCATATAAATTGACACATTAAAAACTAGAGACGTTTTTGGTGTCGGGATGTTATATAAATATTTTCAGAAAGGAACCAAAATTAAAAAATGCTATTGATACTTTGTTAGTTTCAGGAATCTGATTATGGTTTTACTGTGTTTTTGCAGCCGCACACACAGTTGGATTTTCTCACTGTAATAAAGTCGCCAATCGGATATACAATTTCAGTCCAAAAAGTCCGATAGACCCAACGATAAGTAAATCATATGTGACTCAGCTCCGATCCATGTGCCCAAGGAATGTGGACCCAAGAATAGCCATCAACATGGACCCAAATACCCCCAGAACATTTGATAACATGTACTACAAGAATCTTCAACAAGGCCTTGGACTTTTCACCTCCGATCAAGTTCTCTTCACGGACACTAGGTCCAGGCCCACTGTTGATACATGGGCCACCAATAATGAGGCCTTTCAAAAGGCCTTCATATCAGCCATTACTAAGTTGGGCCGGGTTGGGGTCAAGACCGGGAATAATGGAAATATTCGTCGTGATTGTTCTGCTTTTAATTAAGAAATTGAAACAATGAAGGATATAAAAAAAGTGTTTCAGATAGGACTCTTCAATTGACCCTCAGTTTATTTTTTTAATTGAGAGTAGTGGTGAATAAGTTAAAATAAAATAAAAAGAGGGACTAAATTGTAATAATTTATGTGATTTTTATCAAACAAACTCTTTTGGAGGGGATTGTAGTGTTTACAACGAATAATGCACAATAATTTCAAGTCAAATGAAAGAAACTTTGCTCTTGTCTTGTTTTGAATTTTAAATAGATATATTAAATTAGAATTTCATTCACCTTTATTTTATTTATATATTTTTAGATCTGTCCAAACTGATTAATAGTGTGATGAATGAGTGTCATAATCAAGATTTTTTATGTTTTGAGATGAATGAGCCCTAATCCCAACTCCTTTCTATTGTTAATAGGCCAGATACATGATTTTGAAGCAATAACCTCAGCAAAAGAATAACAAAAGCAGATTAGAAGTTGATATCAATATGAAATTTTGGTCGAGAAGAATTCATATGACTGAGCTCGGTTAGATAAATGACGAAAATAATATTTTTGTAACACTTAATAAAACTTCACCCTAAAAAGTTACTAGTAAATTTATTTTAATATAAAATTTTGGTGATAAATTTACCTGCTTATCCATTTTTTTAAAGGATAAGTAGGTTGTAAAGGATAAGTAGGTAAATTTGCATCATAATTTTTTTTTCTATATGTAAGAAAATGATAGTTAAATAAACATTATTTGTAATATTTTTTTGAAAAAAAAACTATAAATATAATATCTCTTATATTCAACTAGTATATTTTTAGTATTATAAAAAAAATCAGTTCATAAATACTAGTTAATTTTAAGTATGATTATTTAAACTCGTTAAACATCATCTTATTTAAATTATTTCAATATTATTAAATATTATTTTTGTTGTTATAAATTTTAATGTTGTAAATTTCAATAGAAATTTTTGTCATATCTAATAATATATAAATTTGAATTAAAGCCTCTTATTTTTTTTTCCCTTAACAATGCAAGTGCATTTAATAAATTAAAAGTTCTTAACACATGCAGTCATGCACAACAATACTATTTATAGCTTATTTTTTGCTTCTAAACCTAAATCTCGGTTCCAAAGTACTGTTATGACGTTAAGTATTGAGCAAAAGGAAACTATTTGAAAGCGTATCAGTAAATAGAAGCATACATCATGATTCATGACGATGGTGAAAACTGCACCGAACACCCACTTTCTAATTAAAAAATGGATATACAAGTCAATCACTCCTAGTCTTAAAAGAAAAAGAAAAAGAAAAAGAAGAAAAAACATTAATGATAATCTTTTTCCCACTTCCAAGGAAACGAGGCAGTAAGCACGTGATTATGAAAATGGTCAGTAAATTGACATTGACCATTAAAGAGACTTGTCACAGAAAAACAGAATTATAGGTCGATTAAGAGAACAAAATATTGCCGTTAAAATATCAGTTTCTAGTATATATTTATTCTTTACACTTCAAAAATGAATATAAGCATGACTCTGCAACTAGAAGAACTTTCACCATCTTTAAAACAGCTGCTTTATACTGGCTATAGCAACTCCAATTAAGTTCCATCTTTAAATTTGATACCCCCTTCTATTCCAATGTGCATGTGCACACAGAACCCATATACTATATACTAAACAAGCAGATGCTAGAGTGCTATTAACAATCTAATAAATTATATGCGGTAAATAGCAGAACTGAACAGAAGCCTCACAATTTGACAAACTAAGCTTTAATATTATTAAAGAAGAGTTGACAAAAAAAGAAACAAACTATATCTTTCAAATGAAAACAACAGACCTTTTATGATATAACTATATTCAGGTATCCATATTTCTCTCTCCATGCCATGATATCCCATTTCCTATCCTATCCCATCCCAGGTATAATTAGAGGTGTCAAATCAACCAATTCGCTTAAGTTTAGCTCACCTTTTTTTTAACTCATTGGATAACTTCAAATGAGCTTAGATGAATTTGTTTATTTGACACCACTACGTATAATCAGCTTCTGAAACCCTATATACAATAAAATTAACTTGTTCCAAAAATTTCCATGACTTGTGTACTTGAGCATAACTTGTCAAAACATGAGGTGATGAGTGTTAGATGAAATCTGTTAAATTTTTTTATAAATCAGCTTCACGGAAAACAATCATAACTTGAGAAATCACCTAAAGCAGGTTCTATCAGCTTCCATTATTTCATCTGATGCTTGCATACTAATCTTCTCAAGTTTGGTTGGCCATTCTTCTCCAAGTATCCGAGGGTTCAACTCCATTGCAACTTGAAAATCTAGAATAGATGAGAAATTTGATATACTAGGCTTTTGTAAATGTCTCACCGGCCGCAGTCCATTCAAAGCAGATATTGCAGGATTATTCCCTTGGTTTATGTGTCTGTATGTCGACCTAGAAGCAGATAGTTCTAAACATGGTTTTACCAATCTCTTCAGGTAAAGATCCAGACTATTGTTCAATAAATCGGCATAGTCCATTGACACTTTAATTCCCTCCGTCTCAAACTTCTGTTGTAGCCTCTTTATTAGAGAGCTAGTATCTGGTAGCTCACTATTGTTTTGACAAGTTTCAGAGTAAGATGTGGATGTTGATCCTCCAAGTAATATTTTTGGTGCCCTTTTAGAATTTTGCAGGATGCCAAGAGGAGCTCTGACAGGACTCCTGCTATAGATGCTTGGGCTTTCGGAAGCCTGCTCAACCTCTTCCCCATCTTCCACAGAGCAAGGAGGTCTACTACCCAAAGAAAACAACTCTGTGGCACTTTGCTGTTCTTGGTTGGTCTTACCATGAGGTCCAAGAGGACTTATACGGTCCTTCAACTTGCGATCATGAAAACTTGAGGCTCTTCCCATCGGCAATGATGATTGAGCAAACTCTCTGCACGGAGACTGAGGGCTACCTTTGTGGTACCCATTAGCCACTTTAACACTCAAAGTACCTGCTGCTTTACTTAATCTTGATGGGGGTGTCTTGGAAAGACATGTGTTTTTCAGAATTGATAGGAGGAAAATGTTATGAAGGTAGAGATTTTCTTTACCTAACATTCCAATGCAAAGTTTATCGAACTCATCTTTCCCAATCTTGAGACTAATAAATCTTGTCAGAAGATCAAAATACATTTCTGCTTTTCGGCGTCCAAGCTTCTTCTGAATCTGACATTTCAGCTCTAAAATGTCTACTCGTGAAAATTGCATGGTGGTTGGCATTTCAGCTCCCAATTGAATTACTGTCATCAAAATAGGAAATTCAGCTAGTCAAAGAATGAATACTCACAACAAAAAGGTAATCAGCATCCCACATCTCAAATGAAGACTCTAAATTCTGACATTCTTTTCATCTATTTTAAAAAATAAAAAGAATAACTGTTAAATTAAGTTCACAGTTGCAGATCGTCAACAAAGGAATAACGAATTTAAGGGGAAAGGAATGGAAACAATCACACTGCTAAACAGCCAATTTCATAAGTTCTTTTTTAAATATATAGATCAAAGATTTTCATTGTAATTCTGAATGCAATTAGATTTATGCAAAAAATGCAATTATGCAAGCACAAAGTTTCAATTCTAAACACCAATAACCAGCATTATGATCCCAATCGACCATCAAAGACCCTACCTTTTTCCCTCAAAATTGTAGGTAATTAAAATTCGCTGCGAAAAAGATCGAAATGAAAAGAAATAAACTCAGACATATTCTAATGGATAGCCAATCTTACATATTTTACTACAACAAAAGCTTCACAATTTCAAATTACACGGAAGATCGAAGACGAGACACCAAAATACAAATTTCACAACCGAAATCCAAATTGACACAGAAATAATCCGAAAAACAATGTAATTAACAAATATGAAAACATTGGAGAGATTCAAGTAAGTAAATGCAAGTTCAAACTCAAATCCAACCCAAAATTGGCGAGAATAAAGAATTCCCGATTTAGCAATTCAGTATAAGAACGAACAATAAGGGGCAACTAAATTGAAACATACCTAAATTTGGGAACTTCGGCAAAGAATTTAATTCAGCTGCACCGTAGTGATCACAAGTATTCGACAAAACTGCAGCTAATTAGTTTCGTTTTCAGAAAAAGAGCGAAATTAGGGCTAGTAAGGAATAATCGAATAAGCCATCAAAAACCTCGAAGTCAATGGAGTCAAAAGGCACGTGCGTTTATACAAGTGTGAGTTGATATAGGGGCTTTTTATGGTATGTACCGTATCATTAAAAATTAATCTAGGTTTGGCTTGTTCAAACTAAGTTTATGTCACTCACCTTCATGCTTTGCTTTGTTACGCTGCCAAACCTCCACCACTTCCCTTATTTGCCGTCACACTCCTTTGACATATAAGAAAGTATTGAAAAATCGTCCACATTATCATAACATTATTAATATTTTAAACGTATGAATATCAACATATGTTATTTATCTTATTTAGAAAGAAAAAAAATGTTGATAATATTGCAATATGTTAGATAAAATGTCTTCTAAGAAAATATCAAAATATTATTTTTGTTAAATTATTTTGAATGTTAACGATATTATCTTCACATATTTTTATTAAAATATTATTTAATATTTTTTTTCTAAATAATTTATCTATTTATAATTTTTGTATATTCAATCAAATCATTATTTTTTTTAATTTGAGACAATATTGTAATTATTTATATATATATTTTTTATTTATAACTTATTATTATATTTACTTTGCTAATCTTACTCATAGTTTTTATTTTTCATAATTCAAATTATGTCATGTAAAGTTTAAATTTATTGATTTATAATACTATTATAATTGTAATCTAATTGATTATTTAACATTTTAATTACTTATTTTGAATCTCTTTATTAATTAATTATATTATTGATTAATATAAACACCATAAGTATTTATAAATATTTCCTTAAAAAAGTATTTATAAATATATTTATTATATAAAAAACTAATTCAATCTATAAATAATTGATTGTTTTGATAATTTATGAAAATTTATTAAAAAATTCTTTAATTTTGATAGTGATTTCATGAATAATTTTAAAGTTTTTATCGATAACTATAATATTTTTAATATTTTCATAAAATTTAACTCTCGATATTTCAAATGATTTTAATATTAAAATAAGCATTTTAACTACTGATAAATAAAATTATAGTTATCTTAAAAAATCTGACAATTTTTTCTTAAAAATAACTAGAATCAATTAAGTATGGTGTAAAAATGATTATTATAATTTAAAAACTATATTTAAGTAAAATCAAACATATATTAATAGAAATAAATATCATTATTTTAAATAAATTAATAGAGTAAGTATTATATTAATATTTCAATTTTTTAAATTTAAATATATTTTCGAATAAACTATAAAAAAATAAAAAACTTTGTTAAACTTTGAAAAAATTATTATCTATTCACAACTAATAATTATTATTTGAATATATTTAAAATTAATAGAATATAATTATAATTATTAATAAAACTATCATCATCCTCCTCTATAAAACTTACATATAAAAAGTGTAACATTCTTAAAATTTATAATGTGTAATCTATATTTTAGAAGAACTCAACTTAAAAGGTGTTCATTAGTGTTTCATTTATCATGTATTCATAAAATTTATATTACCAAATAGGGTGGCAAATTTCAATTCATTAATGCAATTGTGACACAATATGAGAAAATTTTATATATTTGATCTTTATTAATACTAGTTGACTCCGTCATCTTATATTTTAAATTTTTATCATTTATATAAAAATAGTCCGTGTACCATTTTAGTCCATTTACATATTAATTTAAGTTCCATTAATCATTTTATTTGTAAAATTTATTACTTACACCTTTTAATTCTAGCAAAAGCGCTAAATAAAAATTTAATATAATATAACTCTTTTAATATTTAGACACTAAGTATTTGTGAGATCCATTGAATGTTTTCCTCTAAACACAACAAGTTCAGCCTTTCACTTATTTCATTCTCATCATTTTTGAAGCACTAAAAAGCATATAAAAGACCTATCATTCCTCTCTTATTTTGCCACATGATTAATAAAACAATTAAATAACATAAGTATTAAAGTTTGCCAATTAATAATCTTTTTAATTATATAAAAAGGAGATACATTTTTAACAATCTAAAACACTTGTTAAAAGTAAATGGATTAAATGAGATCTAAAACTTAATAAAAAAATTATTTAGACACTTTATCCGATTAAACTAAAAGGTTAAACCAATATCTCATTGTATGAAAAAAATCTCTAAGAATAATAATCCATTCTTATAAATTAGAAATCATACATAAGCATCATATGGGTTTTCTTTTACCATAGATACTTGAAAAATAGGTTTATATGATTATTTATCATTATTTTTATTTTTATTTATTGTAATTTTTTTATTATTCTCGTTATATAATTAATGAATACACGGTTAAACATGTTTAACTAGACACAATAGGGTTAGACATATATCAAACTAAAAATCTAGGATCTTATTTTGGAAACATGTGTTTAATTTTACATAATAGAATTGTGTAATTGTCCAATCAAATATATGAACAAATGCAAAGAAAATATGTGTAATCATTTATTTAAATATATATTAACGGGTGATAATCACATTTTGATTAAAATTCGATCAGTTGATTATGTGCTTAATTTAACTCTAATGAGTACGAATACCAACAAATCAAAATTTGACAATTAAATAAATGTATATTTTTGTTGGACATGCGTCCAATTCTTCTCTGCGAGTAGGATCATGTACCGATCAAACTCCAATTTTTTTAACAATTATCGATTTAATTGGACATGTGTTTAAATCATTTCTAACGAGTGAGTCACCATCCGTTCAAAATATTGTAAAATTGTCCAATAGTTATACATATATCCAATTTGGTTCCAAGGAGTAGGATCATCAATTAACTAAACTCTTGCCAGTTGTACAACTCATTTGAACATGTATATAACTCACTTTCTACGAATCACTAGTCAATACTATACAGTATATAACTTAATCCCTTTAGTAAAAATTAGTTTTTTTTTTCAGAAGAGAAAGTTAGGCAAAATTAGGCCGAAATGTAGTATATGATTTAAATATAAGGTCTTTGGTTAAAAATTTAATTTAATTTTTTTTTTGTAAAAGTTAATCTAATTTATTTTACAAATTGGTGAAAATGATTTTTTTTAAATAATATACTCGTACAAATTTATATGAATAAAGCCAAACAAATAAACAAATTATGCTTTTGAACGTGGAGCACCCAATTTAACACCTTGACTAATGGTGGGGGCAATTATAAATTTAGTTATCCTAAACAATGTGTTGAATCATGCTTATATATTATCTACATTTATTCATAATTTGAATATTTACGTAAAAATAAATGAGTAAAAAATCCAGACACATATGAGTTGATGTTTCTTTTTGTTTCTGTAAGAAATGGATTTATTGATATGAATAAACGAATGTTTACAGCCTATTTATACAAAAGAAAAGCAAATTTGTAATAATTAAAAATAAACACAATTAAGGAGAAGCGTGTTCACGACATTTTATCCTTCACCTTGATGTTGGTGGTCGCCTTTGGTGTGTTGGTTGTCACCACTGGATCTCATATTCTTTAACTATGTATCCTTTTTTATATTTAATTTTTTTTATTTTTTAATAATAATAAAATGAGTATATATATAATTGCAGCAAAGGTAATATATTTTTTAGTATAATTGAGCTCTACATTCTACTACTATTGGAAGGTTGCTATAAAACTCGCCCGTGCGTTTTACTTTAAACAAGGTTAGGGGTTTGACAGTACCCTATATATATTTATTTAATGATTCGTATTTTTTCTTACCTCATGTGTTATTAAGATTCGGTTGAAAAATTAGTGTTGGAAACGCCATGGCCAAAGGCCAAAGCATTTCTAAATAAAACAAGCTCCCTCAAAGTTATATTTTTTCTTTCATATTTTCATTGCAATTCTATAGCTATATATAAGTAGATTTACTCCTTGAATTACTATTTGAATTAAACATTCCTTGATTTACTCCTTGAATTAAGGATTCCTTGTTTTACTCCTTGAATTAAGGATTCCTTGTTTTTCTCCTTGAATTAATCCTTAAATTAAGGATGATAACTCATTGATTTACTCCTTAAATTAAGAAGTTAACACTCCTTAATTTACTCCTTAAATTACTCCTTAATTTTATCTCCAATACTCCCCCTCAAGCTGGATCCATAAGGTTTATGGATCTAAGCTTGCACAGAAGTCATTGAAACTGATGAGAAGCCAAGGCAACAAATGTAAAACTAACAAAAAAAATGCTGATTATTATAGCAAAAAAAAATATTATTGTTGTCGATATGTGACTTTTCCTTTTACCACAATACTTCCCCTCCACATCGGGCAGGTAGGAGTTGCAGGAGAGAGTTAATCCATCATCGCCAAGAGCTTAGTTTCAATGTGGGACCTTTCCTTTTACCATAATACTCCTCCACATCAGGTAGGTAGAAGCTGTAGGAGAGATTTAATCCATCATCGCCAAGAGCTTGGTTTCAATGTGAGACCTTTCCTTTTACCACAATACTCCTCCTCCACATCAAGTCGGTAGAAGCTATAGGAGAGATTTAATCCATCATCGCCAAGAGCTTGGTTTCAATGTGGGACCTTTCCTTTTACCATAATACTCCTCCTCCATATCAAGTCGGTAGAAGCTATAGGAGAGATTTAATCCATCATCGCCAAGAGCTTGGTTTCAATGTGGGACCTTTCCTTTTACCATAATACTTCCCCTCCATATTGGGCAGGTAGGAGCTATAGGAGAGATTTAATCCATCATCGCCAAGAAATTTGGTTTGAAAAAACAAAAAGAATAAGAAATCGCTCTGATAGAGTGTCAAACGCACTTTGAGCAAAGGAATAACAATTTTTTTAAGAAGATCGACTTGCTCTGATACCATGTTGAAAAATTAGTGTTGGAAACGCCATGGCCAAAGGCCAAGGTATTTCTAAATAAAACAAGCTCTCTCAAAGTTGTATTTTTTCTTTCATATTTTCATTACAATTCTATAGCTATATATAAGGAGATTTACTCCTTGAATTACTATTTGAATTAAACATTCCTTGATTTACTCCTTGAATTAAGGATTCCTTGTTTTACTCCTTGAATTAATGATTCCTTGTTTTTCTCCTTGAATTAATCCTTAAATTAAGGATGATAACTCCTTGATTTATTCCTTAATTTATTCCTTAAATTAAGGTTCTTGATTTACTCCTTAAATTAATAAGTTAGCACTCCTTAATTTACTCCTTAAATTACTCATTAAATTACTCCTTAATTTTATCTCCAATAGATTCTCTTTTAGTAATACAATTTAAGTATTAGTATTCTTTTAATTATTTTAAAATGTGAAGGTTATTTTCATTTTTGTCAAAAAAAATATAAAAAAATTATCCAAAATATATGATTTTAAATAATATTTCATTTTTTTTATCAAAATCACTCAAAACTAATGGTTACTACAATAGTAATAAAAAATATAATTAGTAATAAAGTATTAGCTTGATAAGAGAAGTCATTTTTCCAATGTAAGAAAACTTATCGTTGATATTTAATGTCGCGTAAAGTTTAACATGACAAGACAATTCCTTACTACAATAGTGGTAAGCCTTGTTCTGAAAAATTTTAGTAAAAAAATTGAATTCATAATAGGACATTGATTTAGTAGGTGAAGACATTTATCTAATGTGAGAAGATTTATTATTAATATCTAGTATCATAGTAAGGTTTACCACGATAAAGTAATATCTTATCGTAACAGTGATAATACTAACCTCAACAACAAATTTAACAATTTTAGTAAAAAATAAAATATAACTCAAATGTGCTATTAATTTAATAAATCACTCCAAAGTATACCATGCAAAGTATACCATATCTTATATGAATATTTTTACAAAGATTATGGATATTAGGACCATCGTTTCTATCTCCAATTACATTGCTTAAAACATTGCACCCTCTGTAATATTAAAGTTGGTAATTGTCGAACATTTCACTAATTTTAGGATCAATCTCAAATATTTGATCACAATTAGAAGTCCAAACTTGATCCATCTTCTCATATTTTCAATAACCAAACTAATTTTATTCTGTCAAATGTTAATTCAATTTCTAAATATAGCTCTCATTATAGAGAAATTTTGGAGATATTTGTCAGAGTCTATTCCCTTTGGGTTTTTTTCTTTCTTAAATTTCCACGATATCTTTGTAAAATTTATTAAATAGGACTCATGTCACGTACTTTTACAAAAAAACACTTTTCAAAATGACCAAAAAAAATATTAATACTTGAATTTAAATATTAAAATAAAACATTTTTGATAACAAGGAATATAAAGGATTTCAATGCAATAATATGAGTCTCTGTAGGATACCAAACCTCAAAGTTAGCCTCAAATTATTTGCGTGAAAAAATATCATTTTAATCTCATAATTATTATAAATTAAATATTTTAATCGTATATTTATTAATTTAGGTCAATATCAGTTTAATCTCATAATTATTATAAATTAACAAAAATAATCAAATTTATCTAATTAAAATAATTACATCGAATTAGGCATTATACGTAACAAAAAAAACATTTGTAAACTACATGCATAATTAACAATGAAAGACTTGGTAATTTAAAACTACAACATAAAAATTATTTAGAAAAAATATTATTATATAACAAAAAGTTTAAAATCTCTTTTCACACTTTACAAGAAAAAAATTGATTTGAAAATGAACAAATTTAATAATATTAAAGCTTTATTTAGTAATAAAATAGATATAAAATCCAATACTTATGAACAGTCTTTTAAATTTATTATTATGTATTATTTAAATAGAAATTTATCATTTAAATTTATTTTGCTCTTTTTTAAAAGTTGTGGAACCAATCAAGTCCAATTCAAAAAACGAGACTATTTATTTTTAAAAAATAAAGTGGTTAATTTATCTCTACACCCTGTAAATTACAAGAATACTCGCTAAAAAAAATCACAAACTTAGTTTAGAATAATATTTTTCAGTATTTCTTGATCATCTCATGGATATGTTACTAAGATAAGTTTGCTTATTTTTAAAATTCTTCTTTAAAACTACTAACCGCGTGATAATACCATATTCCATGTTTATATTATATAGATAATACCATATATTCTACATTATAGTTCATGGCCAAAAAGAATAAGAGAGGTAAATTATCTTCAAAAGATGCCCAAAAAGCAAGAAATGAATCAAATAGAGTTCTATCAAATAGCAAAGCCGTGTTGAAAATAAACACTAACATAATAATTAAAGATGTAAAGAAATAAATGAAGTGTTTGAAGAATGTAGAGAAATAAATAAAGTGGTTGAATGATGTAGAGAAATAAATAAAATGGTTGAAGGATGGAGAAATATGGTGTTTGAAGGTTGTAGGAAAGAGAAGTATGTAGATAATATTTGTATGGCTAGGATTATTTCTTAGTTTTATATTTGTGTGGTGTAGATTGCATAGTGTGGACTATAAATAGCCTATCTTGCATTTGGTTTAATCATTCCATCAAAAACAAATAAGTTTTTGTATTCTTAGTTTGAGTATAAGTTGAGAGCTTTCTCTTTGAGTGTTTGTATTTCTCTTCAATTTGTGAGTTGTCTTTGAAAGATGTTATAATGAGTATAATACAAGTAGTTTGTTTATTTGTTTGGATCTAATATTAGTAAATTTAGAGTTGTTTATTCTAATTTTACTCATCAATTGGTATTAGAGCCAGGCGGTCAGGGATCATTCTTAGTGTAACTATCTTGAGTCGTGAGGAGTTTGGTACTCTGTAAGTTTATTAGTCAAGCTTGTTCGGTATAGTAAAAGTCTTGCCAACATGATGGGTGATCTTCAAGTAGTTGAAGGAATCAAGAAGCTCAACAACAAAAACTATAACACATGGGCAACATGTATGGAGTCTTACCTACAAGGTCAAGACTTGTGGGAGGTTGTTGGTGGCGATGAAGTTACACAACCAACAATGGAAGATGCAAACGGCATCTTATGGAAGTGGAAAATTAAAGTAGGAAAAATGATGTTTGCTTTGAAGACCACAGTTGAAGAAGAAATGTTAGAGCACATTCGGGATGCAAAAACACCAAAGGAAGCATGGGACACTCTTGTTACATTCTTTTCAAAGAAGAATAATAAAAGATTGCAACTTCTGGAAAACGAGTTACTATCGATGGTGCAACGCGACATGACGATTTCCCAATACTTTCACAAGGTAAAGTCGTTATGTCGTGAAATTTCAGAGTTAGATCCAAAAGCCCCTATTGGGGAAACGAGGATAAAGAGAATAATTATTCATGGTTTGAGACCCGAATATCGAGGGTTTGTTACTGCTATACAAGGATGGCCGACATAATCATCTCTTATTGAGTTTGAGAATTTGTTGGCCGGTCAAGAAGCTATGGCTAAGCAAATGGGAGGAGTCTCGCTGAAGGGTGAAGAAGAAGCGCTCTACACTAGCAAAAGAAAAAGCACTTTCAAGTAGTACAATGGAGATGGATATAAAAATGATGGCGACAAAGGAAAAGTTCATCAAGGAAAGGGAGGCTTTCTTCCAGGGAAAGCTTGGAAGAACCGCAATAATAATAGAAAATTTGACAGTGAATGTTACAACTGTGGGAAGATGGGTCACATGGCAAAATATTGTTGGAGTAAGAAAAATCATGTTGAAAGCAATACAACTACTTCCAGTTCTAAGGAGCATAGCGAAGATGGTTGGGATGCTGAAGCATTATTCGCTACAGAGGAAGAAGAATTAGCTCTTACGGTGACAACATCAAAACAAATTGACTACAAGAATGACATGATCGTAGATTCGGGCTGCTCAAATCATATGATAGGTGATAAATAGAAGTTGGAAAACATGTTTGAGTATAAGGGAGGTCATGTAGTGGTGAAAACTGACAACTCAAGGTTACCGATAGCTCACATCGGTAAGACGATAGTTACGCCTGGATATAGTACTAACCAAGTACCACTTTAAGATGTTTATCATGTCCCAGGAATGAAGAAAAATTTGATATATGTGGTCCAATTAACATCATTAGGCCACTATGTCTTGTTCGGTCACAGAGACGTGAAGGTGTATCGTGATCTCAAAATCTCAGAAACACCGACAATGGAGGGGCAACGATTGGAATCATTCTACGTAATGTCAGCAAAATCTGTATATGTAGACAAGACAAGAAGAAATGAGACAATAGATCTATGGCATATGCAATTAGGTCACGTTAGCTATTCCAAGCTAAGTATGATTGTGAAGAAATCGATGCTTAAAGGGCTTCCTCAACTAGACATGCGAACAGACACAATGTGTGTAGGATGCCAATATGGTAAAGCTCGCCAATTGCCATATGAAGAATCGAAGTTTAAAGCAAAAGAACCATTGGAGTTAGTTCACTCTGATGTATTCGGTCCTATTAAGTAACCATCAATTGGCGGTATACGATATATGGTGACATTTATTGACGAATTCTCAAGGTACGTGTGGGTTTTATTTATGAAAGAAAAAATTTGATGTATTCTCAAAGTTTAAAGATTTTAGAGAGTCAATTGAAGGAGAAGTTCGAAAGAAGATCTATTGCTTGCGCACAGACAACAACGGAGAATATAGCTCAAATGAGTTCTCTCAATACCTAAGGGAATTTCGAATACGTCTTCAATACACTTGTGCCAACACACCATAACAAAATGGTGTAGCAGAGAGAAAGAACCAACATCTTGCAGAAATTTTTCGGATTATGCTATATGAAAAGAATGTACCTGGGAGGTTTTGGGCTAAAGTGATGAGGATTGCAGCCTTTGTGATCAACAGACTTCCTTAACCAAGGTTAGAATTTGTTTCACCCTTTGAGAAACTACGAAACATGAAACCTACAGTTAGCTACCTTCGAGTATTTGCCTGTGTGTGTTATATATTTGTTCTTGATCATTTACGGAGCAAATTTGACAAGAAAGCTATTAGATGTATCTTTGTGGGATACGACAGCCAAAGAAAAGGGTGGAAATATTATGATTCAACGAGTGGAAGATGTTACACTTCACGAGATGTGGTGTTCGATAAAGCATCTTCTTGGTGGTCGTCAGAGAAGGAAGCATTGCCAGACTTAAGAGAATTTGGATATAAGCTACAACAAAAGATGAGAGAGTATACTATTCAATTCCAACCAAGTTTATATGAATCCAGAGATCCAGACGATGATGGTGCCAAACAAAGAGTAACTCAAAATCCTTGGCAAACTGGCATATATCAACAACTAAATGAAGAAGGTGGGTCTAGTGAAATAGAATAATCAACTCCATGATCTCAACTCCGTAGGTCAATAAGAACATGAAGGCCAAATCCCAAATATGCCAATGCAGTCATAATTGAAGAAGCAATAGAACCTGAAACGTTTGAAGAAGCATCGCAAAGATCTGAGTGGATGACAGCTATAAAAGAAGAGATATGCACTTCAGCAAAATCAAACTTGGGATCTGCTGCAAAAGCCAAGATATGTGAAACCCATATCCCACAAGTGGGTTTACAAGATAAAGTGCACACCAGATGGGTCAATCGAGAGGTACAAGGCACGATTGGTAGCTAATGGTTTCTCTCAACAATATGGACTAGACTATGATGAAACGTTTAGTCCAGTGGCGAAACTTACAACTGTTCGAGTCATACTTGCACTTGTAGCCAACAAAGATTGGAAGTTATGGTAGATGGATGTAAAGAATGCTTTTCTTCATTGAGAGTTGGATTGGGACATCTACATGATCCAACCAATGGGTTTTCAGAGTCAAGATCATCCTGAATATGTGTGTAAGTTGCAGAAAGCACTCTATGGATTGAAACAAGCACCCAGAGCATGGTATGGTAAGATTGCTGAATTTCTAACACAAATTGGTTATTTAGTACACCTGTAGATTCCAACTTGTTTGTTAAATCCAATGAAGGAAAGCTAGCTATTGTGCTAGTGTATGTGCATGACTTAATTATAACCGGTAATGATGAGGCAGAAAATCTTTGAATGAAGGAGAATTTGTCAATCTGTTTCTAGATGAAAGAACTTAGCCAACTCAAACACTTCCTTGGTTTAGAGGTTGATCTCACATAAGAAAGAATATTTCTTTGTCAACGAAAATATTCCAAAGATTTGTTAAAGAGGCTCGAAATGCTTGAATGAAAGCCGATTTCGACACCGATGGAACCAAATTCCAAATTGTGTACACATGAAGGAAAAGATTTGGAAGATGAAACAATGTATCGATAATTGATAGGTAGTCTGATCTACTTAATCTTGACTCGACCTGACATTTCTTATGCAGTTAGTATGATGAGTCGGTACATACAAAATCCAAAGAAGCCTCATTTGGATGCAGTTCAACGAATACTTAGATATATGAATAGTACAAATGACTATGGTCTTTTTTACAAGAAAGGTGGAGATTACAAGTTAGTTGGTTACTAAGATGCAAACTATACAAGAGAGCATGACACTAGGAGATCAACAACTGGGTATGTGTTTAAGCTGGGTTCATGAACAATTTCTTGGTGTAGCAAGAGACAACCAATGATATCATTGTCAACCACTGAAGTTAAGTATCAAGCAGCTGCAATGGCAGCTCAGGAGTGTACATGGTTAATACAGCTAATGAATAATCTACATCAACCAGTAGATTATGCAGTACCGTTGTACTATAACAATCAATCGGAAATTTGTTTGGCAGAGAATCCGATCTTTTATACAAGAACTAAGCATGTTGAAGTACACTATCACTTTATCAAAGAAAAAGTTCTACAAGAAGAAATTAAAATGAGGTAAATCAAGACAGATGATCAAGTTGCGAACTTGTTCACAAAAAGCTTAAGCGTTGTCAAGTTCGAAATGTTTCACCGTCAGCTTGACACAGTAAAAATAGTGAGAGTTGGTGTTGAAGGAGAGTGTTGAAAATCAATACCAACATAATAATTAAAGATGTAGAGAAATAAATGAAGTGGTTGAAGGATGTAGAGAAATAAATGAAATGGTTGAAGGATGGATAAATAAGGTGGTTGAAGGTTGTAGAAAAGAAAAGTGTGTAGATAATATTTGTGTGGCTAGGATTATTTCTTAATTTTATATTTGTGTGGTGTAGATTGCATGGTGAGGACTATAAATAGCCTACCTTGCATTTGGTTTAATCATTCCATCAAAAATAAATAAATTTTTGTATTCTTAGTTTGAGTATGAGTTGAGAGCTTTCTGTTTGAGTGTTTGTATTTCTCTTCAATTTATGAGTTGTCTTTGAAAGGTGTTATAATGGGTATAATACAAATAGTTTGTTTACTTGTTTGAATCTAATATTAATAAATTTAGCGTTATTTATTCTAATTTTACTAGACAAGCCATACTAAGGAAAATTAGTTGTATAGCTTACATAATGATGATTAATATCACATTAGAAATTAACTCTCATATTATTAATGAATTTAACATTGAAAGTACAAAACATATTATTAATGAATTTAACATTGAAAGTACAAAATTAGCCCTCACCATCGCAAATCTTTGAATTTGACCCTAAATAGTATATAAAATTTTTACATGATCGAATCGGTTTAAATTACATAATCATACAAGTTAAGTTGGTGAATTCATTTATGTAAGTATACATAATATTTTGGATGAGATACTCTCATCAATCCGTCCCTTGAAAATACTAGCTAAAACTACTAAAAGAAATTAAATAACTTTAAGACAAATCAAAAGGAATACCAAGAAGAAAGAAGTGAAACATTATTAATTAATAATTTAATTTGTGTTAAGTAGATAATTAAGTTCAATAAGGAACCCAAACAGTAGCAAAAACAACATTATGACCTTTCCAAGTAAGCAAAAGATGTTCATCTTCTCTTTTAAGACCCCAACCAGCAGCATGTTCATCAAGCATTGTCTTAACCTCAGAAATAGCTTCTTCACCAAAAGCAATATTTCTAAAATTTGAACTTCTCATTCTCTGTAACCATTTGCTCTTAGTTTCAAGTCTCTCAACTCTTTGAACTCCTTCATTTGCTATTACATTTTCAATCTTCCAACAAATATCAGCTTCATACCACTCTCTTTGTTTACTTCCTTTTGGTAGAAAACTGTCCATTGTATCATAAGGTATCCATAAATAATTAAAAGCTGATTTCAATCTACATACCAAATTATTTGATGTTAAATCTGCATCTTCATCTACTAAAATCACAACCGTTGGTTCTAAACTCCTTAATGCTTTTAAAAACATACTTCTAAGTGAATTAGTTGAGGAAGATGAACAAGACTCATAACTACTACTTTCTTCTGGAATATAATGAAGCTTCATGTGACAGTTTATAATTAAAGCCTCATGACAAGTACTAGAAGTACTATTCTCTGCATAAACTAAACGTTGAACGCGAATTTGTTCAATTAAAGAGGAAAACCCATCTTTATAACTTGAAGGAATAGCTCTAAATTCCAAGATTATCTTTCTAGATTGAGCAAAAGTTACCAACTTTGATCCTAATTCTTCATAAGAAAGACCAAGCATTGGTGGGAAATCTTGATCGATATCACTAACAACAGAAAGCTTCAACAGTGGAGGAACCTCAAAACGACTAGCAATAGCATCAATAAGAGTTGGAATTTGCATACAATGTGTCAAACTTAGATCAACAATGTGAATTACCGAAAACCCATCAACAGCTTCAAGAATTGCTGAGTTTGCTGCTGTGAATCCAAATCTATGCCATGGAGTTAAGTCAATAAAACTTGCTAGTTCAATAACAGAGAACCTATGGTTGTTCACCATATTAAGACTGTTTGAAGCATTAGCCATAGCTGCTAGTAATTTGCAACTTCCACTTCTAGCCGCTCTGACAATTAAAGCTCTAAGAAAGCTACAAGTGAGACGTTGATTTGAATCACCATCAGGAGAAGCTATGTTGTTTAAAACCCATAAGATTTGTTGAGCTAAAGTAGCATCATTGCTTTCAATTGCATTAGCACAGTGAACAAGTAATTCTTCCATACAATTTGCATCTCCAAAACTGCCTAAAGTTGTAGTCTTTGAAGTTGGAAAACCAGGCCAAGGACGTGTTCTATGAATTGGATTTTTGTTCATTGGAAGATTTGGGAATGGAACAGTAGTATTATGGTGTAACAATGGAGTTGAGGTAGTTTCAGTAAATTGCATCATTTAGTCTGAAACAGAGAACAAAAGGGATGTAAAAAGATATATTCAGAAATCAGAAAGTAGCAGAAAGTGAGAAAAGGACCTGACTAATTAGTAGTAGTGGGTATTTTTTAGCATGGGGAAGCGATCCAATAAGAGCTAAAATTATACCAGAAAAGGTTCGAGAGAATTCTGCAAATGAATCAAAAATAAATAGACACTTCAACTTTTTGTGAAGATTTTGTGGGTCTTATTCTTAAGGGTGAAAAAGGGATTGATCAAGATGAACAAGTTAACAAACTCACATCCCAAAAAAAGGACATTGATTAGTAGTTGTAAGTCAATTTGGGTAAAAATAGACCTTTCAGCATTTCAAATAACAGAGTACATCTATGCAGAGCAGAGAAATTAAGCTCTCTATTTCTTTTTCTTTTTCCAGTAGGGTGCAATAAGGCTATACAGAACGTAGTAGTGCAGTTTGAAACAACCTATTCATTACCCCAAAAGGTTGTAATCTCTCTGGTTCATATCTAGGGCTGTTTTTGCTGCTTTTTCTTCGTCAAGTTAGAGAGATAGAGAGAGATGGGAGAAGTTAGGGTGCTTTTTGCTGTTGGATTTTGGTGGCATGTGAAATAGCCGGCCATGGGGATTTGTCTCTATGTAGGAGTTGTAAATTTTGTCATCATCTAATGAAGTTATTAATTATAAATATAGGTTTCAAATGAGGTAAGTTAACTCATTTAGATTCAATTCACTTTATGTGAATTATAGTATAATTTAATTCATAAGTTTTTGTAAACTAAATTCAATTCATTTCACTTCTCTTTAAAACGAATTGAATGATTGATTCATGTATTAATTTATTCACATTTAAAAAAAAGATTAAATTAACAAATATTTTATTAAAATATTAAAAAATTTACAACAAATATAATCTAAATTTATCATACTATAAATATAACATTAAAGTAACGTAAGTATTACAAAAATATTATATAACATAGGTGATTTTGTAATGGTTATAAATATAACGCTAAAGTATCATAAGTTGTAAGGAATGATATTTTTGTAACACAAATGGTATTAATAAAGTTAAATAATATATTTATAATTTTTTTATACTTTTGGTGATATATTTTATTAATTTATCAAAAATAAAAAAGATTAAAAAAATGTTTATAATTTTGTTTAAAAACAAAATGTTATTATAAATATTTATTTTGAAAACAAGAAAAAAATATTTGAAGTGTTTTTTTTTCACAGTGACATTATAGCAAATATTTGTTGACAAATGCAATTTTTTTTAGATGAATTCATAATTTACTCGGTTGACACCATTACCTAATTATCATGAAGTAAATGAAGGAAGTTAAAACGTAAGCACAGGCATCATATCATACCACACGTCCATATATATCGTGAACAAAAGAGTACGAGTATGTTTGCTTTTGTTTATGTTAAAAGTGATTTTAAAAGAAAGCACGTTAACTTCTATGAACAAATCCAAAATGAGTTATTTTAGTCCTAAAAGTATGTTTGCTTTTGCTATGACGGTCTAAACAAGTAAAATTCTTTTCACTCTCTTAGTACTGTAAAAATTATTACATTCCTTGTTATAAATTAAGGATGCCAGCAAACCTTTCTCCCATCTGACACTAGCATTGAATGTAATATAGCCCAGAATTATTATTAAGCTTCATTATATTCAATTGCAAAACAAATATTATAATAATAATCCCTTCATTAATTCTATTAAACAAACCAACTTAATAATAATAATATTTCATTTGTATTCATTTATATTATTATTAGAATTCTTATTACTACTTTTTTATTTAGTAAACCAAATAAATACTAAATTATGTTATCAAAAAGGAAAAAAAAAAACAATAAATAAACTCTGATATGATATAACCAATTTTTTTTTCTCCGGCTTAAGTAACCATCTCTAAATGGTTTGTGAAACCCTTATATTTACGCATACAAAAAAGTTAATAATATTTAGGCATTTGAGTTTTGAAGCCATGCATAAAAAGTTCTTTAATTTAATTTCACGTATGATTGAGGTTTTGAACGTTCTATAATTTTATTATCTGATTAAAAAAATATACATTGTATGAGTTTTGATATTCCTTTTCAATTCAAATAATACCTGTAATTTTATTTTAAATGTATGGATGAATATAAAATTGAATCTTGTCCAAATACATTACAAATTTAACTATTGAATTATTAAAATATATATTCAAGTTTTAATTAATCACGGTTACTAAAAGTCTAACAAATCATGCATTCTTATGTTTTTTTTCTATCTATATTCAATTTATTAGGTTTCCATCTTGGTGAGATTAAAATAAGGATTGCAAAAGAAATATGATGGGTGTGTTTGTTAATTTGTTTTGTTGCCTTTTATTAATACAGAGGAGATGAGATATATTATGGTTTTGAAAGAGAGGTTAGCTAGCTACACCTCATGCATAGAGTTGGACAATGACCATACCTTTGTCGCATCGATACTTGTAATATTTTTGGCTTCCATGACTCACAATGGGGACCTAATTTATCTTTGTCTCTATCTCGCCCTAGTTTTGGTGAAAAATAACAAGTTTTTTTAAAATTTCCTTCTTCTACTTGCAATTAATTGCCACACAAAAAGAGTTTGATGGATGATAACTACAAGAAGAGTACAAGATTATGCTTTAACAATATTGCATCATAGTAAGATATAATATATATTCGAATCCTTTTGTATTTTGATTTATTATAAAATTTTCAATTATATATATTTTCAAAAATGATAAGAGTTTTATGGATAATTTGCCTCTAACCAAAAGAGAACAGATAAAAAGACATAAACTCAACAGCTTACAATCAGGTCTAGCAATACTGACAAAACACAGGTTAATGTAGTTATCTAAATGGCTAATTAGGCCAATGAAAGTAACTTGAATACAAAATGTCATTTTTTTTTTAATAATTTTCAATTAATTTGAGCTCTAAATTAATAATGCATTTTTTTTAATATTTGACCAAATATGACGTAGAATTACAAGTATATGATTAATATACAACATGTGCATAGTTATTATATCACGTACATTAGCTATCTACTACCCGTACATATATAGTAGTATACATGAGTATGTATATGGGAAAAAAAAAACGTAGTTTTTGAACCAGTTTTCGTCTAGACTCAAAACATTCACAACTTTAAGCCTAAATACATTTTCCTTATTTCTAGAAATAATAAATAAAAGTTATAATATTACTACAATAATAATAAATAAAAAAGTAAGAATATTCTTACAATATTTTTTTTACTTTTTTTATTTTCATCATAAAAATATATAAAATATTAATTTACCTCTAATATTAATTATACTTTAATAATATTATTATTGGATAAAATTTTTATAATAATAATAATTTACATGTTGATAATACCTTTACTTAAAAAAAACAACAACCAAGCCTATAATATTATCATCAAACATTTATCTTCTTATTGCCTCTAGTTTTATATCTAAACAATTAGCGTAAAAGATTAGAAAATTATTTAAAATAATACTTTAAAAATTTATTACAATTACAATAACACTCAGAGTTCAACATTAAGAACATGTGTAGTATACTATATTAAATATATTAAATATAATTATATTTGAATGAATTCTATTATAATTATTATATATAATATTTAATGACAATCTACATAATATATTTAAATAAAATTGATAATAAATATTTTAGTAAAATAATAATTAGTTTAATCTATGTAATTTTCTTACCTATTAAAATAATTTCATTACAAAATTTTAGTTAAATTAATATTTAATTATTTTTTATATTTTTTCAAAATATTTTTTTTAAATTTGAGATGAAAGAAAAAGTCAAAATACATAATTTTAGAATTAAAATTTCTAAAAAACTAAGTAAAACGTGCATTATGGTTTGAAAAAATTAACCAAAATCATTTAATTTTTGTAATTTTTATTTTTTTGACAAAATTGTTCTAAGACTTATTATAACCTTATCACAACATTGATAAGTCTTATTTTAGAACAATTTTGGTAAGACATTGACCTAGTGTGAGAATTAGGAAGGTATTGACCTTACTTAGGAAGAAGGTTTAGCCATCCAATGTTATGGTAAGACTTACCACGAGAAGACAATGTTCTTTTACAATTAAGCCTTACATCGGAGCATTTTGATAAAAAATAAAATTTGTGATAAAACATTAATCTCATGTGGAAAGGCATTGAGAAGTCATCCAATATCATAGTAAGGCTTAACCCGATAAGGCAATGCTTTAGCACATCAGTGATAAGCATTATCTCTAAACGATTTTGGTGAAAAATAGAATATAACCCTAATGTCCTATTAGTTTAGTAAATCACCCGTAGAGTTTATATTCATACCTATTATTGATACTAAATTTTTTTATAATCATACAATTTTTATTTTGTACAATATGATCTCACTTTATAGCTAAATATATGACTGTACAAAAATTATAGAGTTAGAATTTTTCGTACTATATAATGAACATATTCTAAATGACTCTACTTAGTTGAAATTCAACTTAAACGATATTCAATTAGACTACATTCAATTCAAAAAATTTGACCAAAAATACACAAGCTGGATATAGATGATACTATTTTGTAATTAAATTTTTTTGGGTATTATAAATGTAATTCTTCCTATAAGTTTTGGAAAATTACTTATAATAACAATTTTAAAACTTAAATAAATCTAATAATATTAAATGGATATAAGTGGATAGAATAAAACATTAAATGAATATAAATAATCATAGTTAAATTTAATTAATATTTAATATACAATGATGTATCAATCTTTTTAATAAAAAAAAAGTTATACATATAATTATTATTTTTGTAATAACAAATTTGAAATTTTTTGAATGGATATAGAGTTTGAGAAATCTTATCAAGAGGACCAGTTTTGGATATATTCACTGCAAGTATATGAGTGATGTTAACAAGGAATCTAATGTAAGAAAATATGAATGTTAGTTGTTCTTTTTTTTTTGGGTAAATATATGAAATAGTAGTTAGTATAATGTGAATATATGACAGATCCATTTCAAACAATTCCATGATAATATCTCATGGTGCATGTATAGATAGGTACATGATCCCCTATTGGATTTCCTGCATCTCTCACGTGATATTCCCATTTGTTCCCTTCTAAAACCCCTTGCTTTTCAACCCCACTTTAAATAGACAACTCAACTATTATTCTCCCAATTCAGGAAACAAATAACATTTAAAAAGTTTATTATATATTAAGAATTTGTGATAATTACAATTAACCTTTCAACTTATAATGTGAGATCAATTATACTTATATAATATATTATGTTAGATATAATTTAATATGTCATACATGTAAAGTAAAAAGTGATAGCAATCAAAAAATTCTAAATCTAATAAGTAATTATTAATAAGATAAACATAATTACATATAATTTTAATAAAAAAAATAATCAATAATTCTCTCCTTATCTTAAAGATATTACTATGTATGTATGTCACTAATTTTACGTTTAAGTATATTTACATTATAAGATATATATATATATATATATATATATATATATATATATATATTCACTTATGTATAAAATTATACATAATTTAAAATATAATTTTTCTCATATAACACAAAATCACAACCAAATATTATATTTTCTTTTCATCACAAAGTGAGATCTAAATTTTCTCAATTTTGTACAATCTTATTACTGAATGAAGTATTGAAAGATAAAAGTCTACCACCTCCACATGCTGGTCTCAGATCTTATCGGTTTGTTTCATCACGTAGAGCCCTGAGATGGTATCAAGTTGGATGGTTGGGAGAAAAGGGGCACACGCAAGGCAAAGAGTCGTGTAAAGAGGAGAGATAGAGAGAGTGAAGGAGAAAAATGAATTGATAAGGTTTTAATGTCCCATTCTACATTGGTTATTATGAAAAAATGTGTTGGTTATAGAAAACAATCGACACAATCTGTATTAATTTTTACATAGAATTGATGCATGTTATTTTTTAAGTCATTTTGTCTCGATTGTTTTAAAAAACCTACACAAAGTATTTTTCAATATGCTTTGAGTCATATTTTTTTTAAAACCAACACAAAAAAGCGTAAATAAGCATTTGTAGTAGGGAACAAGTATTCATGTGTTAATTAATTATTATATTGTCATTATAATTATATATTTACTGAAGAGTTTGAATGATATATTAGCCATCTATTTTCATAAAGAAAAGCATTTATGCAATAAGCCAACAATAACTTATAAGTTAAAAATTAAATCTTATTATTTTATTTAATAATTATCTGTTATATTAATTATTACGTTATAACAATAATTTAATATATAAAAAATGCTTATTTTATAATTTTTAAAGATATATAGAGCATCGTACTGTCCATATTCGCAACCGTAAATACTAAATATTACAAGTTATTAAAGTATTGAAAATGGTTTGTGAGTGATATTACTCAATTCATTCATTAATTAACCTTATATTGTGAGTGATTCTCATTTTTTAACAACTGAGTTCCACAATGTAACATATTCAACAATCACAAAATGCATCTTATTTGAGATAAACTATAGTTTATGATAGTAGCATTATTTTTAAAATATGATGTTAAAACTCAGATGAATTAATCTAAGTAAAAATAATAAAAATAATTTTTTTAAAATTTATGATTATAAAAATATTATTTTTTATATGTATCTCATATATTCTTATAATTAAAAAATCTAACATATTATTTTATTTTAAACATAATTTAAATTTAACTATTTAAATTATTTAATAATAAAGTTATGTTATATTACATTTTATTTAAATATTATTATTATTATTATTATTATTATAAATTATAAAGATATTATTTTTTATAATTTTCCTAAATTTTTTCAATTTTTTATTTACTATAGTTTATCTCATATAGTTTTTGCTTATACAAGTTTAATTAGAACCGCGAAACGTTTTAAAAATAATGGCATAATCCGCAACTCAATCATAATAATTCATTTTAATATCGATAATATTATTCCAATATTATTTTTCACTTACTTATTCCAACATTGAAATATAGGAGATAAGTACTATAATTATTTAAAAACAAAAACAAGCATACACATATAAAACAAATTTTTAAAAATAATAATAATATTATTATTATTGTAATAATTATATGAAATGTATATTTTATTCTTAATATTAATTATATATTATTAATACTATTTTTCAATAAAATATCTGTATGATATTAATAACTTGCATTATTTTAATATATATATATATATAGCTAGAGCCACACAAAGCGCAAGATGAGACTTCACGAACTCCTCTGTCCGTACTGTTGGAGATTGTCATTAAGCTCCTTAATTTAAGGAGCAAAACATGGAGTAAAACATGGAATAAAACAAGGAGTAAAACATGGAATAAAACAAGGAGCAAAACATGGAGCAATTCATGGAGCAAAACATGGAGCAATTCATGGAGCAAAACAAGGAGCTTAATTCAAGGAGCAATTTAAGGAACCATTAATTTAAGAAGTAATTCAAGGAGTGAATTTTCCTATAAATAGATGTGTAATTGTAATGAATTAATCATCCAAAGTGTTCATTCCAATTGAGAGAAAAGCTTTTGTGAGAGAAAATTGAGAGTAATTTTCTTGGGTGTAATTGGGTTGTGAGTTGTGAGTGTTGTAAACACCTTGTGTAATTTCTCCCCTTTCAATAAAAATATCTGCAACAAGTCCGGAGACGTAAGCAAGATTGGCCGAACACCGTTATCAAATTTGTGTGTTATTTTTCTATTCTTACTTTCTCATAAATCTGGCTTATCAGAAATTTGAGTTATTTCCCAACAACTGGTATCAAAGCTATTGGTGGTGATTTCTGTCAATTTTCTGCAAGATTACTATTTACGTGAATAGTGAATTATGTGAATAGTGAAATTTTGTTGACGATATTTGTTCGTTGACGGAGGTGTTCTAATACACGGTGATTTACAGAAATAGTCAGAAACGATCCAGAGGAAGTCAGATTTTAGTGGGAGCAATGGCCGCAGATGAAGGAAGGGTGAAACTCGAGAAATTTGATGGCACAGATTTTGGGTTTTGGAAAATACAGATAGAGGATTATCTGTATCAAAGAAATCTATATCAACCTCTCTCAGGGAAGAAACCAAAAGCTATGAAGGAAGAAGATTGGAATCTTCTAGACATACAAGCCCTCGGAGTTATTCGATTGACGCTATCCCGTAATGTTGCCTTCAACATAGCAAAGGAAAAGACCACGGCGGGTCTTATGGCATCTCTCTCCAATATGTATGAGAAGCCATCAGCCTCAAACAAAGTGCACTTGATGAGGTGTTTGTTCAATTTGCGGATGAATGAAGGCGCATCGGTAGCTCAACATCTCAATGAACTCAACATAGTCACAACCCAGTTGAGTTCAGTGGAAATTGAATTCGATGAAGAAGTACGACCATTAATACTTTTATCTTCTTTACCAGAAAGTTGGAATGCTACTGTCACGACTGTGAATAGCTCGTCAGGAAGCAATAAGTTGAAATTTGACGATGTTCATGATCTGGTTCTCAGTGAAGAGATCCGACGTAGAGAGTTAGGTGAATCGTCAACTTCTTCAGTTTTGCATACAGAGTCAAGAGGAAGAAATTCAACCAAAGGGAATGGACGTGGCAGAACAGACTACCGAGGTAGATCAAAGGACAGGAGGTCCAAATCCAGGAATCCTAATAATTCCCATAGCTCGAAGACTATCGAGTGTTGGAATTGTGGAAGAACCGGGCACTACAAAAATCAGTGCAAGAGTGCACCGAAGGAAAAACAAGTGAAGGTAGAGGCAAATGTTACTTCCACCTCAGGAGGAGACGATGCATTGATATGCTCTTTGGAGAGCAAGGAAGAATCTTGGGTGTTAGACTCTGGAGCATCGTTCCATGCTACTTCACAAAAAGAATTCTTCGAGAAATATGTCCCCGGAAACCTTGGAAAGGTATATCTTGGTGATGATCAACCATGTGCTATTATTGGAAAAGGTGTAGTGAAGATTAAGTTGAACGGATCTGTTTGGGAACTGAAGGATGTCAGGCATATTCCCGATCTTAGAAGGAACTTAATCTCAGTGGGGCAGTTGGCCAGTGAAGGCTACACTACGATCTTCCATGGTGATGATTGGAAGATTTCAAAGGTTGCAATGATAGTTGCTCGAGGCAAGAAAAGTGGCACTCTTTACATAACAGCATAGGCACGTTGTTCGATTACAGTTACAGCAAGCAATGAAACACCAAATCTGTGGCACCAGAGACTAGGCCATATGAGTGAAAAGGGGATGAAGATTATGCACTGAAAGGGAAAACTTCCAGGTCTACAGTCTACGGAGATAGACATGTGCGAAGATTGCATACTTGGAAAGCAAAAGAGAGTCAGCTTTTAGACAAGTTGCAGAATCCCAAAGAAGGAAAGGCTAGAGCTTATTCACTCTGATGTTTGAGGACCAACGACCGTCTCATCTATTGGTGGGAAACACTACTTCGTGACTTTCATCGATGATCACTCTCGGAAGGTATGGGTTTACTTTCTAAAGCATAAGTCTGAAGTATTTGAGGCATTTAGAAGATGGAAAGCTATGGTGGAAAATGAGACGGGTTTAAAGATCAAAAAGCTCAGAATCGATAATGGTGGTGAATATGAAGACACCAGATTCCAAAATTTCTGCTATGAGCACGTGATCATAATGGAAAGAACTGTGCCAGGCACGCCTCAACACAATGGTGTAGCTGAGCGTATGAACCGAACGTTGATAGAAAGAGCTAGAAGCACTCGTATACAGTCAGGTCTACCGAAGCAGTTCTGGGCAGAAGCAGTCAACACGGTAGCTTACTTGATCAACCGAGGCCCATCTGTTCCATTGGAGCATAGAATACCAGAGGAGGTATGGAGCGGAAAAGAGGTGAAACTATCACATCTAAAAGTTTTCGGTTGTGTAGCATTTGTGCATATCAGTGATCAAGGCAGGAATAAGCTTGATCCCAAATCCAAGAAATGCACATTCATTGGCTATGATGAGGATAAGTTTGGCTACCGCATTTGGGATGACGAAAAGAAGAAATTTATCCATAGCAGAGATGTGATTTTCAACGAAAGGGTGATGTATAAGGACATGCATAAAATAAACGCCAATGACTTAGAGCAGAATGAGTCAGTATTTGCAGATGCAGATGATGTCCCAGATACTTCCGCAACAGAACCAATTGTAACAAGTCCTCAGCCAGAGGAACTTGTTGGACAGAGCCGTACACAACATTCCGACACACCACAACCTCTTACTCCAGCTCCTACATTGAGAAGGTATTCTCGACCTCATATGCCTAACAGGAGATACATGAACTATATGTTGCTGACTGATGGAGGGGAGCCTAAATGCTATGATGAAGCTTGTCAGACTTTGATTCCAACAAGTGGGAGCTTGCTATGAAAGAAGAAATGAAATCGCTCATCTCCAACCAGACATGGGAACTAGCTGAGTTACCTATGGGAAAGAAGGCACTTCACAACAAATGGGTGTACCGGGTGAAAGAGGAGCGTGATGGTTCCAAGAGATACAAAGCCCGCCTAGTTGTCAAAGGGTTTCAACAGAAGGAAAGAGTTGACTACACTGACATTTTTGCTCCCGTTGTGAAGCTTAATACTATCAGATCAGTATTGAGTATTGAAGCCATCGAAGATCTTCATCTTGAACAGTTGGATATGAAGACTGCATTCCTTCATGGAGATTTAGATGAAAAGATATACATCTACCAGCCAGAAGGTTTCTTAGAAAAAGGGAAGAAGAACATGGTGTGCAGACTTAAGAAGAGTTTGTATGGCCTAAAACAAGCCCCGAGACAATGGTACAGAAAGTTTGTGACTTCGTACCTGAGGAAGGTTTCCAGAAGTGCAATGTTGATCATTGTTGCTACTTCAAGAGATATAGGTCCAGTTATATCATTTTACTACTTTATGTTGATTATATGTTAGTAGCAGGTTCAGATATGGATGATATTAAAAGGTTGAAGCAGCAATTGTCAAAGGAATTTGACATGAAAGACTTGGGTCCAGCAAAGAAAGAAGATTCTTGGAATGCAAATCACAAGAAATAAGAAGAAAGGATCCTTGCAGCTTATCTCGGCGAGTACATCAATCGTGTTTTGCAAAGATTCAACATGGGCGATGCCAAGCCGATTAGCACACCGCAGCCGGTCATTTTCGCCTATCCAAGGATCGGTCCCCTCAAATAGAGGAAGAGAGAGAATTCATGGCTAAGGTTCCTTATGCCTCGGCCATTGGAAGTTTGATGTACGCAATAGTGCATGCGAGACCGGACATTGGCCGTGCGGTGGGAGCTTGTTAGCGGTTATGTCAAATCCAGGGAAAACTCATTGGGAAGCGATCAGTGGATTTTGAGGTATCTGCGAGGCACCACGAGAAAAGTGCTTGTACTTTAGTAAAGGAGAGTTAAAAGTACAAAGTGCGTAGACGCGGAACTTTGGAGGTGAAGTTGATCACCGAAGAAGCACTACCGGTTATATATTTATTGTTGGAACTACAGCTGTTAGTTGGATGTCACAAATACAGAAAATTGTCACTCTATCCACTACAAAGGCTAAGTATGTAGCGATGGCGAAGCTAGTAAAGAGATGATATGGCTTCAAGGTTTGTTAATTGGTGGGATTCAAACAAAAGAAGAATGTTACTGCGTAGTGATAGTCAAAGTGCAATACACTTGGCGAAGAATTCAGCATTTCATTCTAGAACAAAGCATATTGGACTTCGTTATCACTTCATTAGATCTCTATTGGAAGATGATGTGTTAATACTGGAGAAGATTCAAGGAAGCAAAAATCCAGCAGATATGTTAACAAAGGTGGTGACTATTGACAAACTGAAGTTGTGCTCAACTTCAATTGGTCTACTAGAGTAATAAAGACTAAAAAAGCTGCTGCATTGATCGAGTTGTGAAGACAAATTGAAATAAGTCTTCAAGTGGGAGATTGTTGGAGATTGTCATTAAGTTCCTTAATTTAAGGAGTAAAACAAGGAGCAAAACATGGAGCAATTCATGGAGCAAAACAAGGAGCTTAATTCAAGGAGCAATTTAAGGAACCATTAATTTAAGGAGTAATTCAAGGAGTGAATTTTCCTATAAATAGATGTGTAATTGTAATGAATTAATCATCCAAAGTGTTCATTCCAATTGAGAGAAAAGCTTAGAGAGAAAAGCTTTTGTGAGAGAAAATTGAGAGTAATTTTCTTAGGTGTAATTGGGTTGTGAGTTGTGAGTTGTGAGTGTTGTAAACACCTTATGTAATTTCTCCCCTTTCAGTAAAAAGATCTGTAGCAGGTCTGGAGACGTAAGCAAGATTGGCCGAACACCATTATCAAATTTGTGTGTTATTTTTCTATTCTTGCTTTCTCATAAATCTGACTTATCAAGAATTTGCGTTATTTCACAACATGTACGAACTAGTCTTAAACTCTCTTTTTATGTGATTTCACATAACTAATAAGCTACAATCTTTCTTAATCACTCTTTCAAATTATTTTCTGGACGAGGATGAGAAAAATTGCAAGTAAATATAGACTAGAAACATTGAGTCAAATAATTAAAAGCAATAGGACTTGATGCTCTTTATCGAGTTGTTTTCTAGTATGATTGTTATATATATATATATATATATATGCCAACGTAACTCCATTGTTAATAAAAAGTGTAGAGTAAATTGTAAACAAATTGATGAATTACTGAAAAGTTAAAGTTTTCCGGGCTTTCAAAACACATGCATGCAAGTGCAGAAAAAAGAATGAGAAGAGAAGAATCCAATAAAAGCATATGAGGAGAATCAAGTAAGTTAATGAAGGAATTGTTAATTATTCCATGTCAGAATTTTTTGGAGGATTCCTCAATTCTTGAGATTCAGAAGACTAAAAGACATATGGGTTTACCAAACATATCAACCATATATTTATTTTATGAAAATACTTGAGATTACCATTAAATTACTTCGTATTATTTACGCGTCATAAAATTTCATTTAGATTCATTTCAAATACCTAAAAAAACACACAAATCCAAAAAAATTGATTGTATAGTAAAAAAAAAAAGTTTACTATTTGAGCAAAAAATGTGTAAAAAAATCAGCTAAAATAGCGTTCAAAAAATTATTAAATAAGCTAATTAGCTCTCCATGAGCTAAAATAAGTTGGTCATTTCCCTACCAACCATTCCCATTGGTTAATTTTTATTATTATTTATTTTTGGATTTTATTTTTCATTTATTACAACATAAAAAACTGAGTTATATAACTATTAAAAGTAATGAATGCGAATATTTGCTAGAGGAAAATCTTAGATAGAATATACTAATATTTTTTATTAATTTTAATAGTTTATTTTGTACACATTTTTTATATTTTTATAAAATAAATTATTAAAATTAATTTATTATATCACGTATATATGTTATTGTTATATATACAAGAGATTCTCCCTTTTCCTTGAGAGTTGAGAGATACCCAATTTTGACAAGCTAACTGCTATTTTTGAATTTTGGGTTTTTCTAAGTATTTTGCATTATTAATTAGGGTTTTTAAATATATATATATATATGTATAAAGGGGAAGTTACCCAAAACATATGGAAGCCAAAAAGTATAAAAACAACAAACTTCGAATGTTGTGCTACTGAACAAATAAAAAGTATATCTTATATTTTCTGCAAATTTTGGACGACTCATTCTTTTGATTAATATTATTAATAAAAAGACAAATAATCCATCCAATGATTAACTAAAAATAATGAATTACGTATATTGGCATATAATGCTATAAATTTCATGATTAATCAATAAAAGCTTTGATCGATGTTTAGCAATTTTTTATTTAATTTATGCTAAAAGGTTTATCAGATACTGTGGCATTTTGCTATAATATTCCAAATATAAGATATCAATTATTGAAATTATTGGACCACGTTGCAATTAAAAATTAAAGATTCATTGTTTTTTTTTTATTAGCTAACGCTCAAAATATACTTATGTGATCCTACCAAAGAATTCTTAATTTACATTCTTGGACCTTTCTGCTTAGATGGGACTTCGAATAACCCACTTGCGATTTTTTAGGAATTCAAATTTTTATCTATTTATTTTTACTGTATTATTATATATATATATTACTAATATGTAATAAATATTCGTATAAAAATGATTAAATTTTTGAGATATTATAATATAAAATGTAAATTTTTTATTTAAATATTTATTGATCATTACTGATACAAAAAGTAACATATTAAAAATTAAAGGTTAAGTCTAACTTCAACTAAAAACTTAAATTATATCTTATATAATGTTTTAAAATGATAACATAGTTGTAATTAATTTGTATAATGTAGTATATAATGACTAACTTGAATATAAATATGAGTACAAAATTGTGTTAAACTAATACTGTTAAAATTTTACTAAATAAACTCTCGTTATTATATTTTTTCTACCAACATCATAAAAAATACAATAATGAGAAAAAAAAAGTAATGAAATTTTTTTAGTTACAATTTCATAAATACTGCTGCAATAAATTCATTTAAATCAATGCAGTTTTTAACCAAAAAAAAAAGGAATTTCTAGTTTCTAATTGGAAAATAGGAAATATGAAGGCTAAAAAAAACTATATTTTGTGTAAGTGGACAGAAAAAAATATGGACATTCACACAAGGTTAAACTTCTTGATCCTCCTAATAGGTGTCGTTAACATATATATGTAGCATAGAATTTTATTAATTAATAAAGCCAAAGTAAATAGGAGTTTTGTTTAAGTTTTTTTTTTATCTCAAATGAATATTTTTGATATATTATTCTTACAAATAACACATGAGTCAGTTATATATTAAAATTAATCGTTATTTAAAACATAATATTTTATTATTCAAATTAACAACATATTACTCATTATAAACTTTTTCTTTATTATTATATTTTCTCCTACCGTTTTCCTCGTGTTTTTTAAAAATTCATTATTACTATTTAACCAATTTTTATCTTTTTCTTTTTTTCTCCCTTTAAATTAACAACTTTGTATTTTGTTCATTATCCAAAAATGAGTAATTTCTTTTAAATTTTTGATTTATAGTTTAAAGAAATAACACCTACACATAATTGAATGGGAATAAAAAAGAGAAAAAAAAATGTCAAATAATAATAATAGATTATAAAAATCATGATAAATGAGGAAAATAAGTGGAGGAAATCTGATAATAGAGGAAAAATTGATATTAATAATTTTACTCCTAGTTTAATAATAAAATTTTATATTAATGTTTAAAGAGTAATTACAATGTCTTATTTTATATAAATGATAAATTTGGTAATTTTTATAAAATTAATGTGACTAAAGTTTCATATTTACATAAAAATAATAATTTCTAGAGTATTTTATACAAAAACAAATCAGAGAAACAAGAAAAACACTTTCTATCCCTTCAGAAAAAAATATCCTCTGACCACAAAAGAAAAGAAAATACCAGAAGTCCAAAATTTCTTGTGATCCGTTGTTGATAATATAATTTTAAGTTATATATTTTAATATATCTTAATATAATTTTAAGTTATTTTTATTTTATTAGATTAAACTTTAGTATTACTTTAATCCTTAGTATTTAAAAATAATTTTTTAATCTCTTAATTTTAAAAAAAATCACCAATTAATGATAACTAATATTATTTTACCAATTATTATATTAAATTATTATTGTTTCTTATCAAGTGATTAAAACTCAATTTTTTAACAATATTAAAATGATAATTAATATGAAAAAAAATCACAAATTTTAATATTTGGTTATCATTAATTTTATTTTAATATTCTATTAATTTGTATTTTTTTAAAAATAAAGATATATATTTAAATATTATTATTATTGATTCTTCTAAAATAATTTCAAATTAAAATCACCTTTATCTTTATTAATTACTCGTATTTGATCTCATTTTAATTACTTGATAATAAAAAACAACATTTTAATATAGAAATTATTAAAATAATATTATATATTCTTAATTGGACTATTTTCTCGAAACTAATAGATTAAAATTATACATTTTTAAATCTAATTGATTAAATGAAACCAATTTTTAAATATGTGGCAATTCTACTACTCATCTTCCTATTTAATCCTCAATCCTCGTACATCGTTATAGAATTTTTATTCATATGTTGTAATGTAATTTTTATTTTCACCTTTCCACCTTACATGGAATCCACATTTTAAGAGCAAAACTACATTGTAAAATTCAAATTTTAAAAGAAAAAAAAACTTAAAATTTCCTAAGTAATCAAATGAAATGAAATTCTTGCTTGTAACTTAATTACATTTACATATTAGTAAACATACTCTTATATCTTTAACTTATTAAATATCTTGAATTATATAAATATTCATAAAATTTGTCTTATCTTAGAATATGTTTCGGACATAATTCATAAAAATAAAAATAAAAATTATTCTTCACATTTCACATTTACACAATATCACATATCTGTGAAAATTATTACTTTCCCCTATTCACTAGCTACATAGAAGATCCACATCTTATTGGCAAAACTATGTCGATAAACTATTGTTATATGTCTGTTTAGGCTCTCGTGTTAGGGTCCAGTTTGGCCCATTTTGTAAAAAATAATAATGATAATTTGGCCCATTTTTTTAACTTCATACGTGTCCAACCCATTTTTAGGGTAAATTCCAAGACAATAAATTAAACTTTTGGCTAATTCTAAATACATCATCAAAATTTATTGAAATGTATGTATTAAAAGGGTATGTAACTGGAGGTAGGATAGTTTGACCCATGAAGTTAGATTGCAACATAAATTTTTAAAATAGCACGAGTTGTTATAATAGAGTGGCACCAATATAGTTAAAATCAAAACTTATTTTTTATTTTCAAATTTTAAATAATAACCATATTATCATAGTATAAATTGTTATTATTTAAAATTATTATTAATAATTTTATTTAATAACATTAAAATATAATTAATATTAAAAATAAAATATATATTATGTATTTTATTGTGATAATAATAACAATATTATTACCTATTTTAGAACTTTCTTAAATAAATTTCAAATCTTACTCCAAGCTAAACACCCTTTTTTCACATGGACAATGGCTCCGCCTCTTTTCTATGTCTTCTATAAATATAAATAAATTTGAGAATATATAAATAAAAATTAAAAAAAATGAGTATTGAATAGAAAATAAAACAAAAAACCTAACACATAACAAAATTTTAATAAATAATAATTTTAGAAAGTTTGTAAAACAAAACTTGATATCAAACAAAATTTTGTTTTCTTCCAAAAAAAAAGAAATTAAAAAATAAAAATAATAATTTTAAATAAATAACACAAAATTTGTAAACAAAATTCATTTTAAAAGAGTAATATCAAATTCCACAATCTACTCTCCTTTTTAATAATATCCTTTAGCCCTCCTCAACCCTCATTATGCTTAAAGTTACTTAAAGAAATATTAGCCTATTATTAGCTATTATAAATAAATTAAGTAAGTTCATTCATATTTTTTTATGTCAATATAATTTATTAATTTTTAAAAGTGACGTAATATATCTAAATAATATGTTTTTTAGATTTAAAAAATAAATAAAAAATTGATAATTTAAACATCTAGTATATAAGTGGTTTAATGAACTATTATTTATTATATTATTATACATAAGTACACTTCACTTGGTTTTATTTATTTTATCAATCAAAAATTATGATATTGAGTCTCTCACTCTCTTCCAAAAGAACTTAATTTTTTTTATCAGTTCCCCTCTAAATGCCTTATTTTATATGCGTTTTGTTGAAAACGTTAGTTAATAAATCATTAAATGTTATATTAGTTGTATGCAACTAATATATTTTATAAGCTATATAAAAATATATTAGTTGTATACAACTAATATACTTTTCTTAAAAGCACTTTTAGGAAAAACAGATTCCTTTTTTCCTATATTTATACATGTATTAATCTTCAGTGTAATGGACCTTGTAAATACATTTAGTGATTTTAATTTGGTATCAGAGCAGGAAAGCAAAAAAAATTATTTATCGATTTTTGAATAGAAGCGTCATAGTCTCATGCGCTATGATTGAAGATCCGAAGTCGTCCACCGTAGCGCCGTCCAGTCCATGTTGAAATTCGGCCGTGTCATTCACCGTGCGGCCACCAGGTTAGCCCCGCGCGGCCCTGCGTGCGTTGATCCGCGCCCTGCGCGGGTTCGACCTCGCGCCCGCAGCGCATTTAGCCTGCGCGGCGTCGCCGCCGTTCAACCGCCGCGACCCGGCACGGATTCGGCCCCGCGCGACACGCGTGCGGGTCGGTCCGCCCTGCGCAGATTTCGGCCCCAGCGCCCTGCGCGTGTTCACTACTACGCGGCGACTTCGAGCAGATTCAACCCGGCCGTACAGATTCGACCCAATGCCGATTCGACCTCGACGCCACGTGGCTATTCAACCTACGGCGGCGTCGAGCTCGTGCCACACTGCGCGCCCTGCGTCGTCGTGCTAACTATCTACTGCGCCGTCGTGAAACATTTCGCCGCCAGTCTTGGTATCGGTAGAAACAGCTGGTATGTAGTTTCTTAAATTGTTTCTTATGTTTCTTACATTTTGATTATTAAAACCCTAATTATCAGCCAAAATCGGCCACAATGATCGGTGACCCTAGCGTGACTCACCTGCCCATATGGCCTAATTACCTTAATTCAAGCCCGTGGGTCAAACATTCAAACCCATTTATCGTGACCCGTCAAAAAAAATCCAAAATTTTTTGATACCACTGATATACTTTTTATTATTATTTCAATGGAAGATTGAAGACAACATCAGTTTCGAATTCATGAAGTTCCAAATTTTGAAGTTTACGTTAAGAGTTCGGAAATTGGTTCTTTAGGGGGGTACTAAACTTAATGGTACAAATTTTCGAACATGGAAAAAAGTTATATCTGTTTATCTTCGTGGAATCGTAAGATGGGACATGTATCTGGATCAATCGGGGCTCACAGTCGAATGATATGAAGCATTTATACTCGGTGGGAAGATGATGATGGCTTTGTCATGTCAATCTATTTAGAAGCGATCATGATGATATATTACAAATGGTGGAGGAATGTGAAAGCTGAGCAGGGTATATGGAGATACCTTAAGCGATCTTTATACAAATGAGTCGACTTTATTCAAGTTAAGCGTGAACTCGTATGTCTTGGTATGCGGCAAAATGGGCAACCAATATCTCTTTTTTTTACCAAAAAGTGAAAAATGTATGGAGTGAAATTGACCAAAAACGCCCATTGCAAAATTAAAAATCTAGAAGATCTTATGTGGTACCCGAGAAGGAGAAGGAGCTTTGAGCAGTACATTGCTTTCTTAAGAGGCCTTGATATAAAACATAATAGTGCTAAAGGCGAGTTGCTTGAATGTCGGATCCTCGAACCCTTGACTACGCCTTTACATACATCCGTAAAGACGAATCTCGGCAAGAGAAGTCTTCATCGGGGCATATGTTGAAGTATCAAGCCTAGCCATTCAAGCTAAATAAAAAGGACTTTCCTCCAACGGTAAAATTTAATTCCATTTCATCGGCGGGAGCCTCGCGAGGTTTTGCAATCACCCTCGTTCTCTGCTCTTTATTTCAATGAACGGGGGCATCTCAGTGAGACTTGTTGGAAACTATATCCACCTTGAAACCAAAACGACAACGGGTGCCTCGTTACAAGCAAACGGTTGCGGTGCAAATTGTCCAAGAACCGGACTACTATGGACGAGAATCATCCTTTGGAATGTGGAGGTATCCCTACGGCTTGAATCGTGGTCGTGGTAAGATTGGTATGACTTAAATGTTTCTCATATGTTAGGTCTAATACTTGGATTATTGATTAAGTGCATCGATCATATGACTTATGATAAATATTATTTTAATAAGTTATCTCCCCTTGAGTGTCTTATGTTACAAATGCTAATGGTGAGGCCTTTCTGTCTTAGGACGAGGATCGATTCATATCAACTCCCATCTTTCTGACTCCTTAATGTTTTATATGTACGACTTATCTCATCACTTAATATATGTCCCACAGTTGAATATTGAGTATAAATGCTTTTGTAACCTTTTATCCCTATGTATGTGATTTTTTCGGGATCTTCTTACCGGGAAATAATTAGTCGAAGGTATACGAGGGCGGATTGTTCCACTTGGATCGAACTACCGGAGGAGAAACCAAGAGCACGGCAAGCATTAACTTCTGGATTACGATAAGCTAAGTAAAATTTGGTTGTGGCATCGCCGCTTAGGAACATCCGTCTTTTAGTCTTATGAAAAAAAACCATGCCTACTTTATTTATTTGTGTTAGTGAGGCTTGTGTTGCATTGTGAGACTTGTGTTTTGGAGAGCCGTATCGTGTTACTTATTCTCTAGTATTTCTAATAAAAGTACTATTCCTTTTGAATTAATTCATTTTGATGTTTGGGGACCATCCCAAAGAACCCATATCGGGTATGAGATATTTTGTTTCATTTATCGATATTTGTACAAGGTTATCGTGGAATTCTCTTCTTAGAACAAAAGATGAAGTTTTTCGGATTTTCAAAAATTTTCATACCTTTGTTCAAACAAAATATAATGGCATCGTTCGGATACTCCGTTCTACAACAATGGGGGAATATGTTAATCATGTTTTTCAAA
Source organism: Hippophae rhamnoides (assembly GCA_033030585.1). NCBI lineage: Eukaryota > Viridiplantae > Streptophyta > Magnoliopsida > Rosales > Elaeagnaceae > Hippophae > Hippophae rhamnoides. The sequence continues at coordinate 32,177,519 of CM065430.1, forward strand.
AAATTTCAAAACACATTGGGATTATTCACGAACTACTTGTCATGACAGGAACAAAATGGAGTGTCGAAAGAAAAAATAAGCTATTTGCTTGATATGGCTCGTGCAACTCTTATTTGGTATTATATGCCAAAATATCTTTGAGGTGATGCTGCTGGGGCTTACACCCATCTCATCAATCGTCTCCCGTCTAGTGTCCTTAAAGGAAAAATCTCATTCCGATTCTCGCATCTTACGTATCCTTATCATCCTTTCATAATCTTCCTACTCGAGTATTTGGTTGTGTTGTTTTTGTGCATGTTCCTAAAAATCAACGTTCTAAATTAGATGCCGAGCGATTAAATGTGTGTTTGTTGGTTATGGAAGTTATCAAAAGAGGTACAAGTGCTTTCTCATGCACCCCAAAGGAAAGTATTATGTTACTATGGATGTTACCTTAACTTTGAGGACATGAGTTATTTTTTCCTGCTTTGATACTACTCGTCGGGGAGAATACATATTTCGGCATCATGTGGTGAGGGGGAGGCATTAGGTGAGTCGCCAAGCGATGTTTCAATGAGACCAGATGCCAATCTTCTAATTCATTGAATCCGGTCGTGCGAGCGAGATGCTTCAAGTATTCAGCACCAAATTCACTTATAGCAAATGACATTGAAGACATAGCGTACTTTGGGCATTACTCCTACCCTTGATCAACAAGCTCACAGTGCTTGAAGGTCGCTCATCTGAAGTATGTACACTGCGATACTAATAACATCGAGTCTAATGTTGGGCCGGTATGTGTTACCAAATAGGTATGCACTCGAGGTCGGCCGGCCAAAAGGTATGAACCAAATATTCATGCAAAATCAAAATACCCAGTGCCAATTTCATGTCCCTTTAAAGATTATCTAAGTCATTACAAATCATTTGTGAATCAAATATACTGGTGTATGTGTTACCTAACAAAGTGTAGGATGCGTTGGGAGATCCAATATGGAGGAAGGCAATGGATGAAGAGATGGATGCGTTAAAAAGAACGATACTTGGCAAGCTTGTGTCACCGTGAGGAAAAAATGTAGTTGGTTGTCGATGGGTTTTACTATAAAACATAATGGTGATGGATCCTTAATCGATATAAAGCTCGTCTTGTAGCAAAGGGTTTACTCGAACGTATGGTGTACTACGATGAGACTTTTGCTCTGTTGCCAAAATGAACACGATTCGGATTCTACTTTCGCTTCTTTGCTAACCTAACCGGCCACTTGCGGTTTGATGTCAGAATGCGTTTCTTCGCTGGAGAATTAGCCGAGGAGGTGTACATGAGTCTTCCACTGGGTATGTAGTTGATTCTCCTGGTAATTTTGTATGTGCAAATTGAGGAAGTCTTTGTATGGCCTCAGCTTGATCCCCTAGAGCACTGGTTTGGAAGGTTTTCGCAGTTCATGCAAAGGTTGGTTACAGATAGAGGTAATTCGGACCACGCTCTGTTTCTCAAGCATCAATGAGGAAGGTAACAACCCTAATCATTTATGTTGATGATATGGTAATCACTTTGGTGATGATACTATTGAGATGGATAAATTACAAAACATTTAGCCTCACGTTCGAAATGAAGGACTTAGGTGAACTAAAGTACTTCTTAGAATTGAGGTAGCCGGGGGAAGAAGGAATATATCTATGTCAAAGGAAGTACATTATTGATATGCTATGAGAGACGGTATGTTGGATTGCAAACCTATTGACACTACTGTTGAGCAAAACCATTGTTTAGCGAGTATCCGGATCGGAATACCCCATTATCGGTGGTTGGACGTTTGATTTACTTAGCTCATACTATACCGGATGTTGCATATGCGGTAAGTGTGGTAAGTCGGTTCATACCTGATCAAGTGAGAACCATATGAATGTTGTTTTGAGAATTTTGGGTATTTGAAATCGCTCACGAAGGGGAGTAATGTTATACAAACAATGATCCTCTTGAAGTACGTGGATTCACGGATGCAAATTAGTGGCGAGGAAGTATTACGGATAGAAAGTCAACATCGGGTTATTTCATCTTTGTGGGAGAAATTTGGTTACATGGAAAAGTAAGAGAAAGCGAGAAAGTGGTGGTACGATCTAGTCTTTGAGGCGGAGAATATAGAGGTATGGCTTATGGGGTTTGTGAATTGCTGTGGATAAGAACTTTGTTATTAGATTTGGGTTTCGAACTCAAAAATACTATGCAGATGTATTGTGACAATCGGGCAGCCATTGATATATCACAAAATCCAATACAACATGATCGCACTAAGCATGTAGAGGTTGATCGTCACTTTATAAAAGAGAAGTTAGATGACAAACTTATTAGTTTTTCTTTTGTTCCCATAGAAGAACAACTTGCATATATGCTTACCAAAAGAGTCTCCAAGAAGTCATTATATGGCTCACTAAGCAAGTTGGGCATGATTGATATCTACGTGCCAACTTGAGGGGGAGTGTTAATAAATCATTAAATGGTATATTAGTTGTATGCGCAACTAATATACTTTTCTTAAAAGCACTTTTAGGAAAAACAGTTTCATTTTTTCCTATATTTATACATGTATTAATCTTCAGTGTAATGGACCTTGTAAATACATTCAGTAAATTTAATTACGTTGCTATGGAACTTCAAGTAGTATATAATTAATATATTATTTAAAAATTAATTGAATTATAGATAATATGTATGTATTATATAAAATTAATTTAATTATATATAATAGGAAATTGCTATTCAACACACCAAATCACAAAATTGATGCAAGAGAATCAAAACTTTTGTGATCACTTTTAAGTTTAATACATATAACGCACAAATTGATATAATTATAATAAATGTGTGTAAGAATTAAAGCAACACACTTAACTGCCAAATTTTGACGTTTTCAAGATTAATGGTAGCCATTTATCTTTTAAAAAATATTAAAAAAATTCTTAAATTTATAATAATAAAAATAATATTTTATAAATAATAAATGATATTTAATTCAAAAATATTGTTAAAATGATTTAAAATATTATTATTTAATTTAAATTTAATCTAATTAAACTGTATTCTATATAAAATAATATATTATTTTTTTTACAATGAAAATATATAGATTGAATATAAAATAAAATACTATTTTTATAATTATAAATTTTAAAAATAATATTTTTTTCTTAAAAAATCATCAGGTGACAACTATTTAGAGGAAAATGCTTTTTTATACACTTTAACGTTGTTTTAACTAATGGCTAATATGTGTCAAATAAAAAAAATATTTTCTAATGAATTAATTGTAAATATCTTTTATCATTTTTATCACTATTTTAAATTTGTAATGGAAGGTATTTACTAAAAAAATCAAAAGAAAATTTTGTAATAAAATAATAATTGATGCAATATAAATGCTAATTTTTTAAAATTAGGTATGTTTTTTCTATTTTTAAAAATTTAGAGAAATTTTGTAATAATTTTCATTTTATAATTTTTAGTGATGTCATGTCAACCTATAAGAGAATATATTGCAAATTTTAATAAAAACATTCTTCATATATTAAATTAATGTGATTAGTTTGCATACAAGCTAGTTAATATATTATCAACTAATAATTATTCCAACTTTTTTTTTCTTTTAAAGATTGATACTTAGTATCACTCTAACATGTAACTTAACGGGAATGTGTAAATTTTATTGCTAAATTATTAATTACTAATTACTCTAACTTTCATATTATATATAAATATATATAATATGCTATAATATAATTTAAAATTGTAATTTCAAATAAAAAGAAGTTTAAAACGGAAGCAAAGCTAGTGGCTTAAATATTTAAAGAAATGGTGTATGGTTCTTCCTGATATTTTATTTGTATAAATTAAATATTTTTATCATTTTATTTTCATAAAATTTTACTTGTTTATTTGTTATAAATTTATGATAAATCATAACTGATGTGGTATACTATTATTAATAAATACAGTCAAATTCACATAATTATATTCGATAAAAAAGTATAATATCGATTATAATTATAATATATTTATGATATATAAAAATATTCATTTAAATATGAGAATGCATTAGTAACTCACAAAACTTAGTAAAAAAACAACAAAAATAATAAACTTAAAATTTATAATTATAAAAATATGATATATATGTATACCGTTTAAATTAACTATAATTATTTAAATTTATTAAATATTATTTTTGTATAATTTTAAAAATATTATCCTAAAAGAAAGTTGATAAAAATAAAAACATTGCTCACGCGTTCATTGATAGGCTAATGACTCTACTTTGGGTTTCAGTGAAGATTTTGAAAAAATAATAATTTATGCATATTGATTACTTAAGTTGGATGATCATGTTTGTTACTACTTATTACTTTTATTATATAATTTTTATATATTTATATATTTGCTTTATTATATAAAATATAATTTTAACGATTATTTAGAAATTTTGACTCTGACATTATAAACTTGATTTTATCTTTATGAATTTTTAGATTATAAAATTATTTACCTTTATTTTATTTTTTATTTCATCTCAAATAAATTAATTTATTTTAAAATGTAAAAAAATATAAAAAAGAAATTAAAACTTTTAAAGAAATTTTTATATTAAATTATTTTAATAAATAAAAACTTACATAATATATAAAAATTACGTCATTAAAATATCTATAATAAATTTTAGTTGATTATATCGTATAAATTGTCATTAAACACTATAGATACTAATTATACTAAAATTTGATTCACTTCAATCTTATAAAACAATACTTAAAATATTTGATACAGTGTGTTAAACATGATGATAACTTACAAAATAAATACACTTAAATTCACTTGAAATATAAATTAATTAAATAATTACAAAAAAATAAATAAATACATACTTAAAAAGGAAAATAGTCTTTTTACTGCTCAACTACTTTCAAGATATCCAAATTTAAACCAATATAAAACACTCTAATGGCTCTATTATATACTATGTAATTTAAAAGTTACAATGATTCCTGGTAAAAGGAGTATTTAATTCAATTGTTTGTATATATATATATATATATATATATATATACGTGTGTGTGGGGTATAATAAGTTAATTATTCTTTGAATAAATATGTAAAACTATGCGTGGCTTTATTGGTTTCACAGTTTGTATATATATTTCAGAATGTGGTAATGATAAGTGATTTGATCATTACACATTTTTCCTCCATGTAAATATTGTTGTCATGTGATTAGTATGTTAAACATCAAGCATACAACACTGCATTAAATTATGGCAGATAAAAAACACCAATGTAACAGATAAGAATAATAGTGGAAATTAATAATGTTTTAATTTGTTTTCTTTCCGTTTCTTTTGTGTACAAATACTATACACCTGTATAGGATTAACAAAACAGAGAATAATGAAATAGAACTGATAATTATCAGAAATACAATATTTGTCATGGTATAAGAGCAAGTTAGTGCTTATGAAATTACCTCCTACGTTGATTTCTGTTCTCAGACCAATTGATTCTTGTTTTTTGGTTTCTGATTTATGGTGTAACCATTCTGGTTTACACTTACCCTCTATTTTTTTATCTCTGATTTCTGGTGTGGCAATTCTGGTTTACTAGTGAAACTGTACCAATTCTATTTTCTCGAAGAAACGTGAATCGTAGAGATGAACAGTCTTGCACGCCATAGAAGTAATTACGGAAAAAAATTCAAAGTGAACGTCATTTAGGCGATAGGCCCGCGATGTCACCGTGTACCTTGTTGTTTGTATAGTTGGGTTTGGAGGAAAAAAACGGATCGAGAGAGGACAAACAAAGAGGAAGATCGAAGCTGACATTGAAAAAAGGAAAAAATAAAAACGTTTTCGTGTTGAGTGCAGATCAAAGCGAACAAAGAAGAAGAAGAAGGAAAGACAGAGAGCTCGCAGGAATACTTATTTTTCCAACAGGGAAAAAAATCATTTCAAAAAGAAACAAAATGCAACTCAGACTTTAGAGCTCGCAGGAAAACCGACGCTAAGGTCGCAGGTTGTAGCTACGTCCATTGGCTGATGTATGAACTCTCACAAAGACAGAGAGGACCAGGTGGAGAGGGGCTAAAACCGTCTGAACCTCCGGCTACACCATTTCGGATGATCTAAGATAAGAAAACAGCGTTCGACCATCTTTCTAAATTCGCGCAGGAAAATCAGAAGAAGTTGGCTGAGGAAAGCTGTGCGAATTTGAAATTTTCTTTTAGGGTTAGGAACGTAAAAGAGGCTGCGCTCATTTGGAAATTTTTTTTTAGGGTTACGAAATTTTCTATATATAGTGTACGAAGTGTAAAAAAAATGACGGAAGTTCTAACTAGCGCTCAGATTAGTTCACAAACCCCACTAACTGAAGCGTCGACTGCTCCCATTAGTATCAAGTTGGGAGGATCAGTACTACGTGTGGCATTAGGTGGTGGAGATGTATATCTCTCGGCAAAGACAAGCCTGGGATATATTAATGGGGATTTTCCTCGACTGTTGGCTTGAGCCCACTCGTTTAGGAGATGGCGCCTTGAAAATGCCATTGTCGAAAAGGATGGTTGATCAATTCGATGGACCCTCTGATTGCAAATTTTATCCGATTCCCAATCAAGGAAACGGGTTTGGGATTAGCTGCTACCCTTACTATGATGGGACAGACACGTCTCAAGTGTATGATCTTCGCCGTCGAGTTACACGTACGAAGAAAGCAGGTGGATCCATTGAAAAATACTACAATGACCTTAAAGGGTTGTGGCGTGAAATTGATTTTCGTCGTCCTAATCCAATGGAGTGTGCGATTGATATACAAAAATACAACTCAATCATACAGGAAGATCGAGTGTATACCTTCCTCGATGGACTAGATGATAGATTGGATAAAACTCGAAGTGATGTACTTCAGATCAAACCATTCCTACATGTTAGACAAGCCTTGGATTCATCCGTAGGGAAGAGGTCGAAAGGCACCGTGATGATCACGGTATAGATACGACACGACACCCTAAGAGCTATGGCTTACAAAGGGATCGAGGACACCATAATCCGATGCCACCAAAAATAGGAACTTTTTGGGTAGCAAAATCACGGGAAATCCACCGCCCCTGTTGACATGAAATGTGGTCATTGTGGAAACTCCAAACAAACCCGTGAAAACTACTTCCAAACTACACGTGGGTATCTAGAATGGTAGAATGATCTTCAAACAAGGGAAGAAGAGGAAACCGGGAAAGGCTGCTGTGGCTACCAATACTACATCACTATCCCTTATTCCTCGAATAGAATCTTCCCAAGATCCAGGTATTTCAAGTAAAGCATTTCATACTCGTAGTGATAATGAGGATTGGATTTTAGACTCTGGAGCTACGGATCATATGACATTTGACCCAAAAGATCTCTCCAATACAACTCAGCCGAGACGGAGCCGTGTTGCCAATGCCAATGGGGTCACTTATCCAATTATAGGGGCCAGAACAGTGACTTTATCTCATTCATTATCATTATCTAATACATTACTTGTACCCTCTCTTTCAAACAAACTAATGTATGTAAGTCAAGTCACTTCAGATCTTAATTGTGTAGTATTGATGTATTCTACTTTTTGTCTCCTGCAGGATATTCTCACGAAGGAGATCATTAGGCGTGGTACGAAGAGAGGAAGGTTATATTATATGGATGACCTCAGTTCAGGAAGAGTCAATCACATGCAACACACGGTTAGTAACCAGGAACGACAAATTTGGTTATGTCATCGTCGATTTGGGCATCCATTATTCAGGTATTTAAAAACACTGCTCCCAAAGGTTTATTTTCAAATATCACCTGCTCAGATTTCAAATGTGATACTTGTATCCTAGCAAAAAGTCATAGGGCATCTTATCCTATGAGTATGAATAAAAGTATGACTCCTTTTTCTTTGGTACATTCGATGTTTAGGGGACGCTTCCCCTGTCGCTATTCGGGTCATCGTTGGTTTGTTATTTTTGTTGATGATTGTACCACGAATGACATGGCTTTACCTTTTCAAACATAAAGATGAAGTATTTGCTACATTTCACTGTTTCACACATGGATTCGAGACACGATTTTACGAAAAAATTAAGATACTTAGGTCGATAATGGAGGGAGTATATTAATCAAAAATTCCTGGACATACTTGGACAACCATGGTATTCTCGTGAAACCTCGTGTTCCAAAGCCCCACAAATGTAACGGGACGCGGAGAGGAAGAATCGGCATATTTTAGAAACGGCTCGGGCCTTACTAATCGATGCACATATGCCTAATAAATATTGGAGTGATGCTATTACTACAGCTGTGTATCTACTGAATCGTATGCCCACAAAGACCTTACAATTTCAGACTCCATTAAAGGTGTTATCTGATCATCTTCCCTTGCCTACTATTTTGATGTTTCCGCCCCAGATTTTTGGATGTGTTGCTTTTGTCCACCTCCATAAAAATCCACGAACTAAGTTGGATTCATGTGTTGTCCGATGTGTATTCTTGGGGTATGGTGTACAAAAAAAGGGTTACCGATGTTATGATCCAATTACTAAAAGAACCTATATTACCATGGATGTCACTTTCCTCGAATCAGAATGGTTTTTCCCATCACCGGTATCCAATTACACTCTTCAGGAGGAGAGTTATGGTGAAGAACGAAATTGGCTTGATGTTGAAATATTAGACACTAGTCCAACATACTCGGATCGTGCCAATAATAATGGAGGAGCCGTATCTAGACCCGAGCTTGAACTTCCAAGAACCAAAGCTGAGTAACAATTGAATCTCCGAGAAGATGAAGTAGTTGATGTACCCCTCCCATTCTCTAGTACCCGATGATCCTCCTGGAGAATACTCGTGAGGTAAGCTATCCTATCACACCTTTACAAACTAATGCTATAGATACATCACATTTGTTTATGTTTTACCTTTCGGACAAATCGAGGCAAACCTCCAAATCGATACTACCCGAGAAAGAGAAAGAACGATAACCCAGTATCCAATAGCAAATTATGTATCTACTCGAAAGGTTATCGAGCCGTCGGGGCATTTTCACAAAACACTCTCCTCGTGTCAAATTCCAAGTAGCATTGAAGAAGCCTTATCTCGATCCAAAATAGGCTCAAGCTATAAAGAGGAATTTGAGGCATTGCGAGAAGAATAACACGTGGGTGTTAAGCGATTTGCCTCGAGGAAGGAAGATGGTAGGATGCAAGTGGATTTTCTCCATTAAGTATAAAGCGAGATGGGTTAGTTGATCGATACAAGGCGAGGCTTGTAGCAAAAGGAGTATACACGTAAAACATGGGATAGATTATCGCTAAACCTTCTCACTTGTGGCTAAACTAAAAACTATGAGAGTTTTGTTATCTCTTCTGACAAATTTAGATTGGCCATTGCACCAACTTGACGTGAAGAATGCCTTCCTTCAATGGTGACCTTGAAGAAGAGATTTACAAGGATATCCCTTTGGGATATCTTGTTACATCGAGAAAAAGAAACTACATGTAGATTACAACGAGCATTGTATGGACTAAAACAATCACCTCGAGCGTGGTTTGGTAGGTTGAGTTCAGCAATGAAGAAATATGGGTTTCAACAAAGCAACTCTAATCATACCCTTTTCTTAAAACATCGATTAGGAAAGATAACAGACCTTATAGTCTATGTCGATGAGATGATCATTACATGGGATGATAAAGAAGAAATCTCTAAGCTTCAAGAACAACTGTCAAATGAGTTTGAAATGAAGAATTTGGGAGGGCTTAAATACTTCTTAGGTATTGAGGTAACAAGATCAAAACAAGGCATATGTCTTTCCCAAAGGAAATATACTCTAGACCTACTAGCAGAGGCAGGACTACTAGATTGTAAACCTGACGATATTCCAATGGTTCAAAATCATAAACTCGGAGAATATGTGGACCAAGTACCAGCAGATAAACAGAGATATCAACAGTTAGTAGGTAAGCTCATATATTTATCTCATACTCGACCTGATATTGCTTATGATGTGAGTGTCGTGAGTCAGTTCATGCACTGCCCAAGTGAAGACCATATGGATGCAGTCATGCGAATACTTCGTTATTTAAAATCCTCCCCTGGAAAAGGACTTATGTTCTCAAACAATGGTCGATTGGAAGTCCTTGGATATACAGATTCAGACTGGGCAGGGAATACAAAGGATAGGAAATCTACTGCTGGGTACTTTACTTTTGTGGGGGCAATCTTGTTACATGGAGGAGCAAGAAGAAAAAGGTAGTGGCCTTATCTAGTCTTTGGAAAATTTGCCGAATTTCGAGGAATGGTCGAGGAATATGTGAGCTCGCTTTGGTAAAAAAAAAAAACTTCTAATCGAGATTGGCGTTGCTCACAACTCTCAAATGAACTTATTTTGTGATAACAAAGCTAATGCCATCTCTCACAATCCGGTTCAACATGATCGAACGAAGCACGTTGAAGTGGATCGAAACTTCATCAAAGCAGAATCTTGAAGAAAAGATTATTAAGCTTCCATTTGTTAAATCAAGATCAATTGGGAAATACTCGCAAAATCGTAATGCGAGGAACCTTACAACTCACTTGACAAGTTGGGCGTAAAGAGACATATATGCACCAGCAGAGGGAGTTGGCGTGTGAGTAGTATGGTAGGCAATGAGCGGACAACCTTTGCGTTAAATTGTGAGATAATAAGCGATGTGTAATGATAAGAATAATAATAGAAAGTAATAATGTTGTAATTTGTTTTCTTTCCGTTTTTTTTGTACAAATACTATACACCTATATAGGATTAACAGAACAGAGAATAATGAAATAGAACTGATAATTATCAGAAATACAATATTTGTCAAATATTTCCTTCCTTACTCTACTTGCATTTCCAAAACCAGAGCTCTTTTGCTCAGAAAATTATATGTCTTTCTTCAATAGCAGAGCATTCACCAACTAAACATTATGGGAAACATTAAAGTACACCTTTTACTTTACAATCCTCGACTGTAACATAAATTTTCCAATATATTCCTTCATATGAAATTTCACAAGTTATATGTTCTTTTTCTATCAACTTAGCTTGTTCAGTTAAGCTTGATAATACTAATTACATGGTACGTAAGGAACATATAGAGAGTATGATGATAGTCTATGGACTTGAGGAGTATCTTTTTGATTTCAAGCCTTATCTTGTTCAGATCTTAATTTAAGAAGTTAATGGTATCAAAATTCATGTTCTCAATCTGAATTTAAGAAATGGAATAGATATAACAATATGTTGCGCAACGGGATTAATGGCTCTGTAGTTAATGAACTTAGGCAGGCCATACTTGGTACGCAAGAATACTACAAGTAAGATATGAGACTTATTAGCTAAGAAATATGCAGCACTTTCATATTCTAGGCTACTAGATTTGAGATCTCAATTGCAAAATTTGAAACAAGGAAATCAGAGTGTGGATGCTTTCATGATTTCTATGAAATAAGTTTCAGATCACTTGGCAATGATAGAAGAACCTATAAGCGATGCAGATTTAGTTCTATATGTTTTAGATAGATTGAATTCGGGTTTTCGTGACTTTGTTACTGGAAAGTGATATAATTGATATTGATGAATTTTATAATTTACTCCTTTTCCATGACTAATGTAATAAACATCATGATGTGCTTGAAAGCTCTTTAATTGAGACAAATATGGCAAAGATAAATTTCAAAGGAGGTTCTTATTCATACAAAGGATCTGATGGGGTTAGAACTCAACAACTCTCATGGAATCCTCATCAATTTCTATTAGGAAAATGACCATTGAAAAAATCCCAATGCCAAGTTTGCAACAAACTTGGTCATACTGCAATTATCTATTATCAACAATGAGACATTTGGTCACAACAAGTTCATGTGCTTAACAAGGGTTGCAAGTCTTAGTATTGAAGGAAAAAGCAATGATAAACCATAGGTGTTAGATAGTGGTGCAACATATCATTTTTCATTTGATGCAGATCATTTTGAAGATGTTATACCTTATCTTAGGCAAGATAATGTGACAATAGGTAATGGAAGTATAACTTTGTATTGAACAGTTAGCTCATCCCACTCTTGTAGCTCATAATCAGAAAATGTCACTCAAACACTTGTTACATACACTTCAAGTCTCTAACAATTTATTGTCAGTAAACAAATTATGTGTAGATAACAATGTGATGGATGTGTTTTATCTAAATTTTTACTGTGTTAAGGAACTGGCAAAGAAGGAAGTTCTCTTCCAAGGAAAATCTGATAATGGTTTATACAAGATCAAGGGGGAGGTTCAACATAACAAAATTAGTAAGTCCACATCAAACATAAAATCTAGTAATGTAAATCCTGTTTTTGCTGTTAATGCTGTTACTTTTGAGAAACTGCATAGCAGACTAGGACATCCGTCTAAGGTTGTTATGAATAAAATAAAAAGAGATACAAATATGAATGTTGTTCGTTCTCATTCCAAATATAAAGTATGTCGTTTAGGAAAATCACACAAGTTACTTTTCCATAATGTTCATGTTAAAGTAATTCAACCTTTTGATTTGATTTATACTGATTTTTGGACTATTACTATTATTTTACTAGTACTATTCTTTTAGTAACTGGTACAAAATATTAGCTATTACTTCTTAATGATTACTCGAAATATATATGAGTTTATTTTTTTTTTCAGAAAAGAGCCAATGCAGAACTGCCATTCAAATGTTTCATAACATGATAGAAAGACAGTTTTCAGTTAAGATCAAACTAGTCCAATCAGATAATGGTGACGAGATAATGTTTCTATCCAATTAATATGATAAAGTTGGGTTAATTCATTGAAAGACTTGTCCAGACACCGGTGAACAAAATGGTGGTGTTGAGAAGAGTTACAAAAACAGCTTGAACTCTAACGTTAAAGTCTGGTATGCTCTCAAAATATTAGTCTTATTCTGTTCAAATTGTTGTTTGTCTTGAAAATAGGCTTCCTATTGTAGTATTTTTTAAGGTTTACGAGTGTTATCGATATTTGTAAACAAAATATTTAAATGAAATTTTAGTTTTTAGAAATGTCTTTCAAGTATATTCAAAATGAAAAAAAACCAACGAGCTTCAATAAACACTTTTTAAGTATATATCTATTCACATGCATGTTAGATTTCATATTAGACACATAAAAACATTTTGTATATGGGCCACTCAATCAATCAAGCCATGTTTAGATCAATCAAGCTTAATTAAAATTGGTTGAATTAATTTTTTATATAATTAGATCGATCAAGGTATTAATACTCGATCGATTGACTACTAGATTGATCGAGATTAATGAGTAAATTAATCCACTTATTTCACAATTAATTATTTGTTTTACTAGATCAATCAAACTTTTCAAGGTCAATCAATCGAGCTCAATAAGATCGTTTGAGCAGTGATGCTCGATCGATCGAGCTTGATCTAGATTAATCGAATGATCAAGTTTTCAATTTTAACCTAATTTTTACTTGAGCCAATTTGCTTCATTGCCATATTATATTTAATTTTTAAAGCACTTTTACATGTTTTTAAGGATAGAATTGTAATATACCTTTGACCTAGGGTTTCAACTCATTCTATTTAAACAAACTTTTGGCTTACAATTTTCTTAACTATAACTAAATCTAATTTTGCATCTAAGTTTTCTCTAAAAATCTGTTTTGTAAAAAAAAATTGGTAGGTTTTTTCATTGAATTAATTTATCAAATATTTGTTGTTCTATTTGATGAATTAATAAGCCTGTAATATTTGTGATATTGTGCTTTAAATTGGTTATTTTAAGATTGCTAGTTGATTTTGATTTATATGATATATTTTTTAAATCATCTGATTAGCGTTATTTATTATTGAATATGCTCTATAACATATATTTATACTTGTGTTATTATGCTAACATTTCAGGTACTAGTTGAACGTGTTTGATTGCTTGTATAATTCAAGTTATCAAAATGTTAGTCTAGATCTGAACAACTTTCTTGTAGAGGCTGTGATGAAAGTAGTAATTTGTATATATATTACTTTGGGGCTTTATCTTGGTAGGTAGTATAAGACCTAGTTTTGTTATTGGAGCTTATTTATGAAAGTAGTAATTTATTATTGGATAATTAAGTAATCCAGTGAACCGGTGGTTTTTCTCTTAGGTCATTGATATGACATAGATTATTTTCACTTAAAAAAATCTTATGTTATATTTATATTTTTAAATTATTTTATTTACACGTGATTTTATGTTTTACCGTATGTGAAATTATTAATTTATCATAATTTCGTTGATTACTAATTCACCTCCATCTAGCTAATTTGATCCATCATTGAATAAAACTTTTCAGTATTGAACTTTAATTCTCGTTATGCAGTACTCTATAAAAGAAATCTTGATTATATTTTTTTGGAAATGTTTGAAACTCTTTGTTTTCCATGTCTTAGGGCATACACTCAACACAAGCTCATTCCTCGTTCCACTGCATGTGTTTTTCTAAGTTATGCATCTAAACATAAAGGTTACTTATGTTTAGACATAATACCTAATAGGATACATACTAGTCATCATGTTAAATTTCATGAGAATCACTTTCCATTCAAGGATAAGTGTGACAATGTGAAATTTCAACAACTTCAAAATGAATCTTTGTCCTTTTTCAACATAATTCAACTACCTTTATCTCAATCTATTTCAAGTTATAGTCATTCACTAGAACAAATATAGCTTTCTACTGATCTTGGTACACAAAATCCTTTCATCACTAATTATGAGTTGCTTCAAATTAGTTCTAGTTCAGTTTTTAATGATCCTGATATACAAAATTATTCATTAAATATTTCTCTTGAAAATATACATTTCGAAGAATCACTAATTTCAAGATATTTTTCTCATCTAAATATTAGTGGTCTTTCATTACCTATTTTTCCTCAAAATGTTGGTTTTCACTTGTCTGATCCATTTTATGATATTATCCATCCATTCCTCTCATTATTGAACATCCTATTACTTATAAACATCATTATGTTACTGAAAGCAACACTCATCACAAGGTTACTAGATCAAAAGGTGGTGTACACAAACCAAAGGTTCTTCATATATATCTTACACCCTTACCAAAACCTAAGTCTTGTCTTGAAGCTTTATCTGTACCTGAATGAAAGAGTGCTATGAACTCTGAATACAATGTCCTTATGAATAATAATATATGGGAACTTTTCCCTCAAGATTTTAAAATAAAAGTCGTTATTCAAAACAAAAATTAAATCAAGTGACATTCTAGATAAGTATAAAGCTCAAGTAATGGCCAAGGGTTATAATCAAATGGATAGTGCAAACTAGTTTGAGACCTTTTCAACAGTGGTGAAACATGAAATAAATGGATGTCAACGATGCATTTTTGAATGGAGTATTATGTGAAAATGTATACATGAAACAAGTACCAAGTTTTGAGATACAATCCTCTATACTTATAGTTTATAAACTAAAAGATGCCTTTTATGGTCTGAAATAGGCGTCAAAAGCATGGTATGACAAACCGAAGGAAAAGCTTGTTGGAGTTAGGATTTAAAAATTTCAAAAGTGATGCTTTTATATTTATTCATGCTACTAGCATATCCCTCATTATAATGCTAGTTTTCGTGGATGATATAATTCTCATAGGGAGTCATTCCTTCGTAGTTGAGAAGTTTATAAATCTCCTAAGATCTAAGTTTTCCTTGAAGAATTTAGGTGATTTTTTTTTCTTCAACATTGAAGTTACAAGAAATTTTGATTGTTTTCATGTATTAGAGAGTAAGTATACATATGATTTACTTGCTAGGTGTGAATTAAAAGATAACAAACTTGTGGTAACTCTAGTAACCATAAGTTCCAAATTGACAAAGTCTGATGGTATGAATATATCCAATCCTAGTGTTTATCAAAGTGTTATTAAGGGTTTACAATACTGCACTATTATCAGACTTGATATATCTTTTATTGTTAATAAATTGTGTCAATTCCTTCAAAACCCCATTGATCTACATTGGAATACAGCAAAGAGAGTCTTAAGTTATTTAAAAGGTATCTCTATACATGGAATTAGACTTTAGAAATCAGATTATACAGAATTAACTTGTTTCACTAATACAGATGGGTCACGAAGGATAGATGATAGAAGATGCACATGAGGCTTTTGTGTATCCTTTGGTAACATTTTGGTATCACGAAAATCCAACAAACAAAAAGTCATTTCAAGGTCCTCTCTTGAATCAGAATTTAGAGCCTTGACACTTGTTACCATTGAGATTATTTGGTTACAATATGTTCTTATTGAACTTGAAGTTACATGTGTAGATGTGCCTATTGTTTTTTTGTGATAACATCAACGTCGAACACCTGATCAAGAATTCAATTTTTCATGCTCGAACAAAATATGTTGAGATTGATTTTTATATTACGTGGGAATTGATTATCGATAACAAATAAGAGATTCGTTATGTACCTTTTCAAGGCCAATTAGATAATCTTTAAATATACATGTATAGTTATGTGTAATCTCATTGATTTCACTATTATATATATATATTTCATAACGTGACAATAAAAAATGAATTTCATCGTACTCTTAATAAATATTTCCTCCCTAATTCTATTTATATTTATTTAGAACTCTATTATATATATATATATATATATATATATATATTTAAATAATTTATATATCAATCATCACTTAATTAATTATGATGATGAATATATAATTTGATTATGATTTAAAAAAAAATTATCACAAATATAATATATTAAATAGTATATTTTTAATATTAATTATTAATCTTAAACCCATGTTTTTATGCTTTTTATTTTTATAAAAATAAAAAAGGCAAAAAATAAATCTATTTTTATTGTTTTTGTAAGAAAGAGAGTGGTTGTCATTCTTAATATCTGGCAAATTACATTTAGTCACGTGCGTTAATATTCTCATGACGTCAGCATACTGGTAACAAAACAAGTGGGCCTTTTTCCTTTGATAATGATGAAACAAGTGGGCTTTATATTTGGTCAATAATACCGGCTGATGATTATCATATTTAGACCACAGATGAAAGATCCTCTTTTGTTCCTGATTTATGGATAAACCCACATCAACAGTCGTACTCTTCAGATTTCCTTGTCGGATATCAGAATACAATTTCGGCTAAGTACCGTTCGCAAATAAATGACTCGTCGTTCGTTTATCCTCCCATTAACTATCAATTAACCGGTAAAGATCATAACCTTATAGCACTTGTGTGTGGAATATCAATCGTACTACCCTCCCTATGCCCTTATCCGTATGTGAATATTGGTTTTTTAAAATAAACCGGCAAAATCCAAAATATTCTTATATTAAGTATATTATATTTTTGTAAATTATAATATTTGATAATTATTTTTTATTGATATACATTACCACTAATTGTTTTAATTACATGAGAAAAAATTAGTCTACGTGTAGTTTGTTTGTACTTATATGTTTAATAAATATATGCCATGTTACTTTTACTCAATTTATTTTTAAGATAATCATATTTTTGTGTTTAACTGCGTTTTGGGACCGCGTGACATTAACGGAAAAATAGGTAACTATATAAATTATTTTAAATAAAAATTATTTATTTAATTCGATCAAGTTATTTTTATTATCTTTTTTATTAGATTACTTCCTTAAATAACAAATTATTAATAAAATAAGTTAATATATATTATCTTATTATATTTAACTCATTTATTAAATAAAATTATATAAATATCATGTGTTTTATTATTTGTCAAATCACTTTACTAAGTTTAGATTATGTATTGATGTTGCAAATTATCACTCTAATATGCATAAATAGTTAATATTTAACTTTTATTAATTTTTAATTATTAAAATAATAAATAAATTATTTATTTATTTTAAAAATATTTAATATTTAAATAAAATTTTAATATTAATTTATTTACATGGTTATAATACAATCAAAGCAACTATTTATCATATCTTTCACATAGTTAATCTTTTCTTCAATTTTAGTTTTAAGATTTCTACGTTCTAAAGAGTAGTTTCAAATTTCTCACAAGTATAACATTGAACTTAAGATTTGACATATCTCGAGTTTGAGTTTCTTCTTCCACGATTTCGTATTTAACTTTCTTCTTTCTCATAATTATTATTGGAATTATTAGTATTATAATTTCAACTTTGTATACGAATGTGACCTTTATCTCTTCCATGACCTCAGTCTCTTCCATGACCACGATGGTATCTATCATAACCTTAAATTTCTTCTTTCTCCTATTATTACATCTTTAAGAGTTGTTTGGTGATCCTTTGCTTCTTATGCTTTTCCAAATATTTTGTTTTCTCAATTGTCACCACATCGTGCTCGAACTTTTAATCTAGTGAGCAAAGTACCTTCTCAATGATCCTCATATCTTCAAGTTTCTCATTGTTTCTTTGTATTTGATTAGAAATGGCTAAAAATCTATAGAAGTAATCAAAAATAGGTTTGGACTATTTCACATGTAAAGCTTCAAACTCACCTATTAGTATTTAAAGGCATGCCTTTTTGACTTGCTTGGCTCCTTTACACAAGGTTTAAAGATTTTCCCTACTTCCTTGGTCGATGTTGTACTTGACATCTTTTAAAAATCATCATCATCTAAAGTTTGATAGATGAGATTGAGAGCTTTCTTGTATCTTTTTATTTAGTCTTTGAAACTATTCTTTTGAACTTAAAATAGTGTAGCCTTATCTTGTGGCTCATTGTATCCTTTCTATACAATCTTCAAAATGTTATGTGCACTTAGTAGATCCTTTATCTTGATACTCTAGTTATCATAATTTTTTTTATTGAACATAGGGACTTTAAATGATATCATACTATTAGTCATATCTCTTTATACATTTAGAATTATGAAATTATGACTGTCCGGATGAATTTAAAATATCGAAATACTTATGGAAAGTATTTGATTAAGTTAAAACTCGATTAAACTCAACTAAACTCGATTCTAACTCGATTCAATTCAGCTAAACATGGTTTTAACTCGACCTAACTCGATTCAACTCGGTGGTTTATGTGTTGCAAGCTTCTGTCAATGCTTGGTGGTGCATTCGATCTTCGATTGAGATTATTTTTATGGCATTGTATTCATCTCATTGAGAGCTTCGATTTGGTACGTTATAATGATATGTTTGAAAACACTTTACTGGCTTTGATACTAATTTTTTAGAAGATAAATTTTTAGAAGGTTTTAGAAAATTTCAAAAGAAAAGAAAAAAACAATAATATTTTAGTGGAAGAAAATAGTTGTTATTAATTCTTAAATTTTGGTTTAATAAAATAAAAAATATAATTCTTATTTATACTAAAATCTCATCTCAATTGATGGTTAGTATCATACAAATACATTTTAAATTCAATGATTATAATTAATTTATTAGAATTACCCATCAAAATATTTAATTTTTAAAATTCTCTAATATTTTGTCTCCTTAAAATATTTAGATATTTTTTAAGATAATTTTATAGCAAAGTTTTTAAAACTTAAACCTATTATACTCTATTATATATATATATATATATATATATATATTTGTATTCTTAAATGTAACATTAAAATAAATATCTTTAAAGTATAATAATATTTGAACTAAATCAATATTATCGATAAATGTTGGGTTAGTTTGTATTAAGTCTTATGTTTCTAGAAGTGTGAAGATTATTGTTAGATTATTTTTTAGTTCATGTTCCTGAGTAGTTTGTTCCTGGACTTTTCTAGTGTGATGTTTATTTTAATCAATGAAAAACTTTTATTTATCGGGAAAAAAGTACCCAATATAATTTAAGTCAACTATGAATTTAAAACATTAAAACTTATCATAAAGTATAAGATAAAAAAATAAAATAAAAAACTAACTAGTACCCGCATTTGTAAGTGCTTCAAAAACCAATACATATAAAAATCGAGAATGTTCTGAGGTTGTATCGTACCCTAAACTACTTAAATGCCCCTTCGTTTTTTTTTTAACAAAAGCAAGAATTAACGATGTTAGTCTTTCATGTGCTCCAAATTTACTTAAATGCTCATCTTTTATAAAAGTGAGAATTGATATAGATTTCTTGTATCTAAAATTTACTTAAATGTCCCACTTTTTTTTTTAAAAAATGGCACTCAAATAGGATGCATATACATATGCAATTATCTAATTGTATAAAATTTATGTAAGTATAAATTTAAAACATATTGAATGTATATTAAGTAACAAAAATGTCATTTGATTATGATCAGTGATATGTTATTTTTAGTAAATTATATTATATTTTTAATAATAGATTCTTATTGTTAATAAAAAATTTGTATCGATAATAAATGTTTTTTTTGTATATTTATATAAATAATAAAGAATTTATTAATAAATTTATCGATAGATTTGTAACACTAGTAATAATTAGATATTATTTTTATGATTTAATAAAATTAAATAATATATTTATAATTTTTATTATAATTCATATTTTTATTAGTTTACCTTTTTCTTAAATTTCCTTATTTTTTTCGATAAACAAATACACATTCACATTTCCGAAGCTATCTAAACTTCCCATAATAAACAACGAACATTTTTTTATGTCTTAGTTTAGATCGATTTATTTTAATATAAATATAAAATTTTAAATATTCAAAGCATGTTTCCAGCAAAGGTTGGTAAAGTTTATATATATATATTTTTTAAAAAAAATCCTAATCTATCTTTGGGGTGCCCCTGATAATTAATTGTTTTATCACAAAAATATATTTTAAGTCTTTAGATTAAGTTTTAATATTTTAAATTTAACATTAATTTAAGGTGGTTTAGCTAATGGTATAACAATAAATTTACTCTTAATATAATGAAAACATCAACTTAGTATATTCTATTGACTTTTTTTAGATATGATTTTAGAGATTAGCATTGGCATTAGAAATTTGGCATTTTAATTTAGATTTTTATATTCAATAGGATAAAACTTAACAGAGAGTTGGACCTAATATCAAAGGCTGTTTATGTTTTGCTTCTCTGTGATTGGGATGCAATTCAATTGAAAAGGAGTTGGAGGATTTAAATTATGTGTTAGTGTGTATAGATTAGATATTAAATTAAGAAATTAAAAATTTGAAGTAATATCTTTGATTTATCACGGATGAAAATGAACAAGAAGTAGAAATTGATCCGAAAGAAAAAAAAATTATTATTATAATGTTTAGTTTGATTACTAGAATCAAATAATTAATTAATATTAAACCGTTTGTTTTAATGTTACGATAAAATAGAAAATATATTATTATAATTATTATATTTTTTAATATTATTTATTTTTTTAAATAAAATATATTATTAAAATTATTATTATTAAAAATATTTATTTTATTTTCTAAATCATTATTAAAATAATATCCAAAAATGAAAATAAAAAATAAATATGAGAATGTAATAAAGATTATCATGGGTTAATGTAATTATTACTTATATTTTAATGAATTGATTATATTTAATTTTTAATATACAACATAATTAAACATAAAAATATATTGAATTAATTCTATTATCGTTATCATTCCTACCAACTAAATTAATTCTATTATCGTTATCATTCCTACCAATTAAATATACCATTAGTGTTTAATTTTTTTTCATTAGTGTTAATTTTTATGATTTAATATGTTTATTAAATATTTTTTTAAATATAAAGAATTTTGAAAAAAATTATAAAAAATATACATAAAATTTATAAAAATAATATATATTTATTATCGATATAAAAATATTATTTATATGAATATAAATTTTTAATAATTTTTGTGTGTTAACAGTATTTATTTATGATTTTGATAACAGGGTTATTCTGGTATTTGTTTTATAAGATCTTGATGCATGTCGTAATATAAAATTCATTTTCCATTGAATAATAAGGAGCTGTGTCAGCACCAAGAAGCTTGGAATTTGTCGTTTGCTTCCTAAATTCAATGGAAGTGAAGTGTCGTGAAATCCGCGCCACAGTTTTTTGGCCCGTATGGTTCAGAATATTTTAGCTGTTTGTTCTTTTTTTATATTCCCAACATTTTTTAAAAAATATTATAAGATGCATTTTATTACGAAGGAGAGAAAGAAAGAAAAAGGAAAAAATGAATTTTGTATTTATTTTCCTTAAATACATCTTTAATACAAAAAAATACTCTTATTTATAAAATTTTAAACAAATGAAAAAAGGACACACTACATGAGAAATAACAATATTCTAACACTTTCAAGAGATGGAGAATAGATGTTAATCATCACATCTCTATTCAAAGAATCCTTTGAAAATGGAAGGATGAAGAGCCTTAAATAAATATATCCGCCAATTGATTCCTAGTAGATATGTAATGTCTTCAAAACTCCTCGTCAATTTTATCACTAACCAAATGACAATCTATTTCTACGTTGTTGTTTCGTCGCATGGAAAATGATTTGCCGTGAATGCAGTAAAAGCGATTGATTATCACAATATAGCAAGGCAGGTCTAGAATGACTTACTCCCAAACTCTTTCAACAATGACAATGACCAAGTTAGCTCGCGGTGGCATTAGCTACGGATTTCAGATTTCACCACAAGGCAGAGATCAGTAGTTTGTTTCTTAGATTTCCGTGAGATCAACGAGTCTCCTAAAAATACACAATAACCGATATGGAACGTCATCGTTACAAGACAACCAATCAAAGCATCGTGAGAAAACTTTGAATTGAACTTCATTGTCAGAGATAGATCGCCAAAGATAAGCTCTAAGTTCTACTTGATTTAAGGAAGAAAAAGACCTTGTCCAGGATTCCTTTTCACATATTGTAAAACTCTCTTTGTACAAATTGAAGTGAGGAAGTCTGTCGAGACAAGAATTGACTAAGTCTATTAACAAAGATATGATGATCCTACTAGTGATGGTGTAGGTATAATAACTTCCCAATTAACCTCCTATAAAGAGAAGCATCGTGCACAAATCCCTTCATCTTCGACTTAATTTCAGATTGGTTCCATAGTGTAAATCACGGGTTTACAACCTAGGTATCCCCGTGTCAGCCTAAAAGTTGCAATGCATAAGACCTTGTGAAACCAATACGCCTCTCTGTTCTCGCCCACTTCTAAACCAAGAAAGTAACGCAAAGTTCCAAGATCTTTCAACTTGAATCTAGCATTAATCTTACTCTTCAATTGTCAATGTACCACATCATCATCAGCTATAATAACGTCATCAACATAGACAAGAATAACCATGAAAATTGATCCCTTGTTCAGCCGATAAACAAGGAATGATCAAACTTGGGATCGACGAAAGCCTCTTCAATCAAGGCACTAGAAAATTTTGCATACCATTGCCTTGATGCTTGTTTTAAACCATACAAGGACTTGTTGAGTTTAAAACAAGACAAGAGGTAGAATGTTTCCTCACGGCTATAACCTTGAGGAATAGTCATATACACTTCTTTAGAAAGATCACCATGCAAAAAGGCATTATTAACATCCAATTGATGTAAAGACTCAACCATGGATCAAGCTAAAGCAAGTAAAAGCTCGACAAAGAACAAGCTTTGCTGTGAGCAAAGGTATCAAAATAGTCAACTCCTGCACGATTATACCCTTGCAACAAGTCGTGCTTTGTATCTTTCAACGGCCCATCTACCGAAACTTGACTTTATACACCCATTTACAACCAATGGCGTGATGTCCGCAATGAGAGACAATGTAATAGACCATGTATTATCGAGTGCTACAGGCGTGTAACTCATCGCCCATAGCTTTATCCCATTCGAGATACCTAAGCTTGAGAGAAAAAATCGAGGCTCGTGTGTGTTAGAGATGGACATAACTCGCCGCCTTAAAATCCCCTTTCGATCTTATCATAACAAGAAAATTAGAAATAGGGTCTTGAGTAGAATGATGATTGACAAGAGAATCACAAGAACAGAATCACAATGATAAGCCTCGCAAATAGCTTGGCTTTTTAACACAACGTCAGGTCTAGAGAAAGTGGAAATGTAAATGTACCATGTGTGAGACTAAATCGTAAGAAGCAAGCAGAACAACAGGATGCACAATATCAATTCGCATTAGAACAAGGAGAAATATTGTCAATAACGGACATAAAGGGAGAACATTGCTGGAGTAATAAGGCACACCAATATCACAGAGGAACTATTGACAACTAGAGGAAAATGGTCTCACGAAACACAACATCACGAGAAGCAAAGGTCTTATTACTCTCTAAATCCAAAGAATTTATGTGCCTTCATCCCAAAAGGATAACCAATAAGGATACAAGCTCTAGATCTATGTGAGAAAACTTGTCACGTTTACTCAACAAAGTGGAAGCATAAGATGGAGACAATCAAAAGAAAGCGCAAGTGATCATGAAGGAAAACTTATTATTCAAAGACTTCAAATGGAGTTTTAGAACTTAGAACAGAGATGGCGACTTATTCATAATGAGTAGCAACAAAACAAGATTTCACCAATAAGAGAGAGGAATACCTGATCAAAAGTAAGAGCACGAGCAATATTAAGTAGATGTCATGTTTACGCCAACCACCGAGTTTTGTCATGCGGCCTTTCAACACAAGATCGATAATGAACAACCCTTGTAGTTGTAGAAATGAGTCAAATCCAATTCCTTAGCATTATCCTAACGAACTCCTTTGATACGCTTCCATAGTAGAGTCCGAATTAGCATAAAAAAATTTGGAATAATCTTCTAGCCTCACTTTTAGTATGTAAAAGGAAAACCCACGTATATCTTCAAGCATCATCAACAATGGTTAAAAAAATATCGAAAACCTTCATTAGATATTACTCGAAATGGACCCCATACATCAACATGGATGACTGGATCGTAATCTTTGAAAGTTTATTATTAGAAGTAAATGACAAACGTTTTTGCTTTGCAAGAGGACAAACAAGCATTAAAGAGGCCCCTTTTCGTGTCTAAAATTGAAAGAAGGAATCTTATCCTTATGTGAGAAACCAAACAAGAAGGATGTCCTAGACGATAATGCCATAACATCTCAAGGACAAGCAAGCATTACAAGCAATGGCGAGTTAGACTAGGTTGATACAAAGTTGAAACACTAAGATGGCAGAGATGCCCCACTCTTTTACTCGTCCCCAATCTTCACGCCTCGAGTATCTCGAATCACACGGCCCATCATCATGAAAAAATTAACGAATACGAGTAGGCTCTTTATGAGTGAACTAACGTATATTAAGTTGTATCCGAAAGAAGGAACATGTAGCACTTTAGATAAAAGTAAGGAAGCGATAATCGAATGCAGCCTATCTTAGAAATGGGCGTAATGTCCAAGAGGTGTACACAAATGTAGAAATATAGTTGTTATCAAAAGAATCAAACAAACTCAAATCATGACAAACGTATGAGTAGCACTCGAGTCAATAATCCAATCATTAACCGATATAAGAGAAGAAATACTGTGTGAAGTTTGATACCTGGTACAGTCGTCGTTTCTTTAGTATCCCGAGAGATCCCCATCTCGAGTACTTAATGAGATATCAAATGTCGACAATCACCAGCTAAAGCATGCAAAGGAGAAGTATTGTTACCGAAATTCAAGTGATTCTCTCGGATTAAGTTGAGTTTTCAAAGAACAAAAGAAGTTTGATTAGGTGGCTTTCAAGAACTTGCTGATTGGAATACCGACGATGACTACCGTTTGGCCCTTAGAAAAATCTCCGTAATCCACCTTTTGGTTTAAAACCAGGAGGATATCCATGAATTTTGTAACATTTATCCACCGCATGACCAGTAAAAACCACAAAGAAGGCACGGTTTATTCTGTCATTCTTCTTTCCTTATAAGCATTGTAATTGTTATTAGATACTCCATAAGATGCCGAAATAGGAAAGGCGAGATGAACTAGTAAAATGCATGTAGATCGTTGTCTTTCTTCTTGTACGACCTGTGAGAAAAACTTTGTTAATCGAAGGCAATGGATCACTCATCGACTCGAGTTCCTGATCGACTAAAAGACTCATTCAAACCCATAAGAAATTGTAAAACATAGTCTTCATGTTGATAATCATCAAACTTTTCATTCCTCCACAATTACATACCTACAGAAGTCTAAAATCATGTAATTCATCCCAAAAATCTTTAGTTTGGTAAAATAAGCACTAACATCATTAACCCTCATGCGAAAGGCGTGAATTTGTCGCTTTAGTTGAAAAATTCTAGGACCTATCAAGCCTCGATTGAACCGATCACAAGATCAATCCACATACTTCGAGCATCATGAATATACATAATACTATCTGCTATATCTTTGCAAACAGCATTCAAAATCCACGACATAACCATGTTGTTACAACGAGACCAAAAATGATACAAATTATCCCCAATTTCTGGTTTAACAATAGATCCATCAACAAATCCAAACTTGTTTTTAGCGATAAGAGCTATAATCATAGATCGATGCCAAGAGTTGTAATTACTACCTGTTAGAGGATTCGAAACCAAGCCAAGCCCTGGATGATCTCCATTTCCGAGATTGAAAGAACGGTTGGAATCTTCGTGAATACGATCGGTATTATCCAAAGCCGAGAAGGAATTTTCATTGCTCCGATTGCCTCCACTATTACCTCCACGAGCTCCTCCTCCACGAGCCATTGAAGAACAATCAAGAATCAAGAATCAAGAGGAAAGAAATGTCAGCGAGAGCGAAAAAGAAAAAAAACGCTCTGATACCATATTACGAAGGAGAGAAAGAAAGAAAAAGGAAAAAATGAATTTTGTATTTATTTTCCTTAAATACATCTTTAATACAAAAAAATACTCTTATTTATAAAATTTTAAACAAATGAAAAAAGGACACATGGCATAACAGAAATAACAATATTCTAACACATTTATCTACTACTTTTACTAATATATAATAATAAGGATGGAAAATGATTAAGTGGTATAGGAATCTTAAAAGGGAGTTAGAGAGAGAAGTACATTTAAATAGTGATATATATATATATATATATATATGGAGTATTTAGATTTTCAAATTTTATATCCAACTAAAACAACTACATCTAATTCACTTATAGAAGGACGGA
Organism: Hippophae rhamnoides; assembly: GCA_033030585.1. Taxonomy (NCBI): domain Eukaryota; kingdom Viridiplantae; phylum Streptophyta; class Magnoliopsida; order Rosales; family Elaeagnaceae; genus Hippophae; species Hippophae rhamnoides. The sequence continues at coordinate 32,204,690 of CM065430.1, forward strand.
TTCATAATCATATGATAAGGTTATAATTATATATTTTTAAAATAAATACATTATTTCATCTATTATTAAGATTATATATATGTTTAACAAATCGTTACAAAGAGATACTTCAGTATATAATAATACTCAAATATTAAGTTTTTATTTTATTTTATCTTTCTTTACTAAACAAATTACACTGCCTTAAGATATTTTAACTTAGGCCTACAGGGTAATACCTCCCTCAAGTAATATAGATCGCTTGGTTTCTCCAAGTTGTACTCTTTAGGTCGCTTAATTGGTATTCAACTTTGCTCTACTTAATTCTTTGTCAGCTTGCACTTATGACCTGCAATTGCTCGTTGTCTAACGATATAGAATTAGACATCAACTCACTTTGTCGTGCTATCTAAATTAGGTCACTAATTGCAGGCCACCCTTAAATGAAAATAATCTCGTTACTTACTAATAAATCAAATAGTAAATAATATTTATGAAAATAAAATAAAATAATCAAATAGAAAATAAAATAATGTTTTTTTTTGTCCCCCATAATAAATGATTCACTCACCATAGTGTTTAAGAACAAAAGAAGAAAAAATATATATTATAAGATGAAACAATCAACTTCTAATAAAAGAGTAATACATAAGAGTGATTAATATTGTCACAAATCAAACGATATATATGTTTGTAAGACGTTTAGTCACATAATTAAAGTTTTGAATTTTTTAGCCAGTAATCTAAAGATTTAGACCCTTAAACGCGTATACTTGACGATAACATTTTTACTACACTAATTTATCAAATTTTAAAAAACAAGTATAATATATATATATATATATATATATATATAAAGTTTTTAATATTTACATGTGAGACAAATTTTAAAAACAATTATTTTATCATTTTTAATAAATGAATTTTGATATTCAATTTTACATTCTCATTAATATTATTTTAAATATATAAATATACGATTTTAAATTTTTTTAATTAAGATCACGTACTTACATTAAATAATTATATAATTACGATACAAAATTATTTCTCAAATATGCCTTTACTATGGATTTAAAATCTCATTTTTCCAACAAATAGCACACATATAAAGTTGATTTTTTTTTCTTCTTATCTTTAAATATTGGCAAGTTATTTAAAACGGCATTAATTGTAACAATTTTATAAGTTATCAAATTAACCAATTTAAAGTGCCACAAAAATAGTTTCAGTTTAGCACTATGAAGAGAAGATCAAAAGGCAAAGAGCTAAGAAAAATAAAATAAAATTATATATATATATATATATTGATTTGACGTAAAATAAAAAATAATAAAATAAAATAATATTAAATGAGTTTATTTATTTATTAAGAAGTAATAAAAAAGATTAAAAACAAAAGCAAATTAGTAAGTTAGTGGAGGCTGAGGTGTAGAGGACCCACATTGCATGAGGAGAGAACTATTGGGACCACAACAAATGCGGCGAGACGCAGCATTGCAGTACGCCCATTTCCATTGCAACCTCCCACTCCACAACCTCTACTTTCTCCCAATGTTTTTATTTTAATTAATTTATATGTTCTGAAATGATTGTTTTATTAAAATAATAATAATATAAAATATGTGATGCTAATGAAGTGGATCCCACCAACTTCACCAAGATAGGATAAGAACCACGATACCCCTTCAAGTGGGAATGAAAAATAGAAGAAACAAGTGGAAATTGCTTTTATTTTTGAAGAAAAAGTAGAATATAAACTTCTCCTTCTTTTCTTCTCTCTTTTTAAGAGATTCATTTTGTAAATTACATTAAACTCTAATGAAATAACAATAAAGGTTAAAAGATTTATATTAATTATTTTTTTATATTATAAAATATATTATTTAATTTTTTATATTTTATATTTTATAAAAGGTGATGAATTTTATTATCTATCAATTTCAATAATTTTTATATAAAATTTTTACTATATATTCATGTAATAAAAAAAATTATTTTTATTATTTTTTATTAATTTTGTTTTTGATACTATTTATTATTAAATATAATTTATAAATTATTAAATTTTTAATTTTTAAAATAAAATAACTAAATAATTATAAAAATAATAATATAATTAAATAATTTTTATTAACATATATTAATAAATATAATCATATTTATAAAATATATTAAATTAATTACAATTATAATTATAATATATATATATATATAAAGACGTTAAAAGCATAACGATAGTCGTTCTACCTATCATGGGACCCGTAATACAAAAATCCAACCCAAACTTCCCTTTAGATGTAATCTGTCTCCGTTTGTGCCTCTTTCCGTGGCTTCAAAAGCCGTTTCTCTTACTCTCTTTTATCGATTATATCGTACATCGAAGGTCCAAAGCAAATACGATTGTGAAAAGTTGGAATTGAAAAAATAGAAAATTGATTCCATATTTTAAATATTTATGAAAAATTGGAATAATTATTATAATATTATTTTTGGGTTCAATTTATTTTTTTAAAAAAATTATTGATTCTATAAACAGAAGAATCTTTAGAGTTTAGACTTTGTTGACAGCATTTGGCAGAGCTCATTTCTCGATTTTAATTACTAAATACTTTAATTTGAATCGTAATTAATTAAATTTAAAAAAATTGGTTCATATATGATATTAAATTGAAACTGCTTCGAGACGAATCAATGAACTAAATCCAAAAAGTCATACCTGCTATCTCATAAAAACAATGAAGGCATTATTAATCGAACGAAGAAATCCATATACATGTCAAGCTGATGTCAAAACCCAGAATTCTACTTTGTAAGTTTCCTTAAAGGATAATCAAGTATTGTTCTTGTAAGAATCCTCCGATTTAATCTCAATTCTTTGGATTCAAATTAAATCTAAAAAAGAATTTAATGTATCGCCACCTGAATTATGTTCGACTCAAGACAGAAATGTTTCATAAAAATAACGAGTTGAATGAAGAACACAAGGGAAATGTAAAGAGGTTATTAGAATTATTATTGTCACACAGTCATAGCCTCATAACTACATCTCCAAAAATTTCCCAGAAAAAAGAGCATGGACCACCGACTTACTCTCATTTTCCCCTCTATTCAGACAAGAGGGAAATCAAGTGCCGGTCAGCCTCAGAAACTCACCGGAATTTTAATTCCAGATTAAGCTCTTCCCCAATAGATAGAAAATACAAAAAAAAAACATGAGTGTGCATGTTCTACTTAAGCAAAGAGGTTCAAGAGCTTTCGATCTCCTCTATTTGCATACAGATCTGTCAATCCACTCTCAAAACAAGCCGTTGTTGTTACCGACTCTTCGGAATTCATTGAAGGCGATTGCGGCCGCTGAAGATCAGTCTTGAACACCGATGATTTATCTTCAAAAATTGGAGTTAGCCGCAGGTCGAGATCGCCAGCAGTTTTAGGATGATCGTCTGTTCGTTTGCGCTTCGGCGAAGTTCTGCATCGCGAGGTGGAGAATATGGAGTTCGAATTTGGATCTCGAAGGTTCCACATGTCCGTAAAAGTAACCTCCGATGTCTCTTCAGAAACTGGAGACGGAGAACCTCCTATGAAAAGTTCCGGCATCGGCCGCAAAGTACCTCCTCGTAGAACGGTCTCAACCGCTGCTTGACACACGTTCCAGTTTCTCATCCAAAGTAAACCTACGGCTCCGTGGACAGGGTTCACCGTACGACCACACGCTTCAAATAAAAGTGACTGAAACAAAGCTAAAACACATAAAGCAAAACCAAAAAGAAGTCAGAAAACGACAGAAAATCAAAGCGCCGTATGGACTATAGAGAGTGAGAATATATACCAGGGCGTTGAGATTCAGGGACGGCGGAGATAAAGGACATGAGACCAGCACGGCCGAAGAACTTAGCAACAAAGACGGTGGCGTGGCCTTGGGCTTCGGGAGTCTCGATCCACTGCAAACATGGCCGCAAAACACAAGTTTCGCTGCAACCTTTTCGGAGAACACGGCATCCATTGCAACTCATGATGTCTAATCTTCTCAATAGGGTAAGTCTTATTTAACTAATTTCTTTATATTAAGTATTAACGATATGTCCTCAAAACGCAAGAAACAGATTCGCCTTTACATGAACGCCAAGAAATCAGAAACCCAACAATTAATTACTTTGGGTGCAAGGAAGATAATAAATAAGAAAGACTGGAAAGATATGGAAATCAATGGTACTTGATTTGGCGAGGGGAGAGAGGAGGGGGAAATATATAGACAAGTGTGGGAGAGAGAGAGAGTGTGTGTATGTGGGAGGGGTGTGTGGTAAGGTTAACTCTGGGTTTAGGTTTAGTTAAGTTTGGAGAGTGGGAAGTGGAGGGTGGGCGATGTTTTGTTTGAGAAGTGGGTGATGTCTGCGATGTTTTGTGGGTCATGTTAATTGGGATGAGATTCCAAAGTCTGGGGTGCAAGCGGCTCCGTGTTTCCGCGGATGGATGTCTCTCCACCGTTGGATTGTTTTTTTTTCCCATCCCTCGAATTTGATGTTCATGGCTTTCCTTTTACTTTCAATTACTTTTTAGTAAAATATATTTATAATAAAATAGGGTAAACTTATTTATAATATATTATTAATTAAAATCAAATTTATATAATTATATTTAAAAAGAGATAAACTTTAAAAAATAAATATTTATTATGATATTGATGTGAAAACTTATGGTTTATTAATTTTTATTATGTTTTGTTTCACAAATTAGGAATATTTTTTTATTCAATTATTTTCGTAAACAATGTTTAATTTGATTAAAATATTTAAATTATTTATGCATAAAATAAAGTTATAAAAACGTGTTAAGAGTAAGATAATTAAATTATAATTTTATATTTCATGCATATAATTTAAATTTTTGATTAAATTGATAATTTTTTATCATATTAATTGATTAAAATATATTTAAATAATAAAAATAATAAATTAAAACAAAATATTAATAATAATAAGTTAAAAAATTTCTTATAATAATAATTAGTAAATAAATTTCTGAATAATATTAATATAATACATTATTATTTGGAAATTCAATTAACTCATATAATCATATTTAATATTCTTTTTAAAAGTAATATCGTTAGATATCACGGATGATGAAGTGTACTTAACAAGAACTCATATATTTTTTTTGGTTGGTAAAATTTTGATACCTTATTTATAATTAGCATAAATGCATGATTGATAGTATATTTTGAAGATTACATTCAAAGAATGAAAGATCCCGTTCATTCATTTTTAATGAAAATAAATTAAATTAATCGAATTAGAGTTATGGGATTATTCATTATTCCTTTTTTTTTATTAAATTGTAATCAATTTTTAAATAATAAAATTTCATATCTCTATTTATTACTCTATTTCAAATATCATGTAGGTCATTTGTAGAAAAGCTAATAAGAAATGTTTTTAAAGAATGATGAGTGATTTTAGTAATATTTAACGTGGTATTAAAGTTATTGATCTGATTGATGCAATGAGCGATGTTTTTGTCACTAGTTAGTGGCACCTTCTATCATTTAGATACCATGAGTTCATCATCTCCGTCACTACTCAAGGGGATAGTTCTTTGTCGATGTGGGACTAGATATTGATCATTTATTTCGCACATAGAGAAAGACAATCTTTTGTCTCACGATCTAGATTTTGAGATGAAGTTAGATTCGATTTTAACATATGAGTTAATTTTTTATTTCAATGTTATTTTAAAGCAACAATAACATATATAAATAAAAAATCAAAAGTGATTAATTTTGAAATTGTGACATATATAGAATCAATCTCTTAGAGTGATTTTTAATTTTGTATAACATTTATTCCCTTACTTCTTAATATGAGTTATTCCATTTTCCCTAGTATTTGAATGCATGTAGCATTTCTATATTTTAGGACTTTAAGGTAGTAAATACAAAACAAAAATAACAAGTTCTTAAGGTAGTAAATACAAAACAAAAATAACAAGTTCTAAAAGGGTAAAGCCATAATTTATATGCATTTTTATAATAACATCAATTATAATGTGTTATATCAATTTCGTAAAATGACTAAATTATTTAAAATTTATATAATTTGTTTCCACATTCAAACTTTTAAACAACTAAAGTAGTATAATTAATTATACAACTTAGTATTACTATAGTGTGAGCATATAAATTAATTACATTTTTAAAATGAGTGTTTTTAATGATCTTTTTTTGGGTAAAATTTAAGAGAAGAAAAACACCAAGGTATACGTATATTTGAACGTGGTTGAAATTCATATTATTTGCACATTAAAATGTATCTAGATGGACCCACATATCTATGTTCAGTGTATAATTCATTCCTTTTATCTTTCTTTAACCTCAAACTTAGAACCTAACCTTTAAATACTTCCAAGTTCAGAGAAGCTGATACCTCATGTTCATGATCCAAATGGTACCAATTTTTAAGAACTTGATGTATTAAGAACTAGATTCCAAATTCAAGGTTTAGAAAGAACGAAAAGAATAAGTTACACTATGAACATGAATCTATTGGGTCGTCCAAATACCTTTAAATATGCTAGTAATGTCAATTTTAACCCTACTCTAAAAACGTGTGTATTAGTTAATAACATTGACATAAATTTAAAAAAAGAAAAGTAATGACATGGAAATGGCATGCACATGTATTGGAAATACAGTGGCATTATTTTAGGAAGGGATGGAGGGTTTTTATTATGATATTTGCAAGTTGAATGGAAGGATATACTATCTTAGAGTGACTTAATCATTGATGGCCCGGTGTGGCTATCAGGAAACACCAGCATTGTATGCGCTGAGCTGGGACCTCTTTTATTTTATTTTATATTTAGATTAATTAATATTTTTAAATAAATTTTGAGTAGTAAATTAAAATAATATCAAATACTGTTTTACCATAAATTAGATTTGTATTCTTACTTTAATTTTATCATATTTAAATTTGTCATAAAACTCACACATTTAAATGATAGAAAATTTGAAAATTTACTTTCTAATTAGCATGTAGCAAAAAAATAAAATAAAATACTTATCTATTAAAAATTAAAAAATACATGGTACTTATTTTGTGATTGTAAATGAATAATCGCTCTAGTTCATATATTACTTTATTTATATTGTTTTACTTTTAATATTTTAAAAAACATGATATTTAAGTTACGAAAAAGAACTTATAAAAGATTACATATTTAAAAAAACATATATATTTATTTTTAAAATGATTAAAATGAAACTTTATTAATGAAGTGATTATGACATACAATTAAACCATATTTCATTTAAAATAAAATGGGAGATGTATAACATAATATTTATATATTATTTTTATTTACTATGAATATATACTTGTTTAGTAAATTGCTTATGTGTCAGTGTTTCTATATAAAAGTTAGTGAGATATAAATTTATATACTTTATTAATGTTATTAATGAAGCATATATAGATATATAAGTACCATGTTTCATCGTTACAATGGAAGGTGAATTGTATGATATTTATAAGAACAAACTTGTATGACAAGACTACAGATAACATCAGGTTGTAATGGTCAGATTGTTCTACCTAGGTCACCTTACCAGGGTTGGTGTAGATATATGTGAATAATAATAAAAAAAGGTCGTGTTCAACGAGTCGTAGCTCGTAAGACTAACTCACGATCTTTTAGTAGAACTAGATTAATTGTCCCCATAAACTAGGTTGTTATTTATAGGTTAAAGATTACCATCCCGTTATATGATCACCCAAATAAGAGAAGTGATATAAGTTATGCCAACAAGATGGTACTCAACAGTATTAATTGTAAAAAATTCATACACAAATGAAGATAAAAGTGAATATAACTAAAGTCACTTATATTTAATTAGTATCAAAAGGGTAGTAACGTGGCAAGCATGTTATTAATATATATTTTTTATTTTAATTTTTGTCTATTTAATTTATGAAAAATTATTAATTTTTAATCTTATTTTATAAGCTAGATTCGGGGCTGATAACTCATGTTAGTTATGTTATATAATGTTTTGATGGTTTGGGATAAAACTAATTTAAAATAATATTGTATCAGATTCTTTTCTGCTATCATGTTATGTCATTTTTATTCATTTAATAAATAATTACGTGATATTTTATATCATATTAAATACTATAACTTATGTTAGTTATGTTATATGATGTTAGTGATTTCTTCGTGGTTAAAATTAATCCAAAATAATATTATACTGGATTCTTTAGTGTTATTTAATTTTTAATTATTAATTTAATAAATAATTATGTGTTATGTTATATCATGACAAATAATATAAATCATATCGTCTTTAGATCCTATTATTGCTGCTTAATTATTGATATTTATTTATAAAAAAATGATAAATGCACACAAATATATACTCAAATAAAAAACAGTGTTAATACAAATTTAGGTACTTAATATTCTAATTTACTTGTATCACTTATTAGAGGAAAATTGGATAAATAAATATAAAATAAAATTGTAAAAATAACATATAATTTATATAAATTTACATTGGCATGAATCATGATATAACATTAGATGAAATTTTTGAAATTATTTTATCATGTGACACGCTATAAGTAGTGTGAAAATAAATTTATTTTTACTTAATATTTCATTTTTATTCGTATTACATATTTGAAAAAAAATTGATAAATAAATATGAAACAAAATCCTCCCGTCCCTTTTTATGTTAGTTATAGAAATAGTTAAGTTGAAATTGAGTTCAACCATAGTTGTGAACTTAAGAAGATAACAGGCTTTTTTGAAATTTAGGGGGAAAAAACTGGCTTTTTTCAAAAGAAAAAAAAGGAGAAAAATTAAAAAAGAGGAAATAAATTTTAAAATTTATAATAATAAAAAAAAATAATTTAATAACATGAGTTAATTATATCGTATTTAATATTAAATGAATTTAATTGAACGATATTTAATATAAAATGATGTGATAGATTTTTTTTTCAATTGTAAAAATATATGAATTAGTCATAAATAATATTATTTTTATGATTATAAATTTTAATAATATTATTTTTATTATAAAAAACTATAATAAGGAAGAATGATCTGTTGTTTCGTTATTAGTAGCGTGCTATTACCTAAAAGAATCGTAAATAAATCAGTGTTGTTAACAATTATAAAAATAAAACTGAACTTTGTGTAATTCATTCTTTTTATCGCAAGCTTATCGAATAAAATGGTTACTATTGTACTCATTATTTACCGTAAATAAAATAACAATGCTATCTAGCTCTTATATATCAAGAATTTGTCGCCTAAGATTCATCATTCTATTTATTAATTATATATTTATAAATTATACTAAAAATACCATTTAATCTAAAAATGAGAATTTGATACGTAAGATTTTGTAAATTCAATAAAAATTAATTAATTTATAACGTATAAGTCATTACTATTAAGAAAAATTATTAAATTTTCATAAAATTTATAATAATAAAAATATAACTCTAATAGTATTAAATGGTATTGAATTAGTCGATATTCAATATTTAATAGATACTCGTATTCTTAGTTTAATTTGAAATTTTTTTAACGTAAAATTATATAAATTATTATTTTTAGTAGTAAAATATGTTGAATATAAGAAATATTATTTTTATAATTATAAAAATTAAAGATTATATTTTTATTATTTTCTTTTTATATATTATATATCGTAAATTTATAAATTAAATAATGTTTCTAAATAGAAACATATGTCACTACAACTACGTGTTAAGATTAAGATGATGAGTAATACAAAGTTATTATAAAATCCTCGAATATACTGTCCCGTTTATATGTTAGGTGTACAATTACTTGCTAGTTTGGCTTGTAGTTGATTATATGATGTAATTAGTTATACGCATGAGAGTGGTAAGGGATAATACTTTGCACTTACGCTTGACATAATAAAAACTTATGACTGTATTGAGAGTGAATTTCTAAAAATCATAATGAAGAAGTGAAATTGTATTTATTTGATATTAAATGTGTAACAGGTACACGAACTAATGTATATCGATACCCCGTTATGATACAACGAAGTTATAGAGGATGATTTAACAATGACATGGTCCCAACGGGCTCGATAAAGCATACAACCCAACCAAATAATTGTACTTCGTTATTATGCTGCAAGGTCTTAGAGATCAAGACCTAATGAAATTGTAAAATCCCAATGTGACCCAATCTTTCCCCTAAGTATGTAACGATCTGTCTATGTAAACTCTTATGACTACCTATTTTCTACTTATTAATTTATATGTAATGTTTATCAAATCACGTAATTATCATGTATCCAGGTCATTGAGTACATAACCCACAACATACCTAAGATGTTATATATATCCTTTCAATGAGGAGAATACAAGATCTGTTCATTTGTCCATATTTTCTAATTTTTTCTAAAAATTACTAGAATCCCTAACACTTAAAATTATGTCCAAACAATTGACACCGTTTGTAGGAACTCAAATCTTTCTAGTCCATAGTTGGCATTTGAGACTTTCAATCTTAGTCCAAGGAGAATTATCTCATGTTTTAGGGACATTTACTCTACACAAAAAATGAACATGAATGTGTAGCAAGCTGTATGTCACGTCCCGCCCAAACTGCCCCTAAAAATCCAAATGATGGCTGCCTAAAGGATCTAGACACATGGAAAGTGTTGCCTAGAGAAGTCTAGAAAAGGGCTAGAGTTGGACGGACTCAACTCAAGCTTGAAGACCCTAGAATGTTCTAGAGCACGCTGGAGAGTGCTAGAATGGGCTAAAATATTCTAGAACATGCCGGATGGTTCGGGAAGGATGTAGAAGCCGTTGGAAGCTTACGGAACATCCCGGAACGTGCATGAAGGAACTAGACAAACTAGAAGACTCTAGAGTTGGATAGAAGGTCACAGAACCTTGTGGCGTATTGCATACAGGAACTACTCTTGTATGATTACAGAGCTAGAAGGATCTAGAGAAATGTGGCATACTCCTAGGCTTGTTGCCACACTAAAAATAGACCTATTGGTCTTCATTTGTATTCATCCTTGGGAATTCTTAGCATTTGTAACATAAACTCTCTTTAGAGTAATACAAAGCATTCTTTGCAAACTCTTTCTATTCTCTTTGGAGTTACATTTCGGATTCAAAGGCAGGCTTAGTGCAATGGACGGTGCTAAGTGCCGCACAATCGATACTTGAAAGATTAAGGTCGTGACAGTTGGTATCATAGCATTAGGTTGAAGCAATCTTACTCTTGGCATAATGAAGAACGTTGGTTCATCTACACCAAGCGTTGATGTTCCACCTATGGAACATGGACGTGAGGAAACCCGTAAACCATCAAAGGAATCTCGAGCCAGATCGAAAGACATACTTTCTAGCTTGGAAGCACGTGTGGGGAGTGCGTAGGACAGCTTGGGGGAGCTATTTGACCGAGTGGACAACTTAGAGGAGCGTTGCAATGGCTTGGAGGTCGAGGATGTGGAGATCCATGCAGTGGTTAAGATGTCACTCAACGAGCTAGATGGTGGGTGGTGATCTCGTCGAAAGAGAACTCGCAAATGTCTTGCTTAGAGTTGAGGATATGGATGGTGATCTAGCTCTATATAAGCGAGCTATGGCCGCAGGAACTAGCATAACCACCGTAATTGAGACTAAGAGGGTGGATGTTCCCAAGCCCAAGACCTTCAATGGTGATGTGTAATGAGGGGTTTGCACAATTGACACCTTTGAAGATTTCAAAAGAGAGTTCAAGATGCAGTTCTTCCCCGTAAATGCTGAGGAGGAGGCGAGGGGCCGATTGCAACGATTGAAGCAAACAGGTAGCATAAGGGACTATGTGAAGGAGTTCACAACCTTGTTACTAGAAGTCCCCTGAGCCAATCGACAAGGATGCCCTATTCTTATTCATGGACGGTCTCCAATCATGGGCTAATCTCGGAGCTCGAGCAACGTGGTGTCCCGAGACTTGTCTTATCGTAAGCTGGAAAGCTTTATTGACTACTCGCTGAGCAAGGAGAGTCCAAAGGCCTCAGATACAAAGTTTGGTGGAGATAAGAGTAATGGAGGCCATGCCAAAAGTCAGGGTTCCAAAAATCATAAAGGCAGCTCCTCATTCAAGCCACGAGATAAGGGGAAGGAGAAGGAGGATCGGAATGCCTCAAAGCCCTATGTAACGTGCTTCATTTGCGATGGACCGCATTGGGCACGTGAATGTCCGAAGAGGAAGGCCTTGAGTGCCTTAGTTGCTTCCACTCATGACCAGGATGGAAGCGAGTCGGATGCAGGTGCGAAGATGGGTTCTTTGTGCCTACTTGGTGCAATGTAGAGTGCTCAAAGACCACAAGGTTTGATGTATGTGGATTCCACCATCAACGTGGGAAGGTCGCTAAAGCATTGGTCGACACGGGAGCATCTCACAACTTTGTTTCGGTGGAAGAAGCAAAGGGCTCGGCACGAAGGTTGTCAACGGAGAGGGATGCTCTGGGCGATTAACTCGGCGGCCTTCTATTACGTGGAGTCGCTCGAGGAGTTAAGGTCGATCTTAGTCGATCGGCTGAGCGACTTACTATGCCTTTTATGGATGACTTACAGTTGTATTCGGTGGAGTTCTTGAACCAGGTAAGAGCTTTCTTGGTGCCATGCTCAAACTACATGTGTATCATGGATGGTACGAAGGTGTGTGTGGTGCGACGAAAGGACTAGTAAACCCTACATCCAAGCTCTCTCGGCCTTCAATTCGAAGGGATTGAAGAGGGACGAAGAGAGTTACTTGGCCATTTTAAAAGAATACGACGATGAGGAGATCGTCATCAAAGCCAAGCTTGCCAAGTGTAAGTTGTCTTAGATAAGTTCCAAGATGTAATGCGGAAGCATTACTGACCAAACTACCTCCATGAGGAGGTAGACCGTGAAATAGAGTTGGAACCCCGACTGCCACAGCAATGCAGCCCATATCGGATGGAAAACTCAAAGTTGGTAGAATTACGGAAGCAACTCGGCCGAATTGTTGGATGTTGGCCATAAGGCCCTCCAAAGCCCCGTTTGGTGCCCCGGTGCTATTTCAAAGAAGAAGGATGGCTCGTTGCGAATGTGCATCGACTATAGAGCTCTAAATAAGATCACGGTCAAACAAGTATCGGATCCCTCTTATTCTTGATTTGTTTGATCAATTAGGGAGTACAAGATACTTCACAAAAATTGGATCTACGATCGGGATACTACAGTACGCATGCTTAGCGAGGAGATGAGCCCAAGACTACTTGTGTAACCGGTATGGTGCTATGAAGTTCCTTTGTTATGCCATTCGGCCTCACAAATGCACCAACCACCTTCTCGCACTTTGATGAACAAGATTTTCCATCCCTACCTCGACCGGTTCGTGGTAGTATATCTTGACGACATTGTGATCTATGGCTAGGACTGGAAGAACATCTAGAGCATTTGAAGAAGGTGTTTCGAGGTCACGAGGGAAAATGATCTATACGTCAAGAAAGGAGAAATGTTCCTTTGCCCCGAAGATGAGGTATGTTCTAGGCATAGGATAAAGGATGGGAAACTTATGATGGATGGAGCTAAGGTGAAAGCCATCTGAAGAATGAGAACCTCTACCAAGGTTCCCGAGTTAAGATCTTTTCTCGGACTTGTGAACTACTATAGAAGGTTTATCAAGTCCCACTACAAAGAAACAGCCTCACTCACTAACTTGCTCAAAAAGAACAAGGCTTGGGAATGGACAAGTGAATGCCAAGCCTCGTTTGAAGACTTGAAGAAGACCGTTAGTGAAGAACCGGTGCTTTGCCTACCAGACCCTTCCAAGAGCTACGAGCTGCATACAGATGCATCAGATTTTGCCATTGGAGGAGTATTGATGTAGGAAGGGCGTTCGATAGCTTATAAGAGCTGTAAGCTAAATGACATTGAACGCCGCTACACCTTACAAGAGAAGGAAATGACCGCTGTCATTCATTGTCTAAGGGTGTGGCGACACTACTTATTGGGCCCTCATTTTGTTATCATGACGGACAATATTGCAACAAGCTACTTCCAGACTCAAAAAAAGTTGAGTCCCAAGCAAGCTCGATGGTAGGATTTCTTGGCAGAGTTTGACTACAGGTTGGAGTACAAGCCTGGCAAAGCTAATGTGGTAGCTGATGCGTTGAGCCGAAAGACGGAGCTAGCAGCTTTAAGTAGGCCAAGTAGTCCTTTGTTAGAAAGGATCAAAGAAGGGTTAGAGCATGATGCCCTTGCTCAAAACCTCCTTGCCCTCATCAAGGAAGGGAAGACGAGACGATTTTGGCTGAGTGACGGACTACTCTATGCCAAGCAGTCGTATCTTCGTGCCAAAATGGGGAGCTTAAGGAAGAGCTTATCAAGGAATGCCATGATTCCCTTATGGTGCCGGACACCCAGAACGAGCGCGCAGCGTCTTTGATCAAATCCATCTCTTATTGGCACTCGACTTCCGGGATGATGTCGAAGCTTATGTGAAGACTTGCCTTGTATGCCAACAAGACAAGATAAGAAAGCATGCACCTGAGGATTGCTAGAACATTGCCAGCCCCTTCTAGAGACCCGTGGGAGAGTGTCACTATGGATTTCATCACGTGCTTGCAAAAATCGAGGAGGGCTTTGGCGGCAAGATTATTGTGTGGTAATTGATCGCCCAACAAGTATACGACATTCATACTGCCTCGACGGACTACACGGCAGATGAGGACGACACGCTTGTTCCTTAAACATGTTGTGAAGCATTGGGGATTCCATCGATATAGTAAGTGATCGAGACCCACGATTCACGGGGGAAATTTTGGACGGAATTGTTCAGGCATTGGGATCGACTTGAACTTCTCTACAAGCTGGCCTCGAAAGTGATGGACGAGACGGAGCGTGCCAACGCTTTCTTGGAGTTGTATCTCGGTGTACTTTTTGAGTGCCAATCAACGAGATTGGGCAAAGGCTGTTGGATGTAGCCCCGATTTTCGTATAATCTGCAAGAAGCGAGTCCACCGCAAAGAGTCCGCTTTGAGATTGTCATGGGGCGGCAAGAACCCGTGACTCATGCCTTGGCTACGAGTTATGAAGGGAAGAGCCCTACGCTTTCGTGTTTTCAAGGCTGGCGTGGCATGAACAAGCAGAGTTGGCAGGAAACTTATTTGCAAGGCGTCTAAGAAGATGAAGAAATGGGGCGACAAGAAAAGAAGGACGGTTGAATTTCAAGAAGGCGATTTGGTCCTTGTCAAACTATTGCCCCAACAATTCAAGTCCTTGCGGAAGGTTCACGAGGGTTGGTGCGAAAATATGAAGGACCATTTACGGTCCTTAAGAAAGTCGGTGGGTGTCGTATAAGCTACTGACTCCCTAGAAGCTTAAAATATATCACTGTTTTTCATGTAAGCATGCTAAAACCTTACCGTGGAACGAGGATGACATAAGTCGGGAGTATCAAAGAGAGCGCCACACGTGATAACCTCCTTTGACAGGAAGTGGACTCACTTTTGGCGGACCGGCATTGATCCAGACGAAGGGCGTACCAAGTTATAGGGAATACTTGGTCAAATGGAAAACGCCCGGATGTAGAGACAAGTTGGGAACCCGAGGATTCCTTGTGGCAATTCGGAGATGCGATAGAGAGGTTTCAACTTGAAGGGCGCGACGAGGAGTCGTGAACTTGAGTAGGGGGAGGTGTCACGTCCCGCCCAAACCGCCCTAAAAATCCAAATGATGGTTGCCTAAAGGATCTAGACACGTGGAAAGTTCTAGAGTTGCCTAGAGAAGTCTAGAAAGGGCTAGAGTTGGACGGACTCAACTCAAGCTTGAATACCCTAGAATGTTCTAGAGCATGCTGGAGAGTGCTAGAATGGGTTGGAATCTTCTAGAACATGTCCGATGGTTCGGGAAGGATGTAGAAGCCGGCTGAGCTTACGGAACATCCCGGAACGTGCACGAAGGAACTAGACAAACCTAGAAGACTCTAGAGTTGGATAGAAGGTCCTAGAACCTTGTGGCATATTGTACATAGAACTCTCTTGTATATTCTAGAGCTAGAAGGATCTAGAGAAATGTGGCATACTCCTAGGCTTGTTGCCACACTATAAATAGACCTATTGGTCTTCATTTGTATTCATCCTTGGGAATTCTTAGCATTTGTAACATAAACTATCTCTAGAGCAATACAAAGCATTCTTTGCAAACTCTTTCTATTCTCTTTAGAGTTACATTTCGGATTCAAAGGCAGGCTTAGTGCAACGGACGGTGCTAAGTGCCGCACGATCGATACTTGAAAGATTAAGGTCGTGACATGTAGGTCACTATAGTAGGACTATGACGAACTGTGGCTAATGCAGACTGGGAACGAATTGATGTCAGAGTGTTGGTCTAAATCACCCAACCATAAGCTAAGTTAACAAGCGTTGGTCGTTCCTTGCTGGTTATTCTTAGACTCAGGTGAGATACCGAGTAAGACTATGAACATTATACCATGTGAAAAACTTGACCCAATTCATGCGAACAGACTATCTCTTTAATACCAACTAAGTGTGAACTGATAATAGTTTGTAGATCCAACCCAATCACGTATCTTTTCATGAACCCAAGAAACAATCTCCAAGAGATGAATTAAACGCCTGAAGAGATGATGAAATGAGCTAAAGAGAGAAGGGTTGGGCTGGATACATCATAAATTGGGGTTGGACTAGCTGGCCTCGGTTCGAATAGTTGAAAACAAATTGGACTGATATGATTGAACTGCTACATTCTGGGGAAAAATGGACTAGGTCCTGATTGGATTGTGACAAAAAGTAGTGGCGTAATGCTCTTTGTTGAGGTCAAAATGCCACTAACTTCATTCCTAGTTTGTTTCATGCCATTTGTGGATATTTAAGGGTGTTTCCTCTTATACTGATTGCACAACCTAGGGTGCTATGACGACCTAGAAAAATAGGCTAGGGAGATGAATTTATAGGTTATGTGAACTCTCTTGAACGAACTGGGCCTAGATCGGCCCAAGTGAAAACCTCGACTAGATTCATGGAAAACAACATTGTTGTTTTTTCTCTAGTACCATCCTTCAAACTTTTTCAATAACAACAGCTACAAATAGCCCAAAGAGACTGAAGGAACGAGCAAGATATAGAGTTGTAATGATACTATGATCTCTCGAATATGTACAACGTGAAAAAGACGACATGTTTTTTAGATGAGTTTTGATTAACGCAATTCGGGTTATGATAAGAGCTTCTCGAATATATATGGTGTGAGCTTATTTTGTGGATTTGGTTTCAAAATAAACATCATGAACGACCAAAGATCAGCATGCTAAGCAAACAATCTAGTAAGATATGGGCTAGGCTGTGACCCAAAGAAAAGGTATGGTGTTCCTTGTTGGTGTCAAATTGCGACCAATTTTGTTTTCAACTCGTTTCTTGTAGGTTCTTGTTAGTCGTAGGTAGTTCCTTTTTTACTACTTTAACAACTCTATCAACGACCTTCGCTTCCAGTCTCCAATTAATTCTAGTGCAATATAGACAACTTGTGCTAGCCATCTACCATCATTTTACTGTAGATCCACTCAGACTCCTCTGTGGGAAATGAACTGCTCTATCCATTTCTTCCTAGGATTTCTTAGATCCAAGTGTGAGCTAGTAGGTAGATATAATTTTGAGCCTAAGATGAACTGGGTTGTCAATTAGGCCAAGCTCGACTCAAATGAACGAATTGCATTAGTGCGGTCTGTTTATTTGCTTCCTCACACAAAAGTCTAGAAACAAATGGGCTACCTTTATAGTCTAATTGGGTTAACGATCTGTTTGGACTAAAGGATTCTCTTCACTCGATATGATTACAAACATGTCATGGGGTGGTACAATGGGAGACAAGGTATGGATTTGGTGTGAAGTGTTTGGGAAAGCTCGGGTCGTTATGGTTAGATGAAGATGAGTTATGGTTGATGTAGACCTAGATAACCCGAGTTGGACCTAGTGTGAACTAATGAACAGAGCGTAGATTCCTACTCTGAAATAGTCTCCATCATAAATGACCATCAACAAGCAAGTAAAAAGAACGACTTGGGGAGTTACAGGTTAGGTTGGTTCAATTGGTTTGACCTGGGAAGTTGGGTTTGGATAGGTGTATCCGTTGGCATTAACTGTTAGGATTAATATGATAAGGTGATGTGTATCATGTTGGACTAATTCATTCCTAGCATGTTTCTTTTTTTTCTATTAGTAATTTCTACTCCAAAAGCTAGACCTCCTGATACCATTGGTTTCAGTTGCTCAACCTTAACACCATACAACTTGAAAATTAAAAGCATTTGGTCGTAGTAATCTACGAGGTCCATACAACATGATGGATCCATTGAGACAACGAGTTGTTGTAATTGAATAAAGTTAGTTAGAAGGAAAGCAACTTAAGGAATTATGTTTTTGAATTGGAATTGAGAATGGAACTCCAGGATAGACTTGAGCAAGGTTGGGGCTTTGTGATTTTCGAAGCTGGGGATGTTCTAAATATGCCTCCACTGGAAATGGTAGCACCATTGAACTTCTTTATATACAATTCTATACACTTACTACTTTTACACCAGCTCGTGATTTCTGGTTGCTGTGTTACACGTCTGTTATGGAAGCCGGTAGTCTTGGGTCCAGGAAATAACTTGAGATTTTAGTTCACAATTTTCAAGCTTTGACATCAAACAAAAGATATGGTTGGACTTGGTTTGACCTAGAGAAGAAAATACACTAAAGGTGGATGGAATGTCTGCTCTCTTTTTCAAGCATTATAAATTCTTAAAGATGGTAAAAAGGAAGTTCCTTTACTCTGACGGTGACTATATCACCATAACTATGAAGGCGGGGTTTCCAACAAATTAAAGGAAGCTTAGACGCACCAAGCGAGGTGTGTTTATATGATGTGTGAGTTTATTATTACATGTCTTTCTTTATATGATGTAGGGATTGATCTTGGCGAATGAGATAGAGCTTGGTGCACTTCGAGATGTGTAATCTAAGCATCTCGAAAAGAAATGATAAGAAGATCAACACTTCATTGACATATGACAACACTTCGATCTTCAAAAACTATTTAACAAGATATATTAACAAGTTATTTTTAATTCTATGCATTACGATTTGAATTGTTATAAAAAGTCAACATG
The DNA here is from genome assembly GCA_033030585.1 of Hippophae rhamnoides. Lineage (NCBI taxonomy): Eukaryota > Viridiplantae > Streptophyta > Magnoliopsida > Rosales > Elaeagnaceae > Hippophae > Hippophae rhamnoides. Next base: position 32,223,866 of record CM065430.1, read on the forward strand.
TTTTGCTTCTAGCTTGATATTATTTTAGTAACATTTGTTATCTTTTGAAGCTATTTTTTATCTCCTCTATAATTGTATTTTAAATTTGTGTCCTTTTTATTAAATAAATTAGTATTTTATCGTTTAATAAAATAATAAAAATGGAAATTTTTCTGTTCGTTATTAAAAAAAAAATAGAAAAATGCGTAGCTCCGTTTTTACGTTTATGATTTTAATTCACATATATATGTGATCGTTGCCTTATTTTAATTCACAGATATATTATATGTAAGTGAGACATTAGAGTTTTTCAAGTTAATTTCACCAATTTAAATTTAGGAATTCTTTTAAAGTTTTAATTTTAATTCAATATTTTTTTTATAATATTAAAAAATGTCTTTTTAATATTATAAAAAATAAATATATCTTTTTAATATTATAAAAAAATAAATATATTTTAAAAATAAAGACATTAAAGATAATATTAATTAAATTTAATAATCACCCATCATTAACAAACCAAAAATACATTATTACTTAGTCTTAATTCCTGATGACATATTCCGCTTGTTGAAAAGGGTAAAATGAATATTACTGTCTATTTATGAAAAATGGAGAGAAACTAATAATAACAAATTTACATGCTAACCTTTTACATTTATTTCATTAGAATGATTTTTTCATCAAAGTTCACGATTAAAAAATATAACAAAGAACCTTATGATACCCACACAGGTACTTGCAGTCAAGATTTTAAATGTTATATATATATATATATCAATAAAGATACTAAGATATAACTTTTATAAAAAAATTTAAAATATTATCACTATTGACAAAAAATTTTAAAAAAATACGAAAATTATGAAAAATCAAAACAATCAATTACTTATATTTTAAATTAACTTTTTATTTAATACATATATTTTTAAATAAATAAAATATTTATATCAACCAATAAGTTTATCAATTAATTTAAATATTGTATAATAAAATATATATTATTTTTTGCTAAATATCGTAAAATAAGTAGTTAAAATGTTTCAAATAATTAAATAAAATATCTAATTATAATTATTATAAATAAATAAATCTCAACCATATGAAATAAATTTCATTTATTATTTGTTTTTAAAAGCACTCGTATCTATAGCAAATATGTTATAAATAAGGAAAGAAAAAAAAATATTTTCTTATGTAAAAGTGAGAAAAAATTGAATTGAAATAATTGTTCAAAAAAAAAAAGAAAAAAAAGAGAAAAATAAATCAAAAATTGATATTTTTAATATTTTATTAAAAATTCTAACAATATTTTAGTTAGATTTAATAATATTTTAACGACAATATCCAAGATATTTTAGCTAAGAAAAGATGTTTAAATGACGATTAAGTGACATCGATATTTGAACGAAATTCTTAACAATTTCACAACAATTTAACCAAAAGATAATTTCGATATTGGGATGTGTAAAAAATAATATATATTATCGCGACAATATCGATAATATCGTCGACATTTTTGTTCTTGCTTGTAGTGATGTAGAAAAAAATTAGTTAGATGAACAACATTTAAGTTGTGATTCTTTTTATTAATAGTTAGTTAATTTATGAGTTATGATTTAACTTCATAAAGATAGTTTAAGCATGAAAAAAAACTTAAATTTAAGTCTCAATTATATATATGAATAGTATATGCCAACATTTAAGTTGTGATTCTTTTTATTAAGAGCTAGTTAATTTATTAGTTATGATTTAACATCATAAAGATTGTTGAAGCATGGAAAAAACTTAAATTTAAGTCTCAACTATATATATGAATAGTATATGATAACATTTAAGTTGTGATTCTTTTTATTAATAGTTATTTAGTTTATGAGTTATGATTTAACATCATAAAGATTGTTGAAGCATGGAAAAAACTTAAATTTAAGTCTCAATTATATATATGAATAGTATATGATAGTGTAGCGATGAAATTTATATTTTTGTTAAAGAGTAAAAAGATATTTATAAATAAAATTTGTAAATAAATATAAAATTATGAATGTTAAAAATATTAGTCCTTTTAAATAGAGGGATTGATTCTCTTAGTAAATGAATATGGATCGATTTGTAATCAATCCTATTATGAATAAATTTGTAATCAATCCTAATATAGATCGATTTGTAATTGATCTCATTTTAATCCTCATCTTTCTCTCTGTAAAATTAAACACATTAGTTTTTCACAACGGATAGATCCTCTTATAGATGGATTGATCCCCTTAGAAGGATTGATTTGATTTTGTTCTTTGATTGATTGTGTTCTTTTTGTATAACTTTTAAAAATGAGGTCTAAAAAATGGATCGATCCCCACCTTAGATGGATCGATCTCTTTTTACGTTGACATAACTTATTTTTGAAAGATGGATTGAACCCTTTGGAAGGATCGATTTGATTTTGATCTTTGATTGATCGTATTCTTTCTGCATAACTTTTAAAAAGGAGGTCTGAAGAAATGGATCGATCTCCACGTTAGATGGATAGATCTCTTTTTACATTGACATAAATTATTTTTGAGAGGGATCGATCCTGTTATTGAAAGCTGACATATTTTGTATTCTCTAATTCTTTTTTAATCCCAATAAGCAGCCAATTATCTATAGAATTGTGCTATATTATATATGTGACGTTTTGCACTTTGATTTTCTATAAATTCATCGCTCTTCTCTCATAATTATACACAATCACAAAACGTCTTTTAAGAAGCACAAGGTTTTAATAGTTATGTTTTTTTTCTCTCTTTTACTCCTTTCTAATTAGCCTAAACTTCATCTATTCATATATTTTCATATGATTATGTTTGTATAAATCTAAACTTGTCATATTATCATGTATATATAGCTTCTTCTTAATTATGGTCTCGTATATTTTAACCAAATAATTTTGTACGTGATTATAATTATTTGATTTAATTATTAAATTTTAAAAAAGTTATTTTTAATTGAACTTATGCTTAATCTTCTTGTTATAAGATTTATTAATTGATTTGATTTAATGATATATGTTTTAAATTATCTATTTAAGATTATTAATTATTAAATTTGTTATAAAACACACACGAATACTTGTATTTTTTGTACTAATTTTGGTTCTAGATTAATTTGTGAACGACACGTGTCTGATTGGAATGAGTTAATTAAAATGTTGATCTGGATATCACTCACGTTGATCTTGAAAATTGTGAAAATAGGACAATGACTTATAAGTTAAGTATATTAGGCAATATCTTAGGAATGATAACATAAAATCGAGTTTATATTTAAACATTTTGGTTAATTAGGTGATTTGATGAATTATTGGTTTTTCTCTTAGATAATAATTATTACCTAGATTTTTTACACCTAAAAATATTGTGTATTATTTTTAATTTAGATACATTATTATTTACAAATGACCGTAAAATTTATTAGTTTATTTAAGTTATGAAATTATAAACGGTTAAAATTTAAAAATAATCTATTTAGCTATTTTAAGCCTAAGCTTAGTATTAAAACTTTTATTATTAAATAATGGCATTTTTATTAAATTATTATTATAACAATATTACCCAAATAAAAAAAAGAATAACATTGTTCATACTATTTTTTTATTTCAAACAATAAGCGCTTATTAAGGAAGTTGGAGAATTCAACCTTCAAACTTAGATTATAGATTATGCATGTGTTAGATATTATTGTTATAAAGCTCCTTAATTTAAGGAGCAAATTAAGGAGCAAAACATGGAACAAAACAAGGAGTAAAACATGGAGCAAAACATGGAACAAAACAAGGAGTAAAACATGGAGCTTAATTCTAGGAGCAATTCAAGGAACCATTAATTTAAGGAGTAATTCAAGGAGTGAATTTTCCTATAAATAGATGTGTAATTGTAATGAATTAACCATCCAAAGTGTTCATTCCAATTGAGAGAAAAGCTTAGAGAGAAAAGTTTTTTGTGAGAGAAAATTGAGAGTAATTTTCTTGGGTGTAATTGGGTTGTGAGTTGTGAGTGTTGTAAACACCTTGTGTAATTTCTCCCACTTTCGATAAAAAGATGCAGCGGGTCAGGAGAGCGTAAGCAAGATTGGTAGAACCTAGTTATCAAATTTTGTATTATTTTCTATCCTTGCTTTATCATAAATGCGGCTTATCGGGAATTTCGTTATTTCCCACGACAAGCATTGTATCAAAGCTATTGGTAGTGATTCTGTCAATTTTACGAGAAATAGTCGAGGAAACGATCGAGAGGAAGTCGAGATTTTAGTGGGAGCTTGATATGGCCGCGGATGAAGGAAGGGGTGAAACTCGAGAAATTTGATGGCACGGATTTCGGGTTTTGGAAAATGCGAGATAGAGGATTATACGTATCAAAGAAATCTATATCAACCTCTCGGGGAAGAAGCCGGAGGTATGAAGGAAGAAGATTGGAATCTTAGGCAGAATGACACCGGAGTTATTCGATTGACGTTATCCCGTAATGTTGCTTCAACATAGCAAAGGAAAAGACCACGGCAGGTCTTATGGCGAGCTCTCTCAATATGTATGAGAAGCCGTGACCTCCAGACAAAGTGCAACGATGAGCGCTTGTTCAATTTGCGGATGACGGAAGGGCGCATCGGTAGCTCGACATCTCAGTGAACTCGACACGATTACAACCCGAGTTGAGTTCGGTGGAAATTGAATTCGATGAAGAAGTACGAGCATTGATACTTTTGTCTTACCTACGAAAATTTGGAATGCTTCTTGTCCACGGTGTGAGTGGTAGCTCGTGGGAAGCGATAAGTTGAAATTTGACGATGTTCGTGATTTGGTTCTCGGTGAAGAGATCAGAGCGTGAGAGGCAATTGAATCGTCGTGACCTCTTGAGTTTGCATACGAGTCGAAGGAAGAAATTCAACCAAAGGAAATGGACGTGGTAGAGCCCGACTCTGAGGTAGATCGAAAAGACGGAGGTCCGAATCTAGGAATCACAATAATTCACGTGGCTCGAAGACTATCGAGTGTTGGAATTGTGGAAGAGCCGAACCTTCATCGGTGCAAGAATGCACAGAAGAGGACAAACAAGTGAAAGCGAGAGACAAATGTTACTTCCACCTCGGGAGGAGATGATGCATTGATATGCTCTTCTTTGGAGAAGCGAGGAAGAATCTTGGGTGCTTTAGACTACGGGCATCGTTCCATTGCTACTTCCTGAAAGAATTCTTCGAGAAATATGTCCCAGGAAACCTTGGAAAGGTATATCTTGGTGATGATCAACCATGTGCTATTATTGGCAAAGGTGTAGTGAAGATTAAGTTAAACGGATCTGTTTGGGAGGCGAAGGATGTCGGGCGTATTCCCGAGGCCTCGGGAGGAACCCTTAATCTCGGTGGGGCGGATTGGCTAGTGAAGAAAGGCTACCTTCTGATCTTCCGTGGTGATGATTGGAAGATTTCAAGGAGTGATAGCCGGTTGCTCGAGGCAAGAAAAGTGGCACTCTTTGCATGACGTGACACGTTGTTGATCCACAATTGTAGCGAGCGGTAATGAAACACGAACCTGTGGCACCGAGGAGATTAGGCCACGTAGTGAAGGGGATGAAGATTATGCCTTTCCGAAAGGAAAACTTCCGGTCTACGGTCTGTAGAGATGGACATGTGCGGGTGTATACTTGGAAAGCAAAGAGAGTCGGCTTTCGGACAAGTGGTAGAACCCCGAAGAAGGAGAAAAGCTAGAAACATTCACTCGGATGTTTGGGGACCAACGGCCGTCAAAATGCAAATCCGTTGGTGGGAAAGCAATGCTTCGTGACTTTCGTCGATGATCGTTCTCGGAAGGGTATGGGTTTACTTTCTAGAAGCATAAGTACGAAGTATTTGAGGCTTTCGGAAGATGGAAAGCTATGGTGGAAAATGAGACGGGTTTGAAGATCAGCTCGGATCAGATAATGGTGGTGAATATGAAGACAGGATTCAAAAATTTTTGCTATGAAGCGTGGGATCGAGAATGGAAAAAGAGCTTGCCGGGCACGCCTCAGCACAATGGTGTAGGCGGGCGTATGAGAGAACGTTGACGGAAAGAGCCGAAGCATTCGTATACGATCGAGTCTAGAAGCCGGTTCACAGGCGGAAACGATCAACACGGCGAACACTTGATCGGCCGAGGCCAATGCGTTGGAGGCGTAGAATACCGAGAGGAGGTATGGAGGCGAAAAAGAAGGTGAAACTATCACGTCCCTAAAGTTTTTCGGGTGTGTAGCATTTGTGCATATCGGTGATCAAGGTAGGAATAAGCTTGATCCCCAATCCAATGCACGTTAAATCGGTATGGTGAGGATGAGTTTGGCTACCGCGTTTGGGATGACGAAAAGAAGAAAGTTATCAATAGTAGCGAGAGATGTGATTTTCAACGAAAGGGTGATGTATAAGGGGCATGCAAAATAGGCGCCCGATGCCTCGAGGAGCGAGAATGAGTCGGTATTTGCGGTCTGAGATGATGTCCCGAGATACTTCCCCTGACGAGACGGTGTAATAAGTCCTCGACGGAGGAACTTGTTGGACAAACGGTACACTGACGTTCCGGCACGCCTGACCTGCTTTACTCCGGCTCGCGTATTGAGAAGGTCTTCTCGACCTCGTATGCTGCTAACGGAGATCATGAACTATATGTTCTTCTTGTGATGGAGGGGCACGAATGCTATGATGAAGCTTGTCGGACTCGAGATTCAACCAAGTGGGAGCTTGCTATGAAAAGAAGAAATGAAATCTCTCATCTCGACCCGGACATGGGAACTGGTGAGTTACATGGGAAAGAAAGGCAACTTCTGACAAATGGGTGTCTCAGGGTGAAAGAGGGCATGATGGTTCAAAGAGAGATACAAAGCCGCACAGTTGTCGAAGGCTTTCAGCAGAAGGAAGAGTTGATTTCTGGTGACATTTTGCTCCCGTTGTGAAGCTTAATACTATCGAGATCGGTATTGAGCATTGTAGCCATCGAAGATCTTCATCTTGAGCAGTTGGATGTGAAGACTGCATTCCTTCATGGAGATTTAGATGAAGAGATATCATGTACCATCGAGAAGGTTTCTCGAGAAAAGAGGAAGAAGAAGCATGGTGTGCGAGACTTAAGAAGAGTTTGTATGGCACAGAAAGCAAACTCACGAGACAATGAGTACGAAAGTTTGATAACCGTACCTGAGGAAGGTTTCCCGGAAGTGCAATCTTTGACCATTGTTGCTACTTGAGAGATATAGGTCAGTTATATCATTTTACTACTTTATGTTGATGATATATGTTAGTAGCGAGGTTCGGATATGGATGATATCGGAAGATTAGGCATCGGTGTCGAAAGGAGTTTGACATGAAAGACTTGGGTCGACAAAAAGATTCTTGGAATGCAAATCACAGAAATAAGAAGAAAGGATCCTTGCGGTTATCTCGAGCGAGTACGTAATCGTGTTTTGCATAGATTCAACATGAGGCGATGCCAAGCCGGTTAACGCGCCTTGGCTGGTCATTTTTCGCCTATCCGAGGATCGGTCCCCTCGGGACGAGAGGAAGAGAGATTCATGGCTAGGGTTCCTTGCATGCCTCGGCCGTTGGAAGTTTGATGTCTGTGATAGTGCATGCAAGACCGGACATTGGCCGTACGGTGGGAGTTGTTAAGCGGTTATGTCGAATCCGGGGAAAACTCATTGGGAAAGCGATCGAAGTGGATTTTGAGGTATGCGAGGCCTGCAAGAAAAGTGTTTGTACTTTAGTAAAGGAGAGTTAAAAGTACAAGGATACGTAGATGCGGACTTTGGAGGTGAAGTTGATCATGAAAGAAGCACCCATTTGGTTATATATTTCTTGTTGGAACTACGGTACATTGGTTGGATGTCACAAATACGAGAAAATTGTCACTACATCCTTCTGAGTGAAATTTGGTATGTAGCGATGGCGGAAAAGCTAGTAAAGAGATGATATGGCTTGAGGTTTGTTAAGCTGAGTTGGGATTCAAGCAGAGAAGAATGTTACGCATGGTGATAGTCAGTGCATGATACAACTTTGGCGAAGAATTGACATTTCATTACTAGAACCAAACGTATTGAACTTGCGTTATCAACATTCGGTCTACATTAGAAGATGATGTGTTAATACTGGAGAAGATTGAGGAGCAAAAATCACGTGAGATATGTTAACAAAGGTGGTGATTATTGACAAGCGAAGTTGTGCTCGACTTCGGTTGGTGCTACTTAGAATAACAAAGACTAGAAAAAGCTATTTGCATTGATCGAGGTGTGAAAGGCAGTTGAAATCGGTCTTCAAGTGGGGAAAATTGTTAGATATTATTGTTATAAAGCTCCTTAATTTAAGGAGCAAATTAGGAAGCAAAACATGGAACAAAAGCAAGGAGTAAAACGTGGAGCAAAAGCATGGAGCAAAAGCAAGAGTAAAACATGGAGCTTAATTAGGAGCGATTCGAGCAATTAATTTAAGGAGTAATTCGAGGTGAATTTTCACATAAATAGATGTGTAATTGTAATGAATTAACCAATCCAAAGTGTTAAATTCGATTGAGAGAAAAGCTTAGAGAGAAAAGGTTTGTGAGAGAAAATTGAGAGTAATTTCTTGGGTGTAGTGGGTTGTGAGTTGTGAGTGTTGTAAGCCGCTTGTGTAATTTCTCACTTCGATAAAAAAGATCTGCTGAGTCAGGAGGCAATGTGGCAGATTGGCTCAGTTATCGAATTTTGTATTATTTTTACTATCGCTAACTTTATCGTAAATCTGAACATCGGGAATTTGCGTTATTTTAAAAACGGCAATGGGTATAAAACTTTAGCAAATTGGAATTCAATCAACGTCAAAATCATTGAATCGATTTCATCTTAAGGCTGTAAATTCCATTAAACCAAAACATTAGGAATTAGAATAAGATTGTTCATATTTTATCTAATTAAGCTGTAAACCATTAAACCAAAACAGTAGTAACGTAATCTGTCCAAACAAATTGCTAATCTCTCATCGCGGAATAGAAAGATAGAATCGAGGAGCAGAATCTATGCTCTTTACTAATTTAAAAGAAGTTAATTACTATTATTGATCACTAAATTAATAAATATACTATTATATATCACGAATAAAATACAATTTTAACTCACACGTTAATTATAAATTATATCATTTAAATTTTTGTAACATTAAATGTATTTTAAATTAAATATATATAACTTATTCATGTTTATGAGGCTACGTACTTTGGTTCCTCTCTCAAAATGTTCCTTGGGTTGTTCGGAAATATAATTTCTTCGCAATATACTATATTTAATTTTTTATTATTATTTAAAAAATATATTTTCTTTTATGCATTTTATTTTTCCGTGGTTGCTTATATTATGTATTTTATTTTAGGTATTTTGACTCCTATAATTCATTGCATTCCTTCACAAGCCGTCTTTGATTGAATCAGCAACATTGTTTTTTATATTGGCAGAGAAATTAAGCCTTGTCTTTTGAGCAAATTGAATCATTAAGAGTCGGTCAGCTTCTTTAAAAATTACTTTTTTAATTTAATTTTTTAGTTTTTTAAAAATTTATACACTTAAAAATTCAGGCATAACTCTGAATACAAAAATAAACTTGTGAGTTAGAGGGTTGCACAGACTTATAAGCAGTATTGTTGACTTACTCTTAACCAATGTGAGATTTAACATCACATTCAAATCGATTAGAGTTTAGATTTATGAAATATAGACCGATGAGGAGTGAATAAGTTAAGTGTCTAATATTAACTTAGAAATTCAAGCTTAACTTTGAATCTAAAAATAAACTTGTGAGTTAGAGGTTTATCTCTTGACTTATAAGTCACACTGATGGCTCACTTTTAACTAACGTGTGTTTTAATATATACGTTCTGATTAAAGAAAAAATCAATTATAAAATTGATAAAAATAAAATGATAACTGGCGTTATTTAACTGGAAGAAAAAAATATAATATATATATATTATAGATGGTGTATGACATATTGACACGCTTTGCTTACTTGCCAACTTGATGGTAATCAATGTTAGTGTAAACAAGGTGTAGTGTGGGACACTGAATTTAAGCTGCGCGGGTGATGGTTAGAAAGGTGACAAACAAACTCAAATGTCTTACTCTGCGCGGACGTGGAGTGCTTATCCTTTATCCTCCCCTTCAGGTACTGTTGTACTGGGTCACCATCCAAGTTGTAGCAAACTTACTACTACATATAGATTTAATTAGGTTTTGGTACTAATGTTTGTCTTATAATCTGATTGGTTAAAATAAAAAAGATTTCCTTCACCGTGGGAGTCATTATCATAGCTAGGCTTAATAATGTTAAGTTTGCAAAAGAAGTTACGTAACTTGAGACTTGGTTAATAATAATTGAATTATATTATCTTTAATTTATAGATATGGACCGACGTAAGGTGAATTTTAATTCTTGTGGGGTATGTGATTCTCATCATATTGTCTTTGTTCTTATTCCCAGAATCTATGATAATTGTTTTTTTTTGTTTTAATTAATTAATTTTCTCACATATATATTCGTTTTATTATATATAAATATACAAAATCTCACATGAGCCTTGTCGAAGATTAACATGTACATGTATTTCTTTATTCTTTTAAGATCAAATCACTTTCTTCTTCTTCTTTTTTTATTCATGCACGAAGATTAAATAATTTTTTAAGGACTTCTATCATTTGCTTGTTATTAATATAATTATATTTTGAAATTAATGTTTCTTTAATTATTTGATTCATCTAACAATGAATTATGTTATAGGGTTAGTGTTGGGAAATAACGCAAATTTTCGATAAGTCAGATTTATGAGAAAGCAAGAATAGAAAAATAACACACAAATTTGATAACAGAGTTCATTGCGTCTTACTTACGTCTCCGAGCATAACCGAGATCTTTTTTCTTGAAAGGGAGAAATTACACAGGTGTTCTACAGCATGACTATTCAAATACGATAACCCAAGAAAATTACTCTCGATTTTTATACCAAAAACTTTTCTCTCAGCTTTTCTCTCAATTGGAATGAACACTTTGGATGATTAATTCATTACAATTACACATTTATTTATAGGAAAATTCACTCCTTGAATTACTCCTAAATTAATTGGTTCCTTAAATTGCTCCTCAGATTAAGCTCCTTGTTTTGCTCGATGAATTCTTTCCAATGTTTTCTTTCCTTGTTTTCTTTCCATGTTTTACTCCATGTTTTCTTGCTCCGTGTTTGCTCGCGATCAATCTGGCCCGGCTTTTCTAGTCTTTGTTCTTTCTAGCGGACATTGAAGTTGAGCCTGACTTTAGTTTGTCAATAATCATGCCTTTGTTAACATATCTATTTGGATTTTGCTTATTAAATGTTCTCCAAGATAACACATCATCTTCCGATAGAGATCTCATGAAGTGATAACTTGAAGTCAATATGCTTTGTTCTAGAATGAAATCTTGAATTCTTCGCCAAGTGTATTTACCTTTGACTATCACTTATCGCTGGAAACATTCTTCTCTTGTTTGAATTACCATTTCGATTAACAAACTCAAGCCGTATCATCTCTTTACTACTCTGATTCTTTACAATACTCATTTCGTAGTGGATAGAGTGACATTTTCGTATTTGTGACATCCAACTAACAACCGTAGTTACCAACAAAATATATAACCGTTGCTTCTTCTGATCAACTTCACTCAATCTGCGTCTACGTACCGCAGTACTTTTAACTCTCCTTTACTAAAGTGTCTGAAAAAAGCACTTTTACGTGGTGCGCCGTAGATACCTCAAAATCCACTGACCCTTCCCAATGATGAGGTTTTCCACGGATTTGACATAAATCTGCTAACAAGCTCCCAGTGCGTACGGTCTCGTCTGGGACCGTTGCGTCTACATCAAACTTCCAATGGGCCGAGGCATAAGGAACCTTAGCCATGAATTCTCTCTCTTCTTACGTACGGGAATGATCGCCCGGATAAGCGAAAATGGTTGACGGGTGTGCTAAGCGGCTTCGCACGCCGTACGTTGAATCTTTGCAAAACACGATTGATGTACTCTGCACGAGATAAGCTGAGGATCCTTTCTTCTTATTTCTTGTGATTTGCATTCCAAGAATCTTCTTTGATGGACGGAAGTCTTTCATGTCAAATTCCTTTGACAATTGCTTCTTCAACCTTTTAATATCATCCATATCTGAACCTCGCTTATAACGTATCATCAACATAAATTAGTAAAATGATATATTTGGACCTATATCTCTTGAAGTAGCAACAATGAGCATCATTACTTACGGAAACCTTCCTTGTGCGTGGAAAATTTGTCAAATTTTTGTACCATTGTCTCTCGGGGCTTGTTTCGTGCCATACAAACTCTTCTTAAGTCCGCACACCATTCTTCTTCCCAGCACGAGAAACCTTCGGCTAGTACATGTATATCTCTTCATCTAAATCTCCATGAAGGAATGTAGTCTTCCACGTCAATTGTTCAAGATGAAGATCTTCGATGGCTACAATCTTTGTGCGGATCCGATAGTATTAAGCTCATAGCGGAGCAAAAATGTCGGTGTAGTCAACTCCTTCCTTCGTTGAAACCACTTTTGACAACTAGGCGGGCTTTGTATCTCTTGGAACCATTGACTCTCTTTCACCCGTACACCCCGTTTGTTGTGAAGTGCCTTCTTTCCCATGTAGGTAACTTAGCTGGTTCCACGTGTGGTTGGAGATGAGAGATTTCATTTTCTTCTTTCATAGCAAGCTCAGCCTTGTTGGAATCTCGAGTCCGACAAGCTTCGTCATAAAGCATTCGACCAATCTTTGCTTGCGATATAGGACCTTAACGTAGATCTTTTCTTGAAAGGATAAATTACAGGTGTTTACAACACTCACAACCCAATAACACCCAAGAAAATTACTCTCAATTTTCTCTCACAAAAGCTTTTCTCTCAATTGGAATGAACACTTTGGATGATTAATTCATTACAATTACACATCTATTTATAGAAAAATTCACTACTTGAATTACTCCTTAAATTAATGGTTCCTTAAATTGCTCTTTGAATTAAGCTCCTTGCTCTGCTCCATGAATTGCTCCTTGTTTTGCTACTTGTTTTGCTCCATGTTTTACTCCATGTTTTGCTCCATATTTTGCTCCTTAATTTACTCCTTAAATTAAGGAGCTTTATAACAGTTAGAAATTAATTACTACCCCTGTATTATCCATAATATCCTATCGGGTTGAAAATAACTACCATATATATATATGGTTATTAATCAAGTTCATTCATATATTAATATTGTACTGAGATGGAATTAAGTGATGAATGATTAATGAAATTTGATATTAAATAAGTATTACACTGAGTCCAATTTTATGATATTTAGTTTTTAGCTGATATTTATATTTTAAGTACGAAATTTAGTTGTCATTTAGAATTAAATCTAATATTACTACTAAATAGAACTAGCTTCTAATTTGTTCCGTTTGTTAGTATCTTGGATAGATAAATTACAATTTAATTAGAATTAAATTAGTAAAGATGGTCCAAGTCTGTACAAATTCCAAACCTAACCAGATAAGGTTGTAATTAATACTAATCTTGTTGATCCTTGCCCTATATATATATATATATATATATATATATATATATATATATATATATATATATATATATATTTCATTATAATAATCTTCATGCATGTTTCATAATATTTTCAACATAGATTTGTTTATAGAACAACTGCTCTATGTAAGAAATAAGAACAAACAAAAAGCTCAATTTCATCATCATGAAAATATAAGCAAAATCCTTGAGATTCCGATTTGTAGGGTCCTCTTAAAACGCAACTTGGATTACCTTCAAATCAAATCGTTAACAAAATTGTAATAAAACAAAAGTTATACAAATAAATATATTAAAAAAAAAGTTATACAAATAAATATATTAAACAGAAAGTTATAAGAATTGTATAATTATTTACCTAAAATTTTATAGCTTTTGTAATTTATGATAGATTTGTTTTAACCTATTATATAAATCTAATTGTATTAAATTATATTATAGTTATTTTTGTATAATATTTTATAATAATTTATATGATATAATTGAATATAATTTAATGATGAATATTTTTACAAAGTATTTAATTTAATTATTATAATTATTTTACTTATCAAAATAATTTTATTATAAAATTTATTTAAATTAATATTATTTTTTTATATTTTAAAATTAAAAATATTAATTTTAATTTGAGATGAAATAAAATTAAAGACATACACTCATTACGAATTTTAAATTGCTATATAACAGTATAATTTTTATTTTATACAATATGATTTCATTTCACACCAAAACATATAATTGTATAAATATTATTTAGTCAAGATTTTAATATTATATAATAATTAGGATCTTTAATAAAGTGTAACATTAACATGTTTAATTCAACACCAAATTTCTCTTTAAGTTTATGAATACATCTTTTTCATTTTTATTATGTGGTATGTATATGTACTTATAAAAAGGTGTTCTTATTTTATTAGATCAAGTCATAACCTACTCCTTCTACTAGTATACTAGTATATTACTATACTATTATACCATTATACTATTATACTATTATGGGAAGACTAAGTTCTATTTCATAGATTGGATTCTCTTTATTTTATTTTATATATATAATGTTCTTATTTTATTAGATCAAGTCATAACCTATGCCTTTTGTTAGTATATTATTACAGAGAGGTTATATATATATATTCATACCATAAAAACTAATGACATTAATCTCTATAACAACTAAGACATTAATCTCTATAACATCTTAAGACATTAATCTATATAATAGTTAAGACATCAATGATAGCTAATTCAATACTTATACTCAAATTATATATAGATGTTTCATATGTTAACTTGTCTAAAAACTTTAATAATACTCTATTTGAGATTGTTTTGATGAGTATGTTAGCCAACTGATCATTTGAACAAATTTAATTAATTCTACAATATTTTCATCCATTTTTTTCTTTATGAAAAATCAAAGTGTTATCGAGTAGTCTAATTGCAACGAGTGATTTTATAGGAAGACTTGTCAATGCCATTGATAGGTCTACAATTATTAGATCATACTCGATCTTGTTGATCCAAATTAGGCATGTTTCGAGTAACCATGGAACTAGATTTAGATACTCTAAAATCACCTTTTAGGATAGTCATTACTACAAAATGGGCTTTAAAGTCGGTTCGTTGAACCGACTTTAAATTGAGTGACTTAAAATGTAAAGTCGGTTCATCGCGTGAACCAACACTACGTCCTACGTAGATAGCATCGGTTCTACACCGAACTGATTTTAAATTCATTATAAGTCGGTTTTTGGAAAAAACTGACTTTACATAGCGACTTAAATACCTTTTTTGTAGTAATGAGTGTTAGCTACACCATCCAGTCAAACTAAATAGTAACACACATTCAGGTTTGACATTGGGTCTTTAAGTAAGATATCTCATCAAATTGAAACAAAATCCTTATCCAATCAAGCGAGAAATATATGACTCTTAATCATTCAATAGTCTTACGATAGGTATTGACATCGTTTGGGTCCTTCATAACCATTGTATCACAATGGACTAACCCTCTATAATATACAAAAATGATTCTCTCATTTTGTCTTGTAGAAAAGGCCTTTTGATTCAAAGAAAAGACTTGTAATTTTTCCCGTCATCGTAGAATGATTTTGACAGTATAGTCTAAATGTCGTAAGTAGTGGGTAAGTGTTAATAACACCTCATAATTCCTTGATACATAGAATTAATAACCACCATTTTAACTCTCTTGATTTTCAGCATGCCATTTCTCATAATCTTCATCAAATTCTGAAAGAGGCTTGGCCTTTCCACAAATGTATAAGATCTTCTCTCTTTTTGCAATTTTCATTTCCATTAGTTGGGACTAAATTTCTTAATTTGATTCAATAAAGGTGATTTTCTATTAAAAACTCATTCAAACCGAACGATAATCGGAATAGATTTAGCCCTTAAAGACTCAGAATTTGTTTTACTCATTTTTTCTTCATTTTTTGTTCCTTTTTTCTCACTACTTGGGGTAGGAATTAAATCATGTTACATTAATAACAATCATTTCACTACTAACACTCATAAAGCCATCATATTAAAGAGTTACCTCTACTACTAGTCTCATATGTACAAATGGCTTCATTTTGAAAGTACTTATTCTAAAATAAAATGAGCAACGACGTAAGGGAATTTGAGTAGTGGCGATGCAAAGTGCGTGATGAGTACTTTAAAATTGCTATTATTATGTAATTTATTTGCAATTAAATGTTATAAATAGATTTGAATATGCGTAATTTTATTATTATATTAAGCAAATTATTTATTTGGAATCATAAATATTTTCTATTGTTTTTAGGTATTTTTGGCTTCAATTTGATTAAATTAATAATGCTTGAAGATTTGTGTCTCAAAGCACTCATTTGTCACGTCATTACTTGATCACATTGGTTAAACAAATTGGTAATTTTTCTCTTCTTTATATTTATCTTTAATTTATATTTGATATATTGAGGATAATATAGATTTTAAGTTAAAAGTGGAGGAAATTAAATAAATTTTTAATTTTTAATTTTTTTATTAAACTTGTGTTTACATTTATTTGATTATATTTGGTTTATTTATTGGTTTAGGAATAGTTAGGTCTATTTTTAAAATTTTAAAAAATTATCATGCTTTTAATTAATTTTAAGCCGTTGATTGAGTCTTTACATTGTTGGATCGATATCTTAAACATGTCATGAAATATTATGATAATTGAATTTTTTTTTAGTTTGTATTTCATGCTTGAATATTTAGATTGAGATAAACATGAAATTGTTATTTAGGAATCAAATACTGGATACTAGCTAGTGAGAATATTTTGAGCCTATAATATTTTCATTTTGAGTGATAATATTTTTTGTACTCATTTAAACACTCTTTTTATTATTTCGAATTATTAGATGATCTCTATAGATTTTGCATTGAATACGTCAAAAAATGATGCATATCAGATAAACAGACAATTTAAACCTTACTTCAAATTACTTAAGATCTCTTAGATTAGTATATAACAAGTAAGTATCTTTCTCAAGGAGAATTTGAAAACTAACTTTTATTTATTAAAAAGGAAAATTTTGTTTTGTAAAATGAAAATTAAATTTAACAAGTAAATATTAATTAAAATAAAAACAAAATATAAAGATTATGATAAATATTTAAATAAAAGAACGATTAAAGAATCATTCTCCACCACTAGCATGTATTACAAATAAGCAAACTTATATCTTATTCTCCTATTATTTGATTATACCAACTTAGAAAAATTCACAAAAGAAAAGCCTTCACCTATTTTTATAGATTCGTTGAATTAAATAGACTCTTAATGTAACTATTTTTAGTAGATAACATAGAATAAGATCTCTAAATTTAATCTATCAAAAACATTAATTTTTTTAAAAAAGCAAATTGGATCAAGATTAAAGACACAAGTTTGGTTTAATTATATTGAGCATTGATTCTTGTTATAAATAATTTATAACTAATTAAGTAAATTTATCAAACGATTATGTACCCAATCAATTAAATTAATTAACGATGAATTAATTTGATTACTTAATTATACACTTAAATAATCAAATACATTCATACAATAATTAAAACAGAGAGTTAATACATAATAAAAAATAATAATTGAATAGAATATTGTAGATCTTATTAAATATTACAATTTATATCTAGGACTTTGAAATCATCCATAATATATAAAATTAGTTATTCATGACAAACAATAAATTAAGAAAATTATTTATGAAAATAATAAAGAAAAGAAAAGAAATCTTAGGATTTTTTATTTTTAAATATGCTATTTAATTCCTTTAACTGCTTCTTGAATTCTCTTATTCTCAATTGTTGCATCCAACTTAAGGATGTTTATTTTAATCATGGATAATTGAAACTATGGTTATATTTAAATTTTGATGATTTTTTTCCGAAAATAATTGTAATCGTTATGGCATGGAACGGAGATGGTTATTGCTATACCAAAACTATGGTTAATAGAAACTTGACATATATTAATTATATACATATAATTATATAAAAAATATAATTTTAATAATAAAACACACAATATTTTATATAAGTAGATTAAATTTTATTTATTCTTATTTTATATTTTTTATCTTACTTAAAAACATGTGCTAAATAGTTAAAAAATAAAAATTAATGTCAATATTTTAAATAATATAGTAAAATAAGAATTAAATTAATATTTACTTTTTTAAAAATAAATATATTTTTAAATAAATATTAAAAATAAAAAACATAATTAAATTGCGATGAAATTGCTACCGGTTCATAACTAATAGTTAATAATTAAATGTCACCAAAATTAATGCGGGTGATTATGATTATTAAAATAAACGTCCCCACCCATTCCGCACCCATTCATACTTTAGCTTAACTATATGATTTTTGTATTTTTTATGAATATTTTTCTTAATTTTATTATAATTCTCATACTACTTGTATTTTATGAAGTGTTATTTTGTATTTATATAACAAGTTACACGTGATAATGAAAACACAACGTAAAAATTATGCGCTGAGATTTATATATAAGGGTTTCATGTGTCATAACCTAATATTAATAGTGAAGAGGTTTTGGATATTTGTGCTTAGTACATCCATATATATGTTAAGTACATCTACCTATTAAAAAAATCATTAAAAATTTATAAAAATTTCAAAAAAAATCCCAAAAAATCTAAAAAATAAAGAATTTTTTAATAAATATAAAATAAAGAATTTTAGATAATTATAATAATAATATATATATATATAAATATAAATGAATTGATATTAAAAATGTGTATATAATATCATGTATTAGTTAGGATTTTTAAACATCTTATGAAGCAACATATACTTATTTTTATTGTTTAAATTGAATAACTTAAGTGAAAATTTAAAATATATACTTATTTCATTCATATATGACTTCCAAATAAATAAATATATATATACATGGTGGGTTTTTCTATAGCCAATACAAAATATCTAAAATCAAATTACGCATCCATCAAATACATATATGTACATGAATCCATTCTAAAAAAAGAATATAAAAAAATAAAGAGTATAAAAAAAGATAGAAAAATGAACAGTATAACTAAATACTATGATCTAAAAATTCCTAGAGTGGTGAGAATGATTATTTCAAAAGAAATGAAGGAAATACAATTCTCTTAAAGTTATTGCAATTTCATTCATCTTTAAGACATTTACTTAAAATTTTTGCTCGATGATTTTAATTGATGCATGAGAATAGTATGTGATTTCTTTATAAATTTTATCATTTGATTCATTTCATAAATCAATGTTATACACTTTTTGAGTATTTTTTTTCTTTAATCATATGTGACCTTATTATTTCATTTTTTACATAACTTCTATTCGTAGATATCTTTGATTGAGTGTTTAAACCCATAAGATCATTGTCATATTAGAGTAAACAAGTTCAGATTTCCAACATTGAAATTAAATGAGTCAAGATTGATACATTTTTATTATGGGATATGAATTTATGATTTATGACTAATTTTTACAATAAATTATGAATATGTGAGATATTGATCTACCTTAGAATTTAGATTTTGATTATGAACTTAAAATAGGCTTAGACATAATAAGTTCTATTATTTAATTTTTACTTTGTTATTTTTTTCATTTTAGTTTTTACATTTTTACTTTTTATTATTTATTAATTGTTTGATTTTGTTTTGTTATTTGTTTTAGTTTTTGCATTTAGTAGGATGTTTCTGTGTATTATCACTAAAAACGCTCACGAGGCTTAAATGTATCCGTTAAGGCAATTTAAGGATTTAAAGACTTATTACATACGCTAAATGCAATCATATCAATTTATGAAAATGATTTAGGTTAGTTTAATTTATTTATTTTAGTTTATGTTTTTTAGTTTTTTATCGCTTTATTCACTAGAGGTTAGCAAGAAGTTAATTTTGCGTTTTGATGAATACTTAAAAGGTACTATTATTTTATGATTTATATACACTTAAGTATTATAAATAGATTTTAATATGCATGACTTTATTATTATTTAGACCTAACCTATGTGTTCAGAATCAAGGATATCTTCTGTTGTTTTCACATATTTTCTTGAAGATTCATGACTAAAAACACTCATTTGTAACTTAAAAAATTAAATGAATAATACCTGTAAACCTTATATATGATTGAACATGTTATGAGAGGGCAAAAACAATAAGCGAAAATAAGCAACGCAGGTCGTGATATGAAATATAGTGGGCTACAGTGCACTCTTTCCTGTTTAAAGTCCCAATTCATATAGATTGAGCTGAGTTGTATGGAGAATAGTTGTGCCATAGAGTGATCATTTCTGTCTTAAATGAAGGAATCAAAATATAACGTGAGCCACAATGCAAATAAACTTAGGCATGATGCGCGATGATTTTTCCTTCATGATCCACTTTTCTTTCCAAGTTTCAATTATAAATAAATCTTGTTTTTCTTGTTTTCATATATGAGATACATATCAAAAACATACAAAATACTATATAATTTTTAGAGGCATTTGTTGAGTTTTATTTTTCTTAGTTTTTCTATAGTAGTTTTTATTTAATAATAGTATAGATAGATTGTTTTGGAGGTTTTCCATGGTAATTTTGTATTCATTAAAATATTTATTATTTTATATGTTCTCTCTTTTCCCTTTTTCTATTTGAAGATGAAAATATCTCATACTACCTTAACAATTACCATCAATCTCAATCATCATCTCATTCCTACCCTTAATATTGCTTTATTCTTTTGTTGATCAATCAATTTTCACTATTTGTTACAAAACAAATCAAAGATGTATTTTTTAATGAGTATATAGTTAGGTTAACACCAACTTATTTTTAGTACTTATCTCTTCCCCTACTTGCCACAACTATTGACTCATTAATTTTAATCTCATTAACATTTTCATCTTTTCTGATCACCTTATATTCAGTCAAATTTAAGGTGAAAGTAGTTTTAATCGAACATAAAGTGGTTGAAAATGGATAAGGAGGTCAAGAAAATTGAAGAAAATGTGATGATAATAGTCGTGATCATTAGTAGAAATAATGGTTCAAATGAATTAGTGACAACCTAATTTTGTTTAAATAAAATTGTATTTTTTAGATTATTTTTTTTGTAACAATCAGTGAATAATGGTTAGTGGATGAAAACATATGATAGTGTTAAGATATGACAAAGAGAATCGTCAAAATAGTCATGGTTGTTATGATAAATTAAGAGAATGTTTGATTATGCAAAAATGCTTATGATAGAAAAAAATTTCTTCTGAATCAAACAGAAACAAAGTTTACAACATGTGATTTCATGACTCATATGTTATATTATGTTTTTGCTCGTAAAATAACAAATTATATGCTTTTTAAAACCAATTTTTGTTTATATCACACACTTGATGCTTCTACTTCATGGCTGCTACACTACACTTTCTGCTAAACTTGTATCAATTGATGATTAACACCTGCTTTTCATTTCTTCATTCCTGAATCATTTTAAATATATTCAACATTAAAACAAAATCCCAACAGTAGAAAAACATCAAAATCAAAATTGACATTAGAAAGAAAATTTTACAAGATGACTAAATTAAAAAAGAAGAAGCTAATCTACACAAGTAAATATATATGATTTTTTCCAATAGTACAAAAAAAAATCATATTCTCAAATTTATCTTCCAGATTTTGATTAGTCATATTCGACTGAAATAAATACACTATGTAAGTGACTCAGGTGTAATTGTCTTATTCTGAATACCTGCAGTTGGAGACCATTGGAAAAACTATACCATTCTTTGTCATCGAGTATATAGAAACCGCATTACACTAGGGACTATTTTTATTTTGGGTAATTCTTTTTAATTCAAATTGTTGCTTGTCACGAACCCAAAAGGAGAGAATAAATATTTCTTGTTGACAACGAACTTGACAGATTAGAATGGAATAAAGTCTGTTTGATACATGTTTATTTACCATAATTTATGTTATTATTTTAATATATATGATAGTGAATGATAGATTTTAAAAAATAAATTTTATTATTTTAATTAATAATTATCTGTTATATAATTATGATTGTATCATAACTTATAACATAAATAAATTATCAAATACAAATTTCCCAATTGAGGTGTACTGCTACATTTTGTCACGTTGTAAACATGTAACAACTTGAGATATACAATCGAACAAAAAATAATACCCATAAATTTTATAATAATAAAAAATAACATTATAATAAAATTAAATAGGATTCAATTGAATTAGTTTAATATTAAAAGAATTTAAATTATCATAAATTAAATTAAATAATGTCTAATTACACGATATTTCTTATAAAATTATATACATGAAACAATTATGTTGAAGAGATGGATGTCTAAAGAACGCAATCAAAGAGTTGATAATTTTTAGTTTGTTGAACAAAATCATAATAATAATGATAATAAGAATTGAATTCATTGAAAGTAATAATATTATTATTATATTTGTTTGAATAGTATAATCAAAATAATGATAAATATTAAAAAAATTAAAATTATAAATGGAGTAAAATTAAAAAATATATTTTTTAATTTCCAAATGAGATAAAATAAAAAAATTAATAAATAATTATATAAATGTGAGAAAATATAATATTCTAGGGTATTACTAAGGGGTGTAGGATGAATGAAGATTCCTACTATTATTAAAATACTTTACATTCTATTATAGATTAACAATTAAACTAAATATAAAAATATCATGAATGATTCATGTTATTGTCAACCAAACATGACTTAATCATTTGAATTCATGAGTTTCATGTTTCAATTATTATACCTTAAAAGGAAAATGCATATTCAAATGGGAACAAAGAAAGAAGAATTCATTGAAATAATACAAAAAAAACTCTACATATAATAGAGCATTTCTTTATGTCACAATTATAATCAAAATTAATGCAATAGTTTTTAATTAAATATTAGTTACGTGGGTCCAACTATACTTACGAATAATACAGTGCCATATCACTTGTGATTATTAGACAAAATTGGATGTGTAACTTTTGTTGTAATAATTTCCTTATAGCTCATTCATTAAAATATTTTTATAACTAATTTCTTTTTTGTTAGAATTGTTTTGTTTCTTTGTTATTATGAACACCCTATGTGCATCGTGATCATGCCAAGTACATTGATATTTATAGCGGTATTAGTGCTTGTAATACATAGCTGAGATAATATATGATTGAGTAATCCTTTCATACATTGTATAATATTACATCACACTTTTCATTCTAAGCTACTCACTTTGTATTAGAGCTCCAAAGTTCATTAAAAAAATACTCTAATGGTAACACCACAAACTAGTAATGGCTCTCGAAGTTTCAACGTAGTTACTAAGTTTGATCCTTCATCTTCTACCTTTTAAACCATTTTCTCTTCATCGATCATCATTCCATCAACAAACATAAGTTGATCGCACAAACTTAATCTCAGGTTATGAAATGGAGAGAATTATTAATCTCACATCTCCTAATATTACTTCTTAATTTCTCGTCGATCAAATTATTAATCTTGCATTTAGTAATTGGATGAGACTTAATAGAATAATGAAGAGTTGGATCTTTGCATAAATATCATCTAGTGCCTTTGCACATCTAGCTAAACTTGGTACATTTGCTCAATGCTAAAAAGTAGTAGAATGAGCTGACTCTAGATTCTCGCTTGCCTGAGTAATGAACTTGCATCTCCAGTTATAGGGTGTTCGCAAGAACAAATTTACAATTAAAGAGTACCTAATAAGCATTAAATCCATAGCTAATCATCTATCAGTTAATGGTGAGGTTGTGCCTGATCAAGATTTGATCATGTGTATTATTAGAGATTTAGATCCTAATTACTCATATTCATCTCCTATCTCTATGCAATCGGGATCTCTTTCTTTTGATGAGTTTCAAAATCATTTTATTACTCATGAGATAATGCTTGAACATCAAGCTCACTTTTATAATCACAAAAATTTGCTTCAAATAAACCTGGAAAACATGCAAGCTATGTCGCTTAAAACCTAACCCATCAAATTCCTCTTGACCCTTATGGCATTCTAGCTAGAATTTACATGATTTCTTGCTTCAAAACTCACAAAATATTTCTTATCCTAATATAACTTATACCAAAGGCAAGAAACCACCTCAACCTCCAAGACCTCGAGTGCAATGCCTGATATGTAACAAATCTGGTCATACTACTAACAAGTGTTTTTTGTTGCGTGATCTTTTAGTTGGAAAGATAGGTCCACCAACTGCTTTCATGACTGATGCTTCTGTAGTCTCATCATAAGCATTTCTTCCAAATCAATGGTTGCTAAACATTGGTGCAACACATCACTTAATGAGCAACTCAAAAATCTTACATTTTGTGTGTTCATAACAAGTAGTAAAGTTGTCATAGTAGGTAATGAAACATCCTTACTTATTGAGAATCATGGAAATGATGTTGTGTATGTAGATGGAGAGTCATTGTCTCTTAATATTGTTTTTTATACACTAATTATCCTTAGTAACCTAATTTTAGTTCAAAGACTTTGTGCTGATAACAAACTTACTATTGAATTCAATGTTAATTTATTTTATGTTAAAGAGGAACTAACACATAGAATGATACATAAGGGAAATGAACGTGATGGATTGTATTGTTTGGAAGGAGTTACTCTCTTTACAAATCGTTCAAGTTCTGATGGTAATGGTGTCTCATCTCCTTCCTTACCTTTTATACTAGGGTTTATTAATTTTGCTAGTAGTAAAATACATGATGTATGGCATCAAAGACTAGCTTATTTTTCCAGTCATGTTAATAAGTAACACTTCTTCTATATCTCAATTGGAAAAATCACATAAACTCTCATTCTCATCTCATCATGTTAAATTGTCTCATGTAATTGGCTCTCTTTATATGGATGTGTAGACATCTCTTGCTATGGCCATAACTTGTACAAACTATTTATTGCTCATAGTCGCATGATTATAGTTGATTTATGTAGATTTACTTTCTCAATGCCAAGAGCCAAGTTGAATCTATCTTTCAATTGTTCAATTGTTCAAAAACTGACGGTAGTGGGGAATTTATTTTCCTCACAAAAAAATGGCAATCACATGGCCTTCCTCATTGAGTCACATATCCATATATCTCTAATCATAATGGTATAGTCGAGTGTTGATATAGAAGAGTAGTAGAAAAAAGATTTAATCTTAAACAAGCCTCTCTACTTATAGCATTATGGGTTTATGCCGTTAGGACATCTATCTTCACTATTAACGAATTGCTTTCTAAAGTCTTGAACTACCAAATACCTTATCAACTAATTTATGGTATAATGCCAAACTATGCATTTCTCAAGGATTTTGACTCTTTTTGTTTTCCCTACACAAAAAGCTACAACAAGCATAAATATAAATCACATTCTATACATTGTGTGTTCTTAGGTTATGCACCATAAAAGCATAGATCTATGTGCCTTGACCTTATTAATGACAGGTTTATACTTCTAGGCATGTCACTTTCAACGAGGAAGAGTATCCCTACCTATCTTTTACCAAAGCATCTAACACTAGTCCATCTTTGATGGATAGCTTCCATTTACTTATGATTGTTTTAACCCCTTTACTCTTCACAGTCTCCCACTAACTCTGTCAACCCCTTTTTATCTTCACCCATGACTAACATGTCACTATTTGAGGCAACTATCATTCGTATCCTTGCTCATGTTCAATCTTCATCACCAACCTTAGAAATAATGAATCCTTCTTATAGGAATGCTTCTATTTCTCCATCCCTTTCCTAGCAAGATCGTATTTTGGTCTCATAAACTGATATGAATAATGTTACTAGTTTGTCTCTTCATTAGGTTGATACACTCACTAACATTTATCTAATGGTTACAAGATCAAAGGGTGGTATTGCCAAGCTCAAATGATTTGCTTTCATTATTTCCATCCTGCTTAAGTCATCTAGCTATAAAAAGGCAACATGCATCCCTGAATGAGAACCTGCCATGAAAATTGAGTTTGATGCTTTTGTTCACCACAATAATTAGATTGTTCTTAAACCAAAAAGATTGTAAACCGATATCATCCAAATGGCTTTACAAATTCAAATTGAAAAGTGATTGCTCACTTAACAAATACAAATCTAGGGTGGTAGCAAAAGGCTACAAACAAAAGTATGGTATTGACTAATCATAAACCTTTTATCTAGTGGTCAACCCTTAAACTATTAGGGTTGTTCTTACTCTAGCATTATTGGGCTCTCCAATAATTGGATATTGACAATGTCTTTTTGAATAAGGATTTGGAAGAAGAAATTTATATGTATCAGCCTACAAGAGTTTGTTGATACCTCTTCTCTTAACTTGGTTTGCAAGCTCATTAAGGCACTCTATGAAATCAAAAAAGCTCATAGGACTTAGTTTTATAAACTATTTTTCTTACTACTTAAGTTGGGTTTTCAATAATCAAAGGTTGACATGTCAATGTTCATTCAACATGAAACACATAGAGTTTTCATACTCTTAGTCTATATGGATGATATCATCCATATAGGAAGTGATGTTGCATACTTGGGAGAACTCACTTTGTTATTTAATGATTACTTTACACTAAAAGACTTGGGTGATCTCAAGTTTTTCTTAAGGATTCAAATAACTCGAGGAGGTGATTATATTCATCTTAACTAGCGAAAGTATACTTTTTACTTATTAATAAGTTGTATGAAATCTTCTAATTACTTGAAAGAGTGTTAGTTCCTTACTATCCAGATATGATGACACTTTGATTAAGAGTGTTATTGAGTATAAAAGTTTGTGGTGGCTCTAAAACATCATATGTTCACCAAACTTGATATTGCATGCTAAGTGAATAAACTTTGACAATTCTTGCATGATCCAACATATACTTACTAGGTTGCACTCAAATCTGTCCTTAAGTATCTCAAAGACACCTTATCCTATGACCCAATATTGTAAAAGTTAGATACATTTGGTTTCACTGGCTTCTCTAATTGTGATTAGGCGAGTTGTAGTGATTACAAACGCAATATAGGTGCCTATTACATGTTTTTTTGGGAACAATCTTGTTGCTTGGTATTCTAGTAAGTAGAAAGTAATAACATGTTTAATTGTTGAGGTTGAATATTATGCTTTAGTGTTGACTTCTTCAAAAATGATTTGGTTGCAGCTACTTTTCAAAGAATCAAAGAATAGCATGTTGAATTTTTTTGGGTTATAATTGTTTTGTTTCCCCACTATCATGAACACCCTATATGCATAGTGAGTGTTCAAGCTAAATACATTGTTATATAAAATGGTGCTAATGCTTGTAATACATAATTGAGATAATATACAATTAAGTAATCACATTATACATTATATAGTGTTACATGGCATCTCTTCTTCTTAGTTGTTCACTAATGATAAATACAATTTTTCAATATAATATATGTTATATCCATGTTGCTCTATTTAAAACGAAAATCGTCATACAACTTGAATGAGAGTAAAAAGGTGAATTATCACTAGCTAGCTTTTTCTTAAATCTTACCGTAGATGAAATGTTTAAAAGATATGCACACAAATCATTTTAGAATACATAGTGACCTTATATATATTTAGATATATCTTAATGCAAAATAGTTATCCATATCTACTTCATGTGATCAACTCCTCTATATTTTCTACAGGTTGCAATTCAACTACTTGGAGCATTTTCACTGTTAGCCTCAATTTTGTCCATATTTCACCGCTCCAAGTTGTCTAAGAACAATTGGAACAATATATTCTGTCATTATTTTTAGAAGTTGTTTCTTAATATGTATTAATTGTTAATGAAAAATTAAAAAAATAATATAAAAAATTATGTTTTTTTTGGGGCCGGTGTGATAATTGCTTTCCTTATTTTTTATTAGGCCTATGTCATATAATTCTTCAAATCCTTGGCCTTGGAATGCACCCTATAAATCTGCACCGAATTTCCATTGTGGTGGCTCTTATGCATTTAGGCCAGGCATAAATATTTACATTCCTGTTAAATCTTGGATTTTACACTTTTTCATTTCTTTTGGTTAATTTATCTTTTGAAACAAATAATTAATTAATTGTATTGGTCGAATCAAAGGATTGAAAAATTGTTTATAATATCAAAATTGTCACCATATATCAAGATTTTAGGGAATTTGACATTAATATTTTATATATATCTTGTTTGATAAAAATGTGATAGCGTTTTGATATCAATCATTATCGAAAACTATCAATTTAAAGTTATTTTTTTGTTAAAATATTATGAATATTATCGTGATCTTGTTGAAAAATATCGGTAGATGTCGTTTCTTATTAATATTTTTTTAAAAATAATTTATCTTTAAATTTATCTATTTATAATTTTTGTACAGTAAATCAAAACATTATTTTTTTAAATTTAAGATAATATTTTGTATTTTTTCTCATAAATTGTTTTATGTCTACATCATTATCACCTTTGCTCTCCTAGTCTTACATATAGTGTTTTCATAATTAAAATTATACTATGTAAAGTAGATTTATTCATTATGTTTGAAATAACACATGAAAAATGAGAACGTGTGAGTGGTTATTATACTAAATTCACCATTAAAATAAACTTTATATTTTGATTTTTAATAAAAATATTTATTTTATTTTATTTAAAAGTAATTATTTTTAGTATCTTTTTTAGTAATTTATTTTATAAAAATATTTGTGATTTTTTTATACAGTATAGTTTGTAAGAATATTTTAATGCAATAATTAAAATTAATTTATTTCATACACTAATCAATTATGTCACATTAAAAATTGTCCTTTCTTCTACATTTTAATAAAATCTTAGAATAAATTTTATATGTCTATTTTTTACATTCATTTGTATTAATATAAATTATGTATTTAATTAGAGATTATAAAGATTTTGCATGTTTGTAATATGAGGTTTAATCGAAGGTAAATAAATGTTTATATTTATACTCAAATCCACACCTTAATGTGTGCTACGTGTGCCTTTGCCATGTTTGAATACTTTGACAGGGATAAGGGTCTTGCCAAGTAAACATTCTTAAAACCCTCCAAAATCTTTAACCCTGTTATTAAGTTTATAAACAATTGATTTTTTAATTGTTATGTTTAAGTTTAATAAAGGGTATAACGGTTATTGAATAAGTTTAAATAAAAGTAAAATAAAATTAAATTAAAAACAAACCTTAAGCATTGGAGTAAATTGTGTCGTAATTCTAGGATTTTTTTTCGGTAAGAAGTTGTCTAATTCTAGGATGATAATATTGTTTTTTATTTGAAATAATAAGAAAAATATATATTTGAGAAAGAAAATTTTAATATAGTTATTGAAGTTGTAAGATGTATTATCGGTATAACATAAAT
Organism: Hippophae rhamnoides; assembly: GCA_033030585.1. Lineage (NCBI taxonomy): Eukaryota > Viridiplantae > Streptophyta > Magnoliopsida > Rosales > Elaeagnaceae > Hippophae > Hippophae rhamnoides. Next base: position 32,253,441 of record CM065430.1, read on the forward strand.
AAATTTTAAATATTTATTGCTCATTTAATTTTTTTTTTCGAAAAAGCCATTTATTCTCATGTGTAATTTAAATTTCAATAAACTTTTAAAGAAGGTAATGTTGCTCCTAATAAATAACCACTAAACTTTTGCAAACTTTAAATATAAAATAATATAAAATTATAATATTATTAAAAATTATAAATAAATTATTGTACTTATCTTTAATATATTTCAACTTTTGATAAAAATGTTACAAACTTCTATATAATAACAAAATAAAGTTACATGGTTGAATCTTTATAATAACATTTATAATCCATTAAAATTTATAAGTTTAATAAATTAAAAAAAAACATTAGATAATTTTAAAAAATATATAAAAAATTATTATATCTACATTTTTTACAAATTTTAATTTTTAAAAGAATTTATAATCGATATTTTTACAAATATTAGCTTATATGTGCACTTATCACGTATATATAAATTTCAAAAATTGTGATTTGAGTAATTTGTATATATTTTTAAAGTATATTTTAATTGGTTAATTTGTAAAGGTTATCATTAATTTTTTTCTTTTTAGAAAAAAGATCCCCATCTTCCTTATTATAAATAAATAATACAATTCAAATTATTTAATTTTTTTTTAAAAATATATATAACCGACCCAAACACAATTAATATAATTCAAGCTAGACACATAATTTCATGGTAAAAGTGATTTTTTATATTATCTTGAAAATGGGTTTAGGTCCTCTCTTTATAATTGAAAATAATTAATGAGAATATATTCAATGTTTACTATATATTGGAAAAAAATTACGTGATACTAAATGCATTAAACAATAGCCATATTTATTTTGTCTAAGCATGCACTATTTATTTTAATTGAAGTAAAGCATTAACATTATTATTTTTACGCTGAGACGAATTAATTATTTTAATTAAAGAGAAAAAAATAGGAAAAAGGAGAAAAAAAAGGGGGGAAAAGGAGAAGAGAAGACTTTTGCCCCGTCAACAGCGATTTGATGGCGAAAAGGCCTTTCTTATTGTATTTTGGGTAAATTTAGTGGAGTAATTTTATTGAGAAAATAAATAAAGTACTGGTATATTTACATTTCGGTTAAATTAATTTAATTTTTTTAGGTACTGAGTTAATCTTTTTTATTTAAATATTTAAAAATGCTTTTGAGCTCCACTTCTTTACATTTTTCTATAATATTAACTCATTTATAAAAAAATATTGAATCTAGATGTAGAAAACTTTTCCATAAGATTTGATAATTTTATTATATTTTAAGACATATCAAAATTGGAATTAATAATATTACATTAATAATTTTATATAAAATAATAATTTTTTGATATTAATTTAAGTTTCATTATTTTATTAAAAATATAATAAAAAATTAATAGTTTTAACTTATCAAATTTTTAATTTAATAATATTATATTAATAATTTTATATAAGATAATAATTTTTAATATTAACTTAAAATTTGATTAATTTATTACAAGTGGTCATAAATGTTAATAAAGGAGGAAAATAAAAAATATTTATTTTATAAAATAGAGAAAGGGGAGAGAAGAGATGGAGATAAAAGAAAAATTTATTATTAATTTAAAAATAATTTATATTAATTTAACTCAAAATTATAAGATAAAATAAATATATTTTAATAATTACGCGTAAATTCAGTAAAGTAAATTATCCAAACCCTTTGTTATTCACCACCGTCTCTCATTCTCACCATTATCATCAACCCAATCTTCTCCTTTTCTCTCACTTCTGCACCCAAACACCCTTCTCTTTTTCTCCCTCCTCCACCCTAACTCTCTCTCCTTCCCACCACCAATCTTTACCGCTTTATCTTACCATCCTCCGTCGCATTGGTGACCTCGATTCCTTGCTTCAACAAGCAACAGCGCCAACCCACAAAAGCCTCTCAACCTCGGCTTGAGCCTCTACCAGTTTTCTCCGAAACCCTGGCGCAGAAGATCGGAAAATGCATTCGCCGCCCAGGCGCACCTTCCAAGGCTAGGGTTTACGCCGATGTCAACGTGATCCGTCCCAAAGACTACTGGGACTATGAGTCCCTCACTGTTCAATGGGGGTTAGAGCTTTAAACCCTTTAAATTTATCTTTTCTTTTCTTTTCTTTTTTTCTTCTTGCTTGGGAGTTTAGGAATACTAGAAAAAATTGACGAAAATAATTATTCAACTTTTATTCATTTCTTATATTATTTCTTGTCGATTGTAAATTGAATTGTACTTCATTGAATTTGTTATTGTTTGTGGTGATTTAGGGAGCAAGATGATTATGAAGTGGTGAGGAAGGTAGGGAGGGGGAAATACAGTGAGGTGTTCGAGGGAGTTCACTGCACCGACAATGAGAAATGTGTCATCAAGATTCTCAAGCCCGTCAAGAAGAAAAAAGTTAGTGATTGTATTATTTTTTCCTTGTTTAACAATTCGTACATTGTCATGTTCATAAAAACACTGTGTTTTGAAATCTTAATTTCATAAAGCTTTATTTTTATGTTGGCCAAAATGTGCGTCTCTTTTTCTTTAGTTTGTGGAGTAGTAGAAGGAAATTGTGTAGGTACGAAGATGAATGATCTTCGTCATTGGACTCTTGACCTAAACTTACTGATTAGTTTGTCCCATGTTGTTACACTACAAGTCTGGAATGGGAACATAGAACTTTAGGATATGTTTGTAAGGAAACCTTGCCTCTTGCTTCACAATCGTGTACTATGACGTTATTTTCAGATAATTGGTAGGTAATGTTTCATCTTTCATGAATTGTTTTTCATATTGGGTGAATAGATTTTTCATGGCTGAACTTTGAACTTTATTGTAAAAATTTGACCGAACTTAAAATTGTTAAAGAATATGATTAGATTTACAGGTTGTTACACTAATACCATTTTTGTTAGCTCTGTTACCAATATGATGGAAATGTGTCGCGTATTTGCGACGGAACTAACAATATTTTTCATCAGATTTGTAATGGAGCTAAAAGTAATGGTATTAGTGTAATAACCTGTAAATTTAATGGGTTTTTTTATTACAAATATAAGTTTGGTGGTCATTTTGCAACAAATACCAGAATTCGATGGGAAGAAATTATATTTACCCTTTCATAGATGGCCTTTATTTTGCATCACAAGTCACAACTAGAAGGTTTGCTCATCAACAGAGAGTGCTGTTTGTTTATCACATTTTTAGTATCATAGTCATTGCATTAACTTGGAAGATGAATTTTTTTTGTGAAAATTGAAGATTTTCAATAATCTTGTTGTGTAACTAAAAGTAAGTTGAAGTTATGATTTTTTATTCTTCAGTAATCAGCTAGCTATGATGGTTGTTTCTCGAATTCTAATATATTTTACTTAACATGTTAATGGAACTTCTGCCCAGGCTGAGAATTTTTTTGGCATGATCCTTTTTCTGCTATGTTTATTGAGGGAATAGCAGTACTGCAAAATAATGTTTGGGCTATTAATGTTTCAGCAACTCACCATGGATCAGTATTTTATTCCTATAAATGTTAAGAATCTTACGTGCAGACTCAATTTAATATTTGGTACTAAATGCAGATTAAGAGAGAAATCAAAATACTTCAAAATCTCTGCGGCGGGCCAAATATTGTGAAGTTGCTTGATATTGTTAGAGACCAGCAATCAAAGACTCCAAGTCTAATATTTGAACATGTGAATAATACAGATTTCAAAGTGCTTTATCCAACACTCTTTGACTATGATATACGATTTTACATATATGAACTCTTGAAGGCAGGTTCTGTCCTCTCTTTCATTCTACCAATAAAATAGTGACATGAGTGTCCTTTCTCATATGTGTAAATAGATTATGCATATTTTTAAAAAGAAAAAAACCAATATTTACTTTTTGGTCATGGGATCAACATGTGCTATGGACATATTCCAATACGTATGAATTGTTTCTGTGATCTGTAACCATTTAAATTTTTTTACTTCATTGCCAACTGAATTGCAGCTTGAGTAATTTAGTATCATACTCATTTGTTTGTCCAAGTAATAAATGCCCGGTAAACATTTAAAATGCTAACTTTTTGTTATGGTTCACTATTCGTAGGCTTTGGATTATTGTCATTCACAAGGTATCATGCATCGTGATGTAAAGCCCCATAATGTGATGATTGATCACGAGCAGCGTAAGCTTCGGCTCATAGATTGGGGATTGGCTGAGTTTTATCATCCTGGCAAAGAATACAATGTCCGTGTTGCTTCAAGGTCATCTTCTTTTATTTTATTTTTTGTTTTTATGTCCTAGAGAATTTATGCTTACATGTATTATCCTGGCTTTAAAATTATATCTTTTAACTGTTGCTTTTGCCGCACCAATTGATCCCCTGTTGTAATGTCATGACATTAATTTGTCAGGTACTCCCACTTGGATTTGAGCATGTGGGTTCATTTAATCACGTTTCCTACTAGCAAAAAACTGATTGTGAATTCCTAATATAGTGGCGAGTTCACATTTAAATTTTATTAGGTTAGTACAATACTACTCGTGTAGAGCATGTCACAGAAATCATGCTTATTCTGAGCTTATAATATTGATTTTATACTTGGTTTGTCGAATATAACATTTTAAGCTTTTATATGTGCATTAACTTTTTCGGTTTTCATTTTTCCTCACTCCAACTTGCATTGGCAGATATTTCAAAGGTCCTGAGCTTCTTGTTGATTTACAAGATTATGATTACTCTTTAGATATGTGGAGCCTGGGCTGTATGTTTGCTGGAATGGTGAGCATTGACTTTTACATTTTATTTCTCTATCTAGGAAGACGATGTACTAATTTTCTCTCATTGCAGAGATAAGTTTAGGTCAATAGTTTTCCACATTACATGTCCTGTATGGTGTCATATTGTGTGTTCGGCAATTCATGTAACCTAAGATTGGATCCCTCATGATATACGTTTTTAAAATTGTTATGGATCTTTCTCTTCTTGAATTGTGTGTTATGGTTCTATCTCTTGAATGGGTTATCAGTCGAATAAGGTCAGATTTTCTTTATCATGCCAGACAGACAATGCATATTGATCTGCTTGCCTATTCGTCCATGGGTGATGGATGGCAAGGGGGTTCAAAATTGATGTGATGACTTCTTTTGATGCTTATTCATAAGGCTTGTTCTCTACAGATATTTCGTAAGGAGCCATTCTTTTATGGGCATGATAATCATGATCAACTAGTCAAGATAGCAAAGGTAATGCTAATTTATTATGAGTGTAATACTTTCTATTTTCCGTTTTCAATTTCGAGGTCATATGGTAGTACAATGAGGTTTATGGAATTTTTTTTGGGATTTGGTTTCCAAAAGACTTCGAAGAAGTTAAGATCTTTCTGTTGGAACAGGTAATTGGGACAGATGAATTGAATGCTTATCTGAGCAAGTATAGCATAGAACTGGATCCACATCTTGCAGCCCTGGTTGGGAGGTATGTATTATCCTAGCTCTCTATAGTTCCATTGCGACCAGGAACTTTATTTATGTGCATTTGATATTCTGCTAATTTAGGCATGGCCGGAAGCCTTGGACAAAATTCATTAATCCTGAAAATCAGCATTTGGCAGTGCCTGAGGTAAGATTCTTGTTGAAGAAACGCCTAGCATTTTGATAATATATTTGTGTAGTAACTGCTTTGTAATTTAAAACTTAATTGTGGCTCTTGTCTTTAAAGGCGATTGATTTTGTAGACAAGTTGCTACGATATGATCACCAGGAAAGGCCAACTGCAAAAGAAGCAATGGTATGCTTTTATGAAACTATGTAATGGACACTTTTGCGTGTAGTCCGTTGGCATATCTTTGGATTTTGGGGGAGATACAGAAGTTCTCATCATATTTTCTAATGTATCTTCTCGGTAGTTGGTATCTCTCATTTGATAATGTTAAGTTCGTGGAGATGAAGGGCATCAACTATCTAGTTTATTACCGGTGATAAGTGCATGTCTCACAAGTTGATCTCATTTGTATATGAATAGGAGCTTTCATAATCCAGTTTTTCATTTTTGTTACTGCTATTGCTTGCCATAATTTGAGTGATCTGACCTCCTCTTCTTCTTCTTCTTCTTCTTTTTCCCTTTTTCCTGGGTTTCTTTTTATAATGCAGGCTCATCCTTTCTTTTACCCAATTCGAAATGCCGAAAGCAGTAGGTCTCACACACAATAACCCGAGTTAAAGTGGCATCTCGTGTACCTTCTTTGTCCGAGTGTATCTCTCTAGTCTGATGGTTTTTGTTGTCTTTTGATTTTGGGGTTCTGTGGTGGTTGGGAGAGTCACTTGACTTGGTTCCCTTCAACCTTTTTTCAATACAAGTTCTGTAAACTTGAATAATTCTGTTACTGTGCCTTTATTTTTTTGGGGGTTAAAATCTATTGTTGTGCCTTTGCTTGTGAAAATATTGATTCGCTTCTTTAGTCATTTTTTTTATATTTTTTTATAATTTTATCCTTCGCTTCTTTAAAGTTGATTTCCCAACTATTATTGGAAAATATTCTGCCATATATTATTGTATTGGGTGCTATTAGACTACTTTTAAGAGGAAGGTAGGGATGTAAATTTAGCTTTATTCGATCAAAGTTGAATGACTTGGTTTGATTTGACTCAGTTTGACGTTGGAATAAGTTTGGTCTGGTTCTACTAGAATGATTCTAGGGTTGTATTTAAGGTCAAATAATTATTTAAGAATTCAGCTCCAACCTGGCCTAGTTAAAATTTTATAAAATATATGTATTTTTGAATATTATGTATCATTGTTTTTTTAATTTTTTTTATCATTTAAACTTGAATATTGACTTGAGTTAATTTAAAGTTCAAGAAGTGAGGCTTGCATTTATCCCAAATGTTAATAGTGTTGGGTTTTGCGTTTTGTACTTAAATTGAAAGTCATCTGGTCCAACTCGAAAACATACATAGGTCTAATAATACCCTCTTGAGTCGACCTGAAGCTAAAATTTTTATATATACTCTAGCTTGATTTGCTTGAATTTACATCCTTGGAGAATTGTGGATCTTGCTGCATCTACTTTGAATGGGGGAGGTAGGCTCGACCTACTATTCTGTTGTGTTGCGGCATATGTGTGTGTATATATATATATATATATCATCACGCTTTCAAATGGAGTCATATCGTACTAGGTCAGATTAAGATTCAATGAAGAAAAGTGGGCTGAGTCTTACTAGGCCTATTTCAAAAAGGTTGTTTTGTCTCAATTTTCTATTTTCTCTCGTAAAAAGATGTCTGGAAACTCATTGATCCTCAGATAATCTTATGACATGATTAGGCTTCAAAGGAAAGCATTCTTGAGTCGATGTGGTGGTATTTTTCTAAATATTGGATTTGTTTAATTCTTATAGAATTATACAAAAGATCAAAGTAATTTATTAAAAGTTGTTGCGAAATTAAATCTCTTCAAAACTGAAAAAATTTAACAATATTTTTATACAGTTATAACTTCTTTATCAATATAGTTCTATATATACTATGCATCTAATTGAAGTTATTGGTTGTTTATTACATAAACTCTAACTTTTATATCATGTTAAAAGATGTTTGAAAACTAACTCTTTTAAAATTTAGGTTATTATGAGAAGAAACAATTATACTTTTATCATTCAAGTTAAACACTTATAATTCAACTATTTGAGTTAAAAGGTTTGAATAAAAGACCTAAAACTCTCCTAACATGTTCAAATTTATTAAAAAAAAATTCTCTCAAAAAATTAATATAATGAGATAATAATAAACATTACTTTTATAATAATCTATATGTCAAAATTGGACCTCAACTCAAATACAAGATAATCTAACAAGCTTTTACTTTAGATTTTGTTATCATCGGTATCAAAACACCACTTAACAAATCAAACTCCATTATTTCAAAATCTTACGTTTTTATGTTACAAAATATATATATATAGGATTTTTATACGTGCAAAAAAATATATATATCTATTACGTTATACAGGAAAAAAAAAATATATATAATAAAGAGAGATTAAAAATAAAATTTTATTTATAAAATCGTAGGGGTATCCTTTGCAATTAGAAAAGAATTTTTTTTAATAAAAGAAAAGAAAAAGTTTTTGATTTAATATTCTTTAGTAATTGACTCAAGAAGAAGACATACAAATTATTGAGGAAACGAGTTTCCGACGAATTTGACTTTAAAAGTCATTGAGCTTCCCATCTTACCTAATAAACCACTAAAATAAATTTTTTCTTCTGTTCTTTAATAATGAAACCCAAAAAAATTAAAAAGGTAAAGCTTTCACTCACTCAAATCTTTACGTAGCCTTTTTTGATAGAGGTAGCTTTCTTAAGGGAACATTTTTGATTATTTTTCAAGTTAAATTTTGAAGGTGGACTTGAAGAATGAGCTTTCACACTTTGATATCGTACTTAACTACCAATTAATAATACCAATAAATTTAGTTTAATGGTGTTTAATAAGAAAAAAAAATTCCAAAAGTTGCCTAATAATATAAGTTTAACGACCTGCTTGCCTAATTTGAACTTTAATACTCAATTGATGATTACCTATTTAAATAATCAATCTTGTCCACAAGTAAATTGTAAATTGAAAATTTTTGAGTTTTATATTTTACATTAACAAGATGGATAGAGAGAAAATATGAATGAAGATACAAACTTCCAAAAGAAAAAAAATATTATTGTATTTTGAGCATCACCTAGCTCGATGAATACTTTTTCAGGGTTTTATGGAAAACTTTTTTGAAAAATAATTCAAATATATATTTCTTACTCATATTCGTTAAAACGAGTTTTTATTTAACGACACGAAATTTTAAATATGTATAAGCTTTTAAGATTCGAATATAATTAAGAGTACCTGAAAAATGAGTTTATAAAATAAAATAAAATTATTTATTTCCACCATTTTAAGTATGCAAAGACAATAAATCTAGACGGTTAATTCGGCAATTTCTCTGAAATATATACTAATATTTCCATCAATTAATATTCAGTTACGAGAAAAATATAGTTTGTAAAGTCTAACTACTTGTCATATTTTAGAAAAAGTATTTACTAATTAAAAATCAATACTTTCTGTTAAGTCCCACATTGGTTAAGAGTAAAGCAACAATGTTCCTTATAAGTCTGGGCAATCCTCTAACTCACAAGCTGGCTTTTGGGTTCAGAGTTAGGCCTGGGTTTCTAACATGGTATCAGAGCTAGGCTCTTAGCTTCCTCGTACTCCCATCGGCCCTCGTGCCGTAAATCCAGACCGTGCCGTAAATCCGGACTCTAGCCGATGTGGAGGGGGGATGTTAAGTCCCACATTGGCTAAGAGTAAAGCAACAATCCTCCTTATAAGTCTGGGCAATCCTCTAACTCAATGGAGACATAACTGAGGAAGTTTATATGAAACCTCCTCCTGGATACACTCATTCACCTCATCAAGTATGCAGACTTCGTCGTGCTCTCTATGGCCTCAAACAAGCTCCTCGAGCTTGGTTTATGCCAAATTGACTCTACTTACCGACTTTGGTTTCACTTCCGTTCTTATGACTCCGTCTCTTTATTCGGAAGACTCCCATTTGGTGTAACACTTCTACTCGCTTTATGTAGATGATATGATCATAACCGGAATGACTCACAATGGAATTATTGATCTCAGCGGTTTGAGTCATCAATTTGAAATGAAAGACCTTGGTCGTCTCCACTACTTCTTGGGCCTAGAAATCTCATATGATTCTCGAGGATATTATCTCTCAGCAAAGTACTCTTACGATATTCTTAATCGGTGGCACTTCGATTGTAAAGCTGCATCAACACCTCTGAAACCAATGTCAAACTTACTCCATTAGATGGTACTATTCTCTCGGATGCCACGTTATACGAACCAGTAGTGCGACCTTGTTTATCTCACGATCGCTCGTCCCGACATTGCTCTTTGTTCATCCGGTTAGTCAATTCATGTATGCACTCGCCTACCCATTATCTTTGCGATTCTTCGCATTCTTCGCTACATCAAAACCTTATGTTTCACGGTCTCCATTTCTCCAACAAGTCTAATCTTCTTCTTTCCGCCTACTACGATCTTGATTGGGCCAGGTGACCCAACCGATCGTCGCTCTACCACCGGATATTGTTTCTTTCTTGGAAACTCTCTTATATCTTGGCGAAGCGAAAACAATCTCTCACTTCTCGATCCAAAGACTTTGAATATCGTGCTCTTCGACACTCGAGAACTTCTTTGGCTCAGTTGGTTACTTGGCGATATGGGTGTTCTCCAATCAAGCTATGACTATCCTATATTGTGACAATCAGTCTATTCAGATTGCTCACAATAATGTATTTCATGAGCGAACAAAACATATCGAGAGTGATTGTCATTTTGTTCGTCAACATGTTCTTCAAGACCTTTGTTTGTCTCAAATCAATATCCTCCACAGATCAAAACGGTGACATCTTCACCAAATCTCATCTACCAGGTAGATTTCAAGAATTAGTTTCCAAACTCAAGTTGATTGTTTCTCTTCCTCCTTGAGTTTGAGGGGGGATGTTAAGTTATATTTGATATTGTAATTTACTTCATTTGTACTACACTTGTATTATTTCACTTGTACTACACTTCCACTATTTCACTTGTACTACACTTCCACTATTTCACTTGTACTACATTTGTACTACACTTCCACTATTTCACTTGTACTACACTTGTTACAATCCTATAAATAGGGTTCTCTATGTACATTCTAAATACACCAATACAACATTAAATCATTCTTTCTTCTTATCTCTCTATACTCTTCACATGGTATCGGTGAGCTCTTAGCTTCCTCAGACTCATTGACCCTCGTCAAATCCGGATCGTCTTAGTAAATCCGAACTCTAGCCGATGTGGAGGGGGGATGTTAAGTCACACATTGGCTAAGAGTAAAGCAACAATGCTCCTTATAAGTCTGGGCAATCCTCTAACTCATAAGCTGGCTTTTGGGTTCAGAGTTAGGCTTGGGTTTCTAAGACTTTCTACCTATTCTATCTTACCGTTAGATTATTCAAATTTAATGATAAATATTTAATTATATATTTTTTAAATTTTTACTTAATTTTAAAAGATATTAACTAATTTTCCTTTTTCCTTTTTCCTTTTTCCATTGAAAGGAATTGTTTTCTTTATTTATAGAAAAAACGAGCTATAAGATTTAAACTATACTCATATCATTTAGCAAGAATTATTTTATATTACACTCTGTGTAGTATCTTATTTTACTGGTCCAGCTACCTTTTTATTATAATTGGTAATTGCTTGAAATATATTTTAGAGATTTTAATAATATTGAAAAAAAAGGAAAAAGAAAATCATATTTTACCGTTTTAGTTAAAATTTTATATAGAGTTACAGTTACTTATCAATTTCATAACTTAATGTTCTTCTTTCGTGATTAAATTATCATAATTTTAAAAATTGAATGATTTTTGTATCACTTGAATAAATTAGGGACGGAGTAAGAGTTTATTAATAATATAGAATTTATGAAAAAAAAAAAAAAGCCTAGTTAGTAGCGTTACTTTATTTGGTAATAATATTAATATTTGATTAACCGGACCATCCTTATTTCCAGCTAGAAGTTACAGAAAGAAGTCACATGTGAAAACCACTTGAATATGTTGCGACATATCATCCACATTAATTTCTTGTTGCAACCATTTCTTTCCACCTCCCCGTTCCCATGAATCATATGATCTTTTATTTTTATTTGTAAAAACCCCATGAATCTTAACAACCTATTTCTCAATCTCCTTTCATGACCAATCTAATTTTATAAAAATTACACATCATCATGTAAAGATATTATCTTTTTTTAATATTTTATAAAATATTAGTACGTATTTTTTTTATTATCCCAAAACGAATTATATTAATTGATTTTTTTTATATAAAATCTAAAAAGAATATCCAACTATATTTTATAAGAGACATGATAATATTTGAATGAGATCTATATATAATGTCAAATTACTTATTATATATTTTAAAATAGGTGATTACATGGAGTATTAATTCAATAATAATAATGAATAATAATAATGAATAATAACTTTTATATCATAATTATAATTTACTTTATATTTTTTCATTAATTAAATACGTAATATTAATTATTTATAAATTTAAGATAAATAAATTTGTAGGTAATAAAATATTTTAAAAAAATATTATTTAGTTTTTACCGCTAATTAAGCGCTGTGATTGCAGGTCACTGCCATTGGTGTCAATGGTCCCCACATCAAAAGTCAAATTATCTCAAAATGTAACATTTCATTCAATAAAAATGGAAAAAAACTGAGTTGAGTAACACGATTCGAGAAGAGTAAGGAAATGCCTTAATCAAAGTTAATTTTTAAGAGGTATAACATGACAAGAAACAGTATGATTATGGTATTATAATTAAGAACTAATTGTTCATATTTAAGTTTAATGGGGGCATATTATTATGTTTTACGACATAATTAACATATCTAATATTATAAAAAAAAAAGGGGAGACGAGGAAGCAACTACCTCTTATACCCACTAGAGTTTGCCTCTAGTATTATATTATACATTATAATTCACTACCATGCAAGCCAAAATAATAATAATAATAATAATAATAATAATAATAAAACTCCACCATATTCATTCAGCTACTAAAAGCCAAATCTCCTATCAATTTCAAAAAAAGCAAAAACCCAAAAGAAGAATCCTAGCGGCCTCCAAAAGTTTTCATAAAAACAACACTACCCCATTATTATTATTATTATTATTATTATTATTATTATTATTATTATTATTATTATTATTATTATTATTATTATATGTATGCTACTTTCATGTCGATAATATCAAAATATAAGTCCAATATATTGCTTGCTACTTTCTTTAAATGGTTAAAAAGACATTTTTATCCTCCTTTATAGAAGAGTCCATTGTAACAATCAGAGATTCTCTTTGCCAACGACACTCGATTAGAAAGATATGTACTATATGATCCACATTTCATAATAATAATAATAATAATAATAATAATAATATACTTTTATAGTAAAAAGTTTGAACTTAGAAACAAATTTTAATGGATATTCTGATTCAAATCCAACCGTAGCACATCACAAAATATTACATACATAAAAAAAAATGATCTTCACAAAAATATTACATATAAAAAAAAAAACGTATCCATAACAACGTTATATCACCTAACACTCTACATAAACTGTAGAGCACATCAACTGTACTAATAACCCAATCATGGTGATTGGTTTATAGATAAAAAGCAAGCAAAAATCGCATAAACACAAAAGCATCAAAATAAGGCTGCGTTTGGCTACACTATATTATAAGAGGAGGATCTAAAAAGACATCCATTTACAAAAGTTAATACATTGAGAAAAAAAAAAGTTAGGATTAGGATATTCCCCTATTAAAATCTAAAGTGCAAAAATTAAAACCCATATCTTCTCTCCCCATATATTTTCTCCCACCTCTCAAAACCGTTTATCCTACGGGAATATAAATATTAAAATAACTAAATTAAACGAAAAAGAAAGTTGCAAAACTAAAAATATATATTTAAAAAAAAAAGGAGAGAATATTAATTATTTTCCTCTCTATCGTAGTGTTACGTTTGAGAAGTAATTTTTAAATTCAAAACTCTCTGGGGTCGACAAAAAGGGACAAGCCAGGAGCTGACTTCGTCCAGTCACCGACAGAGCCGTCACTGTAGTCTTCACTGAGCCTCTTAATACACCACAAGTCTTCAGCGCAGGATAGCCTCTTCCAATGGGGTATTCCAAACCTCAGCGGTTCGCTACTTGACACCTCCGTTGCCACCACTTCACTACCACGCTCTTTGGCCAAGTTATGCGCATAACTACAAAGCCCTTTAACCATCTTCATTGCGCTTGGTCCTTCCCCTCCGAGCCCATACATAAAGTGAAGACCAAACGGTCTAAAAACTTCGGGTATTGAAGGCAATTGGAGCCAAGGTAAAGCCCGATCCAATACCCGACTAGCTTTCGCCAACGCTCGCTTTGTCAATGACGCGCCTCTTACCTCGAGTGTGAACACGTCCTTACAATTCCACACACTGAGTACGGCCCACGACTCGGGTGGGGTAGACAAGAACACATCCGAACCGGGCCACGACTCCGCAAAATAAGAATCCTTTGGTACAGCGACAAATGTACCGAGACTAAGTTTGTTGTTGAGGACCGAGTCAATATCGCGAGGAAAAAACTCGGTAGTTGAGAAACGTTTTCGGTACAGTTTTTCCGCGTCTGAAGGAGAGAGTTTGATAATGGTGATCCGAGAAGATATCTTGATTCGGTGAGCATAAACCGGGTTCACAAGTATTGTAGGTGTACGGAACTTCGAATAGCCACATTTATCGGTGAAAAGCTCAACGGAAGCTTGGTTATCATTTTCAGTAGCTATGTAAGAATACTCAGCACCATTATCTCTGAACCAATCCTCCATTCTTCGTACCAAGTTTAACCCTATTCCCATCCTCCTATACCCACGAAGAACAGAGTAAATATCAGTACAATACTCATCATTGCTACAATAAATCCGTACTCTATAACCGAAAAGAAAAAAAAATCATGGGTTTTGTTAATAAAGACCCAATCATTAATGGGTATCTTTTAGTTTCTCAACATTTTTAACATAATGGAATAACTTGAAAGGTTCATTTTTGGGTAAAAGTTAATATATTTAAATTAAACGATTAATTAATTATGAACAAGTTAATTAAGCACCTATGAGAAGGAGAGACCCGGAGGCCTAAAATATAAGCAACTTTGCAATAAACAGGGACCGGTTTGATTGAAGTTGTTTCACTGTTGTTCTTTGCATTTCTAGATAGCTTTTTGCCGCATGTAACAATTTTAATGCAACCTCTGATCATGCCCACTATTTCTTTATCTTCACCCATTTCAGCCACCTGTGTGTGTGGATTAACATGAAAGACATGTTAGACAATAAAACTAGCAAGTGGTTTTTCACTGTTCCAATTTAGTGATTGGTTAGTAACATATAAGAAGTACCCACGTTATGGTTTTTTTGAAATCTTTTAATGATAAAGTTGATGGGAAATAAAAGATTTAAAGATAAAGAAGAGTAGTGGGAAGAAGAGGAAGAGTTATAAAGAAGAAAGAAACAAAGGTAAAAGGGACAAAATTAAAGACACTTGAAAGGACATGTTCTATAGTGTTATAGAATAATGACTTTAATTACCAGCATGAGAAAAGCAGGTGAGTTACGGACTCTGCAAATTGGGTCACCCAAAAGGTCGGTAAAAAGAGAGAGTTCACCGCTTGGTCCAACCTCACACCTCCTTTCTACATCTTCAACACCCAAACGATCTTTGTTTGGATTGAACTCTCTTACCAAAATTACTCTATCTTCTGTTACCATTTTTCACCCCCCTTCCTTTAGTAAACAAAGAAGAACAAGAAGAGGCTATTATAAACTTCAATAAGCTGAGAGGACAAAAACCCAGTTCGTTTTGAAGCTGAAGAAGTGAAAGTGAGGGGACTATTTATACAGCAGATGATTAGGGGAGGTCTTATCTTTTTTTCTATCGCAGCTTTTTCAAGGCCGCAAACTAGACTGAATAACGTGTGTTATAAGCAAGAAAAGTGCTAAAAGGCTTAGGCTTCGAAATTTGAGAAACTTAGATGACAGAGGTCTTATAGGTCACAACTATGAAGGAAAAAAATCGAAAAATGAAAAAAAAGCAAAAAAAGAAAAAAGAAAATGGAGAATCGAATAAAAAGAAAATGAGTTATATAAATAGAAGAAAATCATAAATGAATTTCAGAAAAGTGGGATGGTTGGTTTGAGGCTATTAATCTTCCACTTGTTTCTTCTTTGCCTTTGGTTGATGACGATGAGTGGATCATCATTGCAGAGAAACAAGTGCTCTTATGGATCCTTTAAATAACTGATTTTTGGGCTTTCCACTCTTCTCGTCCCTCTCTCTCTAGAATCCACTACTTTTCTTTTTTTCTTTTCCCTTGACTCTATTTTCTCTGTTTATTTAATCCAGTGCTTTTCTTCTTTTATGCTTTATCTTGTCGTGTGTGAGCCAAAATTCATATTAATTATTCTTGAAATTAAGTGGATATATGAATTTAATTGGGTTAAATTAGTGCTATAAATTAAAAGTTAAATAAAATTCAATTATAATTTTCATTTAAATTATATGGGAAGAAACATATCAAATATGCTTGATTTTCTTATTTATATATATTTCATGAATTTTATCTATTTTAAATATCAAATAAAATTATAATATTTTGAAATTTTGTTATTTTTGAATTGAAATATAATTCTGAGAAAAATGATCCCAAGCATTTTGTTATATATAAATTATTTTTTTTTCAAATTTTTTTAATTAATGTAATTTCAAATTAATTAAATAAATAATTTTTATTACAATTACATAATCTAATCATATTCAATTGCATTAAAAAACCTACTTTAATTTCCATTATGATACTAAACCTATAGTTTTCTCTGTTCTCTGCCATTTGTTCACTGAAGTAGAAAACACCGATTACGATTGAATAAAAGAATTAAATGAAAGTAGTAAAGTAAATTTAAAAATTAAGAATTAAAACGATTGATTTTACGGGCAAAGAATGAAAAAATAGAAATGGCGGCTGTGGCTGCGCAGTCTTGTGGGTGGGGGTGTTGTTGCCGTTCTACTCTTTTGAGTTTTAATCATTTTACTTCTGAAGAAGGAGGCGTTGCCATCATGACCCCATTTGTAATCATTACATTTTTTCTTCTCTCTCTCTCTCTCTTATCTGCCCTCCACCGTTGATCAGCATGATATGTATTTAAAAGCCATGATCATTCTATTCATCATAATCATGATCATCTTATTCTTATATATACTGAAAAATGCGAACCAAGGAATTTATGTACACAACATTATTATTATTATTATTATTATTATTATTATTATTATTATTATTATTATTATTATTATTATTATTATTATTATTATGTCAAGTCTTATCTGAAAAAATAATCAATTATTTTATTTTTAAAAAGTAATAAGGTTATATATAAGTACTGTATGTTAAAAAATAAATGCAAATTTGTTAGTGGGCCTATTTTAGAACCATTTTTATAATATTATAATAATATTTATATTTTTATAGATATTTGAAACTTACCTTACAAATTTTAAATTGTCATGAGATTTATATTACTCTTATTTTATAAAAATATCAAGTGTTGGGTAATATATTTTATCTTTTAAATTGTATATAATTTATATATTTAATTAATTTTATTATATATATATATATATAATTGTTTTAAATGTTATAAAAAAATATGCATATTATATTTTTATATTATAAAATAATTAAAATTAAATTATATTTAAGAAGTAAATTATTCTATACAATTTAACCACTATTTTATTGTCGGCATGTTACGTATGTATTTTGTTCTTTTATCGATGATATAAGCATTTACTTTGCTAACGGATGTTTGGTGCTAGTGGAAACGTGGCTAATATGAAACCGTTTGTTTATGGAGACAACAACTCCCACGATTTTTGGCCGTCGATTGTATTGCTCTCAAAAGTTGCTTTCCTTTTCGAGAAATTATTGGTTAATATTAAATTACGTGATAATAAAATATTTTAGGTTAATAAAAACATGGTTAGTATACTTTTTAAAAAAATAATTATTTACTAAACAATTAAGAAATAATATAATATAATTAATAATAAATAATATAACTTCTTTTTCACCCTGGCCTTTTCAATTTATGACTTACGAGTATCATCATTTTGTCATCAAATTGTGGATGGTTAAGATTTTTATTTAATATGAATTTATTATTATTTATTTTTAATTAAAAAATATTATATATCTTATTATATTTAAAAATTTATTATAAAACACGTGTCCTCCTTCAAGAATAAACACATCCGCTCTATGGCCACCATTGTCACAAATCAAAAATCTAGGTATTTACCTACACGAAAATAATTTTAATTGAATAGTCTAATAGAACAAATATTACAATCATACCTATCTAATGTCGAGTTCGGATTCATATTTTATATAAAATAAATTTTTAATTTATGTATTAATTATATTATTATTTTTTATTTTAAATAATAGTTAAAAATAAAAATTTATAACATATATTAAAAAACTATGATTTATTTAGTATGTTTGAAGTTTAAAAATTACTACACTTGTTTTTTTTAGTAAAAATTAGTTTTTTAATATACTAATATAATTTATTTATTTTTAATTTATAAAATATAATAATTATTTAAATTATTCTTAATCTAAAATTAAAAAACTACTATAATTTAAGTTTTAAAACATACATAAAATGTGGGTATTAAAAATTTATATATCTAATTAACGTTAATAATGGTTATTATTTTCACACATTAACTTTTAATTTTAGATTATATTGATTAACAAATTATTTTTACTATAAAATATAGCTTTTTATTAATTATTATTAAATGATGATATTTTTCTTCATAAAAAAATAATAACTATATTGAATAATTATACGAAAAAGTTTACGAGATATACAATTGTAAATAAAATAATAATAATAATTTATCTTATATTAAAAATATCGATTATGTACAATTATAATTGGACTTTAAATAAGTTTAAATTATGTTTATAATAGTTTTTAAATTTTTTATACAACTGAATCAATATATTTATAAATGAGACTTAATCTATAAAACTTTGTATATTAAAATAAGTTTTATATTATTCATGTATAACTCGTTTTCACTCTTGTAAATATTTCTATTAATCCTATGCATTTATTATTCATATTTTATTTATGTTATTATGTGTATAAATTTTTGTATTATATATGTATGTTTGTATTATAACATCAGGAGAAAAATATGATGATATTGAATAACATAGAACAAGTAATTTTCTGCTATTAATTAATATTTTATTTTTCATTTTTTTATTATTTAAACTATTTGTTAAATAGATTTTTTTCCTGTTATTATTTAGTGATCGAATACATGTTTTAATTTAAGTATAATAGAAAATTAGTAAAATTTGTATAAAAAAATTTAAAAATTTAAAATCGGTTCACGCGTTGAATCGACTTTAAATTTTAAGTCATTTAATTTAAAGTCGATTTTTAATAAATTTTAATACCCCTTTTTGTAATAGTGATATCGATTTATTTTTAATAATATAATTTATATTTAATAGAAATATGATGATTTAGTATTTTTAATTTTATGTAAAAATCAATATTTACATCTTATGTTTTGTTAATTTTAAGAAATTGATTTTTTCAATAGTAATTTATATATTCACCTACTCATAAATACTAATATTTATAAGTGGGTTTAACCTTGTGATCTCTTCGCATCTATAATAAATATATATTATTTTACAACAAATCAATGGGCGCCTGTCCTAGCACTAATTTGCATAGAGTTAAGGACTATATATATATATATATATATATATATATATATATATATTTGATATTATTTTTACAATTTTTTTATATTATATAATGTATTATTGTTATTTAAAATATAAATTGTTATTAAATTATCAATGAGTGTAAAAATTAAACTAGTCGATGCAAAATACAGATAATAATTAACTAGAGAGAAATTTTGTCTTTTTCACCTCTTATTATTTCCTCCCAAATGTGTTAGTAATTTAGCATGAAAAACCACCACCAATAATTACTCTGAGGTGATGTGGATATTTAACGATGGAATGATACCGTATGAAGAACATTTTGGGTAACATATTATCAAAATATAAATCCATATTGATATAAGATAGTTTTATTTAATATAATAATATTAAAATATATTTTAAAATAAAATAAAAATAATATTTTATATAATTTTATTATAACAATAATTAGATCATATCAAAAATTTCATATGTAATTTATTGTAAAGTTTTATTAATGACATTTTATATTTTTATAAAAATAAAAAATTTAAATAAATATATGTCCATACTTTTTAATAATATTTTATTTACAATAATAAAATAATAATAATAATAATAATAATAATCGTTTAAAGTGTTTTGTATTTCATTTGATTATTAATTTAAAATAAAATATCACATATTTTTAAAATATACACATGTTATTATATATTTATATAAATATTTATTATTTATATTATTTTATTTCATTTAAAACCTCGTCATATTTATTTTTAGTTTTATTTATTTTAATTTTATAAATTTTATAAATTTTATTTTAATATTTTTATTGAATTTAATTTTTATTTTACCAAAGAAAATGTACACGTCCCTAAAAATGGAGTTAGGAATTAACCCTAACTAATTATTCAATAATTTTTTGTTAAACTCGGTATAAAAAACTACATAAGAGCACGTGTGTGGGGCATGACAACCTCCCATTAAAATTAGTTTAACTTTGAGAATTCTTATAATGATCCAAACTTATTGTCAATTTTTATAAAGGAAGCTAGAAACAAATGTTTGTAAAACGAAAAGAAAATGCCAATACAAATAGCACGCGAAGAAGTTGTACTTGAAGTTTCTTGTAGAAAGAGGAATATATTAAATATTAAGGAATCTAATTTTCTTTGTATTTTTGTGACACTAATTTATGTTGGATACATATATTAATAATAATATAAACACAATTTGGGTAGGTTGAAAAAACATTTAAAATATATATTTCATTGCTATGTTGATCTAAAAATGCTATTTATATGAACACAAAACCAATTTCAAGATGCAAATGAAATATTTGGAGGTCCTACTCCTACATATTAATGAGTATAGTAAGTAGGTCCTTTTGAAATATATGTGGTGGAGGCTTTGGAGTGGTTTTATTTAATTTTTGGGATTATCGACTTGATTTTGACCTTTATCCAATTGAAAATTTGCAATTATTGTCATTAGAATATCTTAATATTATTTCATTGCTTGAAATGTCATAGATTTGAATTTATTAAAATACCAAAATTGTCTTCACTTTCAACACTTTATCTTTACTATTGAAAAATGACTAGAAACTAGTTAGATATATAGCTTCTTGTTCACATCGATGACATATGCTTAAAAGCATACTAGTTCAATGCTTAGATTCAAGTTATCTTTCATTTCTTTGGTATTATGTTTCTACCAAAAAAAAAAATCCTTCGTTTAACTGACTTTTTTTTCATGCTAAGTAAGTTTTCTTTTAGGGTTTAATTTTAATTTACAATTACTTTAAATTTGTTGCATTTAATAAGAGTATATTTTAAATTCTATATATAACACATTAATTAAAAAGCTTGACACAAATTATTTTTGTAAAGAGTATAAGCTTGTGTTGTTCCATTTTTTTTTTGTTAAAGTAATAGATATCTATTACATTTTTTAGACTTAAGTTATCACACCTCATATAACACATATGTGGTTTATATTAATAGAAATTGTAACGAAATAATTTAGAATATTTTTGTACTTAATTTTACTATTAATCTAGAATGAATTATTACATTCAAATAATAGCAAAAATATTTATTCCTCACCTTCTTTAAAAATACATTAAAATATCGTATTTTTCTCATACATTTATATAATAATTTTTTCTCATTTAAAATTAAAAAATTCTATTAAACTTCATTTATAATTTTATAAATTTTGTAATAATAGTTATCATTATTTTGATTTAACTTATTATATAAATATAATAATAACAATATTATTTTCATTGAATTCAATCCTTATTATCATTTTTATTCAAATTATCCTTTTATTATACAAACTAAACATGATTTAAATATTTTCATTAATTAAGTTCTCTCCTTATTTTAATGGTGAGATTTAGATATAATAGTCAATAAAAAAAATCAAGGTGTGGACGGAGATGACAAGTGATTATAAATACAAGTATTCATAATATAGTAAGTAAAAATCTTCATTGTTCATGCTAAATTCTTGTATTGTACCAATAAGTAACATTTTAAAGAACATTTAAGCATTTAATTAGGTTAAAGATTATGTTATAATTGCTTTTTTTAAATATCACATGAAAAACATATGAAATAAATTGTTTTATTTATAAATAATTACAATTATCATTATTATTGAATAAATATGTGATGAATAAAAATAATTATGAGAGAATATAAGTTGTGAGAGAGTAGAAAAGAAGAAGATGTAGTATCTAAATTATATGAATGTATTCTTGATAATGTTTATTGTAACGAGAATTTATATTTATAATTCTTACACGAAGGTGCACAAGATAAACACACTAATCTACAAGAATAACATATTGCATCACTAAGTGTATTGGAATTACAAGCATGTAATTAACTCTAACAAACCATATATAAGCCATAATACTTTCTTAACATTTTCCCGTTAAGCCAATGGTTTCTCCAAAATAGTTAACTTAATTTTTAGTTATTGGAATTGTTTAAAATAAATAGGTTTTGTCATCACATCAACTATTTGTTTTCAGTAGCCATATACTCTACTAACAACTTTCCTTCTTGCATTTTTTCTTCACAAAATGAAAATCTATTTCTACATACTCTGTTTAAGAGTGGAGAACAAGAATTCTTGCTAAACATTCAGCACTCACATTGTCACATAAAATGATAGGTATATTTGTGAGCAATAATAGCAATTCTTTAACCAATTTTAGAACCTATGCTACTTCTACTGTTGTATGAGCCAATGTACTAAACTCATTATCCATTGAAGACTTATAAACGACCCTCAACTTGCCGAATGATTAAGAGACTAATCATAAACTAAAGAAAATATAGAATCTACATGTACTTTTATTATCATCTAGGCATGATACCTAATCAGCATCATAATAGGCATTAAGAGATAGATTGGGGCTTTTATGTAGATATAAACCATGAGCAGAAGTGCCTGTAATGTACCTCAACCATCTTTTTGCAAAACTCTAATGCATATCAGCGGGATATTGAAAGAATTGATACAATTTGTTAACTAAGAATGCAACCTCAAGTCTTTTGAGTGTATAGTATTGTAGTGTACCTATAATTGTTCTATATAGATTGGGATCATATGAAGGTTCTTCTGAGAATTTTGACAATGTCTTCCCAACTAAGATTGGAGTAGAGTGAGGTTTGGAATCTACCAATTGTGTTAACTCAAGAAGCTGAAAGCAATCACAAGTTTTTGTTACCTCAATTCCAAGGAAAAAGTTTAAATGCCCTAGATCTTTTAAGGAAAAATCCTGATGTAGTTTATCAATCATTGCTTGAATAAGTGTTAAGCTGCATCTTGTGATGACTATGCCATCTATATAGATCAAGAAAATTACAAAATCATTACCATAGACATATAATAGTATAGAGGAATCTGATGAGGAACATTTAAACCCATATATAAGTATACATGTTCTCAGTTTTATAAACCAAGCTCGAGGAGCTTGTTTGAGAACATAAAGGGCCATTTTAAACTTATACCGATAATAAGGCTTGTCTACACTCTCAAAACCCTATGTTTAAGTCCTAAAAAATTCTTCTTGCAAGTCATATTCAAGAATGCATTGTTAACATCCAACTCTCTCATTACCTAATGTTTAAATAATGTTAGAGTTAACACCACTCAAATTTTGGATGGCTTAACCACATAACTGAATGTCTATGTGTAGTCAATATTAAGTGTTTGATCATATCCCTTGGCAACCACCTTACTCTTATATCTCTCTAAGCTTTTATCAACTCTTAATTTCACATGAAATACCTACTTATTTCCAATGATTTTTGCAATCAAAGAAGAAATAAATAGTTCCCAAGTATGATTGGAAATCAAGGCCTAAAATTTTTTTTATTGAATCAAGCCATTCAATTGTGTTTAGGGCTTCAATCATGATCTTTGGTTTGGCAAGTATGGCTTAAATAGCAAGAACTTTAGGTTTATGGATACCACTTTTTTTCCCTTGTGGTCATAGAGTGTTGGTTAGAATTTTTGGAGGGTATGAAATTAGAATTTAGGAAGTTAAAGGTCAGGCTAGAAGATCATTTCCACTAGGATTAAAGGTTACGAAGGTCTGGTTAGTAGATGAAAAAATAGGTAATTGAGATTCTAAGGAACCAGATTAAGTAAACTAT
This sequence comes from Hippophae rhamnoides, assembly GCA_033030585.1. Taxonomy (NCBI): domain Eukaryota; kingdom Viridiplantae; phylum Streptophyta; class Magnoliopsida; order Rosales; family Elaeagnaceae; genus Hippophae; species Hippophae rhamnoides. The sequence goes on from CM065430.1 coordinate 32,277,617, forward strand.
GATGACTGAGATGTAATCACCAGTGAAGGAGAAATACTAGAAGGTAAAGAACCATTAGTGAAATGCTCAATAGGATTTAAATCAACAATTGTTGAAGGAAACACATTAAATATTGGTTTTGAAGTAGGAATATTGACAAAATGAGGTAAGATAATGAAATTGATGAGGTTATTTGAATTACTTAATTGAATTTGTTTTAAGGTATGAAAAGGAAATAATGGTTCTTGACAAACTACATGACAACAGAGACACAAGCGGAGTAATATCTATACATCCAAAACCTTTGTTGTGAAGTGGATACCCCAAAAACACACAAGGAATGGATCTTGCCTCTAGTTTTTTTTGAGTTGTATGGTCTTAGAAAAGGATATCGTAAAAAGCCAAAGACTTGAAGATAGTTATAATATGGATTTTGATTATTCAACAACTTATAACGTGTTTTTGACAAAAGGGTTTGTGAAGGCATTATATTGATTAGATGAACTGCACACTTGAATGCATGTTCCTAGTGAGATAAATGAAGAACATCTTGAATGACCAACGAGAGATATGTTTCTACCACATGTCTATTCATCCTTTTCACAACTACATTTTGAGAAGGAGTGTAAAGGTAAGTAAATGTCTTGTAATAACCTCCCTGAAAGAGAAGGATTTTCAAGTGCCTTGAACTCTCCACCTCTATAATATTAAAACTATTTGATATCAACCTCTTATTGCCTTATAAAAAATGCATCAAAGTGTTTGAAAATATACACAACTTGGCCTAGTTTGTTGTGCCATAAATTTTCATTTATTAAATTACTAGAGCATGGTACAATGGTCACTAAACAAATAATAGAGTTATTTGAAGGAAGTAATCTACTATTACACAAAAGATAAAGGGAAGTAACAGGTTTTGCAATGTATGGTATAATTATAGGGATATATAATGTGTAACATATTTGTTTTGTAGTTTCAATGAAAAAGAGTTGACCTTAACTTGCATATCTAGCATTGAAGCCATTTGGAAGAAACTAAACGACAACATTATTATATGCACACAATCGATAAAGTTCTTTTTTAATTGAGGAACATTGAGCATATTAGACAATTTTAAGTTCCTTGCACCAATCACCAAACTTCTTTCACCAAAATGAGCAATGGGAATTGTGCCACCATGTATAAGCATTACAAAATTAGAGCCTCAATACAATAAAACATTTGAGAGAACATTAGAATCATTAGTTAAATGATGAGAGGCACTCACGTCCATGTACCCAGTTTTATCTCCACAATAATCTTGAACTTTCTTGGCACCTATAGAACTTGATTCTTGAATATCGAAGGCAAGTGGTTGGATGTCATTATCTAAAGTTAAATTCCCAAAATATTAGGAAACTCATTTTCATTGCTCTTAGATTGTTTCTGTTGAGAATTAGAATAAAAGCCTTCAGGTATTTCATTTTCTTGAACCTGTGACAAGTGCATTTGTGATGGTCTTTGATTTGCAGAATTGTTTGAACCATTATTGTTAGACTTTGAGTAATGAAAGAAGCATCTTGAGGCACTATGGCCTTGTTTCTTACATATTTGGTTGGTACCCATGTACTTCAAACCTCTATTATGATTTTGATAAGAAGGGTATTGACACTGATTGTTTCATTAAAAGTGTTGTTATGACTAAATTAATTTTGTTGATTATGATGGTAATTTTGGCTTGATCTTTGTTGATGATTCTGGTTATAAGAAGATCTTCCAAAATTGGCTTGAACCAACCAAGTATTAACAATGTTCATCATCTAGATCTTATTTTCTTGAATCCTTAATAAGCTAAACAGATCACTAAGAGATGAAACTTTCTTCTTTTGTGTGATGGTAGGAATTATACATGCATAATCACTCCCTAAGCCACCAAGAATGTACAACACTTGGTCTCTATTAGAGATTTCATCACTTGTAATTGATACATAATCAATCAAGCTTTTTGTTATACTGATATAAGTTTCCATTAGCATTGTTCTTTTCAGTAGGGTTTGTAATTTTCATCTAAGTTGTAACAAATGAGCTTAAGATGTTTCAAAAAACCCTTTTTCTTGACCTTTTCAATAAGTTGATATTGAATCTTTTTCCTTCTTTATGAGATATTTAAGGAAATTCTGTGTAACATAATTGTAATTCCAACTCATCATTATCTTATCTTTTGTATCCCAAATATTAAATTCAAGATTTTCTTCAAAAACTTCTTGAACTTACGTAAGTTGAATTGATTTATTCATAAATCTTACAAGTGGAACAAATGTGCCATCAATGAAGTCTTGAAGTCCATACATGAATCATATGACGCAACTATTCTCTCCAAATCAAAAATTTAGATTCATTAAGTTTTTTTTTTTGAGAAGTTAAGGACATATTGATATACTTTGCAAACAAAATGAAGTTCTTGAAATTGATCAAATGGAAGAGAAGTTATTCTAAGTTTGTTAAGCCATGCTCTCGTACCATGAGAGAATGTAAGCTTTTAGGGAGAAGAGAGGAATAAGACAATACTTGAATTTTATGAATGTATTTTTAATAATATTTGATGCGTTGAGGATTTATGATTACAATGCTTGCACTAATTTCTACAAGATAAGCATACACTAATCTACAACATTAACATATTGCATCACTAAATGCAATAGGTTTACAAGCTTGCACTAAATTGCACAAGATAGGCATACACTAATTTAAAACAATAACATATTGTATCACTAAATGCCGTAGGTTTACAAGCAATTAGTTCTAACAAATTATATACAACCCTTAACAACTTTTTAATAGTAATTATAATTTTTAAAAAAATGATTATAATAATAATTTAAGATGTAATAATGATAGTATTCTTTAATTAATAAAGAAATTGCACTAATTAGTAATAACTAACAGTGGTTATTGTATACGTAATCATTGTTGCAACTTATTAGCCTTGAGAGTCGTAAAGAACATTGTTGCCCTCAATGGTTTGTTTTTTTTTTTCCAACAAAGATTAATTATTTTGAAAAGTTAAAGTTCGGTTAAGAAATAGGAACATATAATTGTTTTCACAATCAAAATTATAATACTCATAATAATTTCACTAACAAAATGTTATTAATTATTAAATTAAAATATAAAATATAATTATATTTTTGTGAAAATATATCATACCTTTTAACAAAGAGTATAAATCTTATCTCCTTGCTATTGTGGAATTATTATCTAACCTATCTCTTTCCTTTCAATTAAAAAAAATGGCCATAAATACTTTTTTATTTCAACTAATTCTTCTTCATACAAATTTTTCTTCTCTATTAACAAATATTTGTGGTTAATATATAAAAAGGTGTAATAGATTGAGAAATAAGAATTATAATTATATTTTTTTAAAAAAAAAATTACACTCCCAAAATTTGATTGATATAGCATGTGGGAATCAAATAATTTGGGATAGAAATCCAAACTTGAAGGAAATTAAATATTGCAATATTTTTCGTAATTAAATAACACAAGACAAATTACCTAGCTAATAGTTTCCATTTCTTTTACCATTTCGTGAATTAATCAGAGAATAGTTGTGAAGGATTAATAAGGGGTGTGCATATGGATTAGTTTGAATTTTTATCAAAATTGGAATTGATTTAAAATAATGGATTCTTAAAAAAAAACTTGAATTAATAAATTTAAATAATCAATTCAACTTAAATTAAATTGTTTGATTTGGTTTGAATTATTTGCATCAAATTTTCTCCTGCTTTTTTATTAATACATTTTATTTACTAATTTTTTTTTATAAATCTTGGATTATAGTTTGCTGTTTTCGATGTTAATTTTATTATGATTTTTAAATTTAAAGATTAATATTCATATAAATCATAAAATATAATAAATATTTAAAAATAAAGCGAATAGTTTATAATAAATAATAATGATTTATTTAAAAAATTTGTTAATATTTATATCTAAATTATTTATAACGTTTTTCATATAATACAAACTTAATTTAACATAAAAATGTGATAAATAATGTAATTATAATGAAAAAAATAATTAATTAATATAAAATTAATATTTTTATTGAAAATGTTTGTATGCTCGTTCCTCATTGTTGTGGGTGACTAGGTAAGAGATGAGTATAGATAAAATTGAATGACGAGTTACACAAAGTTGAGAGATAAGTAAAAAATTGAATGGAGAGATCATTTTAAGATGAGAGGTATTGAGAGGCCAATTGAGGATGAGAGGTGTCCTTATTTGATAAATAATAAAAATTGTGAATAAAAGAAATGAGAAAGGTGTTTATTAATAATAAAAATAATAAATAGATTGAGTTATTTGGATTCTTATAATATTTAAAGAAATGTGAATTAAATCAATTTTTATAAATTAAAAATTAAATAAAATTTTAAAATTAGGTTGGATCGGACGGTTTGAATTAGATAGATACTAGTTAATTTTGCACAGGAATTAATATGGGAGGCGTGGCACCAATGCTGTCTTTATTTTACAAATAAGTACTTTCAAATTGTTATTTTTTGATTAAATACTTTTAATTTGTTGTTACTAAAAATAAGAGATTATTTTATATATTTTTTATTACTAAAATACGATAATTTATTAATAATGTAAATAGAATATCAAACCCAAAAATAATACAATTAAAATACTAATTTACAAATAATAACAAAATTACATTAACATTTTTCTTATTCGTATTGAATTACTGTTTGATTAGTTGGCTCATTGGCTGACCCTCGAGGACCTCATAGGCATAACGTCTTAATTCAAAAAAAAAAAAAATGAAAATTCTGGTAAAACGCGTCTTCTCTCTTTATTTGATTTTAAATACGTTTTCTTGGTTACAACGCAATAATTAATTACTTTTCAGGTGACCTTTCAGCGAAAAATAATAATAACAATATTTAATAAATTTATTTACGGGAATAAAATTTTTCATTTTTAATTTTATTGTATCTATTTTTATGTTAAATTGAATAATCTTTACATAAATTTATCCCTTCACTTAAAATTAACAACCTTTGATAACGAATGATGGAGACTGATATTATGTTGCCACACATATTTTATATAAATTATCATAATAAAATAAAATTTAAATCTTATTTTATTTCTATACAATTAAGGTAAATTGATAAATATATTATCCAATTATATAAAAATTATAGATATACTATCTAATTTTATCGAATAATAAAAATAATATCAAGTATAATTAATTGTTCAAATATACCACTATATTATATTTTTAGTGGTATGTTTATATAAATAATAAAGAATTTGGTGGTAGATTTATTAAAATAGTAGTAAATTTGTATCACTAGTTATATTTGTATGTTATTTTTATTACTCCATAAAATTAAATGATATATTTATAATTTTTTTTCAATAATTCGATAATATATAGTTTACCACTAAAATTATTAAGTGTTATTACAGAAATATTATCAAATTTTAAAGTAATTAGATAAGATTATATTGAAATAAAATAGTAATAAGTGATATTATCAAACCAAAAAATGAAACATAATTTTGAAATGTTATAATGTAAATTTATATTATATTATTGTATTATATATTACAAATATAGACGATAACATAAAAACTTTTAGAAAAATTCTATGTATCCTATTATAATTGTATTCTTATTATATTCTCACCTAAAAATAAACAACATAATTTATAAATATTCATATATCTTACTTGATTTAATTGCAAAATCTATATCTACAAACCAACCAAAATTTAATATGTTTTGGAAAGTTTGTTATCCAAAAGCTTCTCTCGAAATATGATTTTGTTGATAGAATGATATTTAACGTGATTAAAATATACGATTTTAAATAAAATAAATAAATATTCATACTATTTAGCCATTGAGTTTTGTAACATGACATGTTTACAAGACATAATTTAAATTACAACTCAAGAATTAAGAGAGAAAAAAAAAACATAATAAAGCCAAAATTAAAACAAGTTGTTTTCATATGTAGCACGTTAACAAAAGATTTAACTATCAAGTATACAGTTAAAAAACAAAGGGGTAAAAATTATTTATGAAAAAAAATCCAAAATAGTAAATATTCAAGGTTGATAGGCTACTCCAAAAGAATATTCCATATATGTATATTGACAAATTTCATATTTAAAAATTGAAATTAAGAAGAAAAAAAAAAATAATGAATCCCACGTTAATTAATCTTACTATCAACAATTTATTTTTATAAAGACTTGCCTGCGTGGTTGAAGGACTGTGCTACCACGTACGTGCAAATTACTAAATTTTGAAGAATATGACATATTGTCTCTTTGCCTAGCTATTTTTATTTCTACAACTAAGTTGATTCCAAAGATCACATTATTAAATGTAACTAGCTGAATGCAAATAATAACTAATGAAACGAATACGATGAAAAAGCGATGACTGTGACATTATAAATAAAATAAAATAAAATAAAAATGTGTATGAAATTATGACGATTATGATTGAAATCGACACCAATATACTGGTATGGACAATTTTGATAATGATAGTGATCAAGATGTTAATAATAATTATTAATCATTATGATAATGATTTTTTTTTTTTGCATGTAGCACATATATTCCACTTACACAAATAACAAAAATAGGTGAGGACTTAATAGTACTAATTTGACCATACGTAACAATATTAAAATAAAATAAACTTTAAATTATTCAATTATTTCAAATTGGACTATTGCTAGCTACTTCTTATCTAATTACAGAAATTGTTATCCTTGGAATTTGAATCCAATGGTGGGGGAAGAGGATATAGAACCAACCATTTAAAAAGGGTTTATGGGAGAAAATATTGTACTTCACAGCTATCAATTATGATACTGCTTCAAAAAAGTATTTTTTTTTAATAAATAATAATAATAATAATCATAAATACAATGTATCAACATATTCTAAAAAAATGACTGATTTTTAAATACTAGAATTCTTTAATTTTTTTTTATTTTGAAAAGGGGTAATTTTTTAACCCATATATGTGAGTTATTGTAAGTATAATTTAAAATTTAAGGAGTGTTATATTTGATTGTTATAAAGTATAAAAATAAAAAGTTACTTTTTCTTCTTCACAAATTTTTTTTTTTTTTACCTTAGTGAGAGTCAAAACAGGGGAAGCATATTAAGAGCATATTTAGAACGAAACATGATTAGAAGAATAAAGTAACACTGTTTTATTTGATTCTCTAGCTGGCTATAGATTAATAAAATTCATTGGCTCTTACCAAAAATTAAATAATAAAAAAAATCTATTAATGTCTCTTCATGCAATCCCAAGAATCCCATCTTTTTCATTTGAATTACCACCAAAATATATTCGGTCTAGATCGTTTTTGAACTCCAACTGGACTTGGAATCCTTGGAAACGATATTTATAATCTTATTTAAAGGATTTTATACCTGGATTTATTAATTGACTATCTATTAATTATGCTTATATTTATACAATAATCCCACAATTAGCTAGAATAATATTGCCTTTCCTTCAAGATATTGTTCCGAATAAGTTGGCTTTTTTATTTATTTTTGAAAAATTATTGGTCTAATCTTAAATAAAGAATGTTGATGCTGTGATGATGAAAGAACTGATGCCCTAACAACCACATAAATACGTAAATATATTTATGGAATTAAGTTAATGTAAATAAAAATGATGGGTATTTTCAACCTTGGTTAATTAAAAAGAAGTTAAATATAATATTATTTATAAATAATAAATTAATATTTTTTTATATAAAAACAAAATGTTGTATTGTTTGACCCAATTTGTTATATTTTAACCTGTTTTTAATATATCTTATTTTTATTTGTGTCATTTTTTTCTCTTTTGTAAGGCTTTATGTTTTTTTAAGTAGAATATTTTTTTTAAGTAGACTCATTAATAGATTGAAACTCTGATACCATATCAAAATTCATAAGAATCATGTGTATTATAACCCTGATAAGTTAAATTTTAAAATTAAGTTTTATATAATTTATTAACATATATTATTATATTACTCTTTTTATACATTAATAAATTGATATTTACAAAAAATAAAATAAAATTCTATGTCAGAATAATTAAAAAATTTAGTTAATAATTTTATGAGTTTCTAAAAATAATTAAAAATATTGTTATGATATTAATCAAAGTTGCTCAAACAATGAGGGTAACATATATGGATAAATACATAAAACACCTAACACAAATTTTTTTGGCGAAAAATTTGGCTTCTGTTACATTTAAATGCATCATTTGGTTGGTTTGATGAAAGCTTAAGAATTATATAAACATTGATTAGGTCGATGATGGATCAAAAACGAAACCAATGTTTTAAATTGGCCAATCAACGTACTCTAAAACGACTATTTGCCAATTGCCAGATAACAAGTAAATAATAAAAACTATTAGGGTTTTTAGTGCAGGACCACAACGTTGTTATAATAGAAATCTCTGCATGCGCAAACTACGAAATCACTTGCAAATTACTTGTAAAAAAAAAAAAATCCGTAAAATAAATAAACAATGGTTTCTAGTCAAAATGAAGAACATGGGTCCTCGACACGTATCATGTTTAAATGTTTCATCTTTAGTAATAAAATAAATAATAATTAGATAAAAAAAATTAAAAATTAAGCGTGAAAGAAAAACAGTTAGGGACAAAATCCAAGACAATTGCCTCGTACTGATAGTGTTAGGGATCTTGTTCCCCCTTTTTGCCTGTAATCTAGCTTTAAACCTCCGTACATTCTTTTTTTACACCATAATCTTATATGATTATTGACTCAATTCTACATAAGCACCCCCAAATCTGTAGGGCTGGTCCGAAACAACAAGTTCTCACATTTTGCTCTGTCTCTTCACAAGGTGAAATACAACCTAATTATAAGCTACCAGCTACCTAAGTTGAATTTTTTTTGAAGCTGTCTTTAATTTGATCAGATCCCTCTAGATCTTATTTATAACAAGAAATTATTGGTATGTCTCTTTACCAAGCTGATAGGTGAAAAAGAGAGTATTATCATTTTCACAGCTTCACAGGTAATATTATAATAATTACGTTAACTAATTAATAATTTCTCTTTATTTAGACGAATTTATTTTATAATAAAATAAAATTAAAAAAATATATATATTATTTTCAAAATTTATAATTATTTATTAAAATTAGTTTTAACTTAAAAAAATTTAGATTGTAATACAATAAATTTCACAACTTTAATAATACCCATAATATTTAATAAATTTTAAAAAGCTAGTGGATAGGAAACATGTTTACAATGTTGTCTTTGTGTCTAACACAATTATAACATAGTTGCTAATGATTTTGATTAAATACTAAAGTGGACGGTCGTTGGAAAGTAGAATATGCAGCAAGCAAGTCTAAGAACAAACAATTAGGGTTAAGAGGGTATTAGTTAACTTTCCTTTTTCTCACAGTCTCTTATAATATCTATTTTTCTAATGTTAATTGTTTTGCCATTTTGTATATATAGATATGAAGAGATATGCTATTATTTTAACATTTTGTGTTTGGTTTGAATCAATCAATAAGCAAACAATGTGGGGTATGACTTAGACATGCTGAGCTGACCTTAGTCTCTTTTGATTAGCATCGAGACCTTCAATTGACCCTCCGGCAGAAACTGAATTTTCTGCTACAAATAGCATTATTAATTTAAAAAAATTCAAATATTATAAACTTTATATATATATATATAATATATATATATATATTGGGTCGGTGACATGCAATATGATGGCCTGTCAAAACAAGACCAAAAAAAGATGGAGGAAAAAAAAACATATAAAGTAATTCAAACCCAATAAAGCTAGTTATAATGACTTCTGAAATTTACAGCTTGTCATTTCACGTATCAATATTCTTTTGTCTCTAAGTCGGTAGGACTGTATATATATATATCTTATAGTAAAAATATAAATAGAGGCGATAAAGATATTTATGTATAGATTATAGAGAAATATACTGTTTATGTTTCATTTATATATTTATATAAATATATATATATATATATAGAGTACAGCTTATGGTGGCAGAAGCGGGGAGACAAAGGAAGACAAATGAAATTTTTTTGTATCCACAACTTACATGAATATATAATACCTCTTTGATAAATTTAAAAATATTTTAATAGTTATATTAAATTTTATTATATAAAATAATAAATGGATAATATTTTAATCTCATTTACCAACTTTATTCACATAAAAGTTTATTGTTTTTATGTGGACGAAGAGACGTATAATTTGAATATAAAATGGATTAAATATCACAAATTTTGTTATACATTTTACAATAAAAAGTCAGAATGTGATTGAATATTGTAGATATCTACCACTCAATTTAAAATATGAATTTAATAGTTAAAGATATTTATATTATTTTTTTTATAAAATTCTATATCATAAATTTGTTACATTATCTTTCAATTCAAAAGATCACACACATATGTATATATATATATATATATATATATACATAATTAGGGAGAGAGTAAAATATAATTACAATAAATTTAAGATATATAATAAAAATAAATATATTTTGATTATAATATTTATTGATATGTGTAATTAAATTAACTTAATTATTATAATAGTGGTGTATAAATAATTAATACAAGGAGTTGTCACTTCGGGGAATTTGTAATCTTACAGAGAGACGAGTAGAAAGTTGTTTGGCATTTTGTAAAAGTGTGAGTCCGACACAAGAGTGAGGTTATTATGGCTAGGCCGAATCCCAGAGATTGTGCATTTGTGTCTCCTCCTTGAACCTTTTTCTTCTTCATCTCTACGTATACGTGCCCTAATTGCCCCCCCCAATCCCTGTCCCTTATCTCTTTCCTTTTGATCTTTAATTTGTATTTATGTATCATATGGTCTTCACGATGATCCTCTGATATGACCTTTCATTCTGTGACTTGGTCCATTTTATCGTTTATTTGAAAACAATATATCATTTCATATTCATGCATTAGAAAATATAATTAACTTTGTCTATATATAGAGATAAAGCTTCTAAATTCATTAAATAATTAAATTAGGTAGCTATTAATTTTATAAATACATGCATAAATTATTAAATTCACATCCGTATAAAACACAAGTCCAAGAGAATAATTGACTTCGTTGGTAAAAAAAAAAAAAAAATATCATGATCTTTTTTAGATATTATTTATGTTTTAAGTAACTTTAAGTATTAATAAAATACATTATCATTGTTAAGTTAACTTGTTAACGTTAAAAAAATCATCATTATTATAAAATTTGATATCATATCACAATTTAAGTCTATTAATTAGATGAGTAGTAGCTCATATAAAAAAACATTAAAATATAAAAAAAAATTATAAAATTATTTAAAATTTGAGAAGAATGTTAAAAATAATATTTTAAATTGATAAAAAATAATATTATTATGAGGTTTATAAAAGTTAGTAATATATTTTATTTTTTAGATTAAATTTTTACAAAACAGAAAACATATAACTTTTATCGTTAAAAGTAATATCTTATTTTGATAAAATTTAATACGTTATAATTTATAAAAATTATAGATATTTATACTTATTAATTTAGCTTTTTATTTGGATTATAAAATGCAATTTTATAATAAAATTTATAAAAATTAAGATCGTTTTTGTCTTTTGTATAAACTTTTTGCTAATCAAAATTTCATAACTTTTATTGTTAGAAATAATATCTTAACTTGATAAAATACAAAACTTACTACAATATAGAAACTAGTTTTTTTTCCTTTTTTGTTTTGTTAACTGGCTTGACTTTTGTTTGTTTTTACTTTCATTTTTTTTTATTATTATAGTAGCGTGAGCTTTATTAAGTCTATATTGTCTAAAACATATTGTATTGTAAGCATTAGTATGGTATTTTTTTCCCGAATAATATATTATAAGTTCACACATTTATTTACATTACATGATTTAAACTCATTTTCTTAGCACTCATTTAAAACATGGTACTACACTATAAAACACTATAAAACAATTTGTTAACATTATACTATCTATTAAAGTAAACAAGATTAACCAAAATAGTGCAAAGAGATTTGAATTGTGGAATATAGTATGAGTTATTTTAATGTACATAAAGAACAAAAGCTAATGGGAATTAAGGAGGAAAAATACGAAATAAAGATAAATTTATGAAAGGGTGTAATTATTGCAGCACTATTTTTTGTTATATTCACATCACATTTAGTCTAAATTGTAGAAATTAGCAAATATATCATTTTGTTTTTAATACATTTCTTTTATGTTAATTAAATTACTCTTAATGATGTTTTTATTAACTTCTAAAATTTACATTAAATGTAAAACCAAAAAAAAAAAAAAAAATGGTGTGGCAATATCACCGTCTATAATCAATGCTATTATTGTTAAAATGAAGGGTTTTTAGATTATCATTCGAGTGCGCTAAGCTCTCTGGAATCCTCTCTCAAATTTCTTTGAATGTTGTCTTGTTTCTTCTCGTTCCTATTCTTAATTTCTTCTAGAGCTCTCTTATATTTTATCGATCTTGTTTCTTTCACTTTCGTCTCTGGTCGAGTTCTTGATCCTCATGTTCTTGATACAAGTTGGCCTTGGGTTTCTGCTAATTAGGTGCAACTTCCATGTAAGATTTATCGAACCAAATGGACAGCATAAATTTAAATCAAAACGGTAGATCTAATTTCAAAAGATAAGTAATATGTTTGATAACATGTAAGTGTAAATAATCACTTAAAAATGATAAGTTATTTAAAAATAAGAGTTGTCGTATCCAAGAAAATTGGTTAATTAAAGTTAATAAAGATAAATTAGGATTGTTTTTGAAGAAAATAAAATAAATTAATAAAAATGAATTGTTTAAGATTTATAATAAATATGTATTTACGAGACTATACTCGCAATTATTTTATTAACCTTATCATGAATGGAAGTTATAGTTTTAAGTTTTAAATTACTTTCATAATTTAAAATTATTATTAAATTTTTAATTTTAATTTTAGAAGTCTAGATTAACATAAGATTTTTCACCTATTTTTACTATATATTGATTCATAATATAATTATAAATCAACCTAAATCCTAAACAATCTAAAAGTTTACATAATAGATTTAATTTATTCAATGCATTCAGATATAAAAAAGTGATAAATAAACTATACAAAATTATAATCATTGATAACCTTTAACATAGGCATTTAATCATATTTGTGATAGCAACCACGAGGTAATACTTCGAATAAGAATATTAGCGATTATATACTAATATCTTAAACTAAAAATAAATATGTTCATGTAATAAACTAGTTGATCATTCTAATTTATACATGCATAATTATGATATTTAAATATAGAATTATATACATTGAGAATCAAGAATTAAATTAAAATTAAAATTATTCTAACATTAAATTAATTAAATTGTAGTTTATGGCGTGAAATTATCTATAATCACATTAAAAGTTTAGCTATAAATGGATTTTAAAAGAATTATTATTATTGTTAAAGATGATTTATGAGTGTGTGTATTAGGTGTCTAACACTAGGTGTCATAGTGGTGTGAGTTGTGTATTAGGTGTATGTCACCTAAGATTGTTCCTATCTTTTGTATATAAATAGGTAGTGTCTTTGTATGATAATAACAAGAAAGAATTCTGATTTTACATGGTATCAGAGCATTTGGGTTACAAAATTTGAGAAATTTTATTTTCCCGTTCAAATTTGGGGCAGAATTTGGGTAAACACAAATTAGGATTTGGTGCATTTTTGAGTTCCAACTCGGAACACCCTTTTGGAGTGCACATTTTTTCTCACCGCCCAGAGCACGTGGAGGAAGAGCAGTAGTAGGCGGCCAAACCCGACGTCCGTGACCGGCCTGGCCGCGAGTGTGGGCTACGCGCGCCCGCGACTTTACTGTCAAAATTCACGCGTCGGCGCGTGATGGCGCGTCCGTGTAGGGGTATTCTCCGGCGGACCCGTGGCGGCTACACTCCGTCCACTGCGTCATACGTGGTGGTTTGGCATTCATCGCTTGTGATTGTTCGGGTTTGCGTTTTCCAATTTTGTGTTCTTGTTCGGCTGCGTGTTTCGTCGTTCTTTGTTGTTGGATTTTGTTTGTTCGTTTGTTCGTTGTCTTGTCGTTTGTAAGAGTTATGGGCGAAAAAGAAATCTAATGTTGTAATGAATATGGTGCTTGTGATGTCTAAAATCACGGACCATGAAACTGATAAGCTTGAATTATTTGGCTTGGAGCAAGTATTCGAATTTATTTGAGAAGTATTGAAAAAGATAGTCATTTGACTAATGATCCTCACTAAAGATGATTCATGAGACGTGGCTTAGAGACGATGCTCGCTTATTTACTGGTCGAATTCTATTGAAAGCAATGTAATTGACTTGATCAATCCTTTGTGGTCGTTAAGGAATTAATGGATTATTTGGATTTCTTATATTACGTAAGGAAATCTTTCTCGCATATATGAGGTATGCAAAGCATTTTACCGTCTGAGACAAACAAGATCGATCACTCTGAGAATTATTTTATGAAATTTAAAAAGGACTTATGAGGAGGCTCGATAGTTTGATGCCTTTTAGCCACGATGTCGGGGTTAATGAAAGTCAGCAAGGAACAAATGGCGGTCATGAGTTTTCTTGTCGATCTTCCTCTACTTTTGGGGCTGCTAAGTCCCAAGTTCTTTACGGTTACGAGATCTCCTCTTTCTGAGGTGTTTAGTCGAGTACTTCGTACGACCAGGCACCTCCAGCCTTTCTCGATTAAATGGTGCTTTGGTCGGCAGAAGTAATAATTATGAGCATGGACGGTCAATTTATATGAACGAGAAATAAGGAGGCGGCTCGCGGGTTTGAAACTCGACCACGGGACCTCGGAGGTATTGTATGTTACTATTGTCACAAACCGGGACATACGAAACATGAATGTAGAAAGCTTCGGTACAAACGTCAGAGAAGGTCGCTCGGCTTTCGATGTGCATCCAACTTTTGATAGTTACGAAAAATCGGTTCTTATCTCTGTGAGATGAATTTACCCAAGTTCTCACGGTCGAGAATCACTAAGGTCTTAAATCACCACATGTCAGCTGCTATTGCTAATTCGGGTAAATCAAATGCATGTCTCGTTTCTTCATCTTCCAAATGGGTTATTAATTACGGTGCCACGGTCATGTAATGAGTAATTCTAATCTCTTTCTCTCTTCGAGTCACGCAACTTCTACCTCTTGTTACCTTAGCCGATGGGTCACCATCTCGTGTTCTTGGAGTGCAGCACTGATTACTCCGCTCCTTTGCTTCCTTTGTCGTCTATCTTACATTTACCTAGCATATCCTTTAATTTAATATACGTAAGTCGACTTACTACATGATCTTAATTATTGTATCTCATTTTTTTCACACGATCGTTGTTTATTTCGGGTTCTTGTAATGAGAAGACTATTGGTAAAGGGCGTGAGTCTAGAAGGCCTACATATTCTTGACACGCGAATCTTGAAATACATTGCTTACTCTAGTGTAACCTCTCTCGCCGAGGCACGTTGTAGATTGGGTCATCCATCTCTTCCTTTCTTGAAGAAACTTTGTCCTCGAGTTTAGTAAAGTGTCTTCGTTAGATTGTGAGTCTTGTCGGTTGCAAAACATCATCGTCTTAGTTCAAATACAAGAGTTAATAAACGTGCTAGTGTTCCTTTTGAATTAGTTCATTCGATGTTTGGGGTCCTTGTCTATTTTGTCTAAACACGGATTTAAGTATTTTGTTACTTTTGTGGATGATTATTCTCGTGTAACTTGGTTATATTTAATGAAGAGTTGTTCGAATTGTTTTCTATTTTTGTGCATTTTGTGTTGAGATTAAAACTCGATTTAATGTTTCAATTAGGTACTTTCACGAAGTGATAATGCCAAAAAGAATATACATCGACTTTGTTTCAATCTTATATGGTTCAAAATGGCATACTTTATGAAATTTCGTGTGTTGATACTCCATCTCGAAATGGAGTGGGCGAACAATAAACAGGAACATCTTCTCGGCTGCCGTGCCTTATTATTTCAAATGAATGTTTCTAAACCTTTTTGAAGTAGATGCGGTTTCAACCCGCGTATTTTCTTATTAATCGCATGCCTAAATACATTCTTCGTGGTGAGATTCCTTACAAAATTTTGTTTCCTAATAAGTCACTTATTTCCGGTTGACCCTAGGATATTTGGTAGCATTTGTTTTGTTCGGGATGTTCGTCCACGTATTTACTAAATTAGATCCCAGTCTTTGAAGTGTATCTTCTTGGTTATTCTCGTCTCCAAAAGGTTATAGATGTTATTGTCCTAGTCTTAACAAATATCTTGTCTCCATTGATGTTACATTCATGGAAGACATACCACATTTTTCGTCTTCTCCTCCTGCATGTATCGGGGGAGGATTACAATTTGTTAGTCTATTACATCACATCATCGAGGCAGTCTGATCCAACTCGTGTTAGGCCTCACATAACTCGAGTCTACTCCCGGACATAGACCTTAATTCATGTCACACTGCTCGGCCGTCATTAGATCACAATGCGAACGATGATCTTCATTTGCATTACTGTAAAGGTAAACGTCAATGTACTTATCCTATTTCTTCTTTTGTTTCGTATAATTGCTTGTTGTCTTCCCTTTGCTCTTTTATTGCTTCTCTTGATTCTATTTCTTTCCCTAAAATTGTTCGTGAAGCCATATCTCATCATGGTTGGCATAATGCAATGATCGAGGAAATGAATGCGTTGGATGACAATGGTACTTAGGACTTGGATGATTTACATGAGGAAACGGGCTATCGGATGCAAATGGGTGTTCTGAGTTAAAGTCAATCCGGATGGGTCGGTTGCTCGATTAAAGGCTCGTTTGTTGCTAAGGGATATGCTCGAACCTATGGAGTGGACTATTCGACCTTTCTCTCATGTTGCTAAATTGACATACATTCGGTTGTTGATTTCTATGGCGACTACTACGCGGGTGGCACTTTGCATCAAGCTGGATATCAAGAATGCTTTTCTTCGTGGTGATCTTGAGAGGAGGTGTTTATGGAGCAACCTCACGGTTTTTTGCTCGGGGGGAGTCTAGAGCACGTTTGTCATCTCTCCATGAAATCTTTGTATAGTTTGAAATAGAGTCACTCGTGCTTGGTTTGGAAAATTTAGTCAAGCTATAGAAACGTTTGGTATAATGAAAAGCAAGTCGACTATTACGTGTTCTACAAAAAATCAGTAGTATCATTCTTTTAGTTGTGTATGTAGATGACATTGTTATTCTTGGAAGTGATAGTACGGAGAATTTCATCTCTTAAGTCTTTCCTATATACTCGGTTTCACACGAAGGATTTGGGGATGCTAAAGTATTTCTTGGGTGTTGAAGTCCTGAGGAGTAAAAATGGTATATTTCTATCTCAGAAAATATGTCTGGACTTATTAAGTGAAACGGGGGAAAATTAGGAGCAAAACCTTGTAGTCTTTCCGATGACTCCGAACATCCATTCTGGAGATGGAGAACCGCTTTAAAGATTTTAAGAGATATTGAAGGGTGGTTGGAAAAATTTGAATTACCTTACCGTGACTCGTCAGGATATTGCATATTCGGTCGGTGTTGTTAGCCAATTTATGTCATCCCCAAGAGTTCATCATTGGGCGGCGTTAGAGCAAATTTTGTGTTACTTAAAGGAGCACTGGACGTGGCATCTTGTATGCAAATCATGGACTTGTACATATATTGAATGTTTTCGGATGCGAGATTGGGCGAGGTTCCAAAGTGGATAGAAGATCCACATCGAGCTGTGTATTTTCATTGGAGGAAATTTGGTCTGTGGAAAAGTAAGAAGCGAGAATGTTGTGTCACGATTGAGTGCGAGTCGAATATAGGGCTATGGCACGATGCGTACGAGATAATATGGATATATCGACTCTTGGATGAAGTAGGTCTTAAAACTTCGGTACCGGCAAAATTGTGGTGTGAAAACCAATTTCTTTCTTCATATTGCTTCTAACCACATGTGTTTCATGAGCGAACTAAACACATTGAAATTGATTGTCATTTTGTTCGCGAGAAAATTCGGCCAAGGGTTGATTTCTACGGGATATATGAAAGGCGGAGAACAACTAGGAGATATCTTCACGAAAGGTTTAAGTGGGGTTCGGGTTGATTATCTTTGTAACAAGTTGGGCATGATTAATATCTATACTCTGCAACTTGAGGGGAAGTGTTAAAGATGATTTATGAGTGTGTGTATTAGGTGTCTAACACTAGGTGTCTTAGTAGTGTGAGTTGTGTATTAGGTGTCTTAGTGGTGTATTAGGTGTATGTCACCTAAGATTGTTCCTATCTTTTGTATATAAATAGGTAGTGTCTTTGTATGATAATAACAAGAAAGAATTCTGATTTTACAATTATAATCAGGAAAAAATAAATAAAGAAAGATTAAGAAAAGCATATGAAAATCTCTAATCTTCTCTTTAAAATCTTTTTCAAAAATTGCATATGATGTACCCTTTGATCTCTCTTGTTCTTGGTTGCAATTATTATGTTTTGAAGACCCATTAGGTTGTTTAAATAGTATAATTTTAAGCCCAATTCGAATTAGACTAAAATTAAATTGATCCAATAGTTAGGATTAAAATTTAGTGTTGAAAAATACTACATTACGTTCTGATTGGATATCTCGATCGATCAAGAATTTTCTCCATCAATATAAACTGAGAGCACTTGAATGGTCGTCAATTGAAGCTTGATCAATTAACATGTGGCTCAATTGATCGATACCTTTCTTGATCAATCTAGAAACTCCTAATATTCTTTCTTTGACTCCTCGATCAATGTTGTTCGACCAATAAAGTGTTTTATTTTTGCTTTAAATTCACATTTTTACTTATTTTTGCTCATTTCATACGTAAATACATTTATAACACAAAATAAATACAAAAATGCTTTAAAAACAAAAATTCATTATAAATATGTGAGAATTTATACACAAATACATGAATAAAATAGTATCGATCAATAAGAGTAATCTTGATTTGGATTTAATTATGTGAATCATGCCTCAAAAATCAATCATCCAAGAGTTTATCCATTGCATCAATTATACAAACTAGATGAAGCCAAGTGGTCTTTACATAAATACGGTGGATTGTTTAACCTTTGCTTTCTACTACAAAAAGGCTAGAAATGTGCCATGAGCTTTCGACAACAATTTTCCTTTGATACAGAGGCTTTGTCTTGGTATGTCTAATTCTACATTGGCATTTAATTGTACTCAAATATGGATTCAACTTTATGAAATTCCTATGGATTGAAGGATCGAATCCATTGTTAGGAAAATTAAAGAGAAAATTGGCCTTATTATTAAGGTTAATAAGTTTTTACTATATAGTGGCTCGATGCGAGCGATTTGCATTCGTATGACCTTTGATCTTAGATTAGTACTGATTCTAGGGACTTGGATATGATTTTCTCTCTCTTATGTGTGTGTTGAAGTAAAATATGAGATTTTAGCTAAGTTCTATTATATTTGTGGTCACATGACTCACCAGACTCTCTTTTTTATATTGTTGGTATTGAGAATGTTGAATTTGGTGGTAAGCATATGAGATATGAAAAATTGATTGAATTGGATATGAATATGCACATTCCTATTTATAACATTCTTGTGTAATCACCAAGCCTAAAGCATTCTATATTATCAATATATTATGTAAGTTTCTTTATCATCCTACGATTGATCACTAGATAACAATTAAAAGAATACTAAGGTGTTTTAAAGGAACATTGAATCATGATATTCTTTTTCAAAAATCCTACGTATTGGACATTGCAGGGGTAATGGCTTTGATTGGGATAGTTGCCCTATTTAAAGAAGAAGTAGATATGGATAAAACATATATTTTGGAGATAATTTGGGGTAATGAATTTCATCTAAATACAAAGTGGTAGCTAAGTTTAGTGTCGACGCTGAATACATATCATTCTCACTTGGTGCACATGAAGTGATATTTTTACAATCTCTTTTAAAAGAGTTACATGTGATAGAAGCCCATATATTAGTATTTTTTACAGCTAATATAAGTGTCAAATATCTTGTAGCCTGTTATGCAAGGAAGAATAAAGTATATTTAGATAAACTTTCATTTCATACGATATTTAGTTGTTTCCAACAAGTTAGATGTTATATACATACCAACAATTAAGCAAGTTGTAGATATGATTACTAAGCCAATTAAGAGTCTAGATTCATATTGTTAAAAATAAAACTTATGTTTTGCCACCACTATTAGTTTGTGAGGGCTATTAGATTATGAGACTCATTGTAATTATAGTGTACTATAGTGTAGATTAATGATTCCCTTATAACAGATTGTAAGTAGGTATATAGAGCTATTATAGATTTTTTTTAATTCTCTATATAATACTATTAGGCTGAGCTTGTATATAAAGGTAATCACACTATCAATAATAATTATAGAATATGATACACATTTATTATGAGCACTCTTAATGAGCAATTCTTTGGGTAATACAAATGTTTTAAGCAATGATGGAACTAGGGCTTTGGTCATGAACACCTCGACCTTTAACATGAAGAAATATTTATCATTAAACCATAATGGTATAATATTATGTAAATACAAGTATACACTTTTAAATAAGGATAAGTTTGATATTTTGTCCTCAAAATTAAACTTTTTAGTTCCATTTTTGGTTTTATTAAGTGACGTTTTACTATCATGTTAAATATGAAATTGATATATGAAATATTATTTCTATACATATGATATTAAAATAACATAAAAAATGACTTAAAATATTTAATATAATATCTTTTATTTTCATTTATGTACTAACAAAATTTATCTATCTATTAAACAATTGTTATTCATGCCCATTGCTTATGCTATATAAATTTTGCACTATATAAATAATATTAAAAAATTGTATTAAATAATAGTCCTTTTTTTACATTATTATGATACTTTAATTATTTTATTTTTACAACAAGCACTTAGGTTAATATAAAGTAAAAATTAAACACTTTTAAACAATAATATATATACTAACATTCACAATTCTAAGTCTCCATTTTCACTTTATATTACGATGATATATACTGTTTTGGGTATAAGTTTATTGGCCAATAAAATATTAATTAATTAATGAAAAATTTCTACACTATAATAAATTATATTTAATGAGAGTAATATTTTTATTTTATTTTAGAAAGTATAATATTTATTTATTTATTTAATCAACTATTTTTTTAAATTTTAAATTTTATTGGACATTTTTCTGTATCACATTTTCTATATGTATTTTGTATTTTGTTTAGATCAAGATTACAGAATTTACAATATAAAAATAGGAACTACACAAGTCAATGCAAGATTAGTGGTATTGGAACCATACGAATAAGCTCCATAATATCCACAACCATCGAAAACGAGTACTAGAAGTTGAACAATACACTTTTACTATGAGAGGCTGAGAGCTCATCTGTATGGTTATAAAGTAACTGATATTATAATGTTTTGAAATGTGTAGTATATATACATAAAATATGATATAAAAAGCATTGAAATATATAGAAAAATTAACAAAATATAAAATTTATAAAAACAATTTTAAAAAAATAAAAAATATTGTATTATTTAAATTCAATTTTAAATTGTTATAATAAAATGATAATTATTTCCATTAAATTCATTTTATTATGTTAAAAAAAATTATTAATAAAATGATATTTTAATATTTAAAAAGTAATTAAAATGTTATATTGTTGCAAGAAGAGTGACTTGAATGCCACTTATAAAAATAAAGTAGTTAAAATAATTAATTAATATAAACAAATTAACTTACATAATAGTGCCACATGTTTTTTCAATTATAAATAATTTAAACAAATATAAATAATTAAATTATATATTATTATAAAAATAAATTAAAATATAAGTGAGATAAAAGTCTCCCCAATTTTTTATCATACATTACTTAAAAGTCATGAAATTTAATCAATAAAATTCTTGTAAAGTATAAAGAAAATTAAAATAATAATAAAAATAATACCTTCAAAATTTATATTATAAAAATAATATTTATTATATTAATCTTATATATTTTTATTATTAAAAAAATTAATCATATTATTTTATTTTAAATTAATATCTTAATAATAATAAAAATAATATCTTAATAACATTAAATATTATTTAATTATACTTTATTTAATTGAATGAATTTAAATAATAATGATTCAAAAATAATATTTAATATAAAATAATATATTTAATTTCAATTAATAGTAAAATATAAAAAATAGGCATAAAAGTAATATTTTTAAAATTATAAATTTTAAAGAATATTATTTGTTATTTTTTAAAAAGATTATTGAAAATTCAGGTGTGACAGCTATCAGTTACTTTATTTGATCTCTCTGTATCTATATAAAATAAATTATTAAAATATACCATTAGTTCTTAAAATTTAACAAAATTTATACATAAATTTTTAAACTTTTAAAATTTATGATTTATTATTTAAATTTTTAAACCTTCAAACATAAGTTACTAAACTTTTAAAACATACAATTAGTTTTTAAATTTTTAAAATTTTATAAATAGATCTTAAATTTTTAATTCACTATTTAAATTTTTAAAATTTTATAAATAGATCTTAAATTTTTAATTCACTAAATTTATTTTAATAACCAAGGTAGAAATTATATTTAAAATTTTAAATATTTAAAACTAAATTGTAGGATTTGAAAATTTAAGATCCTATGTATAAAATTTAGAGATTAAGTGGTGTGTTTTAAAAATTTGAGAACTAATATATAAATTTATTTAAAAATTAAAAATTAATTATACATTTTAAATAAAAAAATATTTTATTACAATTTAATCTATATATTAATTTTTATAATATAATTAAATATGTTTTTGTTAATAGATAACCTTATTTTATCATCTCATGCAAGTTTAATCCAAATACTAATATAAAAATGAGCCATACATGTAGTTTAATAAAATAGTATGAGAATCTGGCAGTATAGACAGCTACTGTCTACAGAGTCGTTCAATTATTTTGCTATTTATGTGCTGCGAAATGAAATGTCGGATTAATGATATCTTGTGAAGGTCATTTTTGTAACTTCGACTTGCACTATTCATAACTTTACGAGTTTACCTCCTTAGACTTTTTTAAGTTTGATATATTTTATTTGGTACAAATTTTACATCTTTTGTTTTTAATCATAAAAGGTCAGATTTCACATATGATACTTTTTTTTTAATAATATATACCATTATAATAATATAAAGTAAAAGTTTAATTTAAAACTTATAAAATATAGATATTAAAAATCAACTGAAAAAATATTGATTTCTCTGTCACACCTTTTTACATATTCTGTTATATATATATATATATATATATATATATATATATATATATTATATTTGCTTTATATTTATGACCGATGGTCGAAGCAACAAGACAAAAAGGTAATTAAACGGAAAGCATGGGAATTGAAGCATACTGTGCTCTCCCCTTGGCGATAAGAACAACTTCACATCTCCAATTCCTCATCTCCTATTATTCATCCATGCCTCGATTTATTATCACTATTATAAAACGTAACATTAAAATTGATTAAATAAATTAAAAGATTTAAAATTTAAATTTGTTAAACGTTTAAACACGATTTTAAAATATATATTGAATTTTTTTATATATTATACTCATTTTTTATTCTACTAATAACCTCTATATCACATATAGCATAAAAAGACTAAACAAATTTTAAATAATAATATAAATAATTGAAAAATTAAATATAATTAATTACTTGATAATTAAATTTATTGCAAAAAAAATTATATACAATATATATATATATATAACTTAAATTACAAATAAAATGATGTCGTTAAAGTGTCATGGATTTTGTAATATTTCTACTTTATTTCCATGAGAGCAAGCTTAGTTGACTTAAAATCATCAACATAGTGACAAGAAAACTGAGCAAAAAATAACTGATTCATATAACAATTCATTCCCCTACATACATGAACACATAAACATTTATTAAACAAGTAATCTAAACTTCAGAAATATATGAACGAAGAAATTAAAATATTATAAATATTATTATGATGTTGTCCTATGTTATTCAAAATCATCACATTTTTCTCATGATGTTATAATTTGAACAAAGTGTTCTTTCCATTATTCTTGTAAATCATCAAAAATATGCATATCATAACCCCACTTGTTCCAATCAAAAAAATATACGTAATTAAATTCAAAATAAGAATGTAATATTATGAATTCACAAAAAATAACTTATATATGTTAGAAGATTAGAAAAGAGGTTACCACATCAACACTCGAGTGATATAATAATAATCTTATCTCTTCGAAATCATATTAGCATTTTATGAATCTTTTTTCTATAAATATGAAGCTATCTGAAATCAAGCTGGTATTTTTAATGTTATAATGAGTTCAATATATGAAGTCAAGTGTAACTCCGATTTATTACTTGGGTTGGTTGAGTTTTGGTGCCCATAAATGTATTACACAATTGTTCCATACGTTTATGGATACCAAAACTCAACCAATCCAAGTAACAAATCGAAGTTACACTTAACTTCATATTTAGAGCTCGTTATAGCATTAAAAATACCAGCTTAATTTCAGATAGCTTTATATTTATAGACAAAATATTAATAAAGTGCTAATATGATTTCAAAGGAATAAAGTTATTATTATATCACTCGGGTGTCGATGTGGTAATTTCTTCTAATAATATTTTAACATATATAAATTATTTTTTGTGAATTCATGATATTACATTGGAATGATGATTCTTGGTGGTTTTCTTGTACTTGGTTGACCAATGGCTACCATGATGTTATCATAAGGAAAGTATGCAAGAGAGATGAGATGAAGTTTGGGCAAAAAATAGGTTTATAAAACAATGCATTTTCCTAAATACATGAGCACATAAACATTTATAAAAAAACATTCATCAAACAAGGAACTTGAGACATAGGAATGGAGAAAGTAAAGCATTATAAAAATTACCATTATGTTGTCATATACTATTCAAGATCATCAGAATATTTTCCTGATTCTTCTTGTGATGATATAATTTGAACTATGTGTTCTGCCCATTCCTCTCGTAAATCATCAAAAATTTACGGATCATAGCCCATTTTGTTTCAACCAAAGAACTACATGTATTTAAAATCATATAGGTTAAAAATATATATTGGTAAAAAATATTACCACATCTTCAATTGAAATTTTGATGTGTGATGATTTCACTCATAAACTTCATGAAGTAATAACCACACATGAATCCATCATTTTGTTATGGAACTACAAAAAACAAGAGTACATGATTTTCCATATTCGAATATCTTTATTATTCAATAGTAAAATTAATAAAATTATTAAAATTCACTTATATATACCATAACTTTATGTCATATAAGCTTAGGAAATTTTTTAAGGGCAATGCTTCTAAACTTGTTCCACAGCTTCCATGCCCTATCAAAGTTTAAAACAATTAGTTTTTTATTAAACATTACAAAAAATAATAGAAGAAAAATAGCTAGCTATATCTTTTACATTTCAACAATTGTTTTTGTATCTTTACTTAATTCTATGAAAGTTGAGTCAGAGTACCAAGCATTATTAGTGGTGTGCAAAAAATCCGATCATTCGATCTGATCCGTTGATTTTTCATCCGATCTGATCCAATCCAATGGTTGGATTGGATGAAATTTTTTCCATTTGTTAAGTGCGAATCGGATGGCAGATTTCACTACGATTCATCTGATCCTATCTGATTCGACCGAAATTAATTATATATATATATATATATTTAATTAAATATATATATATAATTAATATATATTTATTTGATTTTTTAATGTTTCTTTTAAGTAAAATAATTTTATGTTATGATTTATGTGAAAATTTAAAATTTTTATTTAAAAATACAAAAAATAGAGTTAATTAAGTTTATTGGTCGGATTGATCGGATGCCATCCGAATAGTTTACAGATTAGATTGATCGGATGTGAAAGTTAATCGGATCGATTCCGGATTAGGATGTTTTAATCCGAGCGGATGGTCGAATCAGATCGGATGAGTATAAAATCAACGATTTCAATCCACTGAACAGCCCTAAGCATAATTATTGAATATATCAAGGATTACCAACATCCAATGATCTTGGCCTTGTTCAAACCTTAGTGGCCAAGGGATTATCAACTTTTAATTTATGTTAAGCGTTAATGCCCTATCACATATCACATAATTATTTAGCTTTGATAATAACATCATTTTCTTGATATTGATTGACATATAAAGAATCATAGAACATTGCTAAATGTGATGAGTGATTAAGTTTAATTCAATAATAACATATTTTATATATAAAGAAATATATATAAATAATTAGATAATATAAATATAATTATATATGTTCTAAATAAATGAAAGAAAATGAATAGATTAAGGACTCACATTTTGCACACTTGAATTGTACTTAAATCGATCATTTGATATTTAAATAGTTGCAATATGCACTCGATCGATATATAAGTTTGGCCAATGTCTACACTAGAAATTTCTATAGGAAGTGGCACAGTTCATCCATTATTTATGCTAGATGCCCTTGCAATAATAGTCATTAAAGCGCCAAGATTTTTGTTGAAGTTTAAAACATAATCATAACTATACTTTTTCCAAGGCTTCTTCTTAAATCACTTAGTGTGCGATGATTGGCCACTAGACATAGATTTACCACGAGATACTTGCTTCATATCTCTTAAATGTGTCGTATTTACTAGTTCTAGTATAATAGACTAACAACGAAGTATTATGTATATTAGTAATAATAAAATAATAATAGTAAAAAAGTGTTATCTTTTAAGTAAAAAAATAGTAGCATGTCAAAACTTATCACAACTTGAATCGACGGCCAAGCCCTATATTGTCCAACTACCTCTTGGACTGTGGTAGCATTAGAAGGCACATGTTGTGGACAATCATGGATCAATGATGGATCAATTATTATTCACCAATGATTTGGAAAATATTGATCATGAATCATCCAATCATTGCTCAATTGTTGTACTGTTCCAATAGCAACAAAGTCCTTTGATGAATGATGTTTCAACAAATATTTCATATTCACTAAAAAAATTAATTGTTGTATATAATAAATAAAACATATAATAAAAAATAAAAATAATAGATTATCTACACCAGAAATTAAAATCTTACCACATATGATTCATCAAATAAAGTATGACTCCCATGTGGGGTAGCTATTAGAAGTACATTATCATCAAAACTTTCATCATGATGTGATTGATGGTAAGAATTCATAGATTGCATTGGAGGAAATAAACCACTACCTTACTATATATGCATTCCTGGCATAAAGAGAGGACCAATAGGATGACTATATCTCATACTAGATATAAGTTGAGCGCCATGAGATTGGATGGTGGCATACCTGGCATGGATGGTTACATGCCTGGCCAATATGGCATGCCCTAATTGTAGTATGATGTCATGTCTGACATATGTTGTGATTGATATTCTTTTAAAAGTGACAATCTCACTTAACATTGAGGCCTTAAAGGAGTTGAGTTCTTCTCCAATTTTATTGTATTTCTCCTTACTAACAATCTGAGGCTTTTGTTTTGGAATGTTAAAATATTCCATATAACCATCATATTGGCTATCTCCCCTAACACGGCCAGGATGCTCACGTCTGAATGCATGATATATAGCATCTCTCCCTAGCTCTTCGATTATTTCACCCCCAGATATTTGTTCTTGAACAACTCTCTACAAATAATAAAACAAACAAAAAAACAAACATATCAAATATTATTACATCAATTATTAAAAATCATATGGACTTTGTGTCAAGTTAAATTACTAACCAACTTATTTAGTTGCTCTTCTCCTCACTTAGTCATTGGTCTTGACTTCTTCATTTTGAGAGTTGTTTTTCTTCATTTTCATCAAGTGGTTCCAAATATGGAAACATATAATTTCTTGCCAATCTGAAAGTTTTGTATTCCTTCCATGCCTTATTTGAAATCTTATAACACTTGCTCTTCCAAGTGTCATCGAATTTATAACGATTTTGTAAAAACACACTACAAAAAATTAGATATAATATAAAAAAGATATAATATATGTAATTAGTTATAAAATATAAGAGACTTACACAAATGATTTTCCATATTTTGAACTTTTCAGCTTTGTCAACCTGAGTCCAATCATTTATATTGATTGGTATACTTGACTTCACAAGTCTACCAGTAGAGGATTTCAATTGTTGGCTATTTTTCTCTATAGAATTACCAGTAGCATCAAATAGAACAAATACTATATCATTTGGGTTAAGTGGAGCATCAAGTATATTTGCCCAACCCCTTCTTTTCAAATTCCACAATGGATCATTTGGATCTACAAGCTCTATTACCCTATGATCCATGAAATATCTATAAACAATGAAGAAATATAAATTAATTGACAATTTTAAGAACATACATATATATAAACATCCAAGAGTTATTAGAACAATATAGAACATACATTATGTTTAATTAGGTTGTTGAACGTATACATATATTCCTTCACAATCACTTCGAGTCCATGACAAAGAATCATCGTCATCAACTAAACCATCACATACATTAGGCAATTTGTTTGAGAAATGACTAATATTGGATAATGTATCAAGCATATGGTCATCATCTTCTAAAGCATCACAATAGTAAAACTCTTTTTGTGGAGGCGTTAACACAACAAACCATCTTGTGTCAATTTGATTGCTCACGTAAAATACTTGTTTTGCATGAAGTGCTAACATGAAAGGATCATTAGTGTGACTTATCTTGGATATATTTACAAGGGTAAATCCAAAATCATCTATTTTATATCCAACATTGATAACATCTTTGACCCAATCACACAAGAAAACTATTTCATTTAAGACCGCATAATCTAGTTCCCAAATCTCTTGAATTATACCATAATATGTTCTATCAGAAAGTACAATATTACCATCTTTTGAACTAGTAAATTGCATAGTTTTTGCAACCATCTTCACACCACTATTCTGATTTACTCAGACTTTGTCTCTAGCTTGAGTTGTAAACCTCGATCCATTAATTGTCAAACTTGAAAATGATTTGACATCAAATTTTAGATCATGTGCAAGTCATGCATTCTAAACCTTCTGTTATTTTATGATTGGGTTTGTTGAGTTCAACTCGAATCTATGTATACAAAAACATGAAACGTGTTTAAAAAAAAGTTTTAAAACATTGCATAGAAGTACTAATGAATTCTTGTATGTGACACTTACATGATTGCAAAACCAATTAATAAGCTCTCGCTTATGTTCATCATACAACCATTTTTATCCTATCTCTTTTTTTATAATGAGGATCGATCTTCAGTAAGTTTAAATGCATCATGTAATGTTATTAAATATATATCAAGTAGATATCATCATTAATAATTAAATTAAAAATAATTTTTGCATAAATGGAAAGGTTAAACATCACTTACTCTATATATGGTTATGCCTCATTATTATTTACCAAAATAATCCGGTGTGCTTTTTCCCATCGAGTGTAACCACTAAAGTATACAAAACAAAACTCAATGGCCTTTTCAGCAAGGTAACGTTCCACCATGCATCCTTCAAGTTGATTTCTATTATTTACATATCCTTTAAGGACTTGCATAAATCTCTCAAAAGGATACATCCACCTTAAGTAAGTAGAACCACACAATTGAATCTTTCGAACTATATGAACACACAAGTGAATCAATATATCGAAGAAAGAAGGAGGAAAATATTTTTCATCTTTCTGTAAAGAGTTTAACTCGCCAATTGATATAGATTTCTTGCATATTGTATTGAATAATGAACAAAGATGAATTATTGATAATCAAACATGTTTTGGAAGAATTAATCTAATAGAAACTGGTAATAACTGTTGCATTAAGATATGATAGTCATGTGATTTCAATCCATAAAGTTTCTTATCAGTGATAGATACAAAATTTCTTAAGTTGAATGAGTAACCATCAAGAACTTTCACACACGCCAAACATTTATAAAAACATCCTTTTCTTTTGTTGATATTGTATATGAAGCTGGTAGTAAGTATGTTCGATTCTTATCATTTTTCACCTTTGGTGCCAATTCAAATTGTATGACTAGTTTCTTTAAATCTAGTCTTGTTTTAATTTCATCATTCATTTTTCCAGGTATATTAAGTAATGTACCAATCAAGCTCTCACATACATTTTTCTCAATGTGCATGTCATCTAAGATATGGCTAATTTGTAGGTTTTTTCAATAAGGTAATTCCAAAAATATTGATTTTTTATTCCAACAACCATGATCTACTGATTTAGTAACATTTTCATTTTCACCCCTTTTATTATTTGACCTTATACGTTTCCCTACCTTAGTGAGTATTTGTTTTTTCATCTTTTCATATTGTTTGAATGTCATATCATTCAATTGCCTTAATATTTCAACACCTCGCAAAGGTCGGGGTGCAAGATCATAATCTTTTTCACCATCAGATGGTTTCTTTTGGTATCTAAACTTGTGTCCAAATGGAAAAAATATTCTATGTCTTCTATAAGACATATTTCGTCCATTAACAAGATGAGTTATAGAAGTGCCATCACTACATATAGGGCATCCCTTGTAATCTTTTGTTGCATGTCCTGATAAGTTCTCATGGGCAGGAAAATCATTAATTGTCCATAAAAGGACCTCCCTCAAGTTAAAGTGTTCTTCTTTATGTCCATCATAAACATTTACACCATCATTCCATAACGTGTTTAAATTATCTATCAGAGGTTGCAAATATACATCAATATCAATACTGGATTGTTTTGGTTCTAAGATCAATAATGTTAACATTATGAATTTTCTTTTCATACACAACCAGGGAGAAAGGTTGTATGTTACTATAATTAATGGCTAACAGCTATATCAGCTACTAAGGGAACTATGTGGATTAATTCCATCAACAACAATGGTAAGCCGAAAATTATGCAGATCAGATGCAAATTGAAGGGATAAATTATCTATTACTTTCCAATTTGGAGAATCACAAGGATGACGTAGTACCCCATCATCATATTGATTATCTGAATGATAAGTCAATATCTTTGAGGTCTCTTTACTTTTGAACAACCTTTGAAAGCGAGGAATCGGAGGAAAGTACCAAAGAACCTTTGCGGGCACATCTTTCTTAAGTATTGTCTCATTTGTAGCATGCTTTCATATCAATTCTTTACACATTGGACAATCATCTAATGTCTCATATTAATTTTTATAAAGAATGAAATCATTTGGACAAGCATGAATCTTATGATATTCCATGCCAAATCAACTTAGAGATTTTTTCACTTCATACATTGAAGATGGAAATTCAATACCCTCAGAAAACATATCTATTAGTAGATTTAGTAATTCTATAAATCCCTTGTCAGAAAAACTATGTTTTGCTTTCACGTTGTACAAATGAACCAATCCCGACATTTTAATGTATTTCTTGCATTTTGGATACAACGGTTTTTTGGCATCTTCTAGAAGTTTTTTAAAGGTTTTGGGATCATCCTCATGTAGTTCATCTTCAACACCATGAAACATATTTTCTCTCTGTATATCTGTATATTATGATAAGATGTATGTAATCCACTCACATTCTTATTTATCTTTTCCCCATGAGTATTATCAATATTTTCTCCATGATAATATCAATATTTATAGCTCAAAAGAATACCACTACGGATAAAGTGATACTTAACCTCATCAACTTCATAAAATCGCTCATTTTTTTACATTTAACACATGAAAATTGAATTATACTAATTTCATTATTATTATTTCTACAAGCAAATTTCATGAAACTTTTAACTCCAAAAATGTAGTCCTACTCAATTCTACACTTTGACATCCAAGATTTGTCCATTTTCTGTTAATGACATTAAGTATATTAAATATGTATCCAATCAATATATTTTAGGTATTATTATATATGAATTCCCTAATTATTAAAATATATACCAAAACATACATAATAAATTTTTTTATCATTTTAAAATTGTATTACTTTTACTTAATAAAATATAATTATTTATATCTAAATAAATTTATCTACATGCGGTAAATATTCTAGTCCCTCAAACCCATAACATCTAGATATTATTTTCATAGAAAATCAGCCAAACATATAATAACATGTATAATACAAAACATACATAAATAAAAAATTTATACAAAAAATAACGCAAAATGAATAATAAGTGCGTAGGATAAATAGAAATATTTATAAAAGTAAATGAGTGACAAAATGAAGGAAATGAAGAAAAAAAATTGTTTTGTAAGTAAGAAAATGAGAATAAAAAATTTGAGTATTTTGCTAAACAAAATAGGGCATCTAGAAGATAATTTGAAGATAAAGAAAACCCATTAAATGACGTTGAATATGGTGGTCAGAGGTGGTCGAAAAATGCGAAAGAGTGGAGGAGATGAAGCTCGGTTTTGAGTTTTTGTGGATACTGCAAATTAAAAATGATGTTCTGATTGAGGAGAGAGAAGAGAAATGAAAAAATACACGTGGATAGCATCGGTTGACGTGTTGAACCAATGCTACACACGTGGATAGCGTCGATTTTACATATCAACCGACGCTACATACATGTATTAGTTTTTTTATTTTAACTATTTTTAAAATTGAAATTAATTAAACAAGACAATTTTTTTATTTTTTTGGTCAATTATTTTTTAAGATTTTAATTAACTATAGACCTTTTATATTTTTTGAAAACTTTTATGTATTATGTTTTTCATGTTATCCAAATTCGATAACTATGTATGAAAAACATGTACATAAAATTAAGTATGTATTCAAACAAATACAAAAAATTATATAAATTATATAATTTTAAAAACCATTTGACTAAAAAAAAGAAGAAATTATATTGTATATAACCAAATTCAATTTTAAACAATTCAAATAAAATAATAATTAACCAAAAAAATTGTATATTTTAAACTATATGTTAAAATAAAAAAAATTAATTAAGTAGTGTCGGTTTTTCACCGAACCAACTTTAAATTAATTATAAGTTAGTTTTTTTCAAAAATCGATTTTACATATCAATTTAAATGACACATTTTATATTATTGTATGAAAAACAATTTGTACAAGCATTTGCTATTTCTCTCGTATAATTTGTGAGAAACTCATAAAACGTTACGTAATATAAGAGTAGCTAGTCATAACTAATATAAGTGTTCTACGCGTCTGTGTTAATTCACCATCATTATCACCATTCACCTCATCATATAAATCATCTATATTGATGCAATCGTCTATAATATACATCTTCTTTTGCAACAAAAAGAAGTCTACGTATACATCTTTTCCCAAAAAATAAAAATGATTTGTACATTATAAATAATTTCACTTAAAATCACAAAATTATATATACTATTGGATAAATTACACCATATAAATATAATCAAATTTTTTTATTTAATTAATTATTGTTATTTATTTTTAATTCTTTTGATTTTGTTTTCTTAAAACATAAAAACAAAAAAAAAATTGTTTTAAAAATTAGTTTCTAATAACATAATTTCCATTAAAATGATATTTTCATATTATTATATTGTTTATTGTAATATGTATACTTATATATTTATTGTACACAATTTATGTCCAATCAATGGTTTTTTCAGATAAAAATCATGAGTGAGGAAGAAATTGATAATAGAATGACGGGCAAATTAGTTTTACCACCTACCTTTTTGGATACATCAAGCTCATATGAAAGCTACCAATAATTTGGGATCTTCGTTGAGCACTTCCTCCACTAACAATGAAGTACACCCAAGTATGGCGAACATTGCAATAAGTGTCACATCACCTCCTAGTTCGTCACACCCTTCTCCTCGTACTCATGGTCCTTCAACGCCTACAAGATTAAGCGTTCCTTCTATGCAGATATCAGTTCCTCCCGATTAAACGAAAAAACCTCAATGGATAAGGATTGGTGAACCAACCGGTCATACCAGAGGGTGTAGAGCATAAGCCTAATGTTTCCATCTTATCACCAGTGATGTAAAAAGGTTGAGGGATAATTATCAAATTCCTACATCTATTCAAATAATGATTCTCAACTCGAGTATTAAGTATAACAATCCTCTACCTGAGGGTTAGACTGTCTTTCATCGGAAAAACTTATGTCTTGGACCCAAGTTTTATAAGTATAAATTGTTCGACCCAAATGCGGAATAAACAAACTAAAGTGATCGAAAACAACTAAAGTAAGGATCTTACCTCGAGTTATTGAAATTGTTCTTTAAAGTTCCAAACTGATCAAAACTGATTTTCTCCCTATATTAGGAATTTCTAAGATTTTAATAGCACTCAAATAGATGGTGTATTGCATTAGAATTGTGTGTTGAGCTTAGGGATCATAACACCCATTTTATAGTCGTGTTTCCCATCAAAACATCGACACCGTTACCAATTTCAACCATAACCAACAAGTTCTTCAATGACAGAAACGTTTTGACCATTAAATGATTCGTTAAAGAAAAACCGAAATGAAAATTGTAGAATTTAAACGGATGATTGGTTACAGGTTTCCCTTATATGATTTTACAAGAAGGTTTTTGAAAAGGAAACAGCTGGCTCCTAACCAAATCCTACATAATGAATGGAAGTATCTTTTGAGCCTAGCTTTAATTTACAAAGAGCTTAGTTTTGAGTTTAATGAAGCTTTTGTCTTGAAATAAAAACCCAAATAATCCATTTTAAGTGTATATTTCTAAGAAACAAGACCATGGTGTAAACGTCATGCTT
Source organism: Hippophae rhamnoides (assembly GCA_033030585.1). Lineage (NCBI taxonomy): Eukaryota > Viridiplantae > Streptophyta > Magnoliopsida > Rosales > Elaeagnaceae > Hippophae > Hippophae rhamnoides. The sequence continues at coordinate 32,312,653 of CM065430.1, forward strand.
ACAAATAATGAGAGGGACTGAAAGTGATATTTCTTGTATGTATATGGTCGGTGGGAGGGTAAAAGAGGGTGACAACTTAATGAAGAGTGTGTTGACTGATGTTAGGAATGTAAAAAAAGAATATGAGCTTCTAGACCATGACTCTAGTTGCCGAGGCAAAGTCAAGGTTATCCTTGATTCAAAATTATTTGCCTGAGCACACTTTATGGAAGGGTCTTCTAATCATTCCCCATTTTATAGCGGTTAGTTTGATGAAACTGGGCTCACTCCCTTTTCCTCGAACAATAATATGAAAATGACGGATTACTGTCTGTCAAAAAATCCACCATATGAATTTGGTGCATGTTTTGAAGTGGTTTCTATATAGGATCCAAACCAAGTATGGCAACCCAAGTATGTCACTTAGTTTCTGTGAGATATTGAGTTTATGTTTTGCCTAGAAGATAAACATGCTAGACTTTGTACTCAAGATTATGATGATGAATTATAAATTGAGAAACGTGGAAGTGTGCATGTTTTGGAGAAAGCCCACCGTGGAAGTTGCATATATGAGAAATATTATACATTGGTATCAAAATATTATTAATGTGATGCTATAGGTTAAGAGGCAAAAATAAAATAAATGCAGTAATTTTATTTAAAAATATAAATGTTCATTTTTTTAAAACAATCACCAATAAAATTGGTGGGATTACGGAGGAATTTTACAAATCAATCTATTTAAAAAAAATCAAAAACCTTAGCCACCTTATAACCCCAAAACCAAATTCCAAACCAACCTACTAAGTCACTACAAAGTCAATATAAGGGCTATTGAAATTATAGTTTTTGACTTATATAAAAATAAAATCTAATTGAAATAAAAAAAGCATACCATAAATTTTTTTGAAGAACTAAAAAAAAACAAAATAAATAAATATATCAATTGACATAAAAAATACTAACATTTATTTTAAAGAGGGGTATCATGCCAAATAATTTGTTAATATTTATGTTGAATTTTAGAATTAGATATTTCTTACGTAATATTTTAAGTCATATTTTAGTTACATTTTTAATTTTATATATAATTAAAGATGAAATTTTAATATAATTATAATATAATAATAATAGAAATTATAATATATATATAATAAAAAATATTTAAAAATTCATATATTTAAAGAGTATATTCAGATTAATTGTGTTGATTTTATGATTTTTGAAACCTACGATATAATATTTATATAATTTTTAAACCTATTTGGATTAACTAATTTAAAGAACGTAAAGGCTTGATTTAGGAAGAAATTGAATTTATTGGCCAATTAAAAAAAAACCATGGGACTATCATATCAAGTGAATCATAAATGTATTCTTTTACTTTTTATGTACCAAATTTTAAGCGTGTGTGTATATATATATAACAAAAAATATGGTGTTGTAATTTAACTTTCACTACTATAAAAGGGATATTTAAGTCAATATGTAAAGTCAATTTTTGAAAAAAACTGATTTATAATGAATTTAAAGTCAGTTTTGCGTAGAACCGACGCTATACATAGCATCGGTTAATGTGTCGAACCGATGCTACACATGGACGTAGCGTCGGTTGACGTGATGAACCATTGCTACACACGCTATATATATTTTAAACTTCAGCAGAAATCTTGGCACTTTGATAACTATTGTTGCGAGGGCATCTAGCAAAACTTATATATCGATCTATAGAAATCTTGGATTGTGTCACTTCCTATAGAAATTTCTGGTGTAGACCTCGGCCAAACTTATATATCGATCGAGTGCATATTACAACTATTTGAATATCAAATTATCGATTTAAGCATAATTCAAGTGTTGACAAGGTAAGTCCTCAATCTATTCATTTTCTTTCATTTATGTAGAACATATATAATTATATTTATATTATTTAATTACTTATGTATATTTCTTTTATATAGAGCGCGTTATTATCGATTTCAACATAATCACTCATCACATTTAGCAATGTTCTATAATTCTTCATATGTCAATCAATATCAAGATAAGAATATTAGCATCAGAGCTAAGCAATTATGTGATAGAGAATTAACGCTTAACATAAACCAAAAGTTGATAATCCCTTGGCCACTAAGGTTTGAATAAGGCCAAGATCATTAGATGTTGGTAATCCTTGATCTGTTCAATAATCATGCTTGGTATTGTGACTCAGCTTCCATAGAACTGAGTAAAGATACAAAAGTAGTTGTTGAAATTTAAGAGTTATAACTAGCTATTATTCTTCTCTTGTTTTTTGTAATATTTTAAAAAAACTAATTGTTTTAAACCTTGATAGGGCATGGAAGCTGTGAAATAAGTTTAAGGGTATTGCCCTTAAAAAATCTCATAAGCTTATATGAAATAAAGTTATGGTATGTATAAGCGAATATTAATAATTTTATTAATTTTACTATTGATTAATAAAGATGTTCGAATATGAAAAATCATGTACACTTATTTTTTGTAGGTTCTTTAACAAGATAATGGAGTCATGTGTGGTTATTATGTTATGAAATTTATGAGTGAAATCATCACAAATACCAAAATTTCAATTGATGATATGGTAATATCTTTTACCCATATACAATTTTTTTAACATAAATGAGTTATTTTTTGTGAATTCATGAAAATCATTCTTATTTTGATTTTAAATACATGTAGTTCTTTGGTTGGAACAAGACAAACTATGACCAGCAAATATTTGATGATTTATGAGAGGAATGGGCAGAACACATGATTCAAATTATATCATCACAAGAAGAGTAAGGAGAAGATTCTGATGATCTTGAATAACATATGACAACATAACGGTAATTTTTATAATGATTTAATTTCTCTATTCCTGTGTTTGAAGTCCCTTGTTTGGTGGATGTTTTGTGCTTATGTATTTAGGGGAATGCATTGTTTTATAGACTTATTTTTTTGCCCAAACTTCATATCATGTCTCTTGCCTACTTTCCTTATGACAACATCATGGTAGCACTTTATTAATCATTTGCCTATAAATATGAAGCTATATGGAATCTCTGTTGGTATTTTTAATGTTATAATGAGCTCTAAATATGAAGTCAGGTGTAACTCTTATTTTGTTACTTGGCTTGTATGAGTTTTGGTGCCCATAAACGTATTATAGAATTGTTCCATACGTTTAAGGGCACCAAAACTCATACAAATCAAGTAACAAATCAGAGTTACACTTGATTTCATATTTAGAGCTCATTATAGCATTAAAATACCAGCTTGATTCCACATAACTTCATATTTATAGACAAAAGATTAATAAAGTGCTAATATGAGTTTGAAGGGATAAAATTATTATTATATCACTCGGATGTCGATGTGGTAATCTCTTTTGATGATTTACAAGAAGAATGGACAAAACATTTTGTTCAAACATCGAGAGAAGAATATAAACTTGAATAAGATAAGATAACACCATGGTAATATTCATAATGATTTAATTTCTCCATTCGTATGTCTCTGAAGTTTAGACTGCTTGTTTGATGGATGTTTACGTGCTCATGTATGTAAGAGAATGAATCATTAAATGAATGAGTTGTTTTTTGCCCAATTACTTTATCACTTAGAATCACCAAGCTTGTTTGCACAATCCAATTACATTTTAACGATATTATTTTATTTATAATTTAAGTTAAATATATGTATATATGTATTGTATATATATTATTTTTTTTGTAATAAATTTAATTATAAAGTAATTAATTATATTTAAATTTTTAATTATTTGTATTATTATTATTATTATTTATATTTTGATTTTTTATGTTATATTGAATACAAGTTAGTAGAATAAAAAATGAGAATATAAAAATCAATACATGTAAATTCGACTTACGCGTTAAAATAAAATAAAACTATTAAAATTGATTCAACGTGTGAATTGATTTTAATAGTCTATTTTATAATAGTGTTTTATTCGCAATTAAATTATTATTATTATTTTTTGTAAGAAATATAATGTGCTAACTAGTATTCATTTTATAATGTATTTTGTTTTCTATTTTGTAAGTTTAAAGTTTAGTACTTAAATTTGGTATTATTTAATAATTAGTTATGTTTTGAGTTTTAAATTCATTTATAAATAAACTTTATTTTTTAATATATCTTAATAACTTGAAATAAAAAACAAGCTTTTCAAAATCTGTTTTCTTCTTTCATATTTTAAAACTTTCACAATAAAATCTGATATTATAATGAAAACCCTATTTTCACGAGAATCAAGATTTTATTTATTTTTTAACGCTGTTTTTAATAAAATAAAACTATAAGTATTAAATAGAAAATAAAAGTCATCATCACAAATTTTTATTTTATTTAAGAAATAAATTAAATAATAAAAAATTAATTTCAAAAATAAGAAAAAAAATTCAAAACATAACACGTATTAATTTTTTAATAAAATATATATAGATGTTTTTTCAAACAATTTATGCAAGTTATGAATAATTTTGTAAAGTAATCAAAATTATATTTTTTTCTTTTAAAAAATAATAATTAATATAATTTAAATTTATTATTAAAAAAACAACCATGACTATGTGAATAACAAAGTAGTCAAAACTATCATTAAAAAAGAAAAAAAAAGGCTAGGTTATATTAATGGTTAAGAATCATAATGCTAATATGTTTGGTGGATGGTCCTCACAGTATCAGTTTCAAATATTGATTATATGCCAAATGTTTTATCAAGTAAAGTCATAAACGAGCTTTGAGATTCATTTGTCTTTGTTTTATTTCCAATTATTATACTGTTTTTATTAAAAAATATTAGTGTAAATAATAATATTAAATTTTCTAATAGTAAAAATAATATATTTTTTATTTAATTATATATTTTAATTATTAAAAAAATTATATATTTAAATTATATGTTTAAATTTAATTATAGTTATTTAAATTTATTTAATATTTAATATTATTTAATTAGATTTAATTTAATATTATTAATATCTTATTTTTATTGTTAAAATTTTAAAGATGGTATTTGCTCTTCCACTACTAGTCTCATTTCCTGCGCGTGAAAGTGTTACTTCTATTCATATGGCCAATATTAATTTAAAATAGGGAAAGATCTTCTTGGCAAATATTGGAACACAATCCCTTCTGTGTCTAGCGGATATGTGGGTGGATTTGAGGATTAAAACATGGGTAAAAAAATGGATAAAGCATCATCAAAGTTTATTTAGTAATTTTATATCAAATTTTTTGGAGGTAAAATAATTATTTTTAAAAATATATTATTTTTATTTAAAAATAAAATAAATATATAAAAAATTATTTTTATATACAATTATATTATAGTTCATCTTTAAATAGTAAATGTTCACAATAAAAAGATTTAATAAAATTTTTATTTACATATTATTTTAAATCAAAAATTATATAACGATAAAAGATTATATAATATTTCATCGTATTATTAGTAAAAAAAATTATATTAAGAACATAATCTTAAATTATTTATTTTTTTATTTAAATAACAATGAATCATTCTGATTTTTATTATCTAGTTTTTAATTTAAAAAATGATAATTTTTTAAAGATTCAATGTGAAATAAATAAATTTATGTTAGAATGATAAAATAAAACATAGTTTATAAAAACTTTCATTAAATGTATAAAACCACAACAAAGAGAGAGTAAATATAATGGATAAATTGAAATGATTATTGCTTAAGCATTAAAAAACTATCTTTTTCCTAGATAAATAAATCGTTCATATAAACAAAAATTAAATATTAATAATTTTTTTATAAATTATCTATAAATATTTTTTAAACCAATAATTTATCATTTAAAATAGCCTATAAATAAAGCATTAGTAATATTTAAATAAATTCAATGCAGTTATGAACAAAAAGAAATCATTAAATACTTATTTTCATTTTTGTTAAAAATAATATTTTTAAAAATATAGATTTTATTTCTTAAACTTTCTTTTGAAATTACGAAATAAATTTAAATAATATTTTAGAAAAAAACTAACAGATTTATATTAACTCGATTAAATAACAATAAATTTAAAGTGTAATTTAACCATACCTATCAAACTCTTATATCTTTCATGCATCATGTAAACAATAGAGTTAATTATTAAGTATGAATGACCTAAAATTAATTTAAATCATCCTTAAAAATAAAAGAGTGATGAATTAAAATTCTTATTATAGCAAATATTTTTATTAAAAAAAATTTTATTGGATTAATTGTAAAAAAAAATATATGATTTCTTACGTTAGTAATGTCTCGATAATAAAAATAGTTATAAAAATAATTGTATTAATATTTTAATAAATAAAAAAATTAGGCTAAACAATATTATTAATTTTTTAATTTTTACAGATTTTACACTTTATTCTCTTAATTGTTTTTGTAATATTTGGTCCCTTAATTTTACAGATTCTATATTTTAATCCCTAATTTTTACAAACTTTACACTTTAATTTCTTAAAAACAAAATTGTAAGATTTAGTCTCATAATTTTTATAAAATTTATATTTTAGTTTCTTAATTTTGTCAAACTAACAAATTTAAAAAAATTAGAGTATTAAAGTACAAAATTTGTAAAATTAGGAGAATAAATATTATATAGTTTGTAAAAGTTAAAGAATTAATAGTATTGTTTAAAACTGAAAAATCTCTTTTCATTGTTCTAGTTTTACTTATAAATTTAACTTGGTTTGCATAAAATATTAATGATTCGATTTGTAGCCTGATTACGTCTAAAAAATATTGGTTCGAATAAGATTTAGAGCGAAAAATTTATAATATGAATTAAGCCTGAAATACGATTTAAGTTAATTTTATAAAATATATATAGTTTTAATAATACTAGTCAAGGTTATGTATTTTACATGTATTAATTTATTGATTGATTAATAATAAGAAAATACTTAAGTTAATTAATTGTAAAAAATAAATTATTTATATTACTAAATATAAGTATCCTTATATTTTAAAAAATAAATAATTAAATTTTTAATATTTTAATTAATAAGAATTTATTATTTCATTTATATTGCTCGATCAATAAAAAATAAGAATTTAGATAATTAATCTAAAGAAAATGATAATTATTTATATTATTTAAAATAAAAATAACATTGTAAAACTCAAAATATAAATAATTTTTATTTTTTTCAAAATATTTTAAAATTAAAAATTTGATTACAAAACTCAAAAATTAAAAATTAAAATGATTATCAAACATAACTTAAATATTTAAATAATTTAAATAAATTCAATAATAAAAAATTAAATGAGATGCAACTCATTTAAAAATTATATGAAATGAGTTGAGCGACAACTCACTTAAGATAAACTGAGCTAGTCTAATTCATTTAACACCTTAATCATCACTCTAAAATATGTGAACAATTTTATCCAAAAATTCATAAAGTATGATTTAATCTAAATCAAGTAATAGCATTAGTTGACTTGATGTATCATCTGAACTTGCATTTTAAATTAAGTAAATTCAAAATTAGAAAAGTTAAGTACAACATATCTGAATTATTTTAGAATCGTATATTGAGGGATACCTCGAGTTTAGAGAGAAAAACTAGATAGAAGTAATAAATGTGCATTAATAATAATGGCTCAAAAGTTTTTTATTGATTATATAAAGAAGGTTTTAAACACATATTATTTATATATGGGATACAAGTAAGACTATATTAGGTTGAATGAGGAAAACAAAACAATCAAATTCGAGTACACACATCAATCTTAAATTTCCACTAGTTTAACTATAACACGAGCTTTTCCCTAATACCAATACTATAGTATGGTGGACATCTAAAAATCGAGTTTTCATTTCTATTATATTTAATAAGCACGGATCAAACCCAAAATTACATGCCCCAATTGATACCTACTTATACCCATGTTCCTCAGTATGCCACTTACACTTTCTCCATTGTTTTGGATCACCACTCAACCTTTATTTCACTTTTTTTCTTCACTATTTGTGCTTCAAATTTTGCTTTATCTCTTCTTTATTAATCCATGTAATTAGTTTAAATATATTGATCGCAATCACTTTCTTAGTTTTATTGCCATTTCTTTCCTTACAACACTTAATTTCCTTAAATCCTTTTCAACCTATAGTTTTTATTATTTTAATATTGTATTTATTGTCAACGAGCTTATGACTTCTTTAAACATAAAGTATAACCTATTTCTAGACATATAATAGTGCCTGGATCATCTTAACACATTTACTCATATTTATGACATATCACTTACTTATCTCTCTAAAATTGGATCATCCCAACATTTTGACACTTATTGAGAAGATGGAATGGACAACTCCAGTCCAAAGCTAAGCCATGAATTAAATCACAAGCTGATCACCTCTATCTGGAACTTGTTAAAATGCTTAGGCATGCACTTTGGTTGGAATGGCCCAACTCCAATCCAAAAGTTAAGTAATGAATTAAATCACAAGTTGATCAACTCGCTTAAGAACTAAATATAATGCTTAGATATAAGCTTTGGTCTTTTGAAGCTAGAATGGGCAGCTCCAGTCTAAAAGCTAAGCCATGAATTAAATCATGAGTTGATCACCTCGGGCATGAACTAAGTAGAATGCTTGGGCATACCCTTTGGTCCTGGAAAGCTAGAAATTCCAATCTAAAAGATAAGCCATGAATTAAATCATGAGTTGATCACCCTGATCAGGAATCAGGTAGAACATTTGGGCATACGCTTTGGTCATAGGAAATCAGAATGGCTAGCTCCAGTCCAAAAGCTAAGTAGAACACTTATGCATACATTTTGGTCTTGGGAAGATGGAATGGTCAACTCTAGTCCAATAGCTAAGCATGTCCAACTTATGCATAATATAAGTAGTTCAATCAATAATAATATTTTTTGATGAGTCTAGCTACTTACAAATCCCACAAAGAAGGATATATTAAAAAAATAGCTCGTAGATATAAGCTCAACTAAAGCTTTTGAAAGCCCTTCAAATGCTTGGTTATGCGACTAAGATCACAATCCTCTTTCTCCTTCTTCACTAAAGGAAATATCTCAACCAGAATCTTGCTTATATATTTGGATATTTTTCCACTCATTTGTGAAGAAGTCAAGCCTGAGCTAGTACTTATTTGTTCCACCTCTTTGACAATATTCATAAATGTTAGGAATATATCATCCCTTCTTTTCAAGTAAAAGTATGCATAATTGGCCTTGCTATCGACTATAGCGACCATCTTCAGCATTGTTTTTCTTTGACGAGCTCAGGTCCTTACCACTTCTTCTTTACAAAGGCAGACCTTACACTTGTATTGATCACACAGTGTGGCTCTTTCATTTTGAAATGCCAGTGCGGCTTTTAATTTTTTCACCTTTATAAAAAGCTTGGCATTCTCTTGCGTTCAAATGCTTGGTTATGTGACTAAGATCACAATTCTCTTTTCATTCAAAGATAAAATGAGCAGTAATTCAAAACTTTAGTGCTTATAATCTTTTGAAAACAAGCAAATAATTTCTCTTCCTATGCCTAAAAATGAGACACTCTCTTATATAGGGGTGTGTACACAACCTTGGGATGTCAAAAATAACATATGGTTGGATAAGAGTGAACATCAATTAAATGTGTCACAAATTGCCCAAATTTAAACATATGCACATTTATGTATAGCAAAAAAGGAAAAAAAGGGAAGCTTTACCATCAAAGTATTATTTATATTGAATTTATGAATTACATGCATATAAAATACTAAAGAGGAAGGTCAAGCCTTAACATATAGCTCAGACTTATTCTTTAGGCATCCTCGAGTGTAGTACCAGCATCGGGCACATTCTCAACACCAACTTCTTCAGCCACCCCTTCACTTTCCTTGGACTCTTCATCATCATTAGTAGCTATTGAACACATAAGTGTCATAAAAATGTCAAGAACCTTGTAATAAAACTTACACAAGCCCTTATTTTTGGTCTTCTCTTTGAATGAGTCTATGGCTATGTTATAACCTATCTGAGTGCTTTTCTTTAAAAGATCATTTGAAGTCTCTGGCTCACACTTTGTTTGCTCAAACATGTACCTTGTTTTCTCAAGGTTGGCCTTTAAGTTATTCTCTACTTTTCTATCATATTCAATCTTTGAGGAATACTCATTTAGCTCTTTAACTACCTGGTTGAGCTCATCCTTCTTATCAATTGAGCCACTCTCATAGTTAATATTGATTGTTTCAAGGAATTACTCTCTTGCTCTTGATAGAACTACTCCAATTTCCCTATCTCCTTCACCTTATGAGGTATGTGCATAAGCAGTGCTTAAAAAAAGAGTAAGGATCAAGTGTAAAATTGAACGTACAATGAAAACCAATAAATGACTCACAAAACATACCTTCATCATGTAACTACTAACCACGATCAAAGAATCGATCCCTTTCAATAAATTCTCCAAATTTTTATGCTTGGTAAGAAGGGGAACTGCTCGACAATGCAATCTATAAAACACAAGGCCAAAACCTCATCATTTCTTAGAAGAATTGAAGCCTCAATAATTCTCCTCCCTATGTTCGTAGCATGAAGAAGTGTTATGGGATTACTTGAAAAGATTTATGTATGAGAAGGTAAGACTTCTATACTTAGAGAAATGAGCTCCTCAATAATGATACCCTTATACCTCTTGGGATGAGCTGGAACATTGTCACTATACTTGGCCTTGCTTAAGCCTTTCCTTATCTTTTTAAGTTTTGCAGAACTCATGGTTTTCTCCTTCAAATAGTTGGCAAGAATCTCTTTTTAGTCGAGTTCAATTACTGAAATCAAGAAAAAAATGTTAGTACTCAACGAATAAACATGGTTTGCTAAGTATAGTGTGAGCTAATAGATCACCATTATTTGGAACTACTTCAAAACCACCTTCAAAGTCATGAGTAGGAGTTCTATGACATGCTGGAGCCTGATGTGCCATTATGGCTCTAATGGGATGAGGAATATAATATGGGCTTATCAATTAACAAGCTATGAACTTGGGAGTTGTCAAGAGTTCTTTCCAGGAGGTAGGCTCTAGCAAATAATTTTTTATTTGAGCGAACATAGCCTTGGACTCAAAGCTCAAGTTCATAATGAATGTGCTTATATTTCTAATATCATGTTTGACCCGAGACAGAAAAATATTACTCCCAATTCCTATTGATATTCATAAGCATAACATTCATTGGCCAATCATGCTTAGTCAACATGTAAATTCGATATGTATTAGTGGGGTTCACTTTTAAATACATGCTTTATTAAACTCTGACATCTCTAATTCTACCCCGAGTCCTCTATTTATTAATATGAGACATAGAAGATACCTCCAACCATTTGGGAGGAGCTAGTTAGGCACAAGTTGTGTCCTTTTAAAAAACCTCTTCCCAAATAGATAGCACAAGTCATAAGCTTTTTCCATGGAAAGTAGTCCAACCTTCAGATGGTCGATCATTGTACTTAGCATGCGATTTGGGAATTTTTAAGCTAACAATTGGTGGTATTTGATATGTTTTTCTTATCCTTTCTTCAATCCTGGATGTTAACCCATAATTCACCTTCATATTTTTCCAACCCTTGGTATGATCGGTTAGTTTCCTAGTATTTCTTTGACATTCTTTTCCTTTTTCTATTCTCTAAAAGTTGATATTTGGAAGTGAGGAACACTTAACCTAATGCTTAGGGTGACAGTATGCTATCGGGCTACATATATGCTTTGTTGTTGTGTACTTGGAGCATTCTCTTCATTATCCTCATGCATACTATCAATCAAGGAGGACCACATGCTTATACTTTCCTTTTCATTTAAGTAGGTAGGGTATTGGGTACTTTCCCAAGGGGAAGATCCCGAGGGGAAAAAAGGAGAGGTTATCCTATCCATTGATCAACTTACATTTTCTTTACGCATGATCACTACAAGAAAATAAGAGCAGATAGACAGAGCATATGAAATAAAAGAGGAGCCAATAAATTACCTAAGTTAAGGAAGAAAATGAGAGTATGAAAGAACCGACCTGAAAAGAATTGGGCTTTGTTAGGCACAAGGAAAATTATTTAAAGATCCAACCAAAGACTATTAATATCGACCTAAAAACCTTACCATATATGTTATGAAGTGTTAAAGTACGAGATGAAACGATAAAGAGATTTTTAAAAAAATTGAGTTGATTTTATGGTGATTGTGAATAATGAATGCCTTGCCTTTCCCCTTAATATAGGAGTTTGGATTATCTTTCTCTAATCAACTCGCAAGTAGAAAAATCCTTATACCATTTATTGAAGCATGCAAAATTGGTTGGGATTCTTTTTGACCATTTGCTTGTTATGGCTTTTACTTTTCCACCTCGTTTGAGAAACTGAGTTGATAGAATAGAGAGACTTGTTATTTGAGCATAAAGTATAACGTATTACCCAATATATCATAATGCCAACCTTAATCCCTACTTATGCCATAATCTCACATTTTGAAACACCAGAAGCGCAACCTCATACTCGGACTTACAAGGTGGTTGTGTTTAGACTAGTGATAACTTTTACTATTTTAACCTTCTAACACATGCTAATGTATACTCCTTATGTTATTAACATGTGTTCCTCTAAATGACCTATATATATGATCATAGTCTTGAACTACACACATTTACTCATATTTATTACATCTCTCTTTTTTATCTCTCTAAAATCATATTATCTCTAACATAACTCAACAATATATGACCTACTTAGACAGGTATAAATTTAATGTTCTCAATAGATGTATGAGTAGTATAATTGTTTAAAAATATATAATATTTATTATGTACGTACAGCGAGGTATAAAAGAAATAAGTTATCTAAAATCCATTAATTTTTTTTATTAAAAAGAAGAATTGAAAAAATAAAATCACTTGAAACAAAGAATCAAAGAAAACAATTTGGATATTTTTTTTTCCAAAAAAATTGAAATCCAAACACTTTAACTCTCAAATAACGAGGTCTTATTGATTTGTTTTAGTCAATAATAATCTTCCACATCAATTGTGATTATACCATAACTTATGACATAAATAAATGCTCAATAAAAATTATAATCATCACTATTTTTCTTCCTTTTTTAATATGATTTACTTATTTAATTAGTTTTATTTTAACTCGCGTTAAAAACAAAGTATGTATATTAAATTATAAAAAAAATATACATTTAATATATTTTCATAAATTTTTATAAGTATATTAAAATACATATTCATCACATTATCAAAGATAAACGCATCTTTTGGTTTTGAAATTGAGTTAAAAATAAAAAATTTATTAATTATAAAAGAGTTATGATATCTGAATAAAAAACATTGTGATAGATGCTTATATTTTGTTATTTTAATAAAGTAATGGGTGGTTATTTCTTTTAAGAGAAAATGACACAATAATTTTATCATTAGGTGTAATTAAGTATTTTAATTTTGTAATTAATTTTTTACTTGGGTGTGATATAGAAGATTATAAGTAATATTTACGTTATTAATATGTTGTTTATTTTGTTATTACTCTTGAGTCAAAAACATATTGTTTATTTCTTTATTAGTTGTTGTTTAGGGAACTAAGAGTCTTATTTTACATTATGTTTGTTATAATTCTTGTTTGTTTTTTAGTGGGATCTTAGATATAAATAGGAAGAATATGTGAGTTTTAAAGTTTAAAATAAATTTATGGGAAGAACTTTATATTGTGATTTTCTCTCACTTTTAATGGAATATTTTTAGATTTGAATAGAAGAATTCAATCGTTATCATAAAGGTTTTTTAATTCCTTTAAATTAAATTGAAACTTTTGAGTTCATTGGTAGTGAGGCTTAGCCTTTTCTCAAGTTGATGGATGTCAAATTCTGATAGCAATTCCTTGCTAAAAGCTTACCTTTAAGAGCAAGGTGTTTCTTCTTCTTCTTCTCCTGTTTTACCTATTTAAATTTTGCACTAACTCTACCATTATCTATCGCTCATAATCATTTTACAACCCTTAATTAAAGTGAATTAGATTTTTTAAATTTTTAAATTTATTAGATTAATTATAATTAAATGAAATTAAGTTAAAATACTCTTCTTCTTTTTTTAATACTATTTATATATATTTTTTTTTTAAAAGAAAGAATTTAATGAAGCATAATAGTCCAGGAATAAAGCTATACTCAACCATAACTATATGGGCTTGGACTCGTCTTTTCATTTTCTGTTGATTGGTGGGATCGTGAGATATTTTGTCTGTTGAGGATCAACCGTATCATTTATTTCAATCTTCTTTTATTCATCAACAAAAAGTCTTACATATATATTAGGATTAATATATATACACTTCTTATAGGAGCTGTCTAAATTCTAAAGTTAAAATTCCAATTGTCTTTTTTTTTTTTTTTTTTTGATTAATGAAGTATAATGTGAAAAGAACCTACTGAAATATCCTCATGATATGCAATTTGATAGCCCTTAAAAATCCATTTTTATTTACTATAAATTTGTAGTGATGCTGACGATTAGACAAAATAATATTTGAATATTTGACAAAGAAAAAAAGAAGGAAAATATTCATGAAAATATTAGCTTTTTATAGAATTTTAGTAGAGGATAAATATTCATTACGTCAAGCTTTATATTAGTTTATTATTATTTTTTATTTCTATTTATTTTTATTAGGATTTTGTATTGCTATACGTAAACAAACTATGAATAGTGCATATAAAAACCATTACAGATAAACCCAATTTCCGTGCTCTCTCTAAATATTTATTGATCGATTATAAATATTTCGATTATGTATCGAATAGTTATCTATATATTTGTTAATATTTATTTATCGATTATAAATTCAACCTAAAATTGTTAATTATTATAATTTGAAAGTAAAAATTTGTGATTTGTTAATCATAAATTTGAATCCGTCACTGAATTTAACAATTGTTAATTAAATAAAGTTTTTTTATTTAATTATTATTTTTTAAAATTTAAAATTATTAAATTAAATCTATGATCGTGTCATTAGTTTGTTAAAAAATTAAGATTAATTATTGATTGTATTATAGTCAATAAACAATAAGAAAGAATAGAAAATCTTAGGTTCTCAGTTATGTTACATAATTAAGAATATGAAAATGATTAAGTTGCGGTTTAATACATTGAAATGAAATATAGGACGGAGATTGTCTCTTTTTTTGTGATTTTTATTGCTATATTAGTTAATGTTGTTTTCTATTTTCAAAACAAAATTAAAAGTCTCTATTTATTTTAGCATCATTTTTAATTATTAATATTAATATTTTAATTGTTACTAATATTATGCGTAGATATTGATACTTCAAGAGACATTTTTTAAAGGAGTAAAGAATTAATATTTTACGTATTCTTTCGAGTAGAAACTCTCAATTAATACTTAAATCTCATATTTTTTTTAAGCATGTAATTATTAATACTCTTAATTAAGACTTAAATTTTAAGTACCAAAATGGCTTAAATGTTTGCATCCTTGCCAAAATCTCGTAATAAATTTATAATTCCTAAATCAATATGATAAATAAGATGTTATTTATTATTTTTAAATTTTATTAGATTTAAGTATCACGACATCTCCACTCCAGTAATAATGAATATTTTCTGGATCGCAATGGTTTGTTTTGAGAATCTTCTAAAGGTTGCACAGGCGATCATGGTCAGATAACAGACGTTTTGAGCTGACAATTTCTGCATTCATGTTTAACGCAATAAAGTCATCACTCATATGTCTAATCGAATTATTTTGCTTACGTTTGCATTATTATTTTTTTTTTTCCTTTCAATAGATCTGATAATGTTTTCAATTGCGTGTATTAACAAAACATAACTTTGAATTATTTTCTATGTAAAGTATGTGCATGTATAATTGCTTACTGAAAATATAATTAGGATTATGTTTGTTGCTTTTCTTGCGTGTGATGTGTTGTGTTATTGTTATTTGAGTTCTTTTGTAATGCTTTAGAATATAATCAAATTTTTTTTTGTTTAATTTAATTAAAAAATAAGAATAAAATCAAAGGAATATTTAAAAGATAAAATCACAATTTCTTCTACACTTTAAAAAAATCATGATTCTATTCTTATTTTAATTTTTTTTTAATTTCATCCCAATTACAATTATAACCCTAAATTTTAAATGCTAAACTCTAAATACTATTTAGAAAAAATAATAATTTTAACCATAAACCTTAACCCACGAATATAACCCTAAATCTTAAATCTCAAATCCAAAATCCTAAAACACTATTTAAAAAAATAATAATTTTAACCTTAAATGTCAAATCTCAAAACCTTAAACTCTATTTAGAAAAATAATAATTTTAATAATATATTTTATTTTTAAGTAATAATTATTTAAAAATAATAATGATATCCATAATATATTTTGTCTGATAAAAATAATAATAATTAAATTATATTATTTAAACTTCACTTAATATAAAAATATTAAGATAATATATAATATTTTTTATTGCATTTCAATTGTAAACCAAACATTGTAATACTAATTCTTTTTTTTTTAATTTCAGTTGTCAAACCAAACAAAAATGTTTCTTTTACATTTCATTCCATTCTCGTTCTCATTCTCATTTTAATTTTGATTTCATTTCGTGAACCAAATATTACCTTAATATAAATGGAGTAAAAATAACAATGATTTTTTAAATAAGAAACTCTAAAGTGGAACCACACTTATTTATATTCAATTAATTCATAGATAAAAATGTCAATTTTTTAAGGGAGAGATAAATTTGAATTAAGAATCACCGGATTAAAGATAAAAATAAAGATTATAAAATAGAAAATAGAAAATAATATAATATATATTTTATAATATAAAGTAGAATAAAGATAAATATTTTTTCATCGTATTAATCAAAATTATATAACAAATTTTAATTTTTCATAAATTTAATTCCATTTAAATTCAATTTAATTATAAATAATATATTATATGTTTTATATTTCATCTTTAAGTTATATTTTTATTCTATTTAAGTATCAATGGTTTTTATTTTACAAAAATTAGTTAAACTATTTATTTAAATTATAAGAATCTAAAATCTTGTAACTAATTTATAACTTATTATTATCATTTTAAATTAATTTTTAACGAGATTCAATCAATGTTATTTAATTTAAAAATATTATATATTTATTATTATATATATTTTATTTTTTTTCTTTCATATAAATATTGTTTATTTTTTATTAATTATTAGATCAAAATTTTATTTTTTAATTACAAAATATTTATTATTGTCTTATTTTTTATAAAAAAGTTCTTTTATAATAAAAATAAAAAATTACTAAAAAATAAAAAAAATAAAATTTAAATATTACTTAGATCATCGTTCCTATTTAAATTTTTGACAAAAAATAATAAAAGAGTTCGATTTCATCACACCTCGTTGACAACCCTATTCATAAATGAATTAGAGAACCTCTCTATTTATTATTTAGGTATAGAGATTTTATTTTAATAAAATTATTAATCAAAGTTTTTTAAAATTATTAAAGTACACTATATATGCTTCATACAAAAGCCTTTAAAAAATAAAACTTAAAAGTGGACAATTTAAGCAAGAAATTATCTTTCTAAAGAAAAAAAATGCAATTAAAATTACTTTATCTTTATAAATCAAATGTATTAATTATTCTATTTTATATTTGTTAGGATATTTGTGTGGGCTTTGTTACTTTTATACTGTAATTATACGTGGATTTCACCTCTAATTATGTTACGTTGATACATTTTTTTGGTCTTTTTTAAATCTCGATTCCAAAACTTAATCCTTAAATAACTAAGTTTATAGAATATCACACGTGAGAAATCACATTATACTTTTCTCAATTAGTTCATATTGAAAAACAAAACGATTTTGGATTAACGACTTAAAAATAAAATAATTAAAGTGATTTATTTATACAATATTAAAAGGACTATTAGAGCAATTCATCTATGTTTTTTAATTTTTTTTAAATAATTCCTTTCTTTATAAATTGTTGTAGGACAACAATCCAAGTTATAAGTTATATCTAATCATGGGTTGTTATCTTGAAACATTAATATTACTTTTTGTCTTTAAAAATATTGATCCAATAGCATTCACGGGCATTATCCAATTTATTTTTTTTAATATCTAATTTGGGTTTTGATATAACTAAATAACGCTTAAATATATATAGAAATTATTATTATATTTTTCTAAATTTATAATCTAACATATATTTAATTATAAGAAAGATTATTTTTTAATCTATTTACATAAAATATAGTTGTTGAAGATTAAATTGTTATTGAGTTTAACTTCAATAACTATATAACCTGGACAGTTCTATTTAGAAATTAAAATACTTGAAATTATTTAGCAATAAAATTAAAAATTAAAAATATATTTATATGAAAGTATATTATATTTAGATTTTGACAACTTTTAAAAAGGTTAACCCATGCCAAACCTACTATTTTCAATTTTGAGAAAAATCAAAACATTTTTTACCTACACAACCTACAAAAATTATATTAAAAAACAAAAAAAATAATACTCTTAAAACTTATAACAATAAAAGTAACATCTCTTATGTTTAATTCATATATTTTAATTATTAAAAAAATTAACATATTATTTTATTTTAAATACTGTTTAAATTAAACTACGATTTTTTACACGAATTCGAAATTGATATAAATGTTATTTAAAACCAACAAAAAAATAGACAAAAATAGATGATTAATAATTAAAGAAAAGAAATAAACATTAACTTATCAACAATAATTTTTTATTAGTAGTTAAATATTAAATCGATTAGATTTAAAGTTATATATATATATAGAGCTATATATATTAAATTATATATTTTAATTATTAAATATTTTTTTATTTTTTTTATTGTCAGTATTATTAATTAATAAATTAGATTTTAAATATTATTTAATTAAATTAAATTAAATATTAATTGATATTATATTTATTTTATAAATTTTAAAAATATTATTTTTTATAATTTTTCAAATTACATTGTATGACCATTTGTGTTCGGATTGATCGGCTATTAAAAAAACAATAACCACTCTACAAAATAACACAAGAGAGCTGCTAATCAATTTTTCTATATGCTCTTTCTTTAAATTCCAAAAATGCTCTGTCCATATTATTATTAATCTAACGGCGTTGGTTGTAAGACATCTTCACGGTTCTCTTTATCCGACAGTGGTTTGTTTTTTTTTTTTTGTAAGTTTAAATTTTATATTTTTTTTCCAAAGAGAAAGAAAAACAATAATGTGCTAGTAACTTAAAATTAATAATTTTTTACTACATTCGTATAACTTGTAATAACAAAAATAATATTAATTATTACTAAGATATCCCACGTAATTATAAGAGAAAGTTGTTATAAATTTTAAGAGTTATTTTAAATAATTTTCCTAATTGTTAAGTTATATTTGATATTTTAATTCACTTATATTTCACTTTTAATACACTTGTATTATTTCACCTGTACTACGTTTGTATTATTTCACTTGTATTACACTTGTATTATTTCACTTGTACTACACTTCTATTATTTCACTTGTACTATGCTTCCATTATTTCACTTGTACTATGCTTCCATTATTTCACTTGTACTATACTTGTAATACACTTGTTACAATCCTATAAATATGGTTCTCTATGTACATTCTAAAACCCACAAATATAACATTAAATCATTCTTTCTTCTTATCTCTCTATACTATTCACATGGTATCACAGCCTCTCATATACCTCAAGAATTTCTATTAAAATTTTGCCTCTCTTCATCACAGCCAATCCGACTCACTCCAACTCGATTTACTCTCAACCTGGTTCACCTCAACCCAAGTCACTCCAACCCTGCTCACCGCAACCCGGCTCACTCCAACCCGACTCACCTCAACCCAGTTCTAGACTTGTTTTCAACTCCTTTTTTTATTTTTAAGAATATCTCCTTTATATTGTTTCTATATATTTGCTTTATATTTCCTCCATTATTTCGTTAAAATAGACTGAAATGATGTCCCAAAA
Organism: Hippophae rhamnoides; assembly: GCA_033030585.1. Classification (NCBI taxonomy): domain Eukaryota; kingdom Viridiplantae; phylum Streptophyta; class Magnoliopsida; order Rosales; family Elaeagnaceae; genus Hippophae; species Hippophae rhamnoides. Next base: position 32,332,742 of record CM065430.1, read on the forward strand.
CCAATCTCTATCACACTTGATGATACTAACTACCTAGCTTGGGCACAAGCAATGAAAAGTTCCTTGAAAGAACGTAAACTATGGCGTTTTATAACTGGTAATATCTCTATACCCATCCAAGAAACCACTGAAAACAACTCCTTATTTGCTGACCGCCTTGAAGATTGGGAGAGTAAATATCATCAAATTATTACCTGGTTCCATAACACCACATTACCCTTCATCCATGGTGAATTTGGGTGTTTTGACACTGCCAAAGAATTTTGGGAATTTCTCGAGGCTCGCTTCACTACAACAGATTTGGCCAACCAATATCAACTTCTAACGACTCTTCATACCAAACGCCAAAGGGCTGATCAAACCATTAACTAATTTCTCTCTGAAATGAAAACTATTTGGGATCAACTCACTTTCTCTGAACCAACTTGGACGAACAAGATTGATGCTGAAATGTTTACAACTTACCGTAATCACCAGTGTCTTGTTATTTTTTTCATGACTCTCCATGATCGATTTGAACCTGTTCGGGCTTCCTTACTCCATCGGAGTCCTTTTCCATCCTTAGATACTATTGTAACCGAGCTTCGCTCTGAAGAAACTCGGATGGGGGTTTTCAAACTTCATCATACAGATTATGTTTTCCCACCTCCTCTTATTGCCCTAAAGGAGGTTCTAAAGAGGGCTTCAAACATCAAGATTGCACCTACTATCACAACCCCAATCATGAGCTTCTTACATGCCTCATTCAGGTATGTATATATTGTTACAAGAAGGGTTCAGGACACTTTCACAGAGATTGCTTTCAGAATCCCTCTCAAAATTCCTTGCAGAATCCCTCTCAACATTCCTCGTGGAATCCCTCTTGAAATCCTCTCAACATGCTTCAGGTAAAAATAGTAACTCATCTATCACTGTTGCTGTTTCTGAGGATAATCATGACAAATTTACCTTCTCTACTCAAGAACTTGAAGGTCTTCTTAAACATGTTCTCTCACAATCTAGTAATCCTCCTCCTACTGCCTTGTCTCTCACATCAGGTAAATCTTTATGGTATTTTGATTCTGCTTATTGTAACCATATGATTCATGATACTCACATCTTCTCTCCCACACAATCTTTCATCTCTAAACCTTTAATTCAAACTGTCAATGGTTCACATATGCATGTTAATGTTGTAGGACAAGTTTCCACATCTTCTATATCACTTTCTGACATCTTTCATATTCCCAACCTTACTCTAAATCTTATCTTTGTTGGTCAATTATGTGAACTTGGTCTTACTATTACTTTTTCCTCTTATGGTTGTCATGTGAAGGATCCACAGACAGGACAGATCCTTGAGATAGGCCGTAAGGTTGGACGATTATTTGAACTTATCAACCTTCATCTACCCAATTCTCCTCATACTTCCGTTGCTGCTTCTACTACTCCTATCAACCTATGGCATGCTCATCTAGGCCATACATCTATAGGACATCTTCGTCTTTTAGCATCTTCTGGTACATTAGGATCTGTTTCTATTTTTGATAATGTAAATTGTTTGCCTTGTCAATTGGGAAAACAATCAGCTTTATGTTTTAATAAAAGTGATTCTACTTCTGTTTCCCCTTTTGACTTAATTCATTCTGATATTTGGGGTCCATCCCCACATCCTACTATGGGGGGATGTGTTTACTTTGTCATTTTTATTGATGATTATTCAAAATTCACGTGGATTTTTCTCATGAAACATATATCTGAATTACCCAAAATTTATTATGATTTTGCCTAAATGGTTAAAACCCAATTTTCTCAAAATATCAAAGTACTTAGAGTTGATAATGCTATGGAATATAAAGAAACAATTTTTTTAAATTTTCTTCAACAAAATGGGACTCTTTCTCAATATTCTTGTCCTGGCACATCTCAACAAAATGGAAGAGCTGAGCGAAAACACACACATATTCTTAATACTGTTCGCACTCTCCTCATTTCTAGTTCTTGTCCTGAACGCTTTTGGGGTGAAGCAGCTCTTACGGCTGTTTATACCATCAATTGTGTTCACATGCCTATTATTCACAATCAATCCCCTTATGAGTGTCTCTATAGTACTTCTCCATCTTATGAACTGCTCAAAGTGTTTGGTTGTGCCTGTTTTGTTCTTCTTCACCCTCATGAACGCAATAAATTGGAACCTCATACTCATCTTTTTTGTTTCTTAGGGTATGGAATAGAACACAAAGGCTATCGTTGTTGGGACCCTATCTCTAAACGATTGTGCATCTCTCGTCATGTCATCTTTTGGGAACATAAAATATTTTCTTCTATTTCCTCATTTCATATCTCCTCTCCTACCTCACTCTCATTTTTTAATGACCCAATTATTGATTTATTTCCTCCTGACATTGCTCCATTGCCCTCACCATCGTCTACTACGGCTTCTCCTGATGTGTCTGCTGCTTCTGCTGATCCTATCATAACAACATCTTCTGAAAACCAACTACCTGATTGTCTAAAGTCATCACTTCATCGTTCTACTCGTGTAAGTAGTCTTTCTTTTCATCTTCGTGATTACCAATGTTTCTCTACTATTTTGTCTCATCATGAACCCCAAAACTATAGAGAAGCTAGTTCTAACCCTCATTGGTAGCAAGATATGGCAGATGAATTAAGGCATTAACAAAAGCACATACATAGGATCTTATTGATCTTCCATCTAATAAATCTCTGATTGGTTGTAAGTGGATTTTCAAAACCAAAACTCATTCAGATGGGTCTATGGAACGATATAAAGCTCGTCTGGTTGCAAAGGGTTTTACCCAAGAATATGGAATCGACTATGAAGAAACTTTTGCACATGTAGCTCGCCTCACCTCTGTTCGAAGTAACATTGCTTTTGTTGCTGCCCGAAATTGGAACATGTTTCAAATGGATGTCAAAAATGATTTTATCAATGTAAATATAACCGAGGAATTTTATATGAAACCTCCTCCTGGATACACTCATTCACCTCATCAAATATGCAGACTTCGTCGTGCTCTCTATGGCCTCAAATAAGCTCCTTGGACTTGGTTTTCCAAATTCAGCTCTACACTTATTGACTTTGGCTTCACTTCCAGTTCTTATGACTCTAGTCTCTTTATTCGGAAGACTCTCACTGGTGTAACACTTCTACTCCTTTATGTAGATGATATGATCATAACAGGGAAAAACTCTAATGACATTATTGATCTCAAGCAGTTTTTGAGCCATCAATTTGAAATGAAAGACCTTGGTCGTCTCCACTACTTCTTAGGCCTAGAAATCTCATCTGATTCTCAAGGATATTATCTCTCTCAAGCAAAGTACTCTTCCGATATTCTTAATCGAGTTGGCCTTATTGATTGCAAAACTGCATCAACACCTCTAGAAACCAATGTCAAACTTACTCCATTAGATGGTACTATTCTCTCATATGCCACATTATACAGACAACTAGTAGGCAGTCTTGTTTATCTCACAGTCACTCATCCTGACATTGCCTATGTTGTTCATCTAGTTAGTCAATTCATGTCTGCTCCACGGTCTACCCATTATACTGCGGTTCTTCGCATTCTCTGTTACATTAAAGGCATCATCTTTCACGATCTCCACTTCTCCAACAAGTCTAATCTTCTTCTTTCCGCCTACTCTGATGCTGATTGGGAAGGTGACCCAACTGATCGTCGCTCTACCACTGGATATTGTTTCTTTCTTGAAAACTCTCTCATATCTTGGCGAAGCAAGACACAATCCTTCACTTCTCGATCCAGCACTGAAGTTGAATATCGTGCTCTTGCTAACACCACTCAATAACTTCTTTGGCTCTGTTGGTTACTTACTGATATGGGTGTTCTCCAATCAACTACAATTGTCCTATATTGTAACAATTAGAGTGCTATTGAGATTGCTCACAATAATGTATTTAATGAACGAACAAAACATATCGAGATTGATTGTCATTTTGTTCGTCAACGTGTTCTTCAAGACACTGTTTGTCTCAAATCAATATCTTTCACGGATCAAACAGCTGACATCTTCACCAAATTTCATCTACTAGAAAGATTTTAAGAATTATTTTCCAAACTCAAGTTGATTGTTTCTATTACTCCTTGAGTTTTAGGGAGGATGTTAAATTATATTTGATATTGTAATTCACTTGTATTATTTCACTTATACTACACTGTATTATTTCACTTATACTACACTGTATTATTTCACTTGTACTACACATCTACTATTTCACTTGTACTATACTTACTATTTCACTTGTAGTACAATTGTTACAACCATATAAATAAAATTCTCTATGTATATTTTAAAACACATCAATACAACATTAAATCATTTTTTCTTCTTATATTTATATACTCTTCACGGTAATTTATTTTCTAAATTGAATTACATTCTTTGATTTTTATTTTTTTATGGAACTTCCTATTTTCCTTTTCTATTTTTCTTAAATTTTCATATAAAAATTCAAAATAAAATAGAAAATATCCGCTAACTAGGTGGTAAATGCCTCACTACTTATTTGGTGTTATATATGGGTGAATCCTAGAGGATAGCAAATGGCAAACAGTCCAACATAAATTTTGAAGTAAATATTATTACTATAATGAAAATTTGGATTACATCAAAACGTGGAAAATAAATAAGTCTCACTGGCATCAATCCAATAACTCCTGGCCCAATAAGAGAATAACGGGTCACGACGAGATTAAATTGGTCCCAATAATGACTGAGAACCCAAATAAACAAATAAACAAACAAATACACAAAATGAGATTTCTGGGCATCTCCGTTTCAGAGTGATGTAGCTTTTCCTGCCCAAAATCAGTGAAAATCAGCTAAAAAATGTCGTGGATTTTCTACTTCCTATAGTCAACATTGAATGAGGCCATTCTACACAACATGTTTAATAAGCTTCTACTCTCCTAAAGTCACTAAGATACTGAATGTCTTCTACTTCTGGACGGTGTGGATTTTGTTTCATCTGCATTGGTTGAACCAGGGCTTTCTGATGTTTCAGTGCTGCTAATGTCAAGGCTCCTTTCTTTTCCAGACCAGAGCTTAGAGAATATATTTTTTGACATAACCAACCCTTTCATTTTATTGGAACCAACTTTATCCTCATGACCTTTGTCCCCATTATTTCCATTTGCTTTTCCACCAGAACCAGCTAACTTTAAAGTAGCAATCTCTCGCTTTATAGCCTTGATATCCTCAGTTGTTGCCACAGTATCCCAGTCATCTTCTGTGTTAGTTGTGGTAGACCTTGAGCTCCCGTGAGAACCACCGGGCATCAACGCCTTAATGGACCTTGGTTCCTCTGGTGTGCTGTTAACAGCTGATGTTGCATCTCTAACCTGCTCAAAGAAAAGAACTTGCACGACAACCCGCAATGGGAGCCTCTCATTTTGCACAGCATGCATGCAGGCATCTGCTGATAACTTCCGGCAGTCCATCAATCTGCATATTCTCTTCCTCTCACTCTTGCTCATCCCAGGATGTTCCTGTGCCCGTACAAAGCAAATTATCAAAAACCTACTCTTTATTGCAGATTCAAACATCAAATATATAAAGTTTGTCGCCCCTTTCAATATGAAAAAGTTGTGATAAATCAAAAATGACAAATGACATGGTACCTTGGCATTATATTATCAAAAAGTTGTGAATATCATAAATTTGTGAATATGTTAGTGCTCTTTCAATATAATCTAATTGATATATATATTAGTGCTATTTCAATATAATCTAATTGATATATATATTAGTGCTCTTTCAATATAGTTCGATGGAGAGAAGAACCTATTCTTAGTTTTTGGGAAATTTCAAAACAAACAAATTTCATTCACCTTTTTGAATGAAAACACATGCCTAAAAGTATAATGTATTATATAAAATCGGAAACTTATGTGAAGGCTCGACCAATAATGTTCAAGACTCACCTTGAGATACATGTCAATGGCACGGTAAAGTCCATCATGAGATGGTCTTGAGAAGCCTGATACAATTTCAGCAAGACTTACAAATTTTGCTAGAGGTAAGTTAGGATCACGGGAAGCTTCAGCAAGGTAACCATCAACTAGTTTTGCTACTTGGATCTTTGAAGCATCTAATAAAAAGCCTCGACTCTTAACCTCCTGGAAGTCATTTTCAACTGAAGGATCAGCACGCACCTTAAGTTCATTCACCACAAATGCTTCAACCATGCTTTGAACTATATCAACATCATATTTTATTGTATGATCTTCTGGAGCTTGAATCAAAAGATCTGCCACTGTGGCATCTTCAAGCTGTTGGCCGATTCTTCTCATCAATTCATGTTTTTCCTCATCCCCACACTCTGACATTACCGCAGCTCTTAATAACTTAAGCAGGAAACTGCAAGAAACACTCCGTTGCTCAGGGGGCAATAGCTGCACAAAAGTTGCCACAATTGATTTACATTTTATGATATCACCACACTGAATCTGACCCTTGCTAAAACCCGGCAGCCTTCTGAGAGCATATGCATGCAAGGCTTCTCCAATTACATCACCAGAGGTTTTTCCCTTGGCCTTGATTGTTGTTATGACCCGCTTGTATAAATCAAGTTGAAGCTCACAAAGGTCTTCTACCCACCAATCCTTTGGAACCATCTGCTGTTTTATTTCACCGTTCCAGTATGGATCCTTCCCATTTTCAGATAAGAGCTTCTTTCTATTGTAGGTGTATGGCCAATCTACCTTTGAAGTATCAATGGAAGCTTTTGAGGCAATAGAATCAAGGCAGTGACTGACCACCTTAAGTTCCTCAGACCATGGTAGAAGAGATTTTGTGGTCTGCAGAACAATAATGGAGTCTTTCCAGCTCCGAAAGATGCTTGAATTCAGGAACACATCAACCTTGTAGACTAGATTCCCTTTCTCAACAGTCTCATACATCTCAAGGTACTCTGCCGCACATCGAGCTGTAACCACATTGTAGGCATTTAGAGTGACTGTCATACCGTAACAGTACTTAGCACATATCTCAAACGCAGCTGGGCCACCAGGAATATCACGAACGTGGATTTCATCACTGTTTTCCTCTCTAGTGCTTGCAAATAGTTTTTGCAGGCGTGCACTCTTGGACAGCAAGGGAAACTACAAAATTCAGATTAACTAACGAAATTAGATGGAACAGAGCTGATCATGAAAAATAGATAAAACCAATACTTTGAAGTTTGTGTTAGAGAAAATGAAAGCTACACATTGATAAAAGAAAATATTATGGTAGAGTTCCACTCATTGGATTGACCTTTTGAGATTAAAAAACTGATATTTCTTATAAACTTTGACATGGTACAAGAGTTCGACCAATGAGCCAAGAAAAAAAAAGATATATAGGTCTTAAAAAAAAAGACATGTAATCCAAATAGAAATAAAATATAATAAAAATAAATTGAAAATACAAAGTGTTAGGTTAAATAATCCACACTTTGAAGGGGATGTTAAAGAAAATGAAAGTCCCACGTTGATAAAAGAAAATACTATAGTAGAGTTCATAGAAAAACCATGAGTGTCTCCACACTTTAGGTTAACCTTTTGATATTTAGAAGTTTCATGGTTCTCACAAATTTTGACAATTTGAAACCATATAAATGATCATAGAAATCAAAGTCCGTTGGTTAGTTTTATAACTTAAGAGGACAGACAATCAAGAGCATTGTGGTACTTAAATAAACGGCTTTTTGGTGATCTGGTGAAAAATGTTCAAAAATCACTAGTTCTGACAATGTACAACATGTACATAACTCGTGTGCTCATATATGGGTCAAAACAAATTTTTCAAACTCCAAAACCTTGCAACTCCTTAATCTGTTAAACTCCATTCAAGAGTTTCCAGTCTGATGGTTCCACATCAGGTGAGACCAAATTGAAGAAAAGGACGTAAAAAATAACTAAATTGAAATAATAATCTTTGTTTTCACGTTTGAAAATATTTTGACAGGAAGAGGATGACACCAGATATAGCTTTGAACTATCTACTCTGAGACCAGAATAAATCCTTTCAATAACCTATTTTGGGTAAAGAGATTACATCAACACGTTAATAATATTAATCGAATCCTATTACTTCATTACATTTGAAAATGATAATAAAACTTCACATTGATTTCATACCTTATGCAGATAGAACTTTACACTTCCAACATTTACAACTATGTCAGGTGGTAACTCAGTTGCCACATACCTGAAAGCAAAAAATATTCCTTCGGTTACATCAAAGATATAGATAATATAATCTAATGAGCTCCATACTTAGTTTTAATCAGTTCAGTGCCAGGAAAAAGATCAGAAAAATAATTTTACACTGTAAAACAATGCAAGCCCCATGATTTATGGTAAATTGAACGTACAAACTAAGGTTATGCAGATTATATTTGAAAGTAATTCCAAGATTCTAAATAAAAACATTTGAGCAAGATTTTTATTTTGTAAGTTAATTTACAACAGAAAAACATTGTATCGTTAATTTACAACAGAAAAACATTGTATCGTTACAGAATGCAAGCTTTTCCTTTTTGTATACAAGCATGTGGATAAAAAGAATTATACAACTTAACTAGGTGGAAATTTTATACACATATAGATACGTATGCACATCCAATGCCCCTTTACATATCGGCGCTTGTGCAAATCAGTCTAATAATTCAGTAAGAACAAACTTACAATGGATAGGTTCGTGACAGACATATAGCAGTTAAGAAGGCACATAAAACTTGCAAATATTTTTAACTTTTAGAAGCAAAAGACATAGCCCCTTTAGAAAAGATTCAACTTGCTACTGCTTAAATTGCTTTGAGAAAAAGAACGTAATGTCTTGTTGAGTAGGGGTAACCCTTAACTTTGTTCTTGAAGAAAACCCAGCCTGCCCTAAGAGGTTGCCAAGATCTAATTTCTCCCAAGCCCCAGTTATAGCTCAGTGACACCAAAAGCCTCTTGCGAGGCATGTAAATGTATGTAAAGTTAGGGTTCAATCCCAGGATGTATGAGTTGTGAAATGTTATTTCAAAAGAAGATATAATTTCTCCCAAGTGAAATTACAAACAAAATAAATGAACACAATCCGGAAAGAACACAGCAGGGGAAAAAAAGTTGAAGTAGGCTAAGCACTAGCAGAAATCATGAGCCTCAAATAAGGATAGCATACATACCTAATATCATCTCCATCAGTCTGAAAAGAATCAGGCTTGGATCCAAGTTTCATAAATTTCATTTTGGGCAAAGATTAGATCTACTCCCTTTTCCTCCTAAAGATTGCACTTAAAACTTGAGAAAAACTGTCAAGTCAAAACCAAAACTACCCAGAAAATGAAACGAAATCCTTGAAAGTTTAGAACAGGTGAATACTTCTTGATGTTGAAGGTAAAAGAGAACCAAAAAGAAAGAACTGGCTTTTTTTCTTAGTATGACCGACTCTTATCCACAAACCAAGGAGAGACAGTTAATGGAGTTGAAGTGAATACTAATAAAACTCTTGAATAGAATGAGAAGAGAACAAAATAAAAATGATGCTTCCTCAACCAGTAACACAGCCAAAAGAATCTGGACGAGGAGGGTTAGCTGAGGAGACAGTTACCAACAGGCTAATCAAGACATTTATATAAATACTCAAAGCCAGAGAGACACCCCCACTAGCTCAAAACTGACACAACCGCTCTTGCCCTATTTGTTTATGCTTTAACTCAAGATAAATGCTTTCTCTATTCTTTGTTTTGTATTACCAATTGATCACACATCACCATCACCACCTTTCTCGTCCACAAAGTTCCACGTTTGACATTCTTTCAATAAATCTTGTTTCTCCTTTGCTCCCTCCCTTGTCTCAGTCCAAACCACAAACACATGCAAGGCTGTAACCAAAAAAAAAATTCATTTTTGGTACCACTTGCATCGATTAAATAAGGTTTGTGCAAAGAATATCACACAAATGGGCATCAATACCAAGTAAAATCAATTAGTTTCCAATGACAAATGGAACTGAAAATTTCTTAGAATTAATCACAACATGAGGGATTGATAGCTAAAGCAGATTCAAAACTATACAGATACCCAATAAATCTTTGAAACTTGTACAGAGGAGCTCGAGCTCACCCAAATGCAAAACCAAAACACTTTCTAGTTTAGTATGCTACAACATAAGAAAGAGATCTAACGCATATTTGATACATTATTTGACACCCAAATGGATAGATTAGGTATAGAAGGAAGAACAGTGAGAGTAGTTAATAAACAAACCTCGAAAGATAAGAATACCCAAAAGGACCCAACCTAGCTCAGAAAATATACTGCAGTGACTGATTCTATAAAGCATCAAAACCACTAAGTAAACACAGTGAGAGAAAATATAAGAATAAATCAACCAAATATTTAAAAACAAGCGAAATCTACAGAACTCACCTAGATAAAAATGAATGTGGCAATGCAAGTCCTATTCCTCCGTAGCTTAATCACGTAGACCAAGTATCAAACATGGATTGCGATTGTAGAACAAACAAACACAGTTCGCTGCACGAGCACCAAATCGAAGAAAACCCCACAGATTGAGAAACCCAACCAAAAAGGACCATCCATCAAAAAGATGAGCTGTTACTCATCTTTGACAGCCACCAAACCTACAAAAAACACAAAAGGCCAAGCTCAGACTGTTCCCACTCTCTCTCTCTCTCACACCCTCCCCTTTGAATCAGCACCACCGCCCCCACCATCATTACCTTTTTCTCTCCCATACCCACTTCATATTCAACCTAGTACCTTCTTAATCCAATATTATAAAAATAAATTAAAAGGGAAAAATCAATCATTTAGTATGCAAAATGTTTAATAATATGATCTTTTGTGCGTCTCTTTGTTTTTCTCTCCTTCATTTTTGGTGGGTTTATTTTACTATATACTAGTAAGACTTTCTCTAATAAAAAAGTAAAGCATCTAGTGCGAAAGAGTACCCATTAATGCTCCACACATCCACTTCTTCCCTATGCAATGTAAAGCACAGACCAAACTTTGCTGGCACCTTTGCCAAATACAGATAACAGAGTCACTTCTAAGCTTCTGGTTTTAGCAAGTGTCTATATGAGAGAGAGAGAACGAAAGAAACATTCACTCTGTACCAGAAAACGACCAATCCATATCCATTCCCTCTTATTATTAAAGTTTATTTGAAAATATTATATTTTTAAACATAAAAAGATATACGTTGTTCGTCAATCTCTTTTTATAGCATAAATGACATGTATTTAAAAAAATTAAAGTAAAATCAAATAAATAAATAGCTGAGAGTGATTTCTGTATTACTCTTTCTTGTTAATTTCATTGTTACATTAATATTCCTACTATCAGTATTCCTCGAATATGCTTTGTTCAAATGTCCAGGAAAAACTATTTTATATACTAACTTAAAATAATTGGGTCTGCAAATCAGTCACATGTTAAAAAATATAGAAAGTAAAATAAATATATAATTAAGATGTATTATTTATTCTAATAAATTAATTTTTTAAATTGAAATTATCTTAGTTGCTGCACTAAATTTTATCATGAAGATTGTAGTGAAGAAGCTCAAAATGTCAAGGTGAAAGTTTAAAATGTTATAAAGAATATAATGCATGAGAAGTTTAAAATATTATTAATCTAGCTAAACTTATGTTGCCGTATTTTAGTATGTTTTTCAATTGGTGGACTACCTCATAGTTCTTATTAGTTTGTATTCTTATAATTATAATGACTATTTCATTTGTACTTCTATTTCGTTCCACAATTCTTAATTATTATTTGTAATGAATTTTAGACTTTCCATGTTTAATTATATTTATGTGTGTTCAATAATTCTTTTTTATAACGTTAGTACACTAAAAAAAATATAAATATCTTATTAAAAAAAATGTGGGTAAATGGATGTTAATTCATGGTTAAAATTTAAATGAGATGATATATGTTTTTATTATTGAACATGCGAATAAATTTCACTTTTATCAAAATTAAATAATAAAATAAGTATATAATTAAAATATGTTATTTTTTCAATATATTAAACTTTTAATTTAAAATATTTTAATGTTAACTTTCATAGTTAAATTTGTTCAATATTTAATTATGATCAATTAAATTTTATTAGTATTTAATGTTATTATAATATTATTTTTAAAAATATTTTATAATTAAAATTTTATATTTATATTAATTATAATATAACGCATGAAATGAATTTTAAAAATAAATAATTTCTTAAATTTTAAAATTAGTTTAACACATGCTACATCATTTAACTAATATAATTGGAAATGTGTGTAAAATATTTTGCTATTAGTATTTCTCGTTTGTTTAGATGAGAATTTTCTCCCTTTTTTTTTTACACTCTACAGATCATACATACTTGGGTAGGGTCGGTGGGTTGGGGGACCGAATATGTAACAAATTGATTTTTTTTTTTTGGTCCTTGAAAATAATTTTATGTTTGGTTAAATAAAACTAAAAATCTTAGACTTGTTACTTATTACATAACCGCAGGAGGAAATTTAGAATGAGAGTGAGACTGAAAAATAGTTTTCTCATCGTATAAAATTAATACGAAAACTAAATGAATATGTTAAAGTATTACAATTTATTAAAAGATATTTTTTCCATAATTGAAATATAATAATATAATAAAATATAATTATTTTATTCAGACTAGATATCTTACTAAGAGAGATAACAGAAAGTTGTATATAAAGAGCTCAATGCTCATAAGTTATCTTTTTATTTATAATACATTTTATAGGTATAAGTGTCACTTATATAATGTGTACATATGACTACATGATAGAAGTATAATTAACTTAAAATATAATGTGTAAGATATTCAAGTCAAATATTACTCCTATTATCAACGAGTCTGTGTAATACTCCAGTTTGTGTTGTTCTTGGGTTTAGTCTGTCTTAGACTTATCTTACAATGGATTTGGTCTATCTAAAGTTCAATCTAATATTAGTTAGATCTGACATTGGGTTTTGGTAAGCTATAACGTTTGGTATTTGGGTCGGTTTGAATATACAAACACATTCATTACACAGTTATTAAATAATATTAATTTAATTTTTTAAAAAATATATTTTTTTAATCGATAATAATTTATGTGATTTAAAATAAATAAATAATGAATATTATCATGAAATTATTAAGTAAAATATTATAACCTTATGTTGCTATGTATATAGATATTTATGTAAAAAGATAAACATCAATTATTCACTTGAGTTTTGCTTAAATAACAAAAAATTCTGAATTTTAAAAATAATATTATTGAATTCCAAATCTTAAATGGGGGATTAAAAAAGTAATAGGTAGAAGGGTAAAATTTAATTTGAACTCCTTTTCTTTTAAAATAATTTAAAAGTTTTAATATAAAACATAAAAATTAAACAAATAAAATGGAAAGTCTCGATGTCCACTTTCTTCATTTATTTATTTATTGACAAAGAGTCCACTTTGTTCTCTAGCTTCTATTGCATTTTAGTTTTTATTATTTAATTTAGAATGTATGGTTTCACTTTTATTTAGAAAATGTATGTTTTTAATTTCTTTTAAACAAATTATTATAATTTTTTCGGATTATTTTATTATTCTCAAGTTATTTGAACTTATTTGAAATTAAGTAATATTTGAAGGTAATTGTTTTATAGAAAAGAAAATATTTAGGAATTCAATAATATTTAAAAAACAGTGAAATGTTAGTAATTTGTTTTGGTTAAATATTTTATTTAGTTTATTTGTTTAAAAAATAATTTTTAAAGTATTTTTATTTATAAAAAATATGTTATTTAAATTCATTTATATAGTAAAAAATGTGAAATAAAATTAACTTCTGTAATATATATTTTGAAATGGCTCGAGAAGTTAACTTTATTTCACATTTTATATATATACAACAAAATATTACATGTTATATTTATATTTATATTTTTTATTAAATATATACGTAAAAAATTACTAGAATAATTTTCTTTTAAAATTAAACAAAATTTTTATTATCTAATATCTAAAATCACATATTAGATAATAAAAATTTAATTTAATTTTGATTGAAAGATTTATTAAAAAAATTGAGTAATCTTTAATTAAAAATTACTTTAATAAATATATATCTATAAAAAAAATATAAATATATATATATATATATCACGTATATTATTTTTGTATATTTAATAAAAAATTAAATATAATTTTATTTAAAACATTTCTTATAAATAAAGAGATTTAAAAAATATATTTTTTAAATAAATTAATTAAACAATTTTTAAAGCAAAAAGAGATGGACTTCCACACCACCATTTCTTTTAAAAACCTCCATAATTTACGGATAATTACCCTTATTTTAAATCTATATACTCTATGTTATGAATCATGATGCTTCTCACTTTACCAATTGTAAAATAAAAATGATGTTTCTCATTTTGGATCGTCTTTAACGAAATAATTATAGTAATGATATGTTTGCAAGGACATGTTCGTGAATTTTGCATGCCATAATAACTATGCTTAATTTAGTATTAAAAAAAAGTTTAATTAGCTTAAAAGTTTCTTCTAATTGTATCACAACTCATGCCTATCAATTTCACAGCACATGTCACGGTCAAATTTCGTACTGTAACAATCATATTTTGAAAGTGTTTTAATATATATACTTTATTTTTAAATATATATTAAAAATATTTATATAAAACATGAAAAATTTAAAAAAAATTATTTATGAAATAAATTATGCTGTTCATTTAAACTAAAATGATAGTCAAGTGATTTTTAAGCTTATATATTTAGTTTAGTTTTTAAATTTTTAACTTATATATTTAAGGTACAATTTCTTAAAATACTTTAACTTAATTATTCGAACCTAATTCAAATCTATCATGTTCGTACATTGAAGCGTTTATTTGGACAAGTTTATAATTTCTATCTGTGTAATACATTCTTTCATTGTTCTCAAACCTAAAACTTGAAACTTAGTCCTTAAATAATTTAGTAAGTTAGTATTAGGTTACTTCCTAATAAGATCTTAAGGTTTAGAATCATAGTTCGAAACTTGAGGACCGAAAGAAACACGTGTCCTAAGTTGATTATGTACTATCAACATCTTATGACCTTCCGTGAATATCTCAAGATCAAAAAACTCTAATTTAAACCGTAATAATTAAAATTTATTGAATAAAATGTGTCACATAAATATAAAATTAATGACTTAAATATAAATATAAGTAACATGATCATGTGTTATTTTTGGGGCTTCGAGTAATTGTGTATTTGGACTATATATGAACAATATTGGAGCATAAAAAATTTAAATCGTATTAAATTGTATATATTTTAAAATATTAAATATAAGATTAATGTATAAATAAGAGATAATAACTTATAACTCAATAATATAAAATTTATTTTAACACGTTGTTATAAAGATCAAATATTATTTACAAGTATATTAATTGAATTGCATAAAAAATTCAAAAATTATTATAGACATATTCATAATTATATAATCTATATTTTTAGCATAAATTATTACTATTGTTTTATTCACGTTGACATATTTTATAAAACCTTTCAATATAATTTTTATTTATAAAAAATATCATTATTTAATATAATTAGTGAAAAGTAGTATTTCATAATCAATAAATTTTATGAATTATAATATAATAAGTGTTAAAAAATAATCATTATTAATGTTAATTAGATATATAAATTTTTTAAATACGACATAAAAGGGTTTAAAATTTAAATTATTAGTTTTTAAATTTAGAATCAAATAATTTTAATAATTTTAATATTGTATAAATTTAAAAAGAAATAGATAATAATTATATATTAAAAACTAATTTTTATTAAAAATAACAGTAATTAATTGTTAATCTTTAAACATACAAAAATAAATTATAATTTATTTTATATATTATTTAAAAGTATCGTAATTTTATTATCTAAAGTATAAATAAATATGCTACAGGGATGAAATAAATATATTACTCCCCATAAAATGATAAAAGTATTTATTATTATACATATGTTAATAAAAATAAAATTATTTATATAATTTTCTTTTTGAAACACTTTAACTGTTTAATCGCACTCACCGTGCCTCTACCACATGATGATTACATGTATCATCAACAGGTTTATTAAAACACACAATTTCAAACTCTTATTCTAATTATAATTTATTTTAGTTTTCCCTTCTTCTAAGTCACCTATCGAATTTATGTATTATCAGTTATTGTAAAACATGTGTACACAAGATTTTTTTTAGGCAATAATAATCCATATTTTCAGTTTTTTTTCACTTATATAACGTATTAATAACACATAAAATGATACTAAATAATTATATATTAATTGATTGTCAATAAAAATGAATAATACATAACAAACACTGTATAAAACTTAGAATAGCAAAAAAAAAAAAACATAAAACTTGAATCCAATATTATATTATTTTTATTTGACCCTATAAAGTTTTTGTACATTTATGTGCATTTTTTTATATACTAGTTAGAGACACATATTTTATATGTCAATTATTATATTTCATTTAAATTTTTCTTTGGTTAATTTTTAAATTTTGAAATAAAATATTAACTAATAAATTCCTTAATTTTTAAATTAATTATGAAAGTAAACTCAATTATTATGACTTGTTAATTAAAATTTTTGATAGAAAAATCTAATAAGTCCTAAGTAAAAATATAAATATGAGATAATGTATTAAAAATTACATTTTTTAATATTATACAAGTTTTTTTATTTAAGATTCTTACCTTAATATTTTTTTCAAAATTTAAATAAAATAAAAAGGATAAGATACGTAATTATTATTATTTAAATTATGATATATATTTTTAGACATGAATAAATGAGATTAGAATGTTTCACTTTTCTTTTCTAAATATCCTTTCTATATATTTAATCCTTTAATATTCACTTTTCATATGAATATATTTTATATTTTATTTTGATATAATTGAAGAGTAGCAATATAAATATTTATAACACCAAGTGTATCAAACTTAGCATAAGTTATTATTAATAAAGGTATAAAAAAGACACAGTCTAACTATAATTGTTTTTTATTATATGGTACAATTAAAAAATAATTTCATAAAATGTCACTACTTCTAGTGGACAAGTTGTGACCACAATGCTTTGCTATTTATATTGTTTTATTCTTTACATCCTCACGTCGTCACATGCAAATATACAAATATTATGCTACAACTCCACTACATCCAATGTCACTAAAATTTAACTTTTATTCTTAAAGAAAATCTCCCATCAAAATTTTCATTCTTTTAGTTTATTAGGTTTATATAATATTCTCTTCATATAACACTTCCCCATAATAATGCTTGTATTGTCAAAAGCATCGATAAGGAATCTCTTATATATTTATTAAAATCATTCATATCACATCTGGTACAGATTGAGAATACCAAAGTTGCAACCTACAGTATAAATATATTTTTTTTTCGTATTAAAATTTTAAATTATTATAAAAATATTATCAAATTTTTATTTATTATTTTCGAATTATTAAATTTTATAAATATTATAAAAATATCAATAATTTTTTTATCATTTAAAATTTATAAATATTATAAAAATATAATGTAAAATTTATTGTTAATTTTTATTAATTGATATTTTTATAACATTTTATAAATTTTAATATTATAAAAATAAAATTTATTTTTAAAATATAAATATAAAATTTATATCTAAAATCTTACGAGATCAATAAAAATATTATTTTAACCTTAAAATATTATAAATGTCGGGTTCTTAATTAAAACTGAAAAAACTGTGAACCATAATCTTTGGAAAGATTTCGTCTATGACAATTTGTCGGGTAATCGAGTTTAGATAACGTATTGACTAATGGTTTTTCTTTCCCTCCGTTTTGTTTCGAGTAACTAGGTGCACCTAATTCTACACAATTTTCACTTACACCACTCATTGTGTATTATATTGCCTTTTCTTTTTCACGCAAAAAAAAAAAGAGAGTCTATATTTCATTAATATTATTAGTATCAAACGACAAAGAACTATACCAATTAGAAGCCCAATTGAAGTTCAAATTTCCCTCAATTTGATCACTCAAAAATCATCTAATTGGAGCATCGATGACTTGATTGCAATGTCTTGAAACCCACCTCAATATTATACATGAAAAGTTATGCAGAATTTTGGAAAAAACTAATCTAACTACCGTTGGGCTTGTCATGAAACATTTTTTTATTTTCGGATGTAATATATTCACAATTAATCACATTCTATAGTGCTTTGTTTGATTTCAATTGCATCAACTAGGAAAACTGCTAATGATACTATTCGTGCTTCTACTGACTCTACTTAATTGATTAATAATATTTTTTCTAACAAGTATAACTTATTTGATTGATTAAAAATAATATTATTTTTGTTAATCAAAATAAGAGTTATTTAATTTAGAAAAAAATTTACGAAGGTGATTTCTCATATTATCAAAAATAAAGTTGTTTAAACTTTTTTGAACAAAAAATAAAAAAGTTAGGTAATTTAATTTTGGTGAATGAATACATGCTTGACATATGGAATGAGAACTTAAATGTTATAAATATGACTTCATTTTTTCATTAGTAATCATCCCAAAAATATAGAAAAACTTGTATTAGAAGTTTTTGAGTGAGAAAATTCTCTTGTGCTTGTAATTGCTCTTGTCTTTTGAGTATGTGAGAAAATTACTCAGAGTGTGGTTGTAACAATTTTTTACATAGTGATTTTTTTGTGGTTGTAACAATTTTTTACATAGTGATTTTTTTCTCTAGTTGTCTTTTGACAATGAAATTGGTTTTTCTCTAGTTTGGAGTTTCCACTATAATTTTTGTGTTGTGTATTTTCTATTTCTCAGTTCTTTGATATTCTGCTAAGGAGGATTTTAAGAGTGAAAATTTGTGATTATACCATTTGATCCAAATTTCCTAACAACTAGTATCTGAGCCAATTTCAAATAAAGAAGTAGAAATGTCATGAATTAAGATTAATATTGAGAAATTTGATGGGAGAATCAATTGTGGTTTGTGGCAAGTACAAACAAATATTTGTTGATCCAATACGGGTTACACAAGGCATTAAAGGGGAAATCTGTCCCTGTTATCGGTACTAAGTCTAGTAAAATTGACATAAGTGATGGAGATTTGGAAGATATTGATCTAAGAGCTGTAAGTACAATTCGACTTTGTTTGGCCAAAATTATTCTTGCAAATGTGCATGGAATATCTATGACCAAAGAACTTTGGGAAAAGCTTGAAGAATTGTATCAGGCAAAAGGCGTCTCAAATCGGGTGTATTTGAAAGAGCAATTTCATACTTTGTGTATGAATGAAGGAACTATTATGTCTGATCATCTTAGTATTCTCAATAGTATTGTCTCTGAACTAGAAACCATTAGAGTTATACTTGATGATGAAGATATAGTTTTAAGGCTCATATGATCTCTTTCATCTTCTTATGAACACATGAAACCTATCTTGATTCATGGAAAGGAGAAAATAATTTTTTCAGAAGTTACCAGCAAGATGTTTTCTGAAGAAAAAAAGATGAATGGTGGAAATAATATTTCTCCTGAAAACTCAACATTGGTAGCTGACAGTCGGAAGAAAAAAGAATTTCATGAAATAAAAGAATTTTATGAAAAAAAGATATTGTGTTGGGAGTGTGGACAATCTGGGCACCTCAAAACAAATTTTCCAATGGGTGGAGCTGATTCAGTAAGAAGCTCAAATATTGATGGTGACGCTAACAACATGTCTATTTTTGAACACTATGATGGTGCTCTTTGAAAGAGCATGTACATCCTCATGGCATGCCACTAGTCTCCAAATATTGTCATGAAATAGGGTATGTTGTTGCTAGTGGGTCCACAAGTTTGCACACGGGTATTGGCTTGGTATAGATGCAAGGTCTATGGTGGAAATGATGTCGATGGTTGAGGAACTCTCGAGAAAACCAAGTGTGAGAGTTGCACCATAAATTTTAGTAATTTTTTCAACATGAGTTTATGTGAAATTCTTAAAATTGGTGATTAATTCTAAGTGGGTGTACTCCTTATGGTGGAGTATGATAATTCTCAGTGCAGAGAATTATGACTGTTGGAATAGACATTGTTGTAGTGGTAATTATGTTTATTTTTAATCAAAGTGGAGATTGTTGTGATTGATTAGAAATTAATATTGGGTTTGTTAGTCAAAATAGGAGGTGCCTGATTTAGAAGAAAATTCATGGAAGTTGGTCTCCTATATTGTCAAAGATGGAGGTGTATAATCTTGTTTGAATGAAGAATTGGAAAATTAGGTAGCCTAATTTTGATGAATGAAAAAATGTTTGGCATATGAAATGGGAACTTGAAGGCTATAAATATGGCTTCATTTCTTTATTGTAAATCATCCCAAAAATAGAGAAAAACTTGTATGAGAAGTTTTTGAGTGAGAGAATTTTTCATAGTGAATTTTTTCTCTGGTTGTCTTTTGACAACGAAAGTAGTTTTTCTCTAATTTGGAGTTTCCACTATAATTCTTGTGTTGTGTATTTTCTATTTCTCAATTCTTTGATATTCTACTAAGGAGGAATTCTTTGATATTTTGCTAAGGAAGAATTCTTTCATATTTTGCTAAGGAGGATCTTGGGAGGGAAAATTTGTGATTATATCATTTTATCCAAATTTTCTAACACACCTAAAGATGCTTTATTAGTTTTGAAACTTGCATCATATTTGAAGATGACATAACCTTTCGAAGGTTTCATAAAATGGCCCTGATCAATGAAGCTATTATATTCTTGGTGTATCTAACTCCCAATACCCTTGTTTTTATTGGGATGATATGATGCAGCGAAATATCGATAAAATTGAGAATAAGAAATATTAAATTTGTAGGAATTAAAATAAAAGTGACATGAATATTTAACATGAAAAATTCACTCAATGTAAGAGGTAATAACCACAGGATAACATTGAAAAACTTTCACTATATCAAATATGAGTACAATAATTCTCTCAAGTTTATGTCCAACTTGAGATATTACAATAATTAATATTACACTCATAAAGTGTATCTCTCACATTTGCAATTATATGGTAAGTCTCTTACTATTTTATACCTATAGATATTTTTCACTCATTGTAAGAATACCTTATTTTTCTCTCAGGGCTTAAACTTTGTTGTGATATTATTTTATCTCTGTTGATTTTTCTTCTCAATTTGAGTGTTCTCCATCACCCTTATCCTTCGTCATTAGAAATTTCCTACAATGATAGGTGATTTTGATGCAATATTTCAAAGGGAGGTGCCGATTGAAGGCTAAAAATTTGACTATAGCAATTCTCCACCATTTACACATTTTTTCCTTTTCTTTTTCAATAATTATTGTACCATCCTCATCATTTAATTTGTAGCCACATTTATTACCTTTGGTTAATTATTTAATAAGGCAGACCCATCAAAACTTTCTCTCCGCCTTATGGAAAGAGGAACACATGTTGGCTAGCATAGCTCAAGTTTATGTTTGGGGATGACCTTCGTTAACATAGCAACAAAATTCTTGTCTATGTAAATATTCTTCATTTGAATCAATTTTTTCTCAAGTATTTGACGTATCCAATAATACCTTACATCAATATGATTTGTGCGATAATGATATGTGATATTTTTGCTTAAATCAACAGCATTGTGATTATTATAGTAAACCACGTACCCATCATGCTTTACACACAAATCTTGAAGAAAAACTTGCATCCACAAGATCTTTTTTCCTACTTATATAACTATAATATATTCAACCTCTATTGTGAATAATGCAATGCATTTTTATAGTTTGTATTATCATGATACAGTTCCCCCCTTAAAAGTAAATACATATGCAAATGTAGATTTTTACCTTCAAGGTCACATGACATGTCTGCATCTGTATAGCGTTCTAAGATTGGTTTTCCTTTTTCAAAGCTTAAGCACAACTTTAATGTACCTCTTAAATATCTAAACATTCATTTCACTACTTCCCAATACTATTTGCCATGATTTGATGAAAAGATCCTCACAACTCTAACTGCATGCATGAAAGATATCTAGTCTAGTACAAACCCTAGTATATATAAGAATACCAACAGTTGAAGAATATAAAATGGCATCCATCTTCATCTTCTCTTCCTCTTAATATGGACATGATTTCTTGGTTAGTTTAAGTTGACTACTAAGAGGAAAACTAATTGATTTCGCTCCTTTCATGTTGAACCGTTTAAGGACACGTTCAACGTATCTCTCCTATGACATCCATAATCCCTTAGAGCTCATATCACAAATTATTTCTATGCCCAAAATTTGTTTAGCTTGACCTAAGGCTTTTATGTCAAAGAACTTTGACAATTCCTTCTTCAACTTATAGATCACTTTATTGTCTTGACTGACTATTAACATATCATTCATATATAGTTGAATAAAAAGCTTGACACTAGGTAAATATTTGATGTAAACACATAAGTCTACCTTTTTTTCTTCTAAACTCATTAATCACCATGGATGAGTCAAACTTCATATATCATTGGCATAGGATCTGCTTTAATTCGTACATGTTCTTCAACTTGTAGACCAAGTGTTCATTTCCTTTGACTTCAAATCTTTATGATGATGCATGTAGATGAATTCTTCTAGATCTCCATGAAGAAAGGTAGTCTTCACATTCAATTATTCAATCTTAAGATCTAGGCTAGCTATTAAGCCAAAAAACCACTCTAATTTAGGACATCTTCATAACTTGAGAGAATATTTCATTGAAGTCAATGCTTTTATTTTGTCCAAATCCTTTCATAACTAAACAAGCTTTGTATTTGACTTGGTTGGTGGTGTCATCCTCCTTCAACTTGTATACCCACTTGTTCCTTAAAGCTTTTCTACTTTTTGGAAACTTTACCAACTCATAAGTTTGGTTCTTATGAAGGGAATTTATCTATTTCTATGTTACTTTAATCCATTTCTTCTTTTCCTTATGAGTTTTCAGTTCTTAGAAGCTTTCTGGCTCCCTTTTTTTAGTGATTAGGATATACTCATTAGGTGGATATCATCTTAATGGCTAAATGACTCTATTCGACCTTTTCAAATGTCGTCTATCATTCTCCAGCTCTTTTGTCTACTCCCTATGATCATTAACCTCTAATGTTAGCAAATATTTTCTAGCATCTTCACCTTCTTATGCTGATAAATTTTCCTTATCATCATCTTTCAGTATCAACTTTTCACTATCACTTTCATCTTGTATTTCTTCTTTGTTATCAAGTTATATAGGATAGGAGAAGGGATGAAGATCTTTAATAACATTTTTTGGTTGTTGCACTTCTTTTTGATATATTATTTGGCCTTTGTGAAAGACCATATCACTTCTTCTTATAACCTTCTTTATTTTTGGATCCCAAAATTTGTAGTCGAATTCTTCATCTACATAGTCAATGAAGATGCACCTAATAGCTTTGTCATCTAGTTTTGATCTATGTTCTTTTAGAACGTGTATATAAGCTTTGCACCCAAACAACATTAGATGAAAGTAAGATATCTTTGCCTATCCAAACTCTCTCTAGGATATCAAAATCCAAAGGAATTGAGGGATCTTATTGACGAGATAACAAGAAGTTTAAACACCTTCTCCCGTGATTCTTTTGGTAACTCTAATGCTTGTAACATGCATTGCACTTTTTTTATTATAATGCGATTCATCTTCTCAATTAGATTGTTATGCTTTGGAGTACTAGGTACTCTTTTCTCATGTCAAATTCCATGTTTAAACAATAGTTTCTAAACTAGTGGGAAGTATATTGACCTTCATTTTCTATTTGAAGACTCTTCATTTTTTAGACTAAAAATTTGGTTGTAGCAATTCTCTACCATGTATACTTTTTTCCTTTTTCTTTTTCAATAATTGTTGCACCACCCTCGTTATTTCATTGGTAGTCTCATTTATTACCTTTAGTTAATTATTTAATGAGGCAAACCCTATCAGTTTTTGCTATGAAATAGTTCTTATGTAATACCAAAATTTAGAGAAAAAAGCCACCATGTTGAGAACCACAACCAAAGTGAATTCATGTTTCTAATTTTGACCATTTATTAGTCCACCTATTGGATCCAATATAACTATAATAAAAGAGTAAAAGATATCATTTGTAAATGGTGATAAGAGAATGCCACCTTTACAACTATGCCATAGTACATGAAAAAAAATTACATTTTAGGAATAAGTTATCCACTTATAATTCAATGATATACAAATGGCATAAATCATTAATATCATGTACAAATTTTTTAACTCTCATGGATTCCATACTTTCATAGCAATGTCCTAATAAGATTTTTAAGCATGTTCTCATTCTTCTAAGTAGCCATGAAATATGGTGAATTAATTGAGAAATTTTCCAACTTAAAAGGAACCCAAATTAACTTATATTGTAAGTTATGATTTGGACTTCTTAGTATAGAAATAACATTTATGGTTTCTGTATTAAACAAATTATACTGCATGATCTAATTCCAATTACTAGTTGATGGTAGTATATCACTTACCCTGGTAGCATTGCTATGTGTTGTCCTATTTTATGCACATACTTGTCTAAATTGCTATGTGTTGTCCTATTTTATGAATATACTTGTCTAAATCTCTTAATGTATGAAATCAAAGGTTTTTTTCATATGTTAATTGTTTTTACCACTACCAATTTGGCAACTGTTGGAAAATTTGGGTATATTTTTCTCATTTTAAGTAATTATTATTCACTTATAATTTAAATGAATAGAACTCAAACTAACTCTATAAAATAATGTTATTGGAAATATAATATTTAAATAAACTAAAGTAGAAATATTAAAACAGAAAAATAAAAACACTAAAAATTTAATGAGGTTCAGTATAAATATTACCTAGGTCCTCGGACGTCGTTGACCTCTTCCACTATCTACAAATGAATTAAATCTAAAATTATAACTAATTTAGGCAAAATTGAGCTAATCAATTATCCTTACAAAAGAGAGAAAGATTTAGAAATTTTGGAATGTTTACAAATGGTGAATGAGGGCTTTATTTATAGTTGTGAAGGATTTGTTTGTCCCACATCGGCTATGAGTTAGGCAGTAGTGCTGCTTAGAAGTGTGGACAATCCTTAACTCAATGAGATCTTATTGGGTTGAGTTAGGCCTGGGGTTTATAACTTGGTATCAGAGCTAGGCCCTGGTCCTATGTATGGGTCTCCCTTCAGCTCTCACCGTGGCTCAAAACTAAGACCACCGTTATCTGATGTGAGGAAGAGTGTGAAGGATTTATTTGTCCCACATCGACTAGAAGTTAGGCGATAGTGATGCTTATAAGTCTGGGCAATCATTAACTCAATGAGATCTTATTGGGTTGAGTTAGGCATGTGGTTTATAACAATAGCCCAAAATACAGCAATCATCTTCATTCCTAACCAATTTGGGACTTTTCCAATTTGCTCACTAAGAAGTTATACAACAAATATCCACCTTAGCAATTTAGTGATTCTCAAATGATTTCTTCAATCACTATATCAGTGACGTAGTGTCAATTCATATTTGTAGGATGTTAATCACGCCCAGACAATTTTTGAACTTGATTTTCGTTACCACCTTGGTCATCATATCTGTGGGATTCTCTGTAGTACTGATCTTTTGAACTAATATTCCACATTTTTCAATAATCTCTCACACAAAATGATAATGAACGTCAATGTTCTTTGTATGTGCATGGTAGACTTGGTTTTTCGCTAAATGAATAGTACTCTAACTATCACAAAACACCTTAATATGTTTTTGACCAACTCTCAAGTCTTCAAGTAAATATTGTAACCAAATAGCTTCATTCATAGCCTTTGTAACTGCCATATACTCTACTTTTGTAATAAACAAAGCAACTGTGGACTACAAGGTAAACTTCCAACTGACCGGGCTCTAACAAGAGTAAACATATAACCAATAGTTGATCGACGTTTATCAAAATCTCCTACATAGTCAGAATCACAATATCTGATTGCACATTGACCAACATTATTATCCTACTAAAATACTAAACCAGCATCTACAGTATTTATAATATACCGTAGAATCCATTTCACAGCCAACCAATGTCCTTTACCACGATCATGCATATACCTGCTTACAGTACCAACCACATGTGAAATGTCAGGTCTTGTACACACCATTGCATACATCAAGTTACCAACCACATTTGTATATGATACATTTACCATATATTCTCATTCTATATCATTCTTAGGAGATAATTGAGCACTAACCTTAAATTGAGGAACAAGTGGAGTACTTACAGGTTTTGTCTGTTCATTCATACCAACACGTTGTAGTACCTTATTCAAATATTAAATTTGGATCAAACTAAGCTTCCCATTTTTCCCAAAACTTCTTAGCTTATCCCAAAACTTTCATCTTGAACTCCTGACTTAGTTGAGCCTTCAATTTCTCAATTTATTCTTAGCTCTTCGATGCAATCAATATATCATCGACATACAATAGGAGATAGATGAAAGACTCATATTGTAGCTTGCGAAAATACACACAATGATTATGTGTGCTTCTGGTGTACTTCTACTGCAACATAAACAGATCAAATTGTTTGTACCACTACCTCGAAGATTGCTTCAATCGATACAATGATTTGTTCAACTTATAAACCCAATTCTCTTTATCAGCAACATTAAACGCTTCTGGCTGAGACATATAGATTTCTTCTTCTAAGTCACCTTGTAGAAACACAGTTTTCACATCAAGTTGAACTAGTTCTAAATCCAACTATGCTACCAAGGCCAACAAAATTCTAATGGAGGAATGTTTTACAACTGGAGAAAATACCACATTATAATCAATTCCCTTCTTCTGAGCGTAGCCCTTACCCACTAACCTTTCCTTGTAGCTAATACCATCTTTGTTAGGAAATACCTTTTTCTTTGCATACACCCATTTAAATTCAATTGTCTTCTTGCTCTTCAGTAGTTGTGTCAACTTCCATGTCTTATTCTTCTGAAAGGACAAAAGTTCTTCATACATGGCTTCCTTCCATCTTTCAACTTCAGGGCTTCTAATTGCTTCTTTATATATGGAAGGAACATCATCATGCATAACTGAAAGTGCACAAGCCACCGTATTCTTAAACTGAGCAGGTAGTTCTTCAAAATATTTGTATCAAGCAAGCACCTTGACATTTTGTTATCGTGGCCTATCAATTGTAGTTTCTTCTTGTTACTGTGGAGGTTATTGGATTAAAACCTCTTCATCTAATTCATCTTTTGTCGATGGAGGATTAGATTCTGTCTTATCTTCACTAAATGGATTAACAATTCTACTTTCAAACTCCACATGTTTCAGAGTTTGCTTCACCTGCTCCAAAATGCCATCAATCTTCCCATTTATCTTTCTCAACAAGGCAGATTCATCAAAGGTAACATCTCTCTTGAAGATTATCTTTTTTCGTTTCAAGGCACCATAATCGATATCCCTTAGAACTAGAAGGGATCCCTAAAAAAATAGTTTTCTTGGCTCTTGAATCCAACTTTGATTATGTTACATGGTAGTATGCAATAGAACCAAACACATGTAAGAAATCTTAATCTCTATCAGGTTTTCAAGAGCAGACGATGGTAGACGGTTGACAAGATGACATGCAAGCATCACAACCTCAGCCCAATAACTGCTTGCCTAGCTCAGCATTTGACAACATACACCGAACCTTCTCCAGCAAAGTATGGTTCATACATTCTGTAACTCCGTTCTATGATGGTGTTTTTCGAATAATTAAATGTCACACTATCCCTTCTTCTTCACAAACTTTCATAAATGGATCATTTGTGTACTTAAGTGTTATTATCAGACCTCATATGCTTGATCTTTCTACTAGTATGAGTCTCGATCATCTTTTTCCATTTGAAGAAAATTCCCAACACTTTATCCTTCTTCTTCATGAGATACACATAAACTCTTCTGAAGAAGTCATCAACGAAAGTGACATAATAATATTTTCCATTCATAGTTGGAGTTCTTGTTGACCCTCATACATCAGTATGGATGTAATCCAAAATGCCCTTTGTATTATGGAAAACAGGGCCAAAGCTTACTCTTTTCTACTTCCCCAATACATAATGCTCATAGAATTACAACTTTCCAGTTCTCGCACTTTTTAACAGGCTTTGCTTGACTAGAATTTGTAAAGCTTTTTCAACTGCCTATCCCAAACGCATATGCCACAATTTGGTAGTTTCTGAATCACTTCCTTCCTTTGAAACTACTGTTAATGATATCCTAATAACCATACTACTAAGGTAGTAGTACAAGTTATTCTCCCGAACACCTTTCATCGCCACAAGTGCTTCAAAAGTAACCTTTAATGCCTCATTTTGTATGGTCATAGTGAAGCCCTTTGATTCTAAGACTCCTACAGTAATGAGATTATTCTTCATATTTGGAACATAATGAACATCCTTCAAGACCCTGGTTGAACCATCTCAATTTTTCAAACGAATTGTACTGATCCCCAAAAATTTGCATGGATAATCATTACCCATGAAATCAACTCCAC
This sequence comes from Hippophae rhamnoides, assembly GCA_033030585.1. Lineage (NCBI taxonomy): Eukaryota > Viridiplantae > Streptophyta > Magnoliopsida > Rosales > Elaeagnaceae > Hippophae > Hippophae rhamnoides. Next base: position 32,361,407 of record CM065430.1, read on the forward strand.
TGTCTAGTTCTTCAAAGTTAAAGATCCACTCTTTATTAGGAGACATATGGAAGGTACACGTTGAATCAAAAATCCAATCACCAGGATGGGATGCTGTTGACGAACCAACCAATGCAAAATCTGAATTTTAATTACTTTCAACTATGCATGCATCAGACAACACAGTTTTTCCTTTCTTTTGCAACTTCGGACAGTTTTTCTTCCAATGGCCTTTTTCATGAAAAAAGGTACATTTATCTTTACCAAGCCTTCCTTTTGACAGAGATCCACCTCTCCTTCCTTTCTGTTGTGCTTGTGGACGTCCTCTTACATACAGTGCCTATACTGCTTCATTCTTACTTTCTTTTTTATCTTTCTTTCTAATTTCATAATTATACAAAGCAATGCAAACTTCCTCAAAAGACACTTTATCCTTCCTAATGAGTAAGCTCGTAATAAGGTGATCAAACTCATTAGGAAGGAAAGCTAACAACATCAAGCCTAAATCTTTTTCTTTAAAAGTTTCATCCATATTTAACAAATCTACTACTAATCGATTAAAAGTGGTTTATTGTGGTACCTGAAAGGTATTCAAAATGGAACAACTTCTTCTTCAAATAGAGCCGATTATGTCTGCTCTTCTTTATGAACTTGTTCTCCAACGCCTTCCATAACTTACTTGCAGATGTCTCCTTTATGAACATGTACTTTTGTTCTCTTGAGAGACACGAACGGATTGTACCACATGCCAATTGGTTGATATTTTTTCACTCGACTTCATTTGATCCATCTGGTTTCTCTTCTTCAATGGCAATATCTAGACCTTGTTAAAACAAAGCATGTAGAACTTCGCCTTGCCACATGCCAAAATGACTGGTTCCATCAAACTTTTCCACCTCGAACCTTGCATTCATCACCATAGTTCTACCTAACGTGGATGATTGACCTTTGTTTGAAAGAAATTTTTCCTTCGCCATTTCTTCAAATTACCACAACTAGCAACTATATTCTAATAGCAAACAAACGGAATACAAACAAATTCCTAGATAGAAACCTTCAACTCTGATACCAATTGTTGGGAAAATTGGATATATTTTCCATATTCTAAGTAGTTATTATTCACTTATGATTTAAATGAATATAACTTAAATTAACCCGACAAAATAATGTTATTGGAAATATAATACTTAAATAAACTAAAGTAGATATTGAAGCATAAATATTAAAACAGAAAAATAAAAACACCCGATGGAGCAAATTTTAGAATGTTTACAAATGGTGGATATTTACAAATGGTGGATGATGGCTTTATTTATAGCCCAAAATACAATATTCATCTTCATTTTTAACCAATGTGGGACTTTTCTAATTTGCTCACTAAGGAGCTTTACAATAGTAACATAGTCATTTCCTTAACACTTCCTTTGAGTTACAAATGTCCTTCCAAATAAATGAATCTCCTTTCTTAGGATTAGTATTCATGAAATTATTAATTTAACAATGCTTACTTAGAAGTGTTTTTATAGCAAAATTTCATCATAACTTTGATAATAAAACCATATTCAAATTGTGGAAGGAACGAAAACCCGTACCTCCAAATTTCCTTGGCTTGCATACCTTATCCCATCTTCTTAGAGCAAGGTATCTATTAGAATTTGATTTTGATTCCACCAAAACTTTTTAATAAGTGAACCTATTTTATTGTAAATGGGCATTGAAATCTAAAAGGTACTCATAGTGTAGACTGGAGTTGATTACAATACTGATATTATGAGAGTAACCTTATTTACATTGGATAAGAATTTTTCCTTTCACCTTTCTATCATAACAGCTACTTTCTCTATAAAGTAGTTAAAATCTTGTATTATTTTTTTGTATTGTAGAAATCTATGACCTAGCTCCTTCCAAAATAACGCTTAGAGAGGAAGGGTTGCCAAGGACTTATAAGTGCAGTTGAAGCAGAGTTCCTAACTGACGTGGGACTTAACAACCCCTCTCCACATTGGCTAGTGGTCATGGTTGGTACTTGAGCAAGCGGAGTTATTCCCTGAGGGTCAGCACACCGTTAGGTCTTGGGCATTGATGGGAAGCTAGGGAACCAATTCTGATACCATGTAGAAATCCATGGCCTAACTCCCTTCAAAAGAACTATTGGAGAGGAAGGGTTGCCAAGGACTTATAAGTGCAATAGAAGCAGAGTCCTTGACTGATGTTGAACTTAACATGTATAAATGATAGGTCGTCCAGATACATGATATTTTGTTCTATCACCCTTATTTAAGCTATTGAAGATAAGTTCCTCTTTAAATCTCTACTAGCATTTTTTGAAAGGAACATACCTGATATAGTTAAGTTTCAAATTTTTCCTGACATGACTCCATATTCATTTAAGATTTGTAACAAGTGATCTACTTCATTCTCTTTTGCTCTACAGAAAAGTAGAATGTCATCTACATAAAACAAATGAAATATTGGCAATGAGTTTCTTAAAATCCTTATGCCATGAATGTTTTGTTCAAACTTAGTTTTACCTAACATTCTTGATAATATTTCAATTGTAACGATAAATAATTATGAGAATAAAGGATCTTCTTGTCTTAATCCTCTTGAAGGCTTAATGTATCCATACTTGGAACCATTTAACAAAATTGTGTAAGAGATTGATAATATGCATTGCTTAATTAGATTACAAAATCTTTCAAATAAACCTAATATCATCGTGACTTGGAAGATTAATTCATATTCTAATTTATCATAAACTATATTCATATCTATCTTGATCACCAAAAGTGCTTATTTTCCCTTCTTTCTCTTTATTATGTGCAAACTTTCAAGATATGATTGTATATTTTTTCATCTAACGATTTGAAGCAAATGAAACTTGGTACGTTGATATAATCATATCCAAAAGAGGTCTTAACTTATTTACTATGATTTTAGCTATTGTTTTACAAACAACATTACATAAGCTTATTGGACGATAATGGCTAATGTTTATAGGAAAATTCTTCTCCTATGACAACATGATCATTGTTGAATTGATTTCTTGGTTCATGATTTCAATCGTGAAAAAATCTTTTACAAATTTTACAACATATGTTTCTATTGTACTCAAATATTTTTTGTAAAAAATTACAGGCATTCTATCTTGACCAGGAGCCTTCAAATTATAAATACTCCAAAAAGTTTTTACACTTCCTGAGGATATCAAATTTTACATAACCTCTCATTCTTTTGTGCTAAGAACGGACAACTTTGAGGGTCGGTAGAGATAAAGGTTTAATGATGTGTTTACAATTTGTTCTCTTCTTTATAGCCATCTTCCTTCTTCATTTTGGATGCATACGATTAAATTATGCCTTCTTTTGAATAATATAGACAAATGAAAAATTTGATGTTTTTATCCCCATCATGTAATTAATATCTCAATTGTTGCTCTTCCAAATATTTCTATAATCATTTAGTATCATTTCATACTTGATCAATTTGATGTTGTTGTTGTTCCAGAGCATATAGTTTTCCTTCCTTTTGATTTTCTCATGACACAAACCATAAAAAAATTAGAATATTATGTTTTTCATTCCAATTAGGGGTGTGCATCAGAACAAAATTGTTGATTTTACACTCATATGATCCGACCATCCGATCAGATTGAAACATCCTAATTCGCAACCGATTTGATCACCTTTCAAATTCGATGCAATCCGATCTGTAATCTATTCGGATTGGATCGGTTGAATTCGATCAATCTATAACCTATTCGAATTGGATTGGTTGAATCCGATCAATCCGACCAATAAACTTAATTAACTCTATTTTTGATATTTTTTGAATAAAAAATTTAAATTTTCACGTAACATAAACTTATTTGAGTTAAAAGAAACCTTAAAATATGACTAATATAAGAATGACCGATGAGAATGTGACTAATATATAAAATATAAATATATATTTAAGTATTTTCGGTCGGATCAGATGGGATCGGATGATACATAATGAAAACTATCATCCGATCCGAACTTAATGGATTGAAAAAAATTTCATCTATTCTGATCCGATGGTCCAATCGAAACCGTCAAAAAATTAAGAGATCAGATTAGTTGGATGATCGAATTTTTTGCATACCCCTAATTCCAATAGCATTTTTTTATAAACTAGTAAAACCTTAACATAAAACTTATAATTTCGTATATATAAACACCAAAATATTCTTGATATGTAAATTTAATAAAATGAAAAATAAGATTAGATCTTACAAGATCTCCAACAAACGTCGTTGGCCACCCACCAAGTGACTCACAAGAGTTCCAACAAACTTTAACTAGAATCTATTGGATATAACCTATTATATATACATGTATCTTTATATATAATTTGTTACATATAATTGAATCTTTGTAAACTGTTACATCCATATGTATGTTGTTATGTAACATGTTACATATATTTCTACCTTTGAATATAATATGTCATATTTATCTGTAATAGGGTTATCGAAACTTCAATGAAGATGTAACATATTACATCTAACTCTACTTATGAATATAATATATTATATCCACCTCCAGTAAGATCATTAATGGTAGTCGTCGAAGCTCGACGTGTAGTTACCAAGATTGTTGGAGTCTCGGTGATGTTGTCGATAGGGCGAGTGTGTGGTTTCAATAGATATGATAGGTTTTATAGTGATCTCATTTTATCGAAGTTATAAAAATAAGGTTATTTTTGTCTATTTTTTTCAATAATTTAATATAAAATCGCAAGTTTTTAAATAAATTGTTATTAATTAAAAAATTTAAATCAAACAATGTAATAAAATTTATAAGTTCTAGCCAATAAGCTTGTGAAATTATATATCCTATACATATAAAAAATTTAATATTAGAATCTAACTACAGTGGGTAGGTAAATAACGTACTTATTAAAAAAAACTTTTAACTTATAAAAATTTTAAGATATGATGTTACTTAACGTGCATAACGTATTATAAATTGAATGCACCCATCACTCACTAGAATAAATATTTTATAGATAACCGAAATAATTATTCACAAAATTTCAATAGCTTTTGTACAAATTTTACGATAAATGTTTAGATATTGACGATGTCGGAATTTTAAAATTATAATTAATTAAAATCAAATATGTTCAGTAAATATATGATTTTTTAGTACTTTTTTTTTAAATTAATTTTTTATTAAATAAAAAAATATTTAATATATTTGATTCGAATTTAGATCTATAATAATAAATAAAAAAATATAAAATATGAAACACAAATCAATTCTAAAAATTATTAATAAGTATTCTATACTTTTTTCACTCTTATTGCAATTCTTTATATAACTATATGAATTCACCAAAATATAATATATTTGAGTTATGTATTATCTAGGAAAGTTTTTTTTAAGAAGAATGATATTACCTACTGTATTTATTAATTATTTTAATTATAAAATAATTTAAAATTCAAAAATAGTTAATGAATTCAAAAAAATCAAATAACCCAATACCGTATGTTTATCCTTAAATATAAGTAATGTAATAATCAGATATCATTTATTAATTAAATCATTATTATTCGAATTATAATTCTAATTCATATTAAATTAATTAAGAATACATCCTCTAAAATATTATTATCAAACAGTATTTATTTTCCTTAGAATTTGTTATTTAAAATAGTAAAAAAGTGAGTCTTAATGAGAAAATGTAAATATGCCATTAAGATTTCTAAATATTGGAATTATTTCCCTTAAAATGAAGATTAAATCTACAAAATATAATCTCATTTATATTATTAATATTTTTTTCACATTTATATCATTCATTTATTTTATTTATTACGTTTATATCATTTTGTTAATTGCGTCAAGTATTAATAATAAATTTTAAACAACTTAAATAATTAAACAATAGACTCAAATTAAGTGATAAATTTAAAATAACTCATACTCTTTAATTATTTGAGTTATTTTGAATCCAATAATTAATTATATGATGTGTGATAGACTAATAAAATAATATAAATAAAAGACATATAATAATTAAGTTATATAAATATTTATAAAAATAATTAAATGATATAAATAAAATAAATACAATAAGTTTTTAAAATTTTAGATTCACCTTTAAAATAATATCGAAATTCTTTTGCCGTAGAAATCTCAAAGGAATTAATACTAAATAAATCTTGTAAAAATGCCCATGAAGATAGGGAGACATGTAACCTAGTGGATGTCAATTGAATTTGACATAATGTGATAAATTCTGACACATACCATGTGAAGTATTTTCCCAATATTATCTACAATGTAGTGTTGATAAAAACCTCCTATACAATGGAAAACTTTTCGGAATTCTATTTGATTGGTTTAAAAATCAACAATTTAGTATCTCATGTAAAACACTTTTAATTCTTTGAGGAAATATATGATTACATATTGCACCAAAAACAGCAGAGAAAGAAGCTTTTGTGTTACAAATTTTTTTATGTAAATTATAGCATCTCACATTACTACAGATCCTATGGGTGTAGAAAATTTTATATTTGAAGAATTATAGATAATTTTTATTTAATAATTGGATCACTGAATAAAAAAATTCAAAATTCATAGAGGATGGATTGAATAACGGATTAGTGTATATTAAATTATAATTTTCTTACATTTATATATATAAATTATATATTTTTTTTTATAATTTTGTTATATTTTTAATCAAAATTTATACTCTAGTTACTAGACACAATAATAATAATAAAATGTGTTTAAGAATTTTTAATTTTTTAAACTCTCGAACGAAATTATTCAACGAATCATTTTTTTCTTTTTTATTTCTATTTTTTAAAGTTATTAGTTATTTTTAAAGCTAATTGATAATCCAATTAATACATTATAGTTTTAAATTTTTAATTATATTGATTTATAATTAATATAATTTTTTATTAAAAACTATCATGTGATCATGAAAAATATTATTTAATATAGATTCATCGTATTAAGCAGAATGAATAATAAGATTAAATTAAATGATTATAATTTATAGAATAATTATCGATTATAAAATTCATAAATTTTACGATCGAATTATAGATTAACTAAAAATATATGAATTCAATTATACGTATATTAACATAATTTATTTTAATATTTTTTATTTTTATTATTAGTTAGTATGTTAGTGATGTTAATATTTAATAAAATATATTATTTTACTATAATTTTTTATTTTATTAAAGATTTTCATGTATGTATATTTAATGATTAACATTTATATATTTTTTTATTTCATCTACTCGAATATTATAAGCTTTTTTACTTGTCATTTTCATCCCTTAATAAATGTTTTAATATTATTTGATTCATTTTATATTCTCTTCTAACTCTTTTTTTCATCATCACCGAGCAGTTAAATAATTTCGCTTATAATTGTATAATGTTTAATTGTTTTTATCTGAATTTTATGTAGTTTACTTAGATTTTGTTCTAATAAATATAATATATAATTTTTGAATTTTGTATAAAAAAACAATATGTATAAAAATTATATTAAGCCAATAAAAAAAACAATACGTAATATGAGTTGGAATATGGGTTATTAAACATTAAAAATGATAATTTTACTTCTAGTGATTTATTGTTATTCTGATTCATTAACATCTAATTACATTTAACTTTTATTTTTGGATTAATAAATACGTCTTAAATTAATAATTGTGAGGATATAATGAACATGACATCCTTGCAAATAAGGACATACTCTTAAACTATCAATATTTTTTATTGTTCTTTTGTATATTAATTAGTTTTTCATTGGTGTTTTATATTGAAATTGATGTAACTTAATGGATTTGTTTTTTTTTTAAAAGGGTTAAGTAAGTAAAAATTCAAAAAGAATTAATCTTTTTAAATTTTAATATCATCAACTTATATTTTAATTGTAACAAAACACATTTTAATTAAATTATTAAAATATATTTTATTTTTAATTAATAATCTTTTTCAATTTACAAAGAAACACATAACATTATTTTTCATATAAGATAGCAAACTACATCAATGTCTCTCTTTTTTTATATCAAAATATCGTTTATTAATTAGATAATACACAAACTGCCGATTCAAAACAAAAACAAAAAGTGGATCTCGGGTTCGGGCCTAATATATAAATGGGATGGTTCGGAGAAGAAATGGAGACAAGAGAGAACAATGTGCGTTGTCGTGGCTTTCTTAGAGAAATCCAATTGCATGGCTATGCTTTTTTATAAATTAGCACATGATTTAGGAGGTTAGCTAGCTAATGATTTACTTCAGTAGTGTTAAGCACACAGATTCGTGAGAGAAGAAGATACATAAACTTTCAATATTTGTTATTTAAAAAAAAAAAAACTTATATTATTTCGGATCGTAATATTTTATAAAATAATTATATATATTAATTATTGATCGAATAAAAAATTATAAAAATATTTAGTATACCATCAATTAAATTGTGTTGATGAATTAATATTCATGCATTAAATTATAATGAATATTTTTGTATTTTATAAGTACAATTGATATATAATTAATTTGTCATTAATAAAAATGAATGCTAAAATCAACTAGGGAGAGAATATTGGTCATCTATGGTTTTTTTGCTCGATAACTATATAAGAAGAGAGATTTTAAAGATTTAACTGTAAAGGAAAGGTGGGACACCCGTTTGAAAAGCATGGAGAATTTTGTATTTAACTAATATGCTTTTATCAATAAAAATTCTTTAAAAATTTAGTCTTTTTAAAAGGTTTTTTTTTAAAAAAATAATAATAAAACAACTTTTCATGTGTAGTTTTATATTGCTTTATAAAAGTATCAATTAATATTAAAATTATAAAATAATATCTTATTTTTATAAAAGTATATACTATTTCTATTTTTTTTTGTTGATATCATAAAAAAAAGTCTCAAATTACGAAATAAATTATAAGTAAAAATTGATAATAATAAAATAATAAATTTATTTTTTTATTTTAAATATTTATTAACGTTTTATATTGATCAAATTTAATTACACTTGATCAATTTAAATTTTTTATAGTTATTTTTTACTTAATTGTACCTAATTAAAAACAATATAAATTTTAATACAACCCATATATATATATTGTTTAATTTTCTTAAAACTATGATATATCCTACTCTTATTTAAATTTATTCTATTTTACACAAAAAAATATATGTAATTTTTTCTATATTAAAATATCTGAACATTACATATAAATTGTTTTTGTGATTAATTATTATCGCATCATTAAATTAATATTTATTAAATAAAATGAAAACTAATTATTTAACTTGATATATTTAATTAATGTGACATATATATTAATTTTATTAACTAATTTAATAAAATTTGATTAAAAAATTATATATAAATAAAATAAGAATATTTCTCAAACACTTTTATTTAAAATATATCAAAATTTAAATATATCTGTTTCTTTCAAGCTAAAAAGTCTCTTTTAAAAGTTTTAATAGTTGGTTTAATGCTCTCTCTTTATATATAAGACATGGAGCCGTTCTTTTGGGTAGTACAGTGCAACTTTTTCATCTTATTATCCCAATATAATTATCAAAACAAAGAGTTAGATAAAGTATGAAACTAATCATTTAATTATTTTCAAGATCAAACATTACGTGTATTTCGAATTATATTAATTTTAAGTTAAATTTAAATTTTATAAAATATATTTATTTTTAAAATAATTTATGAATTTTTATATGATATAAACTCAAATATTGAATTAGATAAATTAAATTTTTAAAAAAATCATACCTAATAAGTGTGCCTGAATGATTTTAGGATCAAAATATGAGCTTTTATATGAATATATTTAAGATCTCTTATTTATATTTGTTAGAACAATTAATTTTTTTTCCTAGTGGTCAAAAACTTTGCTTATAAAAAAATAATCAATTTTTTTTATTTTTTATTTTTTTATTAAATTTTTAGTTATTATCGTTAAATATAATCTTGATGTAATATAAAAATATAGTTATGAAATAATTATTATGATACTTTTATTTTAAATAAATATTATCTAGATGATAGTTATTTTAATTTAATTATGTTTTAAATTTTAATATATATCATTAATTAAAATTTTGCCACCAGATCCCACCAATAGTTTCCATAACATGTTAAGATATAAGTAACTATTTGTCAGTATTGGGTACACATATAAATTTATTAGATTTTTATTAAAATTTTAATTTTTATTAAATTTATAATATATATTATACATAAATAATGTCGAATAGTATAATATTCCTCTAAAGTAGTAAGATGCCATCCACTGCATGAAAAAGTCTAGTATGGAACGGGTAGTTAGACATATGGTACACCATCCTTATCTCAACCGTTCATTTTTCTTTTGGTGTCACACGACGCAGAGTTGGCAGCAGATAAAAACAAGCAATTAACGGCTATAAAGAAACAGTAAACATATGGCTGATGTAATTTGTTTATGAATACGTGGTTTTAAACTTACAAGAATGAATTGTTAAAATTATATTTTTTATGTTATAAATTGTGATATAATAATAATTAATGTTATAAATATTTATTGATTAAGATAATATAATTTATTTTTTAATTTATAATTAATTTCTATATTAACTGTAATAATATTATAGTTTAAGATAAATAAATATTTTGTTGTGAAAAATATATGTATTTTTTAAATAAAAAATTAAAATTAAAATAACACTCAAATTTTCATATCCATACTTTATTATTTCACTATATATTGATACTTATAAAATACTAAATAATTTTTACATATGAATTAGCAATTCTAGTAAAGAAAAGGAAGTATTGCTCCTGTTCTACAAAAGTTTTTTTTGTTCTTTTTTTATTTGATAAAATACATGAATGTAGAAAGGGAGGATATTTCTGAAAAAAAATATAAGGTTGATTCATTTATTTAAATTGAAAATAATAAATAAATATATTTTAAAATAAGCATCATTTTATATTGATGTTAGTGTACTGAAGTATTTAATTCTATTAATGATTTTTAGTTTCTTTAAATTTCTTCGATAAATATAATCAAGTCAATTAATTTTATGTATTTTATTACTATAATATTATTATATTTAACGAATATATTAAGAGATCTATTGGATCTATAAAAAATAATTATCAAAATTAAAGAAAATCATATTTAAATCATAATAGAATAACTTTATGCTATAGTATCTTATTCCCGACTAAAATCTGGATGTGAAAAAATAATTTTATTAAACTAAACTAAAAATAAAGAAATAATTATGATAACAAATTTTTATAAAAGAATGTCCTATCATGGATAGAAGAGATATAAAGAGAGGGGGAAAAAAACTAAGGGTAAGAAGAAAAGGATTAGGATTTGTTTAGAAAAAAACCACTTAATTTGAAGAAAATATAATATATTAGCGATGTTTAGATGAAAAGGAAACTTACAATACAAAATTTAGTGCATTGATATATACCTATTTTTTAATAAATTACATGTTATTTTCACACAGGTCCCCCTTTCAAGTAAGAGATAAATATGGTTAGAATTTTGTAATTATTATAAAAATAATATTTAATTTTTATAATAATTTAATCTTATTATTATTAAAAAGTGAGTATAAAGATAAAATAATTTTTATTTTTTTAATTAAGTTAAATATATATTATTTTAATTTAAATAAAATATAACTAAAAGAATTGAAATAAATAAAATAAAAATAAATAAATAACCTAAAAAATAATTATTTATTTTTATACAGTCATTTTTCTCATAAAAATATAATTAAAATATTACAAAAAATAAATATAATATTTAAATATTATTTTTAAAATAAATATACAGACACCATCCCTTAAATTAAAATGTATAGTTTTATAACTGGTGTGCATTTATACCATTAGACTAGTGAGTAAAAGTAAACTTATAAGAAAAAAAAGAATCTATTATTTATTTTAAAAATAAAATTTATTAAATAAAAATTAAAAATTATAATTTAAATAAAAAATCATCACTTTAAATGTATCAATAATTAAAATTTGTATATTAAAATTAATTTTGTTTGAGACCGAGAAAACTCTAATATTTATATTTTATTATATTGTAAGATTATTTATTTAATTATTTCAATTAATATATTTATTATTATTTAAAAAATAAAATTTTAATATTATATTTTAATTTTCAACTTCTTTGACACAAGATGGGTTATTTTATACGAGTGTATATAAAAGATTATTTTATATGAGTACATAAAAATCACTTAAAATCAAAATCTAGAAAATAAATATAAATACGATCTATTATTCAAAACTGTAAGGACTATGAGTGTTGGCTATTTTCGTGGACAAAATATTTACTTGTAAATTTGTTTTTAGGTCTGCTATCAAGTTTATCAAGAAAAGTTGAACAAATTTTCAAGTTTCAAATATTCGTACTTTAGGTATGTTTTTTTTATAATTACGACACATAGGATTGCATTCATGCATTTAATAACACATTTTAATAAATCTGAAATTATATTTTATGTTAAAATATTTATTCAAACTTTAATTAATTTATGAAATTATTAATTAAATATTTTTATAATATATCTTAAGATAATATTAAGTTTTTGTTTTTAATGGTTTTTGAAAAGTTAAGAAAAAAACACATTTTACCTGAAACTAATATCATTAAACATTATTATTATTATTATTATTATTATTATTATATATATATATATATATATATAGACATGTTAGGGTTAATAAGGGTTGCGAAAAAAAAGCCACCGAAGAAATAACTCTGCGTTTGTAAAAGAGAAAAACTGCGAAAGCAAAAAGAAGAAGAGAAATTAATCCATTGAGGGCCACTAAAGCTGTAAACATATTTATTCAAATAAAGGCATATTCACCTTATAGCAAAGAGATACATCATTAATGAATGTTCGGTTAGTAGTATTAATCTAAAATCACACAGCACCTTTGTTGATTTGTGAACGATCTAATTAGCGTGGAGCTTATTGGAACGTTGGTCTGGAAATCGTTCATGCTAATATTGAAAACTATGAAAACAGAGTAGGGGCCAGTAAGTAAAGTACATTAGGGCAGTATTCTAGGAAGGGTAGCATAAGATCGAGTTTGTACTTGAACATTTGATTTTCATAGTGGAAAGTTAGGTGGTCCGGTAGACCGGTGGACCGGTGGTTTTCCTCTTAGGTCATGGTTGTGGCCTAGGTTGTTTCCACCTAAAAATATCGTGTGTTATTATTTCCGCACTTTACTCTTACGCACGATTGCATGTCTGGCCGCTTTGTTTAGGTTATTAAATTATAAATTGATAAAATATTAAAAATAACCTATTCACCCCCCCTCTAGGTTAATCAGTTTCATATCTTATAAACTTTCAATTGGTATCAGAGCCGACACTAGACACATTTAGTGAGATTGATCCTTAAGGACACACACTTACTTATGGACCAAATGAAAGAAGGTGGGTCATTTGTTAGACCCCCACTCTTTGATGGGTTTAATTACCCTTACTGGAAGGCTCGCATGCAAGCCTTTCTCAAACAAGATGAAAAAGTCTGGGATGCTATTCTTGATGGTTGGGAACCACCTTCGGTATCAAAAGATGGTGTAATAATCATAAAGCCAAGAAGAGACTAGACCACTAAAGAACGCACCCTTAGTGGGGCAAACCAAAAAGGTTTAAGTTCAATATTTGCTGCAGTGTCGATGGATGAGTTCCGTCGCATCTCCAACTATGAGACTGCTAAAGATGCATGGAATGCACTTGCTCTTGCTCATGAAGGAACTTCCCAAGTAAAACAAACAAAATTGAGATTGCTAACATATGAGTTTGATTCCATTAAAATGAGCAACAAAGAAACTTTTGGTCAATTCTATGCTCGCTTTTGTGATATCACTAATGCTTGCTCTAACCTTGGTGAGAAAATTCCACAACCAATACAAGTACACAAACTCCTAAGCTCCTTAACAACTGACTATAAGATGAAAGTAACAGCGATAGAGGAAAGCAAGAATGTGGACACACTAAATATTGATGAACTTGTCGGGTCAATCCAAACCTATGAGCTTTCTCTTGATCATCCCAAGAAAATCAAGGATGTGGCATTCAAAAGCTCCAAATTGGACATCTCTGATAGTGATGAGGATATAAATGAGGAGTCATTAGTCTCGCTAGCACGAAAATTGAAGATGTTCCTGAAAATGAAGGGTCAACAAAATAATCAATCTAATAAGGAACAATCTAGTTGTTTGAGGGACCGAAAGTCAAGGGAAATCAAGCCTCCTAGCTCTGATGGTAAGAAAACTAAGCTCACTAGTCCTCAATACTATACTTGTGGGGGCTTTGTTCATATTTCTATAGATTGTGCAAACAATAAAAATAAATTTGGAAAAGCATTTAATGCTACACTCAGTGACACGGAAAGTGAGCAGAAAAATGCTAGTAACTCAGAAGATGATGACACTAACTATCGTGCCTTCACCGCAACTACCAAAGCACACCACAATGACTATGATTCTAGCTCGGATGAAGAAAATGAGAAAGTAAACTCCTCCTTCTTATTGTCTAAGTTTAATGTATCAAGTTATGAGGAACTATTCATGGATTGTTTAGGTTCTAGAGAAGAGAGGGATAAACTACTTGTGGAAGTAACTAAACTTAATGATATCATCAATATTCACAAAACAAATTCCTCTAGCCTAGAGAAAGATAAAAAGGAATTGTCTGAAAATATTAATGCCATGAATGTGAGACTTGTAGAAACCACTGAAGAAAACAAAAAACTTAGGCAAGAACTTAGTATTTTTAAAGATACGGTGAATAATTTGACCATAGGTGCTGAAAATTTGACCAAAGTTCTAGACTATGGAAAGCTATATGGAGATAAGAGAGGTCTTGGATACATAGATGAACAGTCAACACCTTCAACATCAAAGACCACATTTGTAAGGTCCTTAAACTCTACTCCTATTGTTACTACTTATGTACAAAGAACTATTGCACCTATGGTAGAAAAAAATGTTAAGTTTGTGCCTGTCTGTCATCATTGTGGTAGGAAAGGTCATATAAGACCAAAATGTAGATATTTGATGAATGCTCCTAAACTTAATCATTCTTTACATGCTTCACATAGTAGCACCCATAAGCATTATTCATCTATGCATGCTACATCATACTCAAGGATGAATGAAAATTATAATAACTTGTTTAGAAATTCTACTAGAAAGCATGAAGTCTTAGATTCAAAGAGGCAAACAAAATTTAGTACTTTAAATGCTATGACTCATTATCATCATCCTCTTATGCATACTGCATCTTCATTTGGGATGAATGAGAAAAGAACAGCTAAGTTCAAAAACATGCCTATGAAACCTAAGTTAGTTGAGTCCCAACCCAGTGATATAGAGAAATCAAAATGCAAGAAAATGTGGGTTAGGAAAGGTTGTTTTTTCTTGGTCACCTGACCATCTTTTATTCCTTCATCTAGGTATTTTTGTTAGAGTGCTTAAATGAACTTAGGTGAGCAATCTTTATTGTCTTTATCTTATTTATTAGTTAAACTTAAAAAAAATATAGCATCCTTGTTTGGCCAACAGAGTATTCAACTTATTTAATACTTCTATACATATAATCTTATTTTTAGTGACTCAACTCATTTTGATATTTATTGTATAAATTATTCTACAATTTTGGCTTATGCACACACACATATTCTTATACATGTGATGATCGATGTTGACATGAACTTATTCACACACTCACGAACACACATATATGTTATGCTTGAAGTTTATGAATTTTCTTGAAAGACTTTAGGACTTTAACTAATCTTGATTGTAAAATTGTGTTGAGTTCTACTTTTGCTTACTAAAATTTTACCGTATGGAGGCACCTAGTATTGAGAGGGCTACCTACTGTGATGTGTGAAGCTACCGCAATGAACGGAGAGAGCTACCTCACAACTAGTGTGAAAGTCATCATGCTGAGTTTATGGCTCGTGCAAAAAAAAAGAGAGAGAGAGAAGATTATGCAAAAAAAGTGACTACTTATAAATCTTGTATATTGAATGCACAAAAAGAAAGAGCCAATAAAGGTTATAAAAAACTATATATATATAATTTACCTCATATATATATATA
This sequence comes from Hippophae rhamnoides, assembly GCA_033030585.1. NCBI lineage: Eukaryota > Viridiplantae > Streptophyta > Magnoliopsida > Rosales > Elaeagnaceae > Hippophae > Hippophae rhamnoides. The sequence continues at coordinate 32,377,577 of CM065430.1, forward strand.
TATATATATATATATATATATATATATATATATATATATATATATATATATAATTATTAAGTCCTTCTTTCGTAGATATATTTTATTTTGTGAGATTGAAGACTCGATTATGGTTTTACATGATAGGTGATGTCTTTTTTTGAGTCTTTCTTGATAGGTCATAAATGAATTAATTGACATATTTGTGGAGTTTAAACATGTATACTATTTTAAGTAAATGTCAATATGTCATTATATGTGCGAAGTGTGCGTGTGCACCTCTTCTATTCTACTTATTGATTTATATGATAAATACTCAAAATTGGAGTTTAAAAAAATGATGAGTTCTCAATTGGTTGTGTGCTTGTGTGTAATTAAATGAGTTTAATACCTTATGTGGCTATGTATGCAAATTTAAAAAAAATAAAAAAAAATCTTTTTCATTTATTACTTTTTTAATTGGTTTCTAAGTTAGAGAGTCATAGAACTTAGGGAGAGTTTAAAGCACATTGCACTTTTGCATTACTCTGATTTTACACTGTTATATCTTTAGGAGGAGTTTAGCTTCAATTTTTTGTCTAATGCTTTGTTCTTCTCGTATGTGAAAAAGGGGAAGAGAATATTTACTTCCATGTTTTTATTTTGTTATGCATATAAGGGGAGAACATATTTTTATTAAGCTTAATTGATATGAATGCATACTACATGACTATTATTAATACTCGCTTATTTCTATATAAACTGAACTAATATACAATGAGGCTTTCATGCCAAGTTGTCCTATACTTTGTCAATGTTGTTTCAGTTACTTACAATCTTGTCAAGTTGCAGCGAAGATGGATCTACCGGACCATAGGATAGTTCCACTATGGAGTCTGGGACATCATTGTATTTTTATCTTATTTTTATAAGTGTCATGTAGTAAGTGAGAGGTTTTGCCACACGAAAATGCCAAAGGGAGAGTTTGTAAGGACTATGAGTGTTGGCTATTTTCGTGGACAAAATATTTACTTGTAAATTTGTTTTTAGGCCTGCTATCAAGTTTATCAAGAAAAGCTGAACAAATTTTCAAGTTCCAGATATTCGTACTTCAGGTATGTTTTTTTTATAACTACGACACATAGGATTGCATTCATGCATTTAATAACACATTTTCATAAATCTGAAATTATATTTTATGTTAAAATATTTATTCAAACTTTAATTAATTTATGAAATTATTAATTAAATATTTTTATAATATATCTTAAGATAATATTAAGTTTTTGTTTTTAATATGCTTTAAAAAATTAAGACCAAAACACATTTAACCTGACCCTAATATCATTAAACATTATTATTATCTATATATATATATAGACATATTACGGTTAATAAGGGTTGCGAAAAAAAAAGAAAAGCTGCCGAAGAAATAACTCTGCGTTTGTAAAAGAAAAAAACTGCGAAAGCAAAAAGAAGAAGAGAAATTAATCCATGGAGGGCCACTAAAGCTGTAAACATATTTATTCAAATAAAGGCATATTCACCTTACAGCAAAGAGATACATCATTAATGAATGTTCGGTTAGTAGTATTAATCTAAAATCACACAACTTTGTTAATTTGTGAACAATCTAATTAGCGAGGAGCTTATTGGAACGTTGGTCTGGAAATCGTTCACGCTAATATTGAAAACTATAAAAATAGAGTAGAGGCTCGTAAGTAAAGTATATTGGGGCAGTATTCTAGGAAGGGTAGCATAAGATCGAGTTTGTACTTGAACATTTGATTTTTATAGTGGAAAGTTAGGTGGTCCGGTGGACCGGTGGTTTTCCTCTTAGGTCATGGTTGTGGCCTAGGTTGTTTCCCCCTAAAAATATCGTGTGTTATTATTTTCGCACTTTACTTTTACACATGATTGCATGTCTCGCCGCTTTGTTTAGGTTATTAAATTATAAATTGATAAAAAATTAAAAATAAACTATTCACCCTACCTCCAGTTTAATCAGGTCCATATCTTATAAACTTTCAAAAACATTTAACAAAAAAAAGTAAAAATAAATTAAAAAAATATTAGAGGAAAAACAATAGAAAAATATATTTTCTTACATACGCTAAGTAAACTTTTGGAGGCTTAAAAAAACTATCGTTAAAAAGTGAGCTATGGAGGATAATTAAATAAATACTTTTTAAATAATTTAGAATTAAGGAGCTGCTATTTCTAAGTAATAATGATAGAGTAATTTAAAATTTTATTTAATGATATAATATTTTTAAAATAAAAATACTACTTTAATATAAACAAAATTATTTTAAAAATAAGAATACTTAAATATTAATAAAGTTACAATAAATTCCCAAACATAAACATTTAACCAAATAAGTATTAAGAACTTTAATTATGCCTTTGAAACTTGCGTGATGCCTGGTCCAAATCTTGAAAAATAGGCTTTTATTCGAAATCATGATTCTGTCTCTTGCTTTTTTACGGGAAGTACAATAAAATCATGATTCCTTGCCCATTTATAGGATTGTGACCTGTAACTAGCGACCATTTATTCCACGAGCTCTTATTGATTATTATTTGAATATGTTATTCTTTATAAATTTTTAAATATTACGTCATTAAAAACTAAAAAAACAGTGGATAGTTTTTCTCTTTTCCTCTTATGCGTCTTTTTTGTAATCATTGTTTTTTAAAAATTATTATTTTAATAAAGATTAAAATTAATATTAAAATAATTTTAAATTTATTTTTATAATTTAATAATTAAATATTTATAAAATTATAATTTTTTTTAATAATAAATAAAATAATTCCAACAACATTTATAAAATTATGGATTAAACACTTTTAATTTAATGGAGAGGTGTACTCATGTATTTGAATATATGATGTGATTAAGTTAATGAGAAATATTAATCATACATAAATTTGTAATTTTTTTTAATATCTATGTCTTTTAAATTATATTATATATTAAAATTATTTTAAAAATTAAATAAATTATTTATTTTTATATAATATAAACACTTAACATAATAGAACAAATAAGGGTAAAAAAATCAATATAAATTTATATATTTTTAATATTTTCGATAAATATAATGACAACTTTCTTCAAAATCATTGCTAATTACGGTGCTCATGCCATTTTAATTCAATTTTTACTAAAAAGTATAACTATATTAATAATTTTGTTTCTTAAAAATTAAGAAGCAAACTAATCTAATAAAACCCTATTTAGTATTTTTTTTATTGTAATGGTATTATATCTATATATATAAATTAATAAAAAATATATTTAATTTTTTAATAAATTTTAAACTTATAAAAAAAACATGTACTTTTGAATTAAAAAATATTATGTAAAAATAATATTTTTTATATATATTAAAAATTAATTCTTTAACATTAAATTTTTATTATTAAATAAGTTTATTATTTTTATTATTTGCACCATCCAATGACATATTATAGAAATAAAATGGTGATATGTCACGATAACTTTTCATTAATGAAAATTTTATATAACAATAATTACGTTAAAATATAATTAATACTAAGAATATAATTAATAATTTATATATTTTATTTGATAATAATAAAAGCTATTGTAGCAATATCATTACCCTAAAAATAAGGATAATTATTTTTTAATTATTTTTTTATAATTTATTGAAATATTAAGATTTTAAATGAATAATAATATTTTCACAATAAATGAATTTAAATATTATATTAACTATTTATAAATAAAATTTATTAATTATAAAATATTTATTAAAAAATAAAGAAATTAGAGATGAATTTTATACATCAAATGAGAATATTTAATATAATTCAAAATAATGATTTGAAATTTACTATTAATAATCTTGTATGTCTTATCATTAGACAAAATACAAAATAAAAATGAATTAAGTTTATTGGTAATGAATAATTTATCTAGAATTATGAATAATTTATATTAAATTTACTATTGATATTTTTTATTATTATGAAAAATAAAAAAATTTCTTAATATTTTTACTATCATATTTTATAACTTATTGTTGTATTTATGTACTTTCGTATCTTTATTGCATTAATATTTTATACCAATTTTTTCTTATATTTTTTATATAAAAACGTATTACTTTAGTAAGTACATTTATTCGAATAAAACACAAATAGATTTATTTTTCAATCATTAAAAATATTTAATAATTAAATAAATATCTTATTAAAATTTATAAATTAATAACGAAAATTATTACCAAAATGATTTTTTTCCAAACTATAAATCAATAACGAAAATTATGTAATGCACTTCTAAACACAGAATAGAAAATAAATTAAAATAAGAATTTAATATTATTCCATTATGCATGAATTAAGTACATAAACAATCTAAATAGTAATCATACTATTATATAAATAAGAACAAAAGGTATGGGTAATAAAAAACTATCATACTAAATATCAAATGCAATTTATTTTAATTTTTATTTAATAAAAATATAATATATATAAAATAAAAATAATATCTTAAAATATTATTATGGGTTTGATTCATTTTAATTGGATTTGATCATGGAATAGATTTTGAGAATTATAGAACCAAACACTAATTAACCAAATAAAAGAAAGAAAGAAAACAATATGGCTTAGGTTCATTCGAATTTTAGTTGAGAATTGAGATATACTAATTAAACCTATGAAATAACCTGTTAATTGCTCCAGTATAAATAACAAATTTATGATTCCTTTTCAAATTGCAAAAGAATATATCTAGTTAAATGTGCATGCGAAACCGGAAAAATAACTTCATGCATGTAACAAATTGGTAATATAAATTATGGGTACGTACAAGTCTTTTTTGTTTATGGTTATGTCTCACCGTTAATATTTTTATTTAAAAAAATATGTTTTTAATTTTATTTATTTATAAAAATATATCATATAAATTAATTTTTTATTAGATATTATATTTAATACATAAACATTTATTTTCTATGTATATATAAATCTAATAAAATAATTTTTAATTATTTTAAAAAAAGTTAAACTTTTTAACAAAAAAATTTCTATCAAATTTAAACAAGCATTTTATTGTCTATTATATAACTTTTAAATTTATTAATCCAATCTTAATTTTTCATAATAAAATAATGATTACTAAATAACATTTCATGCATAAACAATGTTACAATTACGACTATCCACCTTATAGATTCCCTCTTACAGAATATTATGTCATGTAAATTATAAGTGTGTACAGTATCCTAATAATTTACGTCTCAACGCTCAAGTGCAATTTTTATTTTGGGCTCTTCCATTAAAATTTGTCTCGGCTCCTCATTAAAATTTGTTTTGGGCTTGATCATATTGGTCTTAAAATATTCTAGTTTTTTTGAATTAACAGACATTCAAATATTTAAAAATTAAATTTTACTTTAAAATTTAAAATATTTCAATTTTACTTTTTCTTTCTAGGGATTAAACTCATTGTGTTTTTGTTTTATGCACGAAGTAATGTTTGATATTAAAAAAAATGTATGCTAAACTATTAACTATATAAAGTAAAAAGATAACATAACATGTTATTTAATCAAATATTTAACTTTAGAATTAGTTGATAAGTTATCGAAGAAAAAAAAATTAAATCCCATAAACGAATAAAGATTTACAAAAGAAACTCAATCAATTTGACTAGAGATCACAAGATCTAAGTTTAAAGGGGTAACTTAATTGTAAAGACTTAGTGAGATTACTACGAGGGTTTATCCTAAAATCCATTCATACGATGAAAATTGTGATACTTGTAAGAAATAAAGTAAGTTAAGGCTTTTAATTATTCTTATGAAGAGAATACTGAGCGAAGTGTGCGAGTTACTCTTTGTAGATTGTTTTTATATATAAGAGATCACTTATATGAGAAAGGAGTGGGGTCGTTCGAAAGAGAATTGTGTAGGGCTCAATTCTTTAGAGACTCTCACAGGACAAAACGTATGTTCATAGCCAAAACGAACATAATAATAACAACTAAATTGTGTGAGGAAAGACTCTTATGTGAATTATATCATCTCATCGAACACGAATTATGTTCAATAAATATGCAAGTATATGTATCGCAACAAGTAATATAATAATAAAAAAATATTGTTCACGATGCGATTATGTTATTAGAAACTAATATTTAAAATAAAAAAATCAATTTTTTTGTGTTTTTATATTTTAAGGAAGCAAAATTAAAAATAACTAAAAGTAAATAGCAATAATTAATTATATCATATTTGGTAACTTAGAGGATTTATGAGAAAATATATAGGAATACTTAATCTCTTAATTTTATAAATATGTGAATCGCTAAAATCTCTCTAATTTAATTATCAATTAATTACATGATCAATTTAATCTAATATAGCATGTATTCATCTCTCAATTAAACTACACACTATATAGTAATTAATCTAATTACACTCGCATATCAATTAAATTGTATACTACTCATTACGTTCATCAATTATGAATGACATACATAAGAATCATACATATATGCCTAAAAACTATACATGTTATTTAATCAAGACGAATAATTAAATAATTATCTCAAATCTAATTAATTACCTCTATAGATTAATTGTTGGCCAAATAATTAATAGCATAAAAATAAGATTAAATAATGTAATTAAAGTGAAATCATAATTGGAATAAAATATTATATTATCACATGTTGAAAATCATGCTCACAAGACTCATAGATTAATAAATTAATTAGACATAATTTTGTTTACAAAGTTCATATTTTTTATAAAGAAAGACATAAAAATTGATAAAGAAATAAAAAGAAGAAGAAATACAATTAATATCTTGAATTGTAGCACCAATCTCCTTTTGAATCTCCATTAAAATTGTATTTTTTTTAAATTTTCTTTGTATTTTTCCTCTTATTGGCTCTAAAAACTTATAAAAATTATTTTAATTTTGGCTCATTAGTGTTTATAGGAAAATTAGGGGTTAAATTAAGCTCAAGTAAAATCTGGACCGTCAGATCAGTTTCAAATCAAGAACTGAGATGAAAAAGAGAAAAATTAATAGTGCCACACGATATTTATTGAATGAATTAATGCGTGATACATGGAAAATGATACTAGTCTCGGTCAACACATGCTGAGTTATCAACAAGTGATGCAATGCGATTCGCTATTACGGATAGCATGTCGCACAAGTGGAATGAACAGACAAATCAAGTGGAGAGAAGTGGCAAACCCATTGACCAAGCAATGAGCTAGGAATGAATGACGTCAGGACACATGGCATGTGCTGCATCATTTGAAACATTTAATTGCGTGGTGTTCATGTGCCAACTTTTAATTGGTCTTGTGTTAAAATTTATAAAAAAAATCCATAAAAATCTCAAAAATTATATTTTCACCATTTTTTAATAGAAAATTTATATTTTAATATTTGTAACCCCAAAGATACTACTTATTGAATAAAATAAGTAAATATTGGACAAAAAGTGTATTGATGATTCTATTTTCATAAAATCATCATCATCGTTTACATAAACGGTAAAACATTTCAAAGACATCGCGACTAATGATTAATGAGTAAGGTAAATATATTTTTACAGGAAAAGGTTTAAAGGGTAACATTTATCCATCCTATGTAGGTTTCGAATCATTCAATTCTATTTTTATGTTAAAATTTAATTTAAAATCTATGTTAATTTTTATTCATGTAAGATTATTGAAATTTTTTGAATTAAAATTATCGAAATGGTTATTTAATGGTAACTAATTTTTGAGTTAAAATTGTTAAAATCAATATTTAATGACAATTATTCTTTTCTATTATTTTTTTGTGGTTATCTTTAATGTTTTAATTGATTTCAGTTTTTTCCTTTGGTTTATATTCCATCTCTTATTTTTCTTATATATATTAAATCTCTTTCTTGTATATGAGAATTCTAGATAAACAAATCAGAAACGAGTTTGTTAATGAGAATGAAAATAATGATTTATTGGATGAAAAAAGAAAATAAAAAAGGTGTTCTATATATAGCAGTAAAAGTGATTGAGCCATGTTTGGATAGGTTTGATGTATGCTTTAGGATTTGGATACTTCAAGTTTTTGCATTATACATTCTAAATCGTAAATGGAGTCTAATTGCTAGCAGAAAAGAAAATGTTTTAAAAAGCATGATAAAATGCAAGTTGAAGACGAAGAATCAAGTGAAAACAATATTAATGTTGTTGCTCAGTTCACTTGACAATTAGATTCAAGTTATTTTATTGATTATTTTATATAAAATTCTTTGATTAATTAATTAGATGATATTTTTAGTTTAAACGATAATTATGCAAATCTAAACTATAGATTAGTTTTACTTATTTTCATAGCTTTACTTATTTTTCAAGTACTTTTACTCACTTAATATATTATATATTGGTAGCATAAAAACCAAGTGAACAAATGCACTTAAGATATTGGATGCAATTAATATAAAAACATCTTGATTTTAAAAAAAAATATTATATTCGGTTTTGCATTTTTATATTTTTATATAATAATAAAATAAATTTTTTAGTTAAAGGAAAAATAAATTAAATATAGTTAATTTTTTAAAATAAACTCAATGATTTATGTATGATGAAATATATTTACAAAAGTAATGAAATTTCTTTAGTTTTTTTGAAATAAAAGGCGAGAAGACTTATTGTTTATATTTTATTTTTTCGATTAATTTTAATCATAAAATAAACGAAAATAATCTTAATTAGCAATTTCATGTATTATATTTTTATTATATCCATACGTACGAATTATTAAAAAATATTTTTTTTATTCAAAAAAATTTTAAACCCATATTTTTGAATTAAAAAATATTATATACAAAAAATATTTTTTTACATATAATATAAATGAAAAATACTTTCTCCAATAGTAATTTTTATTATTAATTTTTTTTTCATAATGCTATATCATATAATAAAATTAATTATCAATTATATCTAAATTATAAATTTTTATAATTTATATATATATATATATATATCTTATTATCATATTTTTATATTTTTAAATTATCCATATTTTATATCAAAATTTTAATTTATATTAAAAAAAATTATTTTATCTTCTCGTAATAATATCTACAACTTCTTCTCTTCGCAGACAACCTTTAAGAGCCGTTATCTTTCTTCTCTCCGATTAAAATATCAAATCGACCCCGTTTCCTTTCTAGGGTTTCAATTTTAAAAATTATTTCTTTGATCTTCACATTAATTAAAAACGTTGTTGTTTTACAATAATCGTGCTAAATTTTTTAACTGGAATATCAATTATTTGTTCGAGTTCTCATCTCCTAAAATGGATCCTAGGCAGTGCGGAGATGTATTGAAGTAAGGCTTATTTTATTCTTTTTTTTTCTTCTTCCCTTTTTTCTTTCTTTTTGGTCGATAACTGTTTTTTCTTTATTCGAGCTTGCGTTTTCCTTCTGGTATTGTTTAACTTGTATTGTTTTATTAATTTTGTTTAAATTTAGGCATTTGGAGAAGCAGAACGAGCTAATGATGGAAACCTATAGATCAATGTCGCATGAATTGCATAAACTCCAGGTTTTTCGTTGATCCCTTGTCAACTTTTATAATTTTGTTGTTGAATTATTTTTTTCTGAATTTTGATATCTAATTTTGGATTTGCGTTTTCCATGTTGCTATGTTCGTCCATTCGCTATAGGCTAGTACTTAAATTTTTTGTTAAGTTATGTTTGTTTATCCTTTTCACACTCTGCAAAAGCTTATGACATAAAAAAACACTTCAGCTATTGTGCCTCCCGACAGAGAAGCACATAATGTGCTTTTGTGAAACCGCATTCTTTTGAACCGCTTTAAATAGAAGGCTGGAAACACATGCCCACAAACCCTTATTCTCGTTGTGCCTATTTTAAAACTTTCATGAACTTTGAATGGTACCGGTTTTGCATTTTCTTTAAAAAAAAAAATTCAGCTACATGCCATATCTTCTGTTCTTTATGCACGTTTATTGTATGATCTTTTGCTGCTGTTGGAACTCATGCTTTCACGATATTTCTTCAAATTGGTTGTGATTGTATCTTATTCTTCATTGTTTCTGATAATTATGTTTATCAAACTTGGATGAACGTGACACATTGTTCAGGACTCAATTTGGGCAAAAACTTAGACTATGGAAACCAAACGGTTATAAAAAATAAAACAACAAAATGGACACAACATTTACATGGTTCGGCATAAAGTCTATGTCCATAGGCAAAGACAAGAAAATAATTCACTATTATTACAAAACGGACATAAACTCTCAAATAACTAACATGGGACCGAAATACACCTAAGAGATTTCTCTCTATAAAAAAAGAACAACTATCAAAAGTATGAAGCTTGTAGCTTTTCTCGTTGCTTTCTCAATAGCAGCTGGCCACTATCGTGAGCTGCTGGCTGCTGGGGTGGATTTACAATGCAGGCATGAAGCTGAAGCCCATTTATGGCGACTTTAAGGAGGAGTCTTTTGCAAGTTGTCTTGAAACTTGATTATGCAAGTTGTCAACTTGCTTACTAGACACATGAACGTGGGTTTTTGAACAAATTGATTCAAGAACTTCAAGAATGAAAAGACTCATTGATCTTGCGTGTATGAGTACCCACAACTATGGGTGTATGCCATGGTTTTGGGGAATTATCACTTGAATTTTTTGAGCTAATTTGATCGAAGGTGGACATTGTAAGTTATGTGTGGTTTGAACTGGAGTAGCAAATTGACAACTTGCATTTAAGAAGCCCAGTTCATGTATTTGATATCAATCCCATGTTTGTGCACTTCAAAAGCAAGTTGTCAACTTGCTTAATCAAAGTTGGAACTTGGAAGCTAACTTGGTAAATATTCTCCCGAATCCGCAACGAACTGGATCTTGGCTTTCATTATCAGCTCAACCCAACAGTGTAAGCGAAAGAGAGAAGCTACAAGCATTGGTAGATCCTATTGCTTGATAGAGAGAAATCTCTTCAGTGTATTGGGGCCATGAGATATTTGAGTTTTATTCTCACTTTATAAACACTATTTGAAATTTTGGTAAAATTTGTGTCAACTTTATTGTTTCATTTTTTACACCTTTTGGTTACCATGGTATAAATTTGTTGCTCAAATTTTGTTCGAGCATAACAACCCATTCCCTAGATTAATTCATATGAACTTCAAAGTGAGAGTTTGAGAAGAAAAAAAGGTGATTTCTAACTCTAAGGGGACTAGGGGATAGGATCAAGAATGATGGGTCCATGAAATAATTTATTTTATTTTATTTATGTTTCTTTTAAATATTGTAATCAAATTGCAAGTACTCCATGCAATACTTGCTTTCACATATAAATTGAAAGGGGTCCATGCTCAAACTATGTTCATCATGGACAGGTAGAGGAGGAAATGCTAATGCGCAAATTCTATGAAATCATGTCCACTCATGGTAAAGTTAAAAGGGTATGTTTTGTTTCTTTGAGGTTATCTTCTGAACTGCACATTTATAGTCATTTATACTTCTTCTGTGTTATTTTTACCCTTTGTGAATTGTTTTACATTCAATTAGAATGCTGCATGAGGCGTAGTTGATAAATAAATAGCCCTTCTTAGTACGTATATGGTGCTAGGTGTATTGCCTACTTTCTAAGGAAGGGCAAACACATATTACCATGACCTTAGCATCACATATTTCTTACTAGATTTCACACATTAACTGGAGAAGAGCAGGTGGTTTTATTCAATCAAAATAATCAAGAACTAAGTCGATGGTTTGGTTTCTGTACAGTAATAATTAGGGGAGTATGTTGCTTTAAGCCTATTATTTTAATCTATCTGGCATTTACCTTGATGCAGATTGAGTATGATAGCAATGTCTGTGGCGATGGCAATGCTGTAAATTCGTCGGCTTTAGTTGTTGCAACTTGCAATGAAGAACAATGAAGGCATCAATGTTCTAACTTCTTTCCTATTCATGTTGCTATCTTTTTCTCCCACCACATAGCTATTTTTTTTTGTAATAATCACCACCATCCTACTTAGTACTTGTAGATATCATTTTTGAGGGTTGTATGTTGTTCAGATGTCTATACAGCAACTTTTTTTATTATCTTACCTTGTTTGTTCAGGCTTGGCTCCTCCCTTAACGTATTCATTAAAATCCAAGCCTGAATAGTAGAATGGTTAATATTTGTTCTATGTAAGTGGAAGTAATAAGGATGGCCTAATTATTTTAGGTATTCTCTGTCTTCATATTTGAATTTTTGACACCAGCTGCGGTGAAAAGATGGACCCCTATTGTTTGGTGCACTTATTGATCAATTCGTAGTATACTGAATGCTGATCATGATGCAAATTGTTAATTGCGTGGGCATACTAATTCGTGATGTTTTGCCATGGCCATAGCTGCTTGATAAAAAGCAGCAACAACAAAATTTCCAAGTTGGATTCACCAATGAATTGATCAAAAATCCAAACTACTTGCTAGATTATGAGTTATGACTACCACTCTAATAGCTATCTATTATCGGGCAAGAACCAAACGTGACACTGAAGAAAGCCTGCCATAACAAGATATATAGAATAGTTGGGATTCAGTAAATAATTAATTAATTTGATTAATTTATTTAAATCGAGAGATTTGATCTATCGGATTTTAATTAAATTAATGTATTTTATAATCGGATTAACTTCGGATATTGGATTAAAAATGATATAATATTTGGATCGGATCGGGATTGATAGATTTTATAATATGTTATATTTAAATATTATATATAGCATAATTATATTATATTATTATTTTAGTTTAAAAAATAAATGTAAATATTTATAATAATTTAATAATTATCTCGACATATTTCTTATATTTTTTATTTTTTAATTGACTATAATTAATAATATTTATTACAAAAATATCAATTTAAAATTTAAATTTGTGTATGTCGTATTTTATACATGATAATAATTTATAGATAAATTTCATTATATTTTTTAAAAAAAATTCAACTTATTCAGATTTGGATTAATTATATCATCAGATTTGATTATGATTGAAAATCTTTAAATTCATTTAAATAGGATAGGATTCGAATTAAAAAAAAATAGGAAGTTTTGAGAGAACTTACTAGACTATGAGCTATAACACTGTATATTGCAAAGGAAAAAAACTTCTTCTAAATTAGTACACTTATTTTCACCTTGTGAATAAGCTCCCATGTTAGTATTAAAAAAATTTAATTACACAAAAAGAAGAAGAAAAGATGCACTTATTATTTTCAAAATAAATTGAAAATGATTTTATTTAACAGCATGTGGTTTTAAACTAGAAAGAGAAAACTGATTTATTAGTTATTAGCTTGCATGTACACTCTTCAAATTCCTTGCTATTATGTTTACATTGTAATTAGTATTATTTTTTAATCACACATTGATTTACACAGATATTGAAATTCGAAATTTGGATCTCACAGTTTCTCAACTGGGGTATGTGCGACTAGGTTAAGGCTTGAACAATTGTAATTACTACTAAAAATTTATATAAACAGACAAGTGTAACGATGAGTTTAATTGACAACGATCTTTATTGGTTAGTAGTTGCCGTGGCCTCTTGAGGTTGGTATTTTCAAGAATAGCATAAACAGACAAGTATTAATCTGGTACGTTTTCTAGCTTTCGCCGAGGAAAATCTTTATACGTGTGTGTGTAGATATACCTTTTTTTCAAAGACGTTGGAATGGATATACTTGGCGTGTGTAAATTAAAACATATTCTATGTTCATCCCTCAAAGCAAAGTCAGATGCTAACGTGATTTGTAGCTTGGACATCATGAAATAGTAGTTAGCACTAAAACAGAAGCTTGTAATATTAACAATATTTTACATTCTTTTATTACCTAGTATATATATAATAAAAATAAAAATTTTAATCTAATTATTTAATGTATTGTATTCTTAAAGTATTAAAACCCATATTAACATGTATAGATTAAATATAATTAAATTAGTCTCAAAATAATATATCGGTTGTAAAGTGTATACATATGTTTTTATTTATCTATTTTATGTACATAAATAGATGTAAATTATATATATGATAAGATATATATATAACATATGTACATATTATGTAAAATTAACATGTTATTTTATGATCAATTTAATTATGTACTATCTGTAAATACAATTTAAAACTTAGACTCTATTTTTAATACTACAAACATATTTTACTCGTAATATTGGTTAATCAAAGTTTTGAATTTGGATTAACCACCGTACCCAACTCCAGGCAGTTATTATTAATTTTGGAAAAATAATAATATGGTATTTGTTTTATAGACAACTACCATTTGAATTGTCTCAAATAAAATTATAGTTAGGTTTGATTTAATTTTAAATTAAAACTTAAACAAATACAATTTCATCGGTTCTTAAAAATGAAAACATAACAAAATCAACCAAAGATGTAAAACCAATCCAATTTGAACTAAAAAATTTGGGTTAAATAGATCAATTTTTGAACTTTTTTTTTTCTTTAGATTCTGCCATAAAATGTGTTGTTTTAAAATAAATTTTATTTTATTAGCTTTAACTACTATAATTTGTATCAAGATCACAATTGATATTTTTTAAAATTATAGCGTTATAAGCTTAAAGTAGTATAAAGTTTGAAACAAACTTATACTAATTTAAAGATGAAAAAGATGATATGTTTAGATAATTTTTATACACCCCCAAATCAAACTCATGAACATCGAGGTTGGGACATTAATTTTTCATATATATATATATAATTTCCCTTTAATTTAATATTAATTTATTACTTAATACATATAACATCTCTTGAGTGATAACAAGTTCTTATCTACTTAATATAGTAGAAAATTTAAGATGTTACTCAGTAAGTTCATGTTATATGTAAAAGTCTAAATAATGTATAAAATAATTTTAGATAAAAATATATTTATATTTTAAAATAATAACATATATTTTTATTTTTATTTTATTTTAAATTTTAAAAAAAATAAGTTAAAAAAAGACTTCTATAATATTAAAGAGCTTAATTTAATAACATTTACTGTATCAATTTTTTACATATATGTTATAACCAAAGATATTAGGATCATTTTTATTTATTTATTTATAATTATATCATATATTTCAAACATGTAAAATTAAATAAAGATAAATAATTAAAAAATATAATAATTCACATGTCCTCAACTCGTTTAATAAAACGTGGGAAATATTGTAGAAAATTTCAATGTACTTACATCGATGGTAAGTAATTCGGCTCCAACAAGATTAGTGAAACTAAGCCAACTAGAAGACTTATTTGATTGGATTATAATAAGTTAAATATATGATTAAATAAATTACGATTAATACGGTCCTTCATCTGTAAAAATTTGATCACTTGAACAAATGAGTAGCTTATACGATGAGTTATACATGAATTTAATTTAATTTTAAAATTATAAGATATCTATTAATTAAATTCTATTAATAGATTATCATTTAATTATGATAGATTAATCAAATTAAATAAATACAAATCACAATTAATCAATAAAATTTAATAATATTTTTTTATATATATTATATTAAAAAGATATTTTTATCACGAATTTTATTATAATTGGAGTTAACTTAACATCAATTTTACTTAACTATTTATTAACCTTATCAAATTATTATTTTATTGTAGTTTAATAATATCAAATTTTCTTCTAAAATATATAAATATAAGATTAAATGTTTGATATACAGTGTCTCACTTGTGTAACTTTATTTACTTGAAAAAAGACACACATTATGTAATTTTATCATGATTCCATTCCACCGATGGTGAATTCATTCTCCACTTTGACAAATTTCCTCAGCCTAATCAACATCTACGTGGAGATTTGAACTTTTTATCCTCCAATTTATGAAGATGGCCTTTTTTCCAATAAAAGATGGCCTAAAAAAAAGAAAAGAAAGATTTATTTATGAAGATAGCTTCTTCATTTTTTTATTTATTTGTAAAGTTAGAGAAGTTAGGCTCATCCCTTAGTAGTGAGTTCCGACAATTTAAACCAAATCTATAAGTAAAAATTAATCAATTTAGACTCTACTTTCACTACCTACAAATAAAAAATTAAGATTTTCATATAATTTGTGAGAGATTTTATAAAAAGTGTAATTTTTTTTAACTATTATTCCTAATAGGATTGATAGTATATTACATTCTTACATTTTAAATATAGATAATTGAAATTGTAATTATTTATAAAAATTTAACAATTTTTTTTGTTGAAAATAACCGTAATAAAAAAGTGTAGGACGAGAATATTTATTGGAAACCAAAATTATGTATAACTGAAACTGAATATATATTAATATTATTATTATATATATATATAATTACATGAAAAAAATATAATTTTAATAATAAAACATGAAAGTTTATAAAATATGAACCTGATTAACCTAAAGGGGATGGATATGTTATTTTTAATTTTTATTAATTTATAATTTACTAACCTAAACAAAGCGGCCAAACATACAATCGTGTGTAAGAGTAAAGTGCGGAAATTATAACACACAATATTCTTAGGTGAAAACAACCTATGCCACAACAATGACCTAAGAGGAAAGCCACCAGTCTATCGGACCACCTAACTTTTCACTATGAAAACCAAACATTCAAGTGAAAACTCGATCTTATGCTACCCTCTCTAGGATACTACCCAAATGTACTTAACTTACGAGCCCCTGCTCTATTTTCACAGTTTTCAAAATTAGCGTAAGCGGTTTCCAAACCAACGTTCCAATAAACTCCTCGTCAATCAGATCGTTCACAGATCAACTGCAAAATTGTTAGCACAAAAACACAAGTGCCCGTGTGTGTTCTAGAACTGATTTAACAATAAATAATACTAACTAGATGATTTAAAACAAATTTCATTTAAACCAAATCAACTAGTATATTATAGGGCAAAAAGATTACGCATAATTTCAATAAAAATAAATTCTTTAAAATTTAATAATTAAATCAAATAATCATGATTGTTCATAAAATTATTTAATTTAAATACCTATAAATCAAATCAAGAAGAATTAAATTAATTAATATAAATCAAAGGCATATATATATATATATATATATATATATATTAGTTACCTTTTATCTAGCTTTCAATATATATATATATATAACTATATGTAAAGTTAATCAAAAGCATATATATATTAGTTACATTTTCTTCCTCTGAATAATTACCTTTCAATATATATATTAATTATATGATACCTGTTGCCGCCAAAGGAAGAACTCAACTTGTATATATTAATTCCTGACCGCTTACAAATTTCTTACACCTTCATATAAGCTGCATTGATTACCCTTTAAAATATATTGAAGCAGAGAAGCAATGATATATATTTTCTTTAAACTCTTTTATGCTTTTGTGTTTTGCCGTAGGTTTTTTTTTCTTTGCTTTTTAAACTCTCTCTACCACGATAACTACCTCAGCTTATGTGTATATATATATAATGATAACCTACTAGTATTAGGGTTACAATATTTTAGGCTTCATTATTCAAGGTCCATTTAAATATTTAATTAAAAAATATTTTTTAAATCACATCTTAAAAAATATTAAGATACATAAAAAATATTTAAATACCAAAAATAATTTTCAATTTACGAACATGTACTATTAAATGTATAAATACAATCCTATGTGTCGTAGTTATAAAAAACATACATGAAATACGAATATCTAGAACTCGAATATTTGTTGGGTTTTTCTTGATAGACTTGATAGCAGGCCTAAAAGCAAATTTACAGATAAATATTTTGTCCACGAAAATAACCAACACTCATAGTCCTTACAAAACATATAATACTTTATATAATTAGATTAAATTAAATTTATTTTTATTTTATATTTTATATTTTATTTAAAAATATATATTAAATAATTAAAAAATAAAAATTAATGTTAATATTTTAAATAATATTATAAAGTAGAAATTAAGTTAATATTTAATTTTTTAAATTAAATATTATTTTAAATAAATATTAAAAAAATAAAAAACTTAATTAAACCCTAACAAAATTACTATCAATTCTTTAATTAAACATATCTATAATTAATATAAATCAATTATAATTATTAACATAATTACTATTTGTCACACATTCATAATAGTATGATACAAGATTTTATTTTAATTTGCATTGCCGTTAAAGTAAGGTAATGATAATTGCATATTTCAGAAGATATATGAATTTAGTCAAATGATAAAGACAAATCATGTAGCAGAAGATTCTTAAAAAAAAAAATCAAGTAGCGGAAGATTCCATGCAAGACGCCAAAAAATTTCTGAAATTTTCAATTATTTATCCTTGAAAAATATATACTGCTAGATATTTCCCAGCTAGATTATTAATGTTTTTACAATCTTTAATAATTTTATTTTTCAAGATACTACATTGCTTCCCTTCAGCGCATTCCAACCAGTGATGATTATATTAATTAAATCCTTTTTTAAAAAAAAAATTTAAATAATTTATCCGTTTCATTGGATAATTAGAAAAAAATAATTGATTATGTATTATAACTTTTATCTTTTATGAGACTTTTTTTTTCATAATTACACATAAAAATATTATAATTCAACACTTATATATAAAAAATTAAAAATAAATCAATATTCAAGGCAGTATTTTAACTTATAGTCTCATTTCTGTCACCCTAACTACAAAACCAAGTAAACGATATGGGTTAAAACCCTATTTTGTTAGTATTTGTTAGGTTTGGAGGCACGTGCTTCATTTTTTAAAATTGAGTTATATTTTTAAATTATTATTTAATAAATATAAAATATAAAATAATATTATAAATTATTTATGAATAAAATAACATTATACATTTTTATAGTATAATTTATTTTTGAATTTCGATGTATCTAATAAGACGTTGAACTTTAATGTGTAGAGACACAAGGTTGATGTATACTTTAATGATTAATTAAAATAAATATATAGTTATTAACTATATATAATGGTTATAATATCCAGATCACACATATTATTTTAATCTTATATGATATTATATGTTAGAGAAAAAAATCAATGGATTATTTTAAAAAAACTTATAAATTTAAAAGATTAATCACTCGACTAATAGATTAATTAATGGTTGTGAATTCAAGTATGTTTTCCCATAGTTGTTTTCGATTCTTGGTGATACAATAATATGTACATGTTTATAAGTATTTAATTATTTTAAAAAATACAAAAAAAAACTACTATTTTATAAAAAAATAATTATTGAACTAAATAAATATAAATAGAAAATAACTTTTTAATGAAAATTTAGCCTTTAAATTGAATAATGTTTATACTTGATTCTTATTTTTATATTTTAAATATTACATTTAAAAATATAATTTAATGTTAACATTCTAGTTAATATTTTATAACGTTATAAAATTATAAATAATCAATTATTTTAAATTATATTTTTAATATAAAAATATGCGTATTTAGTATAATTATATTAGGTGTTAATTAGTATTTTATTCATTACATCATTTGAGTTTTGTTAGGTATTTTTATTTTTTTATGTGTCTTTCTAGCAACATTTTCAATGATTGTGTGCTTGAAACTAAAAGAATAAATTTTATATAAATTTTACATGAATTAAGACATAAGATGAATTTAAAGGATTATTGTAATTATAATTAGTATTATATTTTTATATTTGATTTAAATAATATAAAAATTATTTAATTATAATTTAATTAAAAAGTGTTGTTTTAAAAATCTATTTTCAATGATATAATTATAATTATGTAATCTCTTTTTAAATATAAAGCATTCTACATTAAAAAAAATTTAAATATTGATATTATCGTAATATATAATTTTAATATTATTATATTGTATGTTTTTATAAAAAAAATTGTATTTTCAAAATAAATGTTTTATATTATAGTATAATTTTGATTTTATAAGTGTAGAATAATAAAAGCAAAAGAAGCAGAAAACAAAAACCAATAATGATAGTGATCGCATTCCTCGAACTCAAAGTACCTATCTACGTCTTTGGAGAATTGTCTGTCAATAGGAATCTAATAGTTAACTACAAAAATAGCCAATTGGTTACCTAGTTAGTGATTTCTTGCTGGCATAATTTTTATTTAAAATAAAAAAAATATATATTTATTATAAATTTATAATAAATTATAAATATTATATCACAATATTATTATTATTGATAAGTATAAAAAATATATATATAATTATATTTAATAAAAAAATAACACATCAATAATAATTATAATTTAATTAGTTATTTTTAATAAAAATATATTTTATATTCGTATTCATTAAGTGTGATAAGCTTATTATTTTTATAAAAAAAATTACAAAAATTTATTTTATAAAATAATAAATTTGTGTTCTTTTATTTTTTAATTTTAAAAGTGAGATAATATAAATATATTATTTTATAAGATAATTTTTTATGATTTTTTTATTAAATATTAAATTTGTATTATCTTAACTAATACTAATAGATTTTCCAATATAATAAATGGTACAAGTTTTATCAATTGTTATCTTAACGTAACCTTTGGATAGGAAAATCTACGACTACCCTCTCGTACTTGGTAAGTATTGGTCAGTGGGCGTACAATATGCAAGATCTTTTTAGAATATATCATTTAGATTTAATAATTTTTTTAATAATAATTTAGTTAAATAGCTTTAAACAAATTACAACATAATTTCAAATAATAATTTTTTTATTTTTTCTATTTTTTTTAAAATAAAAATGATTAAGCAAATATTTATATTAATTTTTTTAAAACCTAAAATTTGATCATATAAATTAAATTGTTATTTTTTAAAAGTAATGAAATAAACTATTATATTTTTAAAATTAATAAAATAAAGTATAAAAAAATAATAAACTAAAATACTCTAATTATAATAACCAATTAACATTTGACATTTCTCTCTTCGTTAACAATCGACAACTCTTATGAGCATAGAAGAGTCATTTACTTCTACCCTCTCGTAATTGCTTTAAAGATTTAAAATTTTCTTTAATATCCACAATAGGTAAGTCATATGACTGTTTATGAATAATTTAATTATTTATTAAAAAATGACATGAAAAAAAACAGCTATTACACAACCATTTTGTTACGCATTCAATTTACTTTTATAATTTTGAAAGAATCACATATTCATTATACAATTCAATAAAAATATATTTTACTTTTTTACTTATTAATTAAAACAATACAAATTCGTTAAATTAAAAAAAATCATTTTAATAAGTAAAGTATCATAAATTTATGACTTTACAAAATAAATTTTCGTGATTTATTTTATACTTATAATAAACTTATATTATCATACTTAATAGATATAAAATATAATTTCATTAAAAATTATAAATTTAAAAGATCATTCGTACTCTAATTATGCATTCCATTTTATACAAGTAGTTTCATGAAAAGTCCTAAAAGTTTATAGGTTACATGAAATCAAGGTACAATTCTAAAAAAGAAATAGACTTCTTGATCTTTATTTGGTGACAATTATGGAAAGAAATAAATGTTATAAACTTCCGATGTGATTAACTTTTATTTTCTCATGCTGGTAAGCTGGTTAAATAGTTTTAAAGTATTTAAATTTTAGTTCATTTTATACAAAAGTATTTTAACTATTTTTTTTATATATAATTATTTAAATTTTAATCTATTTTACGCAAAAATAACTAGATTTTGGTATATTTTATACCTAAGTATTTATACTCTTATTTTATTTACACATAAGTATTATCACTTTAGTTAATTAGTTGATACAAAATAAGAGTATAGGTACTTATTTATAAAATAGATTAAAATTTAGAAATCTAGACAAAAATTCAAGCCTATTTATATAAAATGGATTAAAATTTGGATATATTTATATATAAAAAATAATTCAAACAATTTTGTACGATATAAATCAAAATTTAAGTAACCTTAAAAATTATTTACCCTTGTTTAAATGTACAAGCATTTGATGCCACTAATCAAAACAGTAACAATTTGCATTCGTTGGTTGATTTGTTTTGCTAGTGTTCTATACCTTGTCATAGTTATTTTTTTCTTACTGTTATTTGGTTGGTATTGACCTGCCAACCCTTTTAAGTTATGGATTACATGAATGATTATGGTATTATATGAATGAAATTTTGATCAAGAATATTGATCATTTTTATGAATAAAATATTTTCATTAAATTTATTTTTAAAATAATTGTTAATTTTATTAATTAAAGTCGAAGAAACATCTAAATTTTAAATAATCGTATTTTAAGTATTTTTTTAACTATAATACATAATATTGTACTCATTCATTCATTAGTACATGTTCATAATATTTGAATTATTTTTATTAATAAAATATTTATTTAAATTTAAATCAATTTATAAAATTATGAATTAATTTTTTTTATTTTAAATGTGATTAAATATTTTTAATGAGATGTGTTTTAAGAATGAATTTTTACTCTTAAGGTTTTCAATGAGATTTAGGTAATTAAGTTTAAAAAAACGAACTTTAATTCTACCAGATTTTCATTATCACCCCTATATATATTAGTATTAAACCAATTCTGCGAAGCAAGCTACAAAAACATCTAAAAAAATTATTATCACCATCGGCCTCAGAGGAGATTGCGGCAGAGATATTCAACCATTATGCTTAATTAAAAAAGTAATATATATATATATATATATATATATATATATATATTAAATCAGAGGTATATATATTGGCGGCTGCTAATTTTAGTATTTATGGCATGACTATTCAATATATTAAATTCATCATAGGCATTCGGTCATAAGGTATATTTAGATATCAAATCGACATTGATTTGTATATCTAAATTATTATATTTATTAATCAAATTATTTTATATTTTTATATTTATATATATATATATTTATCGAGAGTATAGTATGTTTTAGATCAAATAATTTTATATATGATTATAATTATTTGATTTAATTATTAAATTATAAAGAAATTTTTTTTAGAGCTTATATTTCATTTGATTGTTTTAATATTTATTAGTTAATTTGATATAATTGATATATGATTTGAATCATCTAATTATAATTATTCATTATTAAATTTGTTCTATAATACATATGAAAACTAATGTTTTTTTACTAACCTTGGTTACAGTTGTTTCGTAAATGTATCTGATTAGCGAAAAGTTTTTTAAAACATTGGTCTGTATATTACTCATGTTAATTTTAAAAACTGTGAAAATAGAACATAAGCTCATAAATAAGGTATATACGGATAGTATCTTAGAAATTGTAGCATAAGATCGAGCTTGTACTTGAATATTTGGTTTTCATAATGAAAGTTAGGCTGTCCGATGAACCGGTGGTTTTCCTCTTAGGTCATGGTTATGAACAAGGTTATTTTTACCTAAAAATATCATGTGTTATTTTTATAAAGACTATGAGTATTGGCTATTTTCGTGGACAAAATATTTTTATGTAAATTTATTTTTAAGCACGTTATCGAGTTTATCAAACAAAGTCGAAGAAATACCAAAATTTCATATAGTCGTAGTTTAGGTATATATATTATAACTATAACACATAATATTGTATTCACACATTTAATAACACATAAATTTGAAATTATTTTTGCTACTAAAATATTTATGGTAAAATATAGAATAAGATATATGCTAAAATAATATATAAGATATAACTTAAATTATAGGCTAAATTTTAGCCTAATAATAGTATAAAATATACTTTAAAAGAATTCTTTTTTAAATAGAATTCTTCTTGATTAATGAGTCTACTTTAAAAGAACTCCTCTTTATTAGTAAGTATTACTAATCATATTTGTAATAGAAAATATATTTATCAATAACATAGGATTAAGGATTTTAATTTTTTCTATAAATAAAACTCATTACTCATTGTTTCAATTAATCATATAAGAGCATTATTCTCTCTCTCTCTCTATATATATCTTGTTTTGCAAATATAAGATTATAATTCTTTAGGCTTCTTTATTTAGTTAATCTATCAAACATTGGTGTTGTGTTTGATTGATTTATAAGCTTAATTAGTCTATGATATTTTGATCATATGTTCTTATAACTTCTTTTTTATTTTTGTTCTTGAATTATTAGATCAAATAATTATGTTTGTCATATCATAATTATTTTATTTGATCATTAATTTTTAAAGAAGATATTTTTGTTGAACTTGTACTTAATTTTGTTTACTATAAGATTTACTAGTTGATTTGATTTAAGTGACATATTTTGAATCATCTATTTAGGATTTTTCACTATTAAATTCATTCTAAAACACATACAAATACTTTTGTTTTTGTGCTAATCCTTTTACAGTTGATTCATGAACGTATTTGATTGGTGCGAAGCTTATTGGAATGTTGGGTTAGAAACCGCTCATGCTAATATTAGAAACTGTGAAAACGAAGTAGGGGCTTATAAGTAAGGTACATTGGGGCAATATCCTAGAAAGAGTAGCATAATATCGAGTTTGTACTTGAAAATTTGTTTTCCATAGTGTAAAGTTAGGTGGTCTGGTGGACTGATAGTTTTCTTTTTAGGTCATGGTTGTAGCCTAGGTTATTTCTACTTAAAAATATCTTGTGTTATTCTTTTATTTCAACACTTTATTCTTACATGCGATTATATACCTGGTCATTTTGTTTAAGTTATTAAATTATAAATTGATAAAAAATAAATAAAAACAACATATTCACTCCCCTATAGGTTAATAATGTTCATATTTTATAAACTTTTAATTTATAATTTTTATATTTTACTATTTACACACGATTGTGTCATATTGTTTTGTTTAGGTTATTAAATTATGAATTAATAAAATTTAAAAAAAAAATATTCACCCATTTAGGTCAATTAGGTGTGTATATTACACACTTTTAATTAGTATGAGAATCAACACTAGATACACTTCGTGTTGTTCCTTGGTATTTTTACTATGGATCATTTTATTGATGTTGATAGCTCAAATAATAAGGAACTTAAATAATCTTTTCTCTCTAAATATAATGTTAAAAGTTCTAAAGAATTATTTTATAAATATCTTAGAGCCATATAAGAGAATATTAGCTTAAATGTAAAAATAGAAATAAACAATTTGAGATACATAAAGTTTTTCTAATAAATTAAAAAAAGAGAAGAATATTTTGTAAGAATAAAAGAATACTTTGAATTTGAGTCTTACAGTTTTGAAAGAAGAAAATAATAAGCTTGTTGTAGATAATAAATTTTTTGTGTAAGAGCTCAAAGAATCATATGAATAAATGGAGAGACTAACTATTGGAGCTCAACACTTAGATAAAAATTTGAGTATTGGTAAGTCACATTGTGATATATGTGGTCTTGGCTATAAGGAAAAGAGTTTCACACCTTCACAATAAAAAATCACATTTGTAGACTTAATAATTCTTTCCATTTTTAACACCGTATGACTCATAACCATCATCCATCTATGCATATTGTAACATGTTCAAAAATTCTACTAGAAAATATGAAATCTTAAGTTTAAATAGACAAATAAAATTTAATACTTTTAATGCTAAAACTCATTATCATCATCCTACTATGCATATTGCATATTCATTAGGAATGAATGTAAAAAGTATAACTAAGTCTAAGAATACACCTATGAAACCTAAGGTAGTTAAGTTACAACCCAAAGATATAGAGAAACCAAAATATAAGAAAAGTTATGTTAAAAAATATTGTTTTTTTTGGGTCACTTGGTCTTCTTTTATTGTTTCAATTATGTACTTTTGTTAGAGTGCTTAAATAACCTTAGGTAAGTAATTTTTATTGTCTTTATTTTACTTATTAGTAAAATTTACGAAAAAATATAGTTCTTTTTTGACCAATAAAGTATTGGACTTATTCAACGCGTACACACATACAACGTTATTTTTAGTGGTTTAACTCATTTTGATTTTTATTGTATAAATGATTCTACAATTTTAACATATGTACACACATATCTTTGACATGTCATGATCGATATTGACATAAGCTTATTCACACACTAAGAACATACATGTATGTTATAATTGAAGTTTATGAATTTTCTTAAAAGACATTAGGATTTCAACTAATCTTGAATATAAAATTATATTGAGTTCTATTTCTTACTTTCTAAATTTTTACCATAGAGAGGCATCTATATAGAGAGAGCTACATATTATGATGTGTGAAGCTACTGCAGTAAACAGATAGGGATATCTCACAACTAGTGTCAAAGTCATCATATTAAGTTTATGACTCGTGCATGTAAAAAAATGGTGTAAAAAACAACAACTTATAAAAATTGTATTTAGCATGCACAAAAAAAAGAGTCAATAAAGGTTAAAAATAATAATAAATAATCATATACCTCATTTATAAAATAAAGATAATGATTTTAAGTCTTTTCTTGTTAGTTATAATTTATTTTGTGAGATTAAATATTCAATTACAATTTTATTTTATAGGTGACATTTTTTTCTTTTGAATCTTTCTTGATTGATCATAAATGACTTATTTAACATATTTGTGAAGTTTAAATATATATATTATTTTGAAGTAAATGTCAATATATCATTATATATTCAAAGTGTGTTTGTGTACTTCTACTCTAATTAATTATTTATACAATAGAAATCAAAATTTGAAAAAGAAAAGTTCTGAATTGGTTGTATATTTGTTTGTGATTAAATAAATTTAATATATTATGTGATTATTTATGAAAATTTATTTTTATTTATATACATTTTTTTCTTATTTCTTAATTATTTAATTGGTTTTAAAGTTAGGGCGAGAGTTTAATCACATTGTACTTTTGTATTAATCTATTTTTATATTGCTCTTCTATCTTTAAAGTGAGTTAAGCTCCCTTACTTTGTCCAATACTTTATCCTCTTTGTATGTCAAAAAGTAGGATAATGATTAGTTGTTTTATTTTCATGTTTCATATTGTTATACATATAAGAGAAGAACATATTTAAGATAAGAATGTTTTACATTATTTTGTTTTATATTAAACTTAATTGATATGAATACATGTATTATATGATTGTTCTCTACATTTTGTTTATTTCTATGTAAGTTTTTAATTATTTTCTTCTAATATTTATACATATAAAAATCATCAAAAAAATATTTTTAATCCTTATAAAAAAATAATTGATAAATATTGAATAATGTTCAATTAAATGTTATCTAGTTCATTGAATGAGTTAAAATAATTATAATTTAATTTAAAAAGTAATTAATTAGACGACGTTTAATGTAAAAGATGTGTAATAATTTTTTTAATATTAAAAATATATGAATTTGATATAAATAATATTTTTTAAAAATTAAAAGAATACTATTTAAAAAAAAGTTTTGCATTTAGTTTGTCCTAATCAATATAATCATTTGAAACGATCCAAACTTACAATATTATATCATCCGGAATAATAACTTAAAATATCAATATATCAGCGGGTTTAAGTTCTAACATGTGTAAAGAGAGTATAAAATAGAGCTTTGTTGGACAAAAACGAGTGCATTTTATTAATAACCTCTCCTAAGTATGTCTTAATAATAGCCATCCCTAAAAAAAAAAATTTCTTTATCAGCCATATATCTTGTAATTAAAGAATTTTTAAAGAGACCCTTTATCGTTAGGTTGTTAACCGAAAAAAAAATGAATTGCTAGAAAATAATAAAATAGTAGCTCATATGAAAGAAAAAATCTAACGAAAAAATAAAATATATTAATATAATTATAGAAAAATTACAACATTCGTGAGTCGGCAATAAAATAGTTTAATTATTATATTTGAATTATATTCATATATATGTGGCAATTCCGCCAAGATCTCTTCTTTAGTTGGGGGAAGAATCCGCACGAATCGGATTTTTTGAGGAACATATCGAGAGAGAATTAGATTTAGTTAGACAATATGTGGTTGATAAACAAGGATCGGTTTTTTTAGCAAGGTACGGAATGTATCATCAAATATTCAATATGATTCCACAAGATCTAGTTTTGTTCAAGTAATAGATTCTAGCCAATTGAAAGGATCTTCTTATCGATCCAGAGAGTTAATGAAAAATAACTTTATTTTCAAATAATTTTTAAATCTACAAAAAAAAAAATGTTTGTACTTCTAAGCTAAAATGTGTTATATACGAGTATACGTAATACTTTTTCTATATAATAATAAATTAAAAATATTTTTTATGACAATAAATTATTATTATTATTATTATTATTATTATTATTTTCATAATATAATAATATATAATAAAAATAATTACCATGTTTAACATGTAATTGTTTTATAATTTATTAAAATATTAAGAATTTAATTTATTAATTCATACAAATAAATAAGATTTTTTTTAATATAATCGAATCTATATATACACACATTAAATATTTAACTATAAAATTATTAATTATAGAATGCATATTAAAAGAAAAATATTAAAAGATGGATTTTTAAGATCAATGATAATAATTAATATAATTTAACATTAAAATTTAAAATAATCAATACGAGTCTTGTTAATAAAATATTTAAGTGAATTAAGTTAAAATTAAATCAAATTTAGTATTAGTAGTAAATTTATTTTATTTATATTAAATTCATTATTAATATGTTATATTATTATAAAAAAATATTTTAATAGTTTTAGTAAAATATATATTATTTATTGACACATTTTTTAAAATTAAGAGAATGTTATTTGTATTTATATATATTTATTATTTTATAGTGTTTTTATTATTATTGATATTTTATATTATTATAAAAAAATCAAATAATATCTTAATATTTTTAGTAATATATATATATATATATTTTATTAACACATTTTTTAAAATTAGGAGAATGTTATTTGTATTAAATTTTTTTATATTTTTATCGTGTTTTTTTATTTTATAACAAATTTTTGGTATATTTTTATATAAAAAATATATTATATTTATAAGTATGTTTGTTCATATCCGTTATATATTTTGCTAACTATCAAACATGAGAGGTAATGAAATATAATATATTGGTACATAATTTATAATTTTTTCAATAAGATCCGTTAATGAAAATATTCATAGTAATTAGTAAATGTATAAAAAAGCATAGTAAAGTAATAATTCATAATTATGAGAAATTAAAACAAATAATTAAAAAAGAGATAGGAAGGAATAAAATAATCATATTTTTTTAATATGAGTGATTTATGTTGTTTTTGGGCCTTCAACGATGTATTATATTTTCAAAATTCTACTAATTATTTGCGTATCCAATCTATGCATTTTGTTTGTTCTGATCAATGTTTAAAATATCGATACCATAAATATAATGTGATATATTTTTTACAATGATATTATCATTATTGATAAAAAACTTTAAAAAAATCACAGAAAATTATGAAAATTCTATCAAAAATATGATTTTTTTATAAAACATCAAAACAATTAATTACTTATATTTTAAATTAATTTTTTATTTAATACATATATTTTAAATACATAAAATATTTATATTAATCAAAAAGTTAATTAATTAATTATAATATTGTATATTAAAATATATTTTTTTGTTAAATATTATAGAATAATAAGTTAAAAGGTTTAAAATAATTAAGTATATTATCTAATTATAATTAATATCAATAGATAAATCTCACAATATAAAAATAAATTTTATTGATTATTTATTTTTAAAAGTACTTGTATATATAACAAACATGTTAAAAAATAAGAAGAATTATCTACTAAGAAAATTTAAATTACAATGATTACTTAAAAATAAAAAAAGTAAAAAAAATAATATTTTTAATATTATGTTTGATATTTTAATAACTTTTTAACTATAATATTCATAATATTCATGATATTTTAATTAAAAATAAATATTTAAACGATATTTTAAAAAGAACGATATTTTATTGATATTTTAACAAACACATTTTAATGTTAAAATATACGAAAAAAGAAATATTATCACGACACTGTCGCCATAAAATTCATATTTTTATCCTCGGATCTAATAAATATATTATATAAAAAAAAGTTTAAAATTACAATATCAATTTCCTAGAGGAGTGACAGTAACAAGAATTTATAGAATGGTACGGATAATAATAATAATAATAATAATAAGAGTAACACGTATCATTCTAATAACCTCTTGATATAATTTAAAATAATTAATTAATAAATATATTATGTATTTTAAAATAAGTTATATAATTTTTAAAAAATAACAATATGGAATAAGTTTAAAATACATAAAATGTTACTGAAAATTAAACACATCATATGCATGCAACCAAAAAGTATTAAAAAAAAAAGTTAAATTATGCTTTTGTCTCATTTTTAATTTAGAAAATGTAGTTAAGTGTTTCATACAATAAGTAGATCACGAATAAAAAGAATGTATCTAGATTACCTCTCAAAAAAAAAAAAAAATTAAAAAGTGGCATCTGGTATAAACAGAGTCACCTTTTCTTTTCTTTCTTTTTTCTCGGTTCTTTTTTCCTTTCCTTATCAGCACTCTTTCTTTCAAAAAGAAAAAAAAATTGATAATAACCCTTAAAAATTTTGATGAATAATAATAATACAAGCCCTGTTAAGAGAATATTTTTTTTTAATAATTTAGTTATTTTATTTTTAAGAAACGATAACACAAGAATAAATTATTAATTTTTTATTATATTTTTTAATTATTATGAAGATATCAATTTTTATAAATTGTTTTTAATAATAAACAATAATAACTATAAATTTGATAAAATAAAATAAAAAAATTTAAAATTTGATTTATTGTTTTTATACTGTAACTATTTTTTCATAATAAAGTGAATAAGATAAAAGAGATTAAAAAACTTGTAAGTGACATAATTAAAATTTCATTAATTGTTGTTGCTGAATGTAAGAAGTTAATAATCATTTTAAATTATGTTGAACTTGTTATATACTAATACTAATGGTATAAGAAAAGCATAAAGCATATGCTCTCGGACGTGTGCATGTCACCCTGCAGCACTAGCTGGGTCGGTGGATAAATCTCCTCCTCTCCCTTAAAGTTTAAAGTAGAAAACGTTAACTTAGCCCATGCATTAACTTTAAATTGATTTTACATTTATGCCCTCAAACTCTTAAATTCTTTCACAAGTTTTTCTCCTTAAAAAAATATATATATATACTTTTTTTTTAATACATAAAGCAGAAGTCAAAAGTCAAAAGTCAAAAGTCAAAAGTCAAAAGTCAAAAGTCAAAAGTCTCGTGAATTTGAGAAATTGTTTTTTTAAAGCTTATTTAAAACATTTTACCATAATATATCTTGTGAGTTCTTTTTTTTTTCTTATAACGGCTAAAATGAATATGTTCTTGCATGAATTCAGAATTATTATACAGGTCCATGAAATTAGTATGATTGGCTGTCCTTATCAATCGCATCCGTTAAAACTGACCAATCAAATACAACAACAAATCTAATATACAAAAATCAAAATTACATCAACGTGACAAGTTTTCTAAATATTTAAAACGTATAATTTGATTCTCATCTTAAAAATTTTACGTAGAATTTTTAAAATTTAAAATTATATGATTATTTTTTAAAATTTTAAAACTCCATCCATGTGTTTTAAAATCTTAAGTAACTAATACATATTTTAATAGTCATGATATATATATGTCAAATTTCAAAAATTTAAAAACTAACTCATATGATTTAAAAGTAAAAAAATTTATATGTAAAAATATAAAAGTTTATAATTAAATCAAGCATTTTAAAAGTAAAAAAACTGTGTGATTTGATTAAACTTTAAGTCATAACAAATTAGTTCAAAAAAAAAAATTAAAAAATTGATAAATTTAATTGTAACAATAAAATGTTAGTGCAATAACATTAAATATTGTGTAAGTAAATTTTAATAATAAATAAATATAAATAATTATAGTTTAATCTAAATGTTATTCAATTGAATAATTTTTAAAACAAAATGATAAGTTTTACCTTATTTAATAATAAAAATATAAGTTTGATAAAAAATCTTGGTTTTATATTGGTTAAGTTATTTAATACGATTTTATTTTTAATCTTAATAAAAATATATATTCATTTTTATAAAATGTTAAAAAAATTTACATATTTTTTAAAAAATATTAAAAATAAAATTTTTATATATAAAAACACTATTTAATATAATTAAATTTAAAAAATATTATTTTATTATTATAAATTTTAAGTATATTATTTTCTTATAAATAATTAATGGAATCTGTACTTGTCTTCTTACCCTGTCACAGCAACGTGTAAAAAATTAAAAGATAAACTCATAAATTAAAAACAAAAAAGAAAAAGAAAAAACTGTGGACAAGTGATCCGTTCTCATTTTAGCATTATATATATGGTCATCACTTCGGTCGGCAAATAATCGGAGACGGGATCTAAAGATGGGGATGTCAATAAAATATTAGTTGGGATGTGAGAGGTAAATTACTGAATGTAATTGTTTTTTTTAATGACATATAATGATTGTTAATTATGAATATTATTTTAATAAATTAATTTTAAGTATTGATTTGAGTTTATTTAAACGTGAATATATCTTTTTATTTAATTTAATTTAATAATTATTTTTAAATTTAAATTTTAAAATATGTATTAATATTATTTGTTATATATTTTCCCTATGTATATATATTATATGACACGTCTTATTGTTTATTATACGTTGGACAATTAATACATTTTTTTTAATTTGAGACTTAGATCGTAGTATTTAAAATTTAAAATTTAGATTTTAAAATTTAAGGTTTATAATTTAAGGTTTAAGTTTATAAAAAAATACATAATTATTGTCAAATACTTAATACATAAAATCGTCAAATATATCAATTATATATATATATATATATTGTAACTTTAATTTCATAAATTAGATAAATTAATTATTTTACTTTAAATTATCTAAATTTAATCACTTTATTATTATGTTTGTGTACATTTAAGTTATTTTAATGATTTTAATCACTTTATTTTCTCATTTTTTCTTCAAACATCTATCAAATAACTGCTACTAAGGTTTAGTTCGATTCAACTTATTTTTCTACAAAAACAATCATAAAAAAATCATCAAAAAATGACTAAAGTGTCCAAAAATAATAAAATTATTTACATATTTTATAGATTTAATTACTATTATTCTTAATTATTTACAGTTTTATTTTCTAATTAATTAAATATTAAATTATTAGTATTTTAAATATTAAAAATTATTTTAAAACTATTTAAAATATAAGGTTAATTGTATAATGTAATGCTCCATTTCTTGAATCATACTAACCATATTATAGTTTTAATTATAACATAATTTAATATTAAATTATTTTTAACATTTTAATAAATTATATGCAAATAATGAATTCATAACTGAAAAAATATAAAAATATAAATTATATATAAAATAATTTTAGACAATAATATTTTTATACTTTAAATCAATGACATATCTTACTCTTTCTACTATATTTTGAACTTTTGAAAACAAAAATAGGTTAAACATCTTAATTATTTATTTTTTTATAAATTTAAAGTATCTAAATTTCTTTAAATATATTATTTAGTGTAAATTAACCCACATCATATGTCATAACACAAGAGGTTTAAATTAGTATATAACACTTAATAATAACTAGTCACTAGATGAACATCATTATAAGATAAATATCCAACTGTATAAATGTCTAACAAATAATTTCTTAATTATTCAAAAAATATATATTTAAAGATAAATAACTCTGATATTAACATAAATTTATCACAATAGATAATAATTATCAATATGTAATATCTTAGATTTATCACGTATGCTTTACATAAAATCTCATAACATAATTGGATAAGAGACAAATAATATGATACACAATCTCACCCTAAATAAACATATGAGAGCTAAAGATTATCACATCATGTGGTGATTTGATATTCTAACGTTTATCACATCATGTGGTGATTTGATATTCTAACGGTGTATTATCTATTTTTAGATCCATATAAATTAGAAATACAATTAATTATTAATGTTAATAAAAATCAACAATAATATATATTATACTTTTTTTATAATTTTTTTAGTTAAATCAAATATTGATGAATTTGTTTTTATATAAAATTTAAATGTTTTAGAAATTAAAACAATAAGCAATTAGATTAAAAGTATAATAGGAAAGTATGTGTTTTTAACTGATATATAGAAAATATTATACCATGCATACTATTTTTAGACAAAATGACTCCTATATTTTAAGTTAATGATATTAGGTGTACTTTAAGGCTCTTTTGTCATATCAATTAAGAACCAAATATAATAAAACTTTAATAAGATCGAATAAGAATCACATCTAATAAGAACCTCAAACTAATCTATATATCTATTAATAACATTATATTAAGCTTTAAAATTTTATTGATTTTAAAAATTATATTATATAATTTTTAATTAATTATCTATTATTTAAAGGTATTTTAAAATATAAAAAATAGTTACGTTAAAAAATTTAAATCAAAAAGTAAAAAAAATCATTTGTAATGTAATAGTTATTTAAAAAAATTAAGATACAAGAAAATAAATTAATTAAGAAATTATTATTATTCACATGTTAATTATGTTTATAATAGTATATATAAAAGTTTAAATCACATTCAAATAAATTTTAAATAAAAATACTCTTGTACGTTTAAATAAAGATATACTTTACACTTAATATTTTGTTTTAAATTTTAAAAAAAGTTTAGTTTTAATTATATAGTATAATTTATTTCCAAAAATAAATTGTTACTTTTAACCATCCTCCATATAGTATACACATATTTTGCAGTATAACATAAAAAATATATGCTTTTTGAATATCTAAAGATACTATACATAAATATTTTTTATAATATAGACTAGAGGGAAAAGTTTAACATAAAAAAATTAAATAAAAGACTCTTATTATATTAAGGAAATTATTTTTTAATGGATATTCTTATATTTTTTTATTTTTCAAAACATATTAAAAAAAAACGTTTGTACCCGTTAAAAATAATTTTGAAATTTAAGGAGTCAATGTTATATATATATATATATATATATATATATGTTATTTTTTTAATTTAATTGTATATGTTGTAATTATTTTTAGAAGATAAATATAATAGAAAAAATAAATGATATATTTTACTTTATCTATGATTTTTTTTAATAAATAAGGCTCTTATGATCTTTCCATATATGCATTTAAAGCTTTTTTCCCTATTCTTCACTTATTTATCTTCTTTTTTTGTGGTTTAGCTAAAAATAATAATTTATATTACTTTAAATATAGAATAAATATTTATTTTTTGTAGTAAATAATTTTTTTATTTATCTTTAAATTTTTTTAATATTTATGAGAATGTCGTTATTTTTTTTAACAATTTTTTATATTTTATGAGTTGAATTTTTTATTTTATAGATGCATTTTGTTTTAAGAAAGACTTTTACGAACATTATAATTCTTATTATTTTTAAATTTTTATGCAATTTATTGTTACTATTTTTTTCATCCATTAATTGGCTAAGTATCATAATTTGTAATTTTAATTTACTTGTAAAAATTAATCAATAATCTCAATTTTAGAAAAAAATAATATTTTTTTCTCATATTAATTATGTATAAGTAAATATGTGAAAAATATTTTATTTTGTTAGATATTAGTTCACAAGTTAATTGTATAAAAATTATTGATAAATATTATGTGATTGTATTTAATCTCAATTTTTTGGTTACAATTTATATAAAAACTATAATAATATAATTTATTTAATTTTAAAGATATGTTTGATAGCTTTTATTTTTTGCTACATTGGAATGTGTAATAGGTAAAAGAAAGTTATATTTTTTTTGTAACATTTTAGTTACATTATTGTGAAAAAGGTGATTGTATAGGGACAATAATTATTTTTTACATTTTTATTTATTTTTCTTTATTCTTTTAGTTACAAGTTATTTAATTTGTAACAGTTTTTATTTAAAAAAAATAAAAAATTACTTATATTAGTCACTTTTTCATAAAAATATCACTTATTATAAAAAATAAATACATAATTTAAATATTATTTTTGTAATAAAAAAAGCACCGAGGTATTTTTCTATTTTATTATATTTTATTAATGTTTTAAAGTTAAATGTTTTATTAAATTAAGATAACTTTAAATTAAACAAAGAAGAAGTAATAAAAACAAACTAAATAGTTAAAACAAAGAAGATAATTTTTTTTATAAATATAATTTACACAATTTGAAACTAAGGAAACTTTATAACTTTCGTTAATTTGAATTATATATAATCGATTTTTAAAATTATTTTTATAAGAACATAGATAACAAAATATTTATAAAATTTATAAGTTTGAAGTTTTCATAATTTTATTATTTTTTATAATGATAACTCATGCTTATGTTTTGACTAAATTATGTATTTACTTCACTAAATATACTTTAAATATTTATTTCTTTTTTAAAAATACTTATAAGATTAAACTTATCAAGATACCATAAAGTATTAACTTTTTTTATCTTATTTATATTATCTAATTCGTAAAAAATTTATCGATATTAGAGTGTTAATATTAAATACTAAATATCATGAATATTATGATTAATTTATATAAAACTTTATATTGTATTGTTTTTAATTTATTTTTTCTTATATGATTAATTTAAATAAATATTATTTTCAATAAATTTAATAGTTATTATCCCTTTACAATTATTTTTTTATATTGTTTATAAAGTTTTCCCACACATAAAATTATGTTTTTTTAATTGACTAATTTATATATAATTAATTTTTTATTAATTTAAAAGTTTATCATATTTTATTTAATTGTTATTATATCAAATAAATTTTAAATACGTAACGTAAATAGGACAAAAAGAAAAAAATTAATTTTTTTTGTAAGAATTCATGTGCAGTACATGTCTTTTAACTAATATCATGAAATATGAATTATTAACTATTTTTTATAAAAAATGATAAATTTATTAAAATATTATTTAATTATTATATTAATTTGGTTTATGGAATTATTATTTTTATTTTATTTATATCTATCAATAATTTTATTTGTTTTATTTATAATATTTTGTTAATTTTTAATGTAATCATATATCAAAAATAAATTTAAAATAATTTAAATAATTAAATAATAAATTTAAAATAATAATTTAATAATATAAAGTTGATGAAATATGTTACAAAACAAACTGGTATTTTTGTTGGTTTCATCTATAAAGATTACAAATTCTAAAAGCTTTCTATTTCACTCTCTAGCACTCTTTCTCTCTCTTTCTCTAATTCGGAAATCTCACGAAGCAGAAGAAAGACAGTGATGAATTTAGTGAAAGAGAAGAAGACCCAAAACAGTAATCGACTATGAGAGCTCAATTTTTGAGCTTTTTTTGGATTTTTACGTATGCTCTGTTACACTTCACTCTAGTTTTTGCCACACATAATATTCTCCCTACAGCCCAAAATTCCAGAAGAATTCTCCACCAGCCATTGTTTCCTGTTAGTTCTTCGCCACCGCCGGAGACTGAATCAATACCTCCACCGCCGCCACCTCCGGCAGACGACTCTTCTTATTCGAGCCCCGACCAGCCGTTTTTCCACGAACTGCCCAATGGCCCAACAACGGATCAGAGTCAACTACCACCACTATCTTCCTCAAATTCAACCACCGGTCCAATTCCAACTGCCACTCAGCCGACAAAGCCGACAAAGAAAGTTTTCATTGCTATATCCGTCGGAATCGTCACGCTTGGTATGCTCTCAGGTCTCGCTTTCTTCCTCTATTGGCACCGAGTCAGACACCCTTCTGAGTCGGAAAAACTCGTCGGCGCTAATAGATTAGAAGAAAACGACGTTTCACAGAGGCATGGAGACGATTCGAGAGTACCGCCGTCGAATTTTCTCTATATCGGAACAGTTGAACCAGGCCGAACGTCGTTTAGTGACGTGAATGGTGGAAGTGGAGTCACAAAAACAAACAGAGAAGCTCCGAATATTTTTCCTTATAGAAAAATGAATTCAAAAAAGATATCGGAACGGTACCGACCAAGTCCAGAATTGCATCCTCTGCCACCTCTGTCTCAACCTCCTGCTACTGTGAATTCCACGACAGTGGCTTCATCGTCGTCTGATGACGAAGAAAGCCGTGACACCGACACGGCATTTCACTCGCCGCAATGTTCGAGTATTAATTATGATGAAAATTACTACACTCCAATTTCGCGTCAAAGCAGTAGCATTAACAATAGAAACAGCGGAGTTAACAATTCTGCTAGTAGTACTAATTCTACAGTTTATACGGTTCCTTATTCCAAAAGAACTTCTCCAAAATCCCGATTTTTGGTTTCGTCTACTCCGCCACCGCCGCTTCCAGCTCCACCACTATGGACATCAACAACATCACTGGCTCAAGTCCAAGTTCAAGTTCTTGATGGAGAGCACAAAGCTCCACATGAGCTTAAAAGGCCAAAATTCTCAGCTCCACCACCACCACCAAATTTGGCTCGTCTTCAGGCATTGAACAATTCGCCTCACCAAACGTCTAGAACTTCAGCTCCGCCTCCACCTCCTCCTCCTCCACCACCACTTCCGGCGCAAGCAACATCAAAGCCTAGGAATCGTTGGGATTCAGAGGGAATTGCAGCTGTGAAGCCAGCCCAAATAGTAGCAGAGCCACAAACTTGGAATTCAGAAGCCAAAGTAGCAGCTGATAATGGGTCAGCTGAAAAGGTTGATAAGGATGAGAGTTTTGTGGGAGATGATTCAGGAGGAGCAAAACCCAAGTTGAAGCCTTTGCATTGGGACAAAGTTCTGGCTACTTCAGAGCGAGCCACAGTTTGGGATCAGCTCAAATCAAGCTCATTTCAGTAAGTAGATTTATCAGTCATTTGAGTTTAAGTTACTCTGAGATGAAGTTCGAAATTTGGTTTCATGTCCTTTTTTTTTTCCTTCCTGTTTTTTGGTAATAGATTGAACGAGGACATGATGGAGTCTCTTTTTGGGTGCAATTCAACTAATTTGGCTCCAAAGGAGCCCACTAGGAGATCTGTTATGCCACCTGTTCAACAAGGAAACAGAGTTTTGGACCCAAAGAAGTCTCAGAACATTGCTATACTGTTAAAAGCACTGAATGTTACTCGAGACGAGGTCTCAGAAGCTCTTCTTGATGGTATGTTTTTTCATACACCCTACCATTGGAAAAAAACTTTTCTTTTATTATAGTTTATATAATCATATTCATTTTCAATAATTGTAAATAATTTCTAGCTTTAGATTTTTAGATAATTGTACTAGTTTACTCGTACTGATACACCATTGATTGTACTTATGCTGTCTGTCAAGAGCGCCTGTTCAGAACATTTCCTCTCATTTATGCAAATGAAACTCATAATATGTGATACCTACATAAATGTTTTGTAATTGCTTTATCATATGAATGTTTGCATTTTGACGTAATAGGAAACTCAGAAAGCTTAGGTGCTGAGCTTTTGGAAACTCTGGTAAAGATGGCTCCGACAAAGGAAGAAGAAATTAAACTTCGAGACTATCAGGGTGATACTTCAAAATTAGGGTCTGCTGAGCGCTTTCTCAAGACAGTGCTGGATATTCCATTTGCTTTTAAAAGAGTTGAAGCGATGCTATACAGAGCCAACTTTGACGCAGAAGTAAAATACTTAAGGAACTCTTTCCAAACCCTAGAGGTAAATTTTGGCCCAAATTCACTTTATCTTGATTTTTTAATGTCATGGATATTAACTCAAGGTAACTCAACTCCTTTGCTGTTGTTCTCAGGAAGCAAGTGAAGAATTAAAGAACAGCAGGTTATTCCTCAAGCTTCTTGAAGCTGTCCTCAGAACAGGAAACAGGATGAATGTAGGCACCAACCGCGGTGATGCTAAAGCTTTTAAACTTGACACACTCTTGAAACTTGTAGACATAAAGGGAACTGATGGGAAGACCACATTACTCCATTTTGTTGTCCAAGAGATTATTAGATCCGAAGGTGCAGGTGGTGATTCCATCAATGAGCAGCCGCAGAACAAGACAAACAACAAAGTAAAGGAGGACGATTTTGGGAAGCAAGGGTTGCTAGTTGTCTCAGGGTTGGGCCGAGAACTCAGTAATGTCAAAAAATCAGCAGGAATGGACTCAGATGTTTTGAGCAGCTATTTGTCAAAGCTTGAAATGGGGATGGAAAAAG
Organism: Hippophae rhamnoides; assembly: GCA_033030585.1. Lineage (NCBI taxonomy): Eukaryota > Viridiplantae > Streptophyta > Magnoliopsida > Rosales > Elaeagnaceae > Hippophae > Hippophae rhamnoides. The sequence continues at coordinate 32,417,966 of CM065430.1, forward strand.
TCAGATTAGTTTTGCAATATGAAAAGCCAGAAATGCAAGGAAGTTTCTTTAGTTCAATGAAGCTATTTCTAAGGGAAGCTGAAGAAGAAATTGTCAGGATCAAGGCTGATGAGAGAAAGGTCTTGTTTATGGTGAAAGAGATCACAGAGTATTTTCACGGGGACACAACTAAGGAGGAAGCCCATCCTTTCAGAATCTTCATGATTGTAAGAGATTTTTTAGCCATATTGGATCAAGTGTGCAAGGAAGTAGGAAAATTGCAGGACAGGACAGTAATGGGTTCAGCTAGATCATTTCGAATATCTGCAAATGCTTCTCTACCAGTTCTCAACAGATACAGTGTGAGACATGATACAAGTTCAGATGACGAAAGCTTATCACCCTGAAATTTTGTGAAAATATGAAGCAAATAAAGTTCTTAGGAGAGGTGTTAATTTCAGATGGTACATGTATACCACAGTAATAAACTCTATATCAATCAAAGAATCGTGGCTAATCTAGGTCATTTCAAGGATTTCAAAGGATAACATGATCAGCTGAATAGAAAAAGGCAATCCGGGAAATTTCCTTTATATGAATGCGCGGAGTCCAGAAGATCAAGCATGAAATAAAACCAGAATACTGCACGGCATTGAGGCAATGCTTATATCCAATTTGAAGAAAAGTGCACTGGACGACTAATTAGGAGATGTACAATCTGATTGTCTACTCTCTGGTTATAATGAGAAAGTGCTTCATTATTTTTTGTTTTTATTTTCCTTTCCGGCTCTAAAACATGTGCAGTAGTCACCTTAGGTTTCTTCAACTAGATCAGATCCCACATATCTTGGAAAATTCATAATGTTTTGATATGTGTTATGATGGTAAGGTCTGCATTATTTTTGATGGTTCATTATTTAATGATAAGTAGACATGCTCAGCTTTTTTAGGGATCACTATTATTACCTCTTATCTACTTTCTCCCTCCTATTAAACTCTTCTCAAGTAAGGTATATGTAACTCATATAAGAGACAAAAACAGAAAGAGATAAACAGCTGTGATTTATGCATACATTCGTACCAAAAACAAGCTAAGTCAGACAAAAAATAATATGCAACTGTATATTTGTAGACACTAGACACCTTCAATTAAAGTAAAACAGAATCCAAGAATGGTGGGTCAAATTTTCCAGAAACTCATTGAAAAAATGAAAACGTACAGAATTCTGTGTTTCCAGTCCAATACAACTTTATAGTATTGGAAATGTGTCGGTGTTTTGAGATTTTACTGTAAAGATTATAAATGCGTTGAATTAAGGTATATGGTAAAATTATAATGGTTTAATTTTATAATAAATTTTTTATTTTTAATCTAAAAAATATATATTTATATATTTATTTTTTAAGTATAAGTGAAAATATATTTTTTATTGCAAGAAATAAATAAATATTTTAAAAAACATTAAAAATTAAATTGATTTAATAACTAAATAATTTCCGCATCCAATGAAACTATAATTTCCCCATCCAATGAAATTATAATTTCTGACTACTTACCAAAAGGGAAGGGGAAATCTCCCTGTTCTGATATCGAAACTCGCAATTCCATGCGAAAGTAGCTCCAATGATTTTTTACTTTTATTTTTAATAATTACATTATCGATGCACTCATATACTCAAATTAATAATTTTTATAACTGAATCCCTGTTACCGCGTATGGCTCACATTTTATTTAATGATGTACATATACTCAAATTAATAATTTTTATATCTAAAACACTGTTATAACATATGTCTCACATTTTATATAATTAATTGTTTACAAGAGTTAACACTCTTTAAATAGTATAATGTTTTTTGAAATTATTCCTAAAATAAAAACCGTTAATTCTCACTAAACTGTTAATTTATAGTCGTGAGTTCGTTGAACTTACAATTATAGATTAAAATTGATAAGCAGACGTATTAATCGTTTTGTATCAATTGGTATTAAAATCATGACTTTATTAGATCATGTGTGCTCGCATTCTTACTAAGACTTACTAAGTGAGATTATATGATATAATATGACTTCATATGTCACGTATTACTTAGGAATTTAAATATTGATGTGCTTATAAGGGGTTATAAATTTTATGAACTATTTTAAGTACTTTTCGATAAATAACTAAGTCATTAAATTTGTAGTTGTGAACTAAAGCAGATAATCTTATATCACATGAAATAGGTCATGTACTACTATATGCAGAAAGATTAATCCTTCTGTATCAATATCGAATCCATACCTTTTAAGATAAAATTATTATCACATCTTATATTATTATTTATACAATATATTTATTGTTTATTTTAAAAATGATCTAAAATATCCCTAATAAATTTTAATTAACATAAAATAAATATATTAAAAATAAAAGAATATTTACAAATTTTAAATTTAACAATAAATATATAAGGTAAACAATCAAATGAAATGTGAGAATAACCTTATCTTTTATACATTCAAATGTGTCGAGCTTATCTCGTCGGCAACATTAATTTACTTTAATGAGTAATGACTTAATTGAACGTGAATGGGGAAGCTTGTGTCGTGATTAATTAAAAATAATATTAGATTTGTTAATTAAAATAGGAGGTGTCTAATTTAGAAGAAAATTAATGAAATGTGTCTTACCATATTGTCAAAGATGGAGATGCTTAACCTTGTTTGAATAAAAAATAGGAAAATTAGGTAGCTTAATTTTGTTGAATGAATAAATATTTCGCATATGAAATGGGAACTTGAAGTCTATAAATATAACTTCATTTTTTCATTGTTAATCATCCAAAAAATAGAAAAAAACTTATATGAGAAGTTTTTAAGTGATAGAATTTTGTGAAAAAATTCTCTTAGGCTTATAATTGCTCTTGTCTTTTGGGTGTGTGAGAAAATCATTGAGAGTGTAGTTGTAACAATTTTTCACATAGTAAATTTCTTTCATTGACAACAAAAGTGGTTTTACTATAATTTAGAATTTTCATTTGAATTCTTGTGTTGTATATTCTATATTTCTCTGATATTTGATATTTTGTTAAAGAGTATCTTGGAAAAGAGAATTTATGATTATACCATTTAATACAAATTTCGTAACAATAGCTCGGAGAATTATTGGAGGATTATTTTTTTTTGCTACTATTTTATCATTTACATGTTTTTCCCGTATCACTTCGCCGCCAATATTTCTTTTCTCCTTGGAGTCAAAATTCGTCATTTTATCCGTATTTCTCGTCCAAATCGTATCCTATCATCTTATTCTTCTTCTACTTTCTTCGTTTTTTTAAAGGGTGATACTGCTTGCTAGTTCCCTTTGTAATCCATGTCATGTCGTATCTGTATGACTTCAAAGTCAAGTTCAAAATGAAAAGTTAAGCAAATTACTTTATGAAGCAATGACATATGTTTTAAGTACCTACTTAGAACACGTTGATTTGAATAGGTTTAATATAAATGTGAATGAATGTGTATCGTTTATTTGAAAGATAAAATAAAAATGAAACTGCTTAAAAGAATAAATGTCTTAACTTCTAGCAATCTTTAATAACTTACTTTTACAATAATAAAAAAAATTTACAGGTTGAGGAAAATCAATTTTGGGGGTTAAACTCCCATATGTTCATGGGGGTGCTAATACAACAAAACTAGCTGGCTGCGGCTCTTTACTTCATTCTTCAGAAGCTACTTTTATGTACAGTTGATTGCCCATACATGTAACGTCGATCCTCCTATGCACCTTACCCTCAGTATCTTCTTCACTAATAGTTTCCATTTCATCTCATCCTTCTTATTTTGTTTTCTCATTCTATCCTTAAAATTCCTGAAGCAATAAATTTGAAGCAGTAGTGAGTTTAAACAGTTACCAATACCAATTGTCTAGCTCATATAAACATTTCCCTCATATTATATGCTAGATTTAGTACTTGAAGTGATTGTGGGGGTGTGGACTTATAAGTGCAAGTTCCGTTATGAAAAGGAATGGAGAAGAAATGTGTGCATACCTGCACAAAGGAACACGACAAACATCGGAATCTGCACAAAGACGAGAATGTAACTCCAAAAGTTGCCACATTCTCTTACAATGCATGCAACCACCAGAAACTCTCAACTTACAACCGGCAAAATGACGAATAAGTAATTCCAGACCCTTACACGCTTCATAGTTACAAGGATCTTGGTCCAACTTGAAGTCTTTATCATGCGGACCAATTGTTCTACAACCTTCTCTGCATATATGAACAAGAGCCTCCATTGCCTCATATAATTGCACATATATTTTACTCTCATTTGCTTTTCTGATCCTCTCCTTTTGTCTCTGAAGATTAATTCATAAATAAGCTTAGCACAATATGCAAAATAAAATGGTTTTATGACATTACAAGGATGCAGAACAGGGTTCCTTACATTTTTTTCATAAATCATGGATACTTGGAGTTCCTTTTCCAATAATGGGTGGCTCTCCTTCATTACTCTCCATCCTCCAGTAGCGGAAACAACTTTGAAGTCCTTCAGGATCATTCGATGACACATGAAGCTAAGCCGAGCTGCGTTGCAAAGCAATGCAAGTTGAAAAATGTCAGATACATTTTCTGTGTTTAGTAAATCATTTTCCATCACCAGTTCACACTTCCTCTTCAACTGGGGAACTACGTAGGCATGTGAAAGAACCAACAAGGGCAAGCAAAATTCCTCCATTTCTTCCTTATCATAACTATATAATAAGAAAAGGATTAGCAGTGATTCCAGAGCAATATTCAATAATATAACAATAACTAAATATGATTAGTTTTGCTGAAAAAGTATCTTCTTTGAAAACTTCAAGTTTCCACCAAAAACTGGGGAAGGGTAGTTTGGCAAACGGACAAAAGACAACCCTGAAGTGTGTTTTTATGTCCAGTTCTGAAGAGTTAAGTCTGATCATAATATTAACATTTGAGAGCAAACAATATTGCAGATAAATAAATTTAGAAAAAAATTGGAACATGTGGAGATAAAGGGCCTTACCATGAAGAGTACAAGAATCGAATGAAAACTCGGACTGCATCATCTGGAACACCACGGATAGAGATTGATTTTTTCCGACTCAATCCTCTCGATTGCATTAGCATTCCTTTTAGAACAGGAGAAGCCATTTCCTGTCATAAAAAGAAATATTTCACGGGTGATGGGTAAAATCTATTGGATATAATTTAAATGTGCTGAATACTTAGAGTTAGATCCTCTGAAATTGAGCAATGTTAACAATAAGTATGATTTCAACCTTTTTTTAATTCATATATGGTCCAATTGAGATGTCTACATATGCAGCAGCTTTTATGCTGTACATAATTATAATTTTTAAAATGAATAATAACAAGTAAGATGACCAGAGGCATTTTATCAATCACAAGAACAATTTTGTAATATAATTGATTTATATCTGAAACGAAAATACTCACCAGAATGCTTGAATGTGCATAAATTTTTCCACCGTGATCAGTGTTAACTATTACATCTGCATTATAACCTTCATCAAAGAGGCGATCCCATAAATCTTTTGTTACTGCAGGTACACAGCTGCGTCCTCCGAGGGGTAGTACCTTCCCGTAACTGGTCACTCGACTGGGCAATGGAGGTGCTGCTGGGATAATTTTCTTGGCAACAAGGGCGGAATTCTCAAGGGTGCTGTCCATGAACAATTTTTATTCCCCAGTACTGCACAAATTCAAACAATTAAGAATGTACCTCTTATTAAATTTGATTTATAGGAATCAGGTAGGTTGATCACAGATTGAGTGGGGTCCTATTACAAATCATCTTTTCCTTCTATTTTCATGTCAGGGTTCATTTAAGAGAGTATACTGTAAATAGGTGGAGACTACTTTATGATGACTTGAGATTTTTTGATCATTTTTTTTACAGAGTAAGTTTTGAGCAATGTTCAGGAAAATAACAGATCTTACTCACCGAACCCTCTATAAGTTTAAACCCCAGAAAGTCAGTGAAGCAGCCATTATGCTAATTTGCAGAAAAAGTTACATAATTACAGGTGAATGAAAGATTTAAATTTCGTACATGATATATTTATTTATATAGTTTTACTTTTAATCTCTTTAAAAAACATATATTTTTTTACTAGAAAAAGTTAAACAATATATGTTTTGTTAAGAAAAACATTTTGTTAAATTAACTCAAAACAAATTTAGGTTCAAAACCCATATATTAAATATTTATCTTATATATATATATATATATATATGTTTTCACCATACTCAAAAAAGGAAATCAGACCATGTCTCGGGTTTCATATCCTAGTACCGTTGATAGTTTGATGTACGATATAGTCTATACTCGTCCAGACATTTCATATACAGTTAGTATTGTTAGCAGATATATGAATAATCCTCACAAGAGTCATTGGAAAATAGTAAAATAGATACTTCGGTATTTGAGAGGCACATCTAATTTTGGTTTGATATATTATGAAAGTTCTAATACTAGTTGTAGTGTTATTGGTTACGTGGACTCCGATTATGTTGGTGATTTGGATAGAAGAAGATTTCTGACAGGTTATGTCTTCACTCTTTCTCATTGTGCCATTAGTTGGAAGGTTATTTTACAGTCTACGGTTGCTTTGTCTGCAGAATATATGGTAGCAGCAGAAGTAGTAAAATAAGTCATTTAGTTTAGAAGTTTGGTTTGTGATTTGGATTTACAGCAGGATACTGCTGTTGTATTTTGTGATAGTCAGAGTGCGATACACTTGACCAAGAATATTATGTATTATGAAAAAATCAAACATATTGATGTCAGATATCACTTCGTTCGTGACATTGTGTCTAAGAGTGCTATTATTGTCAATAAGATAATCACTACAGAGAATCCAACTGATATGTTAACCAAACTAGTTCCATTTAACAAGTTCAAACATTACTTGCACTTGATTGGTGCTTGCAATAAATGATTAACTTTCGAGGCTTTGGACGACGATTATTTGATAATCTGAATTTTATGTTTGAAGAAATTGTTTATTTTTGAGTTAAGGTGAAGATTTAGTAAATTGACCCAAAACAAATTTAGGCCCAAAACACATGTATTAAACCATTGTCATGTTGAATATATATATACATATATATATTGAAAAAAAAAACTCACTGAATGTAAAATTCAATTTTCAACTAAAGAATCTCCCATTTTTTCTCTCAAATTTTGCAGAGAAGATTAAAAGAGAGATAATATGTAATAAACTTATTTGTATGATAATATTTGATTAAATAATAAATTTATTAATTTATCTTATCATATATTATCAGTAAATTAGAGAAATATATTTTTCTGATATATTTAGGTTTTTGGTTTATTTTGAGAAATTATTTGAAGATTGATGTTTATATCTCTATTTAATTATTAGTAAATTTTCTTCGGTATGCCATTGTCAATGTAGTAGACTTTTCATATTGAAAGGTTGAATTATTTAAATCATTATATGACATTTATTTTTCTAATCGATTATTATTTTGATGTTACCCATGATTATATATCTGTACAATCAATTTGGACCCGAATTTCGATTATATTAGTACTAATTTATAATCCATTTTATCGCGAGATTAAAAATAAAAATCAATGTACTAAGAAAAAAAAAGATTTTTTTAGGAATTTAAAAATGAATGCAACAGATCAATTGATATATTAAGATTTTAACCAAACACGTTACAAAATTAGGGACCTTCAAGAATCAAACAGAGCTTCTTGGAAGAAGCCAAATCCGATCTCACAAGTTGACAAAAAGAAACTCATAAGAGCAACTATATATCTTACGAATTCTTTCGATAACTATTGACAATTTTCCCTCTTGAGTGTGGCATCATATGCAATTTCAACGTGATAGGCGAATCCCAACGTTAATATCGTATTTAGTTGATAGAATAAAAACTTAATTAGAATTTAAATATTATTATTATTATTATTATATTTATCTAAATATTTTAATTAAAATAATGATAAATATTAAAGTAAAATTTATAAAAGAATAAAAGAATAAAAATTAAAAATTAAAATATTTATAAATTTTTTTATTTTTAAATGAAATAAAACTATAAAAAATAAGTAATTATATAAATTGTGAATAAAATAGAGTATACAAACTTATTTTTAATGAGTGTGTAATGAATGATTATTTGTTAGAATAATTTACATTTTATACTAATAATTAAATCAATTACAAAATAAAATAAATCATTCCTATTAACATTTCGCCGAGACGGTGAAAATCTAAAACAACCCATTTGACGTTAATACCACATCCATCGAAAAAGCAGACAAAGAAGAATCTCAATCTATCAATGGTGTAACAATTTGGGCATTAATCTTTATTTATGTATTTATTATAACTTGGGCCTTAATCTTAAGAAGAAGAAACTCACATTTATCAAACGAAAAGAAAAGGGAAAATTAGCAATGACCAATGAGATTGCAAGCGAAAGAGAGAAAACAAGACATACCCTTTTTGATCCGTTTGGTTTTAGAGCCTCTAGTAAGAGCAAATATCAAAGTCGGAGATGTGAGAATCAGTTCCCTCTGAATCGATGTGGCTTTTACCCCCAAGAAACCACTAATCCAGGTATTCACGACAATTAAGTTTCTCTTTCTCCATTTTATCTCTGAGCGCCTGGGTTGAGGTTTGGGGATGATGGGTCTTTAATTAGAAATTAATTGGCGCAAATGATACTCTCTCTGCAAATTAAGGTTCTATATATAAAGAAAATTGTTTTTTCTTTCAATTCTTTCTTTACTTTAATGAAATTTGCATACAAGAATTCAAATTTTATAATCTAATTAACTAAATAATTACACAAGTACGTTATCATCCAATCTCAAACTTCATATCCAATCATAATAACTTAATGCATCGTAACATTACTTATATATAGATGTGAAATTTTCACCTAACTCTATTTTTCTAAGTCATGTAACTGTCGGTCTTCCTTAAGCACCCAAATCCAAATACAAGAATTATATACCATAAATATATTATCGCAACCACAATACATGAATAGTAATATCTTTTAACAACAAATATAACATCCTTATGACTTATATATTTTTATTACCGTTAATAAAATCTAATATATAATTTTAAGTAAAACTTAATTTTTATAATTGAAATCAATTTAAATTGAATTACGGTTATTTAAATTTGATTAATGATTTTTAATACCATATTAACTTTATTTTTGTTATTAGTTTTAAAGTTTTTTTTTATAAATTTTATAATTTTTACTAGATATAATTATATAAAATTTATTATAATTATTAATAATATTTACCACGTTATTTTAGGTTCGTATTAAATTTAAAATATTGATGGATTTTTTCAAATCCTAATATTAAATTCTATATAATTTGAAATGATTTTTAAATAATAATTTGTATCGTTAATGATAAATATAATCAAGTATATAATTATATTAAAAACTTAGAAAATTTATAAAAAATGACTTAAAAATTTAGAAAAATTATAAAAAATGAAACATTTAAAACTTATAATAATAAAAATAATAATCCAATAATATTGAACGATGTTTAATTGAATAAAATTTAATATTAAATTTACTTAAATGATCACAATTTAATTTAAACGACGTTAAATATGAAATGAATGATATTTTTAAAAAACAATCGTAGTAATCTTATTATTATGTACAAAAATACATTTTAGTCATGTAATATATAAATTGGATAATTTTAATCCAATTTTATTTATTTATAAAAACTAGACATTTTAGTATAAAAGTTGTTTTCATGATGAGACTAAAATTGTATTTTTTTATATAATTATGAGATCTAAATTACATATTTTTAATAATTATGGGATTAAATATATTCAATTTTTGTTATCAAAATAATTATAATTATTATAAAATTAAGGTGTATTTTTTTAAAAGAAAAATGGCACCATTTATGCCATTGAGCGTAATAAAACAACACCTATTTTAGATGAAGAGTATAACTTTTTATTTTTATTTTTTTGATGGATTAGTTTACTTATTCAAGTATACAATAGATAAATTTTATAAAATATATGTATCTTTAAATATTATATATTATAATTTTATAATTTTTTGTATTATTTAAATTCAAACACCAATTTAAATCAATTTAAAGTGTTTTTTAAATCCAGACCCAAAGCTACTATGCTGATATTTAATTTTTAAAAAAATATGATTTAATCCAACCTTAAAGTATATATGGCTCGATAATATTTGGTATAAGTTCGGCGATGACACGAAGTTTCAAGCTTAAACTAGCTTGGTATGCCTGAATTTGCATTCATATGAAAAAGTTTCAATAGTTTTGTTATCACGTATAAATAAGTATTTTATACAAGTAATTTTTTATTTAAATACCTCTAATTTTATTATTTATAAAAAAAATAATCATTATAGTGTAAAAATTAATCATATTTACATGACTATAAAAGAATGCTTGTTACATAGTACAAAAATCTTAACTATATATTTTCATAAGTTTTGGGTATAAAACTATATATTTTCATACGGTTTTGGTATAAAATGAGATCATATTATATATAACAACAATTGTATGATTATTTATAAATTTAGTATTAGGTGTGGGTTTAAACTATACTAAATATTTTACTTAATCTTTTTGAAATTTTAATTTTAAAATTATATTTCTTTATTTTTTTCTTTTATCTCAAATTAAAAATAATTTTAAAAAATTAAAAGATATATAAAAATAAATTTAATTTAATTCAAATAAATTTTTATAATAAAAATATCTTGAAAGGTAAGAAAATGGCGAAGGATAGCAAAAATCTTATTATTTTTTGAAAACTAACACTTTAATTATAAATCTTTTAAGTCAAATACATTAAATCCCATAATTTATGAAAATTAGTTATCTATTCCAATTTATTTGCAACTTAATCTAAACAATAAATTTACAAAAATATCCTTGTTTCAATTGCCTGCTAAATTTTATTAATTCTAATGTCTAAATCTAATATCTCATTAATAATTAGATTAAATTGACAAATTTTTTAATATATTTGACACAATAATTATGAAAATAATATACATTTGAACACATTATAGTAAGATTTGTAGTATTTTTTTCATTAAAAACTACATAAATAAATTAAATATTATTTTAAATATAAATTATTTTATTAAAATTTTTATTTAAATATATTATAAATATTATCACAAAATATTATACAGATAATTATAATTTAATTCAATATTATTTAGTCTAATATAATTATAATTAATTTATCTAATATGATATAACAATCGTGTCATAAGTGTTTAATTTTAATATTTTTTATAAATTAAAAATATTAATTTTAATAATTATAAGATTTAAAGTATTCATTTATTTTTATAATAAAATTAATAGTTCATAATTCACAAATTATAGTAATAAAATGTTCATTTAAAAAAAATTCAACCTTCATGACCTTGCATCTATTTTACATGAGGGTTCTCTTCTTGTCAAGTTTCTTATCTAATTTTATATGTAAAATAATATAAATATTTAAAACATTGAGATTTAAAAAAATAAAACAAGAACAAAATAAAAATTAAAACAATTGGAGGGTCTTCATCGGGTTTAGTTATTATACGTCTCACTGTTCCTTTCATATTTTAGTCTTAATCAACACATTTTCTAGATATGCAAATTGGATTTAGCATCTAATATATTATTCCAGGGAGAGTGACTTATTCAAGGAAGAATCATTTGTAAATTTTATACTTATTTTAAAATTAATATTTAAATTATATATTTATTTTTTATAATAATTTATTAATATTATTATTAAAAAAATTATTTTTATGTTTTTATTTATTTTTTACTATCTAATATATTTAAAAAATTAAAAAAAATTATACTTATATAAAATTAAATAAATTTAAAATTTAAATATTATTTTTACTAACAAATATTTTTTTTCTCATTATTCAATTAATTGTCTCAGAATAAACACATCATATCACATCGTGAATATGTAACGAGGATACTTGAAATCCCATCGTATTATTATTATTATTATTATTATTATTATTATTATTATTATTATTATTATTATTATTTTACTTATTAGGAGTGTTATTATTACAATTTTTTCTTCAATATCACAATGCATTTAATATTGTTTACAGTGAAATGATAAAATTAACCTTGAACAACACGATAAGTTCTTTTATACATTTAATGCATTCAAATTAAAACTTATTATTTTACTAGAATTATCAATAAATTAATTTTTATATTAAAAATATTAAGTTGTATAATATTAATTATTAAATTTTTATATTATAAATAATAATACTTTTTTATTTTACTTGTTGGATTTTAACTTATTTGAAATATAAATTGAATATATTAACTTGTAAAATCTTAATATCATTCAAATTCATATGTGATAGTAGTTTATAAATTTTTAAAATTAATAAGTTGTATTTAGCAATCATATGTTATAGCTTAGATAACCACGATCCAACAAATTCACTTATGAGAAACACTTTTTAGATCAACATTAACGAAAATTATTAAATATGTTTAAATTTATATTTATATTAATTATTATATAATGTATATAATTTATTTTTAATAAAGTTTAAATTCTTTATTTTTAAATTATTTAGATTTCACACAATATTTAATTGTAAATATATATACGAATTTTGACTATCCCTAATAGAAACCGTGTAGAAGTCAATCTCTTCTATAACTCCACGAAAATATCGGTAAATCTTGGTAAACTTTTGAAAATGTTCAGTTTTGAAACTTTGATTTTTAATAAAATAAAATAAATACTCGATTTATATTTCAACAAAAGTTGCTACTAGTTTAACTAAACACAAAACCATAGTTTCATAAGATAAGAGGTCAATCATTAAATCAATAAATTTTAAATTTTTCATTAGAGTTTATATATTTATTTATTATACTTTAACTTATTATAATTTTATGATTTTTTTTACTATCAAAATTTAAAATTATTATAAAAATATTATTGAATTTTTTTATTACATCCATACAATTAAATTTTGTAAATATTACAAATATACCATCGATATCAATTAAGTAACAAAAATTTAAGTAAAAATCATATGGGTATTATATTAAAAGAAATGGATGTCTCATCTTAATAAAAAATAATACAATAAAAAAGTTTATAAATAATATAGTTGTCTCATATTTGATTAAATTTTTAAGATTAAATATTCCTCGTTAACTATGTATCCAAAAAATTAATGATATTTATGGTTGTTATAAAGTTTTTAGTACCATATACAAATTAAAACCTCAATTGTACAAGAGGATATTATTTTCCAAGGAAAAATCATGATTTTAATGCAGACAATATCTCTATGACTATATAAAGATATTCTCTTAACTTTGTGTCTATTATTAAAATGAATATAATAATGTAAACAAATATAAATATATTAAAACAAAAAAAAATTAAAGTAGATAAAATAATAAAAATATGATTAAATTCATAAAAAAAATTAAAACTGTATCGATTATATATGATCTTTGATGCCAGCTAGAATCATTTTGACTAGAAAAAGATTAGAAGAAGCAAAAAGGTTAAAAAGTGAGAAAAGTGCATAGCTAATAAGATCGTATCACCATAATTGTTTAAAAAATAGTTAAATATGAATTATTAATTTATATTCACACAAAAGGTCGACCTCACCGAACTACTACTAATTAAGAGTTAGCAGCTTGGCCTTGTCTACGGTCTGTCATGGAGACACACGTTGCCCTCAAGATTTGAACCGCACACCTTCCACTTGAAAGGGCACAATGACAAATTTGCATGTATATGTTTCTAACTTGAGTGTCCCTCAATCGGTAACTCTTTACATATATATTTAAGGTATTTTTAAGGCATAATTTGTTGTTATAAACATCAAAACTCTGGACAAAAACACAAAAAAGGAGAAACTACGGTATAGGAAATTTAGTAAAGAAAAATAATTAATACATATTAAAATTTTAGTGGGATCACATGCCTCCGTATGCCTATTTGTGAGTCCATGCTTGTCTTATTGTTATTATAAAAGTCTTACATGGTATCAAAATTTTAGTTAGATGAAAATGTCAATAATTATAGAGTTGAAAAAAGTATACATTTTGTTATAAACTATAACAAAGCGTGTAATTTGCTTATGAGTAAGTATATTTTGATAGAGTCAAAAAGCATACATGTTACGATTTGTAACAAAAAATGAGTAATCTGCTTGTGAATAATTATGTTTAGAAGATTAAGGCTCCTGGAGGAAAAAAAAAGTATGTTATAATTCTAACATAAGAGGTCTTAGTTAGTAAGTAACTCTCTGGACAATCTAATTAGGGTTGAGTCAACAGATAAGTATCAATATATGTTAAATATCTAACAAGATAAAAAATCAATATTTAAACTAATAATTATCCGACAATGAGATAATTAAACAGATAAAATTCTGACATTTAAAGATAACTTCATCATTATGAGTAAGGTTTATGAGTAAGTATCTTTTCCCAATTATCTTCAGTTATATTCACCACTGTACACCACTAAGCATGACTTCTCAACTTGATAGAACTTCATAATTGAAGATAACTGGAAACACTGAGATTCATACTCTCTCCTTAAATATCTTTTTGTATCTCTTTACATCATAAGGATAGAGACATTAGTCTCCTTCTTCCTTTCACTACCCAGATTTATTTAAGTATCAAAGGGCTAACGGTTTCCAAATCCCATGGTGGTCCAATCTTAACTGTGTGTTTTGTGCACATAAAGCATATATGTATCCAATTATTGATTTTGACAAAAAATGGTATCAATATCTGACATTATTTGTGGAAACGAGAGTGCTCTACTAGTTAAATCATAACCAGAGAGAAAAATATTTAGAAAGTTCTCTAGCATTCTGAACTAAGTAATCTTTGAAGAAAAGATCCCAAAGGTTTAGAAGAAAATTGCTCTAGAAGAAGTTCACTCTGCACGATCTATAAAGGCCACACTTTTCTATCCTTTCAATATGAATAAACCTTTTGACTCAAACATTTAAGCTTCTAAAAGGGACAATAAGGTTCTACCTCATATTTGACAAGTCATGTAACCACCTATACAGGCTACCAACCCCCGTATCGTTAAGGCCACAGTAGGCCCAAATAGAGAGTAAAAAAAGAGCACGGATGAAAGTCTATTTAAACACATTGTAGAATGTGCTCCTAATAAGTCCTTGAACTAGAAGCTATCCCTACATTACCTTATAGTGTGCACAATACATTATATATGGCCCATAGCCATACATGCTCAGATTGGACATGCGATCCACCCCTACGATGTCTAAGTCCATAGATTGAACATACATTTTTGACCTATGTAGTCCAGAATTGCCCACTCACAAAGGCTTGGCCCATATCCCTTAGTCAATTTATCCTGAACCACTTAGGACTTACTTGTTCAGACCTACGTGAGCACTCTGAAGCCCGCAGGCAAGCCCACTCTATCCAGGAAAGCCATGGAGACAATGAAACCTTAATGGCCAATAGTAACCATAGGAATAATTAACTAATGAACGTACCTACAGTCTTCCATCCCATCATCGATCAATTAGTTATCCAATTACAAGAGGTATAACAAAGACTAAACAGAGATAAACTTCCAGAATTGGGTATTTCTAACGAGTTGATGTTCACATCATGGCCATCCCACTCAGAGATAAATTCAAGATACCTCTTGTGAGTTATTATAATGGTAACGAGGACCCATTCAAGCCCCTTGAGAACTTTAAAAGTTGGATGAACCTTTATGCTTATAGTGATGCAGTCAAGTGTTGACCCTTCCAACTTACCCTGACAGACAAAGCCCGAGCTTGGTAATGTATTCTCAAGTCTAGCAAAATTGGTACCTTCGTTGAGTTTGGAAAGAAATTCCATTCTCATTTTTTGGTATAAAGAAGAAGACTAAAAATAATAGCATACTTGATGACTTTACACTAAGGGAAAGATGAAACCCTAAAGGATTTCTTTGACAAGTCCAATAGAAAAAAATCCAAGTGACAAACTATTCTAATTTAGTTATTATGAGTGCACAATAATAAGCTCTTTGTGAAGGACCTCTCTAGAGAGACATGGTGAAATGTTTTCCAATCACATATATGAAGGCCATTCAGTTGGTGAATATGTATCTCAATGTTGAAGAGATGTCCAATAATAGAAGAGTTAATGACTTCCCCATTACATGAAGCACAAAACCACCACCCGAGGTTAGGGGTGAGCCTAAACCCTAGAGGAATAAAAGGACTTGTTAGGACCACAAAGATGATAAAGATAGAGGATAGGGTCCAACTTACACTATTTGTACTTATGCACCCTTGATAGTGCCCAAGGAAATACTTCTTATGCAAGTTGAAAACTAGCTCATAATACACTGGCCTAAGAAACTTAAGGATTTTGGCCAAAACAAAAATCAATACTATAGGTTCTATAGGGACTCAGGGTACTCAGATAAACGATGTTGAGATTTGAAAAACAAAATTGAGCACCTCATTAGGAGGAAACAATTAAGAGATTTTGTCCAAAATGGAAGACGAGAACAATGATGACCTTTTCATCAAGGGAGTGAGAACATACTCGCACACAGGAAGTGAAAGAGGCCCTTCACTTCATTTCTGTGTATGAACCATACTGATGCATTGGTAATCACCCTTCCATTGGCATTAACAAGCCTGTATAGAATTCTAATTGACATTGACAGCTCAGTTGGCATCCTATTCTCTAAGGCATGGAAAGCTATAAAGCTCACTTATCTATTGAGCCAATGACCACCCCATTAGTGGGATTCTTTGGATTTTCAATGATTCTCGAAGGGTATGTGATTCTATCGGTCACAATGGGGCAGGGCATTGATATGAAAACATTCATAGTGGACTTTATCATAGTAAACTATCCATCACCATACAATGTGATTTTGGGACAACCCTTCTTACTTGTAGAACGAGTTGTGGCATCCACTTACCATATTTTCTTAAAGTTCCCTGTTGTGTGTTTTGCAACACATAGAAAATCGTGCAAGTATACACGGTCGCAAGTAATAAAGATTTGTAAGTAGAGTATCGTTCCCACGAGGATTTGTTACTATAGTTTGTTGAGTACTAAAATTGTATCTTTCTGATTTTATCCAAAACAATCGTTGATTTAACAAAAATGTTTAAAAATAAAATAAGAGAACTCTAGGATTGCAATTTTTTCACCAAACTAATCCACTCTAATCATATTATTTTCTTTGGATTTATATTTTTTGGTACATTTAATTTGTCAACCGAAAACTTCTTTTTTATTCATACATCTCTTCCGAGTTCTGCACAAACACACCTGCTAAATTAATTCACTATATCTCCACGAGAATTAAATTTAATAAGATTCATTAAGTTCTAAGTTTTCAATGGCCACACACATACAATTAGTGGTATATTCCTATCCTTCATCATACATGTCATTCTATTTACGAGCAATATACACAAAAACGCTTTCTCAAGTTTATTTTTATGCCACAAATCGTTTTGATAAAATTCGTAAATAATCAAAAAAGCATTAAGCACAAAATAGAATCTAACAAATCGAACGCCTTATAAAACTATAAAAAAATAATTAAAATAAAAGCTTCATAAATTTAGATCAAATGCAACCCTAAAAATTAAATTACTTCATAAAATTAAAATTAAATTTACAACAGATCTGTAAAAATAAGATGAAGAATAAGGAAAATTAAAACATCAAGTAACGAAAATATTTGGCACACGCAGTAACACAACAAAAGCCAAAAATGGCTTCTGTTCTCGTAGTCCAAAACCGAACACTACAAAATTTTTTAAACTAAAAAAAACTTTTTAACTCTATCATAACATCACCTATTTATAGCTAAAAATACATCAAAAATAATACATTTTTTAAACCCGTAAAAAATTATATCGAAAACAAAACCCCCGACATTCCCCTTAAAACTGTGGTCACGCGAAAATCAAAACATATTTTAATTCACGCGAGACAAGCGAGCCATTTCTCGCATATTTTTTTATTCATCAGGCGTGCCACGTGTCAAAATCGATTCGACGCAGTAAGATTTCCGTGGCCACGTGAAGGGCAAAGATACCATCGGGGTGAACAAACCGACGCACGCAGAATCCAAGGCACGGATCGTGGGCACCGGTGCTGGTGGAACTACCGTAACGGCGTGATCCAGTCATGTCACAAGACATTGTAAATAACCACGTGTCGACTTTGATTTTGCTTAAATATTAAGGGCTGATACGTGGCATATTCTTATTCTCGTCAGAAAAACCGAGGATGACGCCGCTACCATAACTCACACACACATGATTGCTACACGAACAGCTCGGCCATGGAGACACTGCCTCCACGTGTTTCAACCGGGACCGTTCATGGATCCACCACGGGCCACGATGGCCTCGGGAATCCTTCAGAATTACACGCTGGGGCCCACTGACGCCGGCCAGACGTACATGACGCGGCACCGGCACGCCGAGCCGCCAAGAATTTACACGCCATTTGCTCTGCCTGGTTGCACTTCAAATCTAGACCGTTGATAATTTGATCGACGCGGGTGATTTAACGTCGCGATTTAGCAGAAAGTGCGATTCTTTCTCACAGTAAAATTCAAACTTTTATTAATTATATTTTAACCCACAAATTTAATCCAAATTACATTTTGCACTTTCTTAAATTATAGTTAAGTCCTTTGCTAATTTTAAATTAAATTTTTAAACTTTTAATAATTATAATTAAGCCCAAATTTAATTTAAATTATATTTTCAATTTTTATAAATTGTAATTAAGAAACTATATTATCATAAATTATATTCAGGACGTAAATATGAAATTAAGTACATTTTCGATACAAATTATTTAATTTTATTAAAAATGTATTTTTAGCACATAAAAGGAAAATATTAATTTATTTAACAAAAATTAACTAAATATTAATAGAACATAGCAATTATCATTACTAAAATTGATGAAAATAACTATATAAAATACAGTTATCATTCCCCACAGAAAATGGAAAATGGGACAGTGATGGGAGAGTAAAAAGTTTCCAAGGAATGCTATACCTTGGGAGTTTGGATGTGACAAAAATAAAACCCTAAGGAATAAAAATGAAGTATGCCCTACTAGTCTTGTTCTACTTTTTCTTCATTTAAAATTGTTATATTTTAAATTCATAAAGTTAGATTTCATTTTAATTTTTTTTGTAAGTTGAATTCATAAATAAAAAGGGACACTTAAACATTGAATGGCTAAAAATTTCACTTTATTTACATTCATGGAATTCGACAAGGATCAAGATGTCCAAACTACAAAGGGATTGAGAAGTGTGGCTCATGAAAAGTCACACACCAGTATCCTTAAGGTCAGTAGTTGCTACAACGTTTGCACCCCATTTTTATGGGCCATGCTTGACCTTTGTATAGGCAGCAACCATGCCCCGAGTTCAAAAGTTGCTACAACTATTGCACCTCATCTATGGGCCATGCTTGGCCTTTGACAAGGTGAAAAATATCCCCTAGGTCCATGAGTTGTTTCTTGCAAACACATATCTACTTATGTTGAGGACCTTAAGTCTCAAACCTTAGATGTTGATAAAAAATACCTGGCCCAAATAAAGTGTCATGACACTTACGATATGATGGAATAATCCAAAAAGGACTACAAAAGTTTTCCAAGTCTCAAGACCAAATGCTTGGATGACTTAATAAACTCAAGTACATCAAGTAGAGGGTTGGTATACTAGAAACAACTTTGGTCAAACAAACCATCATTACTTAGAGAAAATGAAAATAAATCATATGAAAGTGACAAAGTCCAAGCATAAGCCTAATGGGTACACATTCGAACTGAAAGTGACCAGACTAGCTATGTGACCCGACATGAAACACGAAAAACTTGGCCAACATGAGCCCACTAAATGGAATATGGTCGGATATGGCATATGTGACCCGACATGAAACACATGGCTAGAAGCAACCTATATGGCTGAACAAGAGGAGTATGGTCAGATATAGCATATGTAATGGCACACAATGTATATGGCAAGTTAGGATACATGTGCATTGAAATGCAGTCATTGGGATAACTTTGGACTTAGTCCTTAACAAGTACATACAATTACGTACCAACATAGTGGATCACATATCCTAACAAGGGGACATACTCAAGGAGCACCATTTGTGTCAAAATAGATAAGATCATTGATATACCTTACCAAAAAGTCTTTACTGAAATATAAAAGTAAAGTTCATAACTCAAAGTTGGAAATATAATAAAGCAAAAAATACATACATATGTATATATATGTATGTATGTATGTATATATATATACACACACACATAAGTCCATACAAAAACTGAGCCTACTACTAGAAAGCAAAGCCATCAAGTGCATGTACTTTGGTAGGAAGTAAACTTAAAAGAACACAAAGTGGTAGCCTACTGATCTCCATATCTATTCATACTCTAAGAAGCATTATCTTTTGTGTCATCTTCCTCCTTAGCTGCTTCAGGACCACCACTTCTAGATCCATCATGGTCCTTATCTTCCCAGCTAGATGTTAACATACCATGGCAAAAGGCCTTCTTTTTTGAATCTTGAAAGATGGTGGTGGAAAGGGTTATGTTAGGATAAACTTTCCAGGATCATCATTTTGTAGTTTCAAAACCATGAGCCCATACATCTAACGTGTCTTGAGTATAATTATCAAAATATTTATACTCTTCAATTGCACTTGCTCTAAATGTCCTTATCTCAACATTGACTCTATATATTCGCTCTCAAGATGAACGAAGGCTCATAGATAACTCTTATGTTAGCTTATTCTCTTAGGTCAAAGCAGTATCTTGAGCCATTAATGTAGCCTCTGATGCCGCCATTGATATCACATGAGCCAATTGAGATATTCGATCTACCTCTTAAAATTTATCTAACTCCCACTCTGCCCCACGACAGGCAATCTCAATAGTGTCACAAGCCTCAATCACCTTATGGTGCGCCTCATCTATGGCTACCAAACGACCTTTCAAATTAGTACGAACCTTAATATTATGGTCCAAATATGAGGCAAGTGTCTCAACCATAGTAGCAAGACTATACAAACCTAAATTCCAACTTACGCGTGCCAGCATATGGCCTTACCGAGTCGTGCGTGCATGCATGCTTAGCACACGCTACGTTGATTTCCACGCACGCCAATTCACGCCAACTCACGCCTACGTCGTGTCCCACCTGCCAGCTCATACCTGCGTCTTGTCTTGCACGTACCAACACACGCCTATACCTATCCTGCTCGTGCCAATGGCCTATCTGCCAAAAATCTCACACCTCACACACATGCCAGTCTGTCCAAATGCATCCAAAATCAATTTTTGAAATATTTTTCACTTTTTTTGGCATTTTCCTTACCTATAAAAGGACATTCTCTCCCATTGTAAAAAATACACAATTTTTAGTTTTTGATTCAATAAACAAAAATGCAAATCCGTTTGGAGGTTTTCCAACAATAAAATTAGCATCAAAGTTTTGTAAGGATTTTTTTTTTAGATATAATTTTAAAATGAATTATTTACAATTAGTTTTTTATGTTTTATTCTTATATGTTATGTTTAATTTGTCTGTGATTAAATTTAATATGACTGATTGTCTGTAAATATGATATTATAATAGTGTTGTTATACTTGCGAAATATTAAATAGGTGAAGCATCTCTATAAAATAAATTTATTTTATTTTTATTCAAGATTTTATATTAAGGATGTTAGAGAGAAATATATTATTTTTCATTACAAACGTAAATTTAGAAATTAGATTTTAGGGTTTAATTATCCGGTTTGATTTAGAATAGTTAGAATAAAGCTCTATTTTAAAAGTTTTTTTATAAGAACTATTATTCAAAAATGTATTGACGATATATTTTTAGTAATACTTTTAAAACTTGAAAGTTAATACTTGGATAATTAAATTCTTAGATTTAATTTGAACATCTTGAATAAAGTCTAATTAACTAATTCCGCCTAAATGTGTGATTAGATAGTTTGCTATTTTATTAGAAATAAAGCTGAAATATAATACTTAATTAATTAATAGGTCACATCTAAGGATATTAGTTAATTAATATTAAACAAAAGAATTTGGACCCTACCTAAGGACATTTTCATACCAAAAAGAGAAAATCAATAAATATCAATTTATATCTTTAATAACTTAAATAATATAAGCAAACATAATTAATTTAATTATTATATCCATAAATACTCCACTCTTATAAATGATAAAAATTTACATTATTATTTGTTGAATCTATAACTATGTTTATTTTTTTATGTAATTAGATTAGGAAACTAAAATTAAAATATCGTGACAATATGTTTAAGACTTCATTTCGTTTTCAAAAGTTTGAATAATAAATTAAAAACCACATGTATTCTTTCGTTAGATCGACTTTGGGAGTATATTTGTTATTTTCTATAAAATAATTTGTACACTTCCAAAAGAGTTTTACAAATATAAAACCAAAGTATTTGCAAGATTGGTAAGAGATATACTAGCCTCTCTTTACTCTCATTATCTAGACTTACTTAAGTATCAGAGGATCAAAAATTGATGTGTTTTTTGTTCTTAAATACACAGAAATCATAAATATATCTAATTATTGATGTTAACAAAAATTGGTACCAACACAATTAATAACAAAGGATAGTATGCCTAGCTCCGAGTTCCAAAAGAGATAATAATAATAATAATAATAAATAATAATTAAAATTGAAAAAATATAAAATGTGCTTATTTTTTAATGGGAAGTATTAGAATAAATATGACAGATTGATAAAATATAATATAATAAACAAGTTTATAAGTAATATATGTGCACGTATTTATTATTGAGTTAATATTTTGAGATTAAAAATCCTATTGTTATTATAGATTTGTACACGTTATAGGTATGACCGTAAAAACATGTTGAACCTAAATCTGTCTGGGTTGTCACATTTGAATTACCCTAATTTGGGTAGTCCTCATCTTAATCGAAAGGCTCTTGGTCCAAGTTATAAGATTTTGTGTGGTGCAAGGGAATATCGATAAAAAGGCTCCAAGATAAGTGGGAGCATGGTATTGCTTCTTCTGATTTTAAAATTTTCATTTTATATATCTGGTTTCTCACAAAACAATCATTGATTGAGTTTAGGAGTTCTATTGTTACAAGCAATCAGTCGAATACCACTTTGAATGATAATGTTGGAATTGGAATTGGAATTGGAATTGGAATTGGAATTGAGATTAGGAGTCGGCAGCAGCCAAGTACTTTACCAAACATTGAGAACTTTGCAAGATATATAGAATGTTGCTAGTTAGGGGAAAACATAAAAAAGATTAATAATATGATTATAATAAAAAAAAATTGATAATATTTTCTTAACAATACTCAAAGTTTAATAGTAAAAAGATTTATTTATTATTATGATATTAAATTATATAAAGATTTATTTGCATTATACATAATCTACTAATTGCAAAAGGAACTTTAAAATTTATATATTTTAAATTACATTATGCATTATGTTATATCTAGTTTCTTCTTACAGCTAACTTATATATTTCACATATTTATTTATAAAACATTATTTTACTTAGGAAGTAATTAAAAATATTTTATTATCAATTAATTAAATCAATGATAGTGTTTAATTTATATTTTTTTTAAATTTCACTGATAAAATTTATATCAATTTTTTTTTTATAAAATTGAAGTATTAAGATGATAACAATTCTGTTTTATGATTTATTATTTATGATTAACTAATTGATTTTATAATTTCTTATTTTGTTTTTTGTAAAAATAATCACTAATGTGTTTCAATTTCTACTTAATAATTTTTAGTAAAAGAAATAAAAAACCACCTATAAATTATTTAGTTTTGATTTTTTTTTCAAAATTTTTAAAAATTAAGGATTTTTTTTGTTATTGTTTACAAATTTTAAGTTTTTATTTATTTTTATTTTACTATTTATACATATAAAATTCATAAGAATTGATATATTCTTTGTAAAAATATTTGGTGAAAATTAAAAAATTAAAAATATCATTTTTAAAGATTAATAAATCGTTTAATATTTTGATAATAATTTCTTAAAAAAAGATAAAAATTATTATCTACTATACGTGATTATAAAATTTCATAAAAAATTAAAAATAAATTATTATCCACCGTACCCTAAAATAGCCATGTGTATCCAAATTTTCATCCTTGCTCTTGACCGTCCTCATCCGCTAATACATACCTGTCCCACGTTTATAACGTTATAATGTGATAAGGCAAGTTGGCAACTACTTTAGAGTTAAAATGCTGCAAGCAAAAGACCAATAACTGATATAAAATATAATAATTAGATAATATAATTAAGATTACATTTTTTCAACCAATTATTAGATATTATATTTGTTGTTAAATAACAGTTTATTAAAACCTGATGCAAATAGATTTTTTTTTTAAAAGAAAAAGAAAAATAATCAGATATTATTTTATTTTTTATTTTCAGGGGCTCCGATGGCTCTGAACCGCTGGATATTCTAGTAAGGTTGATTCCTTGTCCAACTTCACTTTGAGAGAAACTTCAATTATTGATCTTTGACTTAAACGTTTGTTTTATGGCTTCTTTTTTTTTTTTAAATAAATAACGTTATTTTGTAATTTTGTATAAAGCTATTTTATATATTAAGCATGATAATTGGTATCTTTTAAGTTTTATTATTTTTATTTTGATATATTTTTTTCGTATTTTTAACTAATATTTTTTATTAAATTATCTATACTTATATTAATTAATTTTAATAATAATCTTAATATTTTAAAGATATTATTTTTATTTAAATTAATTAAAATAGATATGAATAAACTAAATAAAAATTAAAATTAAAAATTAAAATTAAAAAGTATTAAAATAAGAATATAGATAACTTAAAAGTATCAATCTTTGAGTAAGTAACGATGAAATACAAAATTAAAAGGTAAGATGATAAATAATTTTATTTGCATCAAGTCTTATTATTAATAAAAATAGCAATTAAATTATGAAATATAAAATTAATATATATATATATTAAGAAGCAATAAAAAAAAACATTTTCCTTCCCAAATTATAAATATCATTTTCGAAAACTATAAAAATTGATACAACAAATATATTTAAAATTATATATAGATATAATTAATTTTTTATTTTAATAATTATTAAATAATTAAAATATGATGTATTTTTAATAATAATAGTGTATTTTCATAAAAAAAAATATAGAAATTTTTTATTTAAATTTAAAAAATTCTAATTCAACGAGTAGTGAGTGTAATTCTCTAACCAATCATACAAAAATATTTTCTTTATTAAATTATCCCGATAAAAATTTAAGATTTTCTACTATCCTACTCGAAAATTGACAACATGAAATGTTTACATCGTCTCCGTCTCACACCCATTTCTAACCTTTTCATTAATTATTATTATTATTATTATTATTATTATTGAGATAAAATCTCTTAAGTCCTAATCCTTTCATAGAGAATGGTTTACGCTCTTGGCTCAAATAATGTTCAGTCTCTTTTGTGCACCTAACATACCCTCAACTTGGTACATACTGTCAATGATGAAAAAAATAAATTCAGTATATATATATATCAATCAAGATTGCGCAAATAATAAATTTTGTCTTACTAGTACGTACTTAGAAAAGAAGAGAAACAAGAAGAAAATCTGACGGATAAAATAGTTCGTGTTAAGAAATTTGTATAAAATGGTATAATCACAAATTCTCCCTCTCAAGATCTTCCTTAGCAGAATATCAAATAACAGAGAAATAGATAATACACAACACAAGAATTATAGTGGAAACTTCAAATTAGAGAAAAACCACTTTCGTTGTCAAAAGACAACCAGAGAAAAATTCACTATGTGAAAAATTGTTACAACCACACTCTCAGTAATTTTCTCACACACCCAAAAGACAAGAGCAATTACAAGCTCAAGATAATTTTCCCACAAAATTCTCTCACTTAAGAACTTCTCATACAAGCTTTTCTCTATTTTTGAGATGATTATCAATGAAGAAATGAAGCCATATTTATAGCCTTCAAGTTCTCATTTCATATGCCAAACATTTCTTCATTCAACAAAATTAGGCTACCTAATTTTCCTATTCTTTATTCAAACAAGGTTAGGCACCTCCATCTTTCACAATATGGTAAGCCATCTTCCATGAATTTTCTTCTAAATTAGTCACCTCCTATTTTGACTAACAAACCTAATATTATTTTTAATCAATCATAACAATTTCCACCTTGATTAAAAATAAACATGGTTACCACTACAACACTGTCTATTCCAACAGTCATAATTCTCTACACCGAGAATTATCATACTCTACCATAAACAGTACACCCACTTAGAATTAATCACCAATTCTAAGAATTTCACATCGGCTCATGTCGAAAAAAAAATTGCTGAAATTTATGGTGCAACTCTCACACTTGGTTTTCCCGAGAGTTTATCAGCCATCGACATCCTTTCCACCACACACCTTACATCTATACCAAGCCAATGCCCGTGTGCAAACTTATGGACCCGCTACCAGTAACAAACCCTCTTTCATGGCAATATTTAGAGACTAGCGGCATGCCATGAGGATGTACACGCTCTTTTCAAAGAGCATCACTATAGTCTTTGAAAACAGACATACTATTAGCATCACCGTTGGTATTTGAGCTTCTTGCAGGATCAGCTCCACCCTTTGGACAATTTCTTTTGAGGTGCCCAGATTGTCCACACCCCCAGCACACTATCTTCTTTTTCATGAAATTGTTTTTCTTTCGGTTGTCAGCTACCAATGCTGAGTTTTTAGGCGAAACATTTCTTTCACCACTCAGCCTTTTTTCTTTAGAAAATGACTTGCTAGTAACTTCTAAAAAAATTATTTTCTCCTTTCCATGAATCAAGATAGGTTTCATGTGATCATAAGAAGATGGAAGAGACCAGATGAGCCTTAAAGCTATATCTTCATCATCAAGTTTAACTTCAATAGTTTTCAGTTCAGAGACAATACCATTGAGAACACTTAGATGGTCAGATATAATAGTTCTTTCGTTCATACGCAAAGTATGAAATTGCTCTTTCAAATACACCCGATTTGAAACGCCTTTTGCCTGATACAATTCTTCAAGTTTTTCCCATAGTTCTTTGGCCATAGATATTCCATGCACATTTGCAAGAATATTTTTGGCCAAACAAAGCCGAATTGCACTTACAGCTCTTAGATCAATATCTTCCCAATCTTCATCACTTATATTGGTTTTACTGGACTCAATACCAGTAACAAGGGCTGGTTTCCCCTTTAACGCCTTGTGTAACCCATATTGGATCAACAAATCTTTGACTTGTACTTGCCACAAGCCAAAATTGATTCTCTCATCAAATTTCTCAATGTCAATCTTAACTCCTGACATTTCTCCTTCTTTCTTTGAAATTGGCTTTGATACCAGTTGTTAGGAAATTTGGATAAAATGGTATAATCACAAATTCTTCCTCCCAAGATCTTCCTTAGCAGAATATCAAATAACAGAGAAATAGATAATACACAACACAAAAATTATAGTGGAAACTCCAAATTAGAGAAAAACCAATTTCGTTGTCAAAAGACAACCAGAGAAAAATTCACTATGTGAAAAATTGTTACAACCACACTCTCAGTAATTTTCTCACACACCCAAAAGACAAGAGCAATTACAAGCCCAAGATAATTTTCCCACAAAATTCTCTCACTTAAGAACTTCTCATACAAGCTTTTCTTTATTTTTGGGATGATTATCAATGAAGAAATGAAGCCATATTTATAGCCTTCAAGTTCTCATTTCATATGCCAAACATTTCATCATTCAACAAAATTAGGCTACCTAATTTTCCTATTCTTTATTCAAACAAGGTTAGGCACCTCCATCTTTGACAATATGGTAAGCCACTTTCCATGAATTTTCTTCTAAATTAGGCACCTCCTATTTTGACTAACAAACCTAATATTATTTTTAATCAATCATAACACTTCATACTTCCCCCTCAAGCTCAAGCTCAAGGTGGTTCAAGCACTAAGAGTTTGGACCTAAGTTGTGTAAACCTTTGCTGCTTAAAGGTTTGGCAAAGAAGATCAACTAATTGATCTTTACTTTCTCTTCACTTGTTCCAATATGAAATGACAATACATCTCTATGTATTGATGAGTAAATGGATTTAAGGTAAAGAACTTTGCATGCATTCAAGTTATCACAAAAAAATCAAAGAAGGATCTTTCACTTTGACACTCAACTCTGTAAGAAAGAACTTTATCAATTTGATTTCTATAGCACGAGTAACCAATGCTATATTCTCAGATTCTCCAGAGAACCTTGCAACAACTTTCTATTTTGATGAGGATTATGACACCAAAATATTCCATAGGAACACACAATTAGCTCTAACACATCTTTTATTTTTTGTGTAGCCTGCCCAGTCAAATTCTAAGAACCTAACCAAGTCTAAATGTCACTAGTAGGGGTTTAAGACCATAGGAAGAAGTGCCATGAAGATATCTTAACACACGTTTTACTGCTTGCCAATGGGAATTTGTTGGAGAACTATGGAATTGACATAACCTTCCTACTGAAAAGGCTTACTCTAGACCTCATACCAGGCTCCTGTATGTAGAAGCAGTCTCTTTATCAAAAGAAATCCCCCCATATTTGTTTAGTACTCCCATAGCCACCATAGGAGTTGGGACAGCTTTACAAGAAGAGAAGCTGGCTTCATCAATCAAATTGTTTATGTATTTTTGTTGTGTGAGAAACAACCCATCAACAAAGGAAAAACTGAGTTCAGATTGGTCACAAACTGGTGAATGAGTGTAGGAGCATTGATAGTGACAATATGTCATCCACATAAACAAGTAAGATGGCAATATCTACATAAGAGTTCATCATAAATAAACTAGTGATTGAAACTGGATTCTTAAAGCCTCAACTGAGAAGACAAACACTGAGGTTATGGTACCATGTTCGATGGACTTGTTTAAGCCCATAAAGGGATTTTTTTATTCTACATGCATGATTTAGATAAGAAGGGTTTTCAAAACTAGGGGGTTGGATCATATGCATAGTTTTTTTCTAAGGTGCCATTTAGAAAGAAAAAAAAACATTGCTTATATCTAACTATCTCATTACCCAATTATGAGAAAGAACAATTGATGACACAATTTTGATGTTGGTAGCTTTAATAAGAAAGTTTCTTGGTAGTAATACCATGTGTTTGTAGATAGCCTTAAGCAATAAGGCAAGATTTTCTCTTGCCAATACTACATGAGGTAAGACTCTTAGTTTTGTGTATCCACTTACAACCAATCTCCTTTTGAGTAGAATTGCGAGGAACCAATTTTCAAGTTTCATTACGAATAAGAGCATCATATTAAGCCTGTATGGCTGCTCTACATTCAGAATATTGAGTAGCCTCATGAAAGAACTTAGGTTCCCAAGGAATCTTAGTACTAGTCATAAAAACACAAGGTTTAACGATGCAAGATTTGGAACGATTATGTATATTAAGAGTAGAAGTCATAGTAGGTTACTGAGCAGGTAAGACAGACACATTATCACCAGACATCGAAGAAGCAAGCACACCATGCACATCATGCACACTAGGTGTAACAACAT
This sequence comes from Hippophae rhamnoides, assembly GCA_033030585.1. Taxonomy (NCBI): domain Eukaryota; kingdom Viridiplantae; phylum Streptophyta; class Magnoliopsida; order Rosales; family Elaeagnaceae; genus Hippophae; species Hippophae rhamnoides. Next base: position 32,447,784 of record CM065430.1, read on the forward strand.
CAGACATCTCAACACAAGGTATAATAGGCACAACATATGAAGGAACAATTGACTGAGATTGAGGAAGAATAGGAGACAGTGACTTAAAATATTGAGACACACATAATCTCTTTGATTTGTAGCATAGCTAAGAAAAACATACGTAGTAGATTTAACATGAAGCTTGTTATGTCGATAAAGACGAAACAAGGAAAATATGGACATTCAAACATTCTAAGAAAATTGTAATCAGGATCACGATGATACAATAAAGAGTAATGGGAAGAGAAATCAAGTATTTTAAAAGGCATATGATTTGAAACAAAGATAGCTGCACAAAAAGCATAGCACCCGTAAGACTTAGGCACACCATAATGAGTTAATAATGTTAAACCTGTATCAATAATACATTTGTGTCTACACTCAACCATGTCATTCTGTTCAAAAGTATGTGGATATGTCCTTTTGTACACAACTCTATATTTTTCTAGAGTAGATGCAAAAGACTTAAATTCATATCCATCATCACTTTGAACTTATTTTATCTTAGTATCATATTGGCATTCAATCATTGTTTTGAACTTTAAGAAAATTAAAGTTGCTTGATATGTGGAAGTAAGAAAATATATCCTCTAAAAATGTGTATTGTCATCCACAATGAGGAAAAAAATATCTATTACCGATCACTAACTAAATTGGTGTAGGTCCACACAAATCTATGTACAACAATTCAAAAGGGTTACTAATAGTAACATGTGAATGTTTTGGAAGGACCACCTTATGAGACTTTGATATTGCACAAAACTCACAAATAGGAATGGGCAGAGGATGATTAGGATTGGTTATACTAATATTCATAACCACCTTGCATCAATTTTAGATACATTTGAATAATAACTGTCGATTATGAGTCGGTAGCAATTTCTCCACGGTTTAACGACGTTTTTTTATTTTTTAACATTTGTTTAAAAGTTAAATTTTAACATAATTCTTACTATACTATATTATTTAACATATTGATATTAATTTTAATTTTTTAACTATTCAACACATATTTTTAAGTAAAATAAAATATATAAAAATAAAAATAAATAAAATCAAATCTAATTATTTCAAATATTCTATGTTTTATTATTAAAAATATATTTTCTATTAATTATATATGTATATAAAAAATAATATTTGTATATATTCGATTTCAATTAACCACAATTTTAATATTATAATAATCTTCCCTACGTCACGAAATATCAATTATAAATAATATTTGTATTCTCAATTATAAATAGTATTTGTATTCTGCGTTTTATTATAGCTATGATTGAAGCCAGAGATTGCTTAAAGACGCAGATCTCTTCTCGATATAACTTCACCAATAGCACTACTATAGTCTTGAGTTTCATGATAAAATCACCAACCGATGAATTATCTTTCTTCACACTCTGAAGTCGAAAATGAAGTTCCATGACTCTAGATCGAGCCGAAGGAGAAAATATCTCCTCATAAGTTTTCCACAATTCCTACGCAGTTTTGCAACTAATAAGATAGCCAGATACATCAAAAGTCCTTGATTCATAGATCCAACTTCATGTGGTTCCATTAATTTTACTCCAAGTTGCAAACTACGGTGAGCTTTTAGACGAACCAAAAAGATATTTCTCTAGAAATATAACTGTTTCATCTACATATTCCTCAACTTTATATGTAGATATAACACTGAGCAATTTCTCAATCCAAATCAAGTAATTGCAACGATCAAGCTTGATTGGAAATGAAAGACTCACATGTGGTATAGTCATAGTTTGTGACGCCATAGAGGAATCAGAAACATCTGAAAGAGACTTACCATAATCTATTACTTGAGACATGATTGTCAACAAGATCAAGAAGAAAAGTAAAATCAAGAATCATGAACCTTAACAAATCAAGAAAATGATCGCAAGAAAACAACAAAGAATTGAGTCTTTAGTCAACATAATTCCTGAAAAAATGATAGAGTAAAACAACGATCAATGTCTCTAACTATCACGATAACAGATAGGCTCAAGCTCTCTCGTAATAAGAAAAACCATGTTCTAATACCATAGTAGAAAAGAGAAATGAGAAGAAATCCAGAGAGATTAAATGATCATTGATATTGTTATATAACTTCTTAGTAAATAAATTAGAAAAATATCACGTTGGTTAGGAATGAAGATGAATATTGGATTTTGGGTTATAAATAAAATCCTTATTTATCATTTGTAATCTATCCAAAAAATTTGTAAATCTTCGTTTCTTTTTTAAGGGTAATTGATTAGCTCAATTTTGACCAATTAGTTATAATTTGAAGTTCATCCATTTGGAGATAATGGAAGTGGTTAACGACGCCTGAGAACCTAGGTAACATTTATATCGAATCTCTTTACATTTTTGGTGTTATTATTTTTTTGTTTTAATATTTTTGTTTCAATTTCTATTTTAGTTTATTTTAGCATTATATTTCAAATAGCATTATTTTCTCGTGTTAGTTTTGTTGAATTTAACAAACACTACAACACAATTCAACAATCACTGCAACACAATTCAACAAACACTGCACCGACGCCAAATATTTTTTCCAATATACACGACGCCTACCAAGCAGCTGTAAACCATGCAATTCAATCGTGGTGATTGGTGAAATAGTAATAAATATTTGTCTATATAAATAATGTAAATATCCGATACAAATTAAGAAAATATATTCAAAAAACATTGATTTTCTCTTCTGATTCTTCAAATATTGATTTCTTCATGGTATCACAGCCAAGTCGTTGCTTTATACAAATTTAAAACTTTTGTTCTCTAAAATAGAGATTTCTTTCTCTGAAAATATTTCTTCTCGTGAAAAAAATTCTCATTCAAACACTCGTACAAATATTAATTACAAACATCATTTTTGAAGTAGTATTTGTCCCATCTAATTTTACCAGATTACTCTAAACACAATTTTGAACATTTTGGTAAAATTAGAATAGAGAAAAAGCTCTCCACGCGCCTCCACGATCCGCCTGAAGTAAATGACCCATTTTTCACGCGCTACACGCGCCATCACGCTCCATCTGGAGGTTGAAGATGATGACGTGTCATCCAGCTTGGCTTGGCTCAGTCCGGCTCGAGGGTGTAGTTGGCTTGCACCTCAGTTCGGCTCAGGTTGGTCCGGCCAGCGGTTCAGTTGAACCCAGTTTTCTCGGTTTTTCACAATTTTCCTATTTTTGGCCGATTCGGTCCATTTTAAAGGTCTAAACCCGGTTTTTTTCCCGGTTCTGGATTTCTAAAACCGGTTTGGTTCATTTTTTTCAAGTTTTTTATTCAATTTTGAACCGGTTTTGTGCTTTTTTATCCAATTTAGTATAAATATATATTAAAAAAACACAGAAAAAAAATTTTAGTTCTAAAATTATTACACCATTTTCTAGTTTGTTTACCATAATATCATGACAGAGGGTATAATTTCATTACCTATGGAGCAATCAACTCCAATTGTTGTACAATCGGTTCACCGGTGTGCTTAATGCTGGAATTGTTCTTACTGAGACTAATTATGATGTTTGGTCTCAAATAATGGAAATGCATATTGCAGAGAGAGAAAAACTCTCTTATATTCATGACAAAAATTTGCAACCAGAAAAAACATCAAACAATTATAACAAGTGGTATGCAGAAAATCAAAATGTGAAGAGATGAATCCTTATGTCAATGAGTCCAGAAATCATGAAGCGATATTTACGCATACCTACTGCTCTTGAAATTTGGGGTGCTTTGGCAAAAGCATTCTATGATGAAAGTGACGAATTATAGGTATTTGTCTTAAACCAAAAAGCATTTACTTCCAGACAAAATGGAAAATCACTTTCAGAGTATTATGGAGAGTTGACTGAAATTCTCCAAGAGCTAGACCATCGTGATAAGGTGGTCATGAAAAACCCTAATGATCTAATATCATATCAAGAGTCTGTTGAAAGACTAAGGATACATATTTTTTCTTGCTGGATTAGATGATGAATTTGAGCAGGTTCGTGGAGAAATTTTGCAAAAAGAAACTATACCAGACTTAGAAGGTTGTTATTCCTTGATTCGACGGGAGGTAGTACGTCGAATCTCATTGAAGGAAAAATCTGGAGACGTTGACGCTTCCGCCATGATTTCTAAAAATCGTTCTTTTTCCAATCAGCAAGAACGAAGGGTGACTAATAAATCATCATTTAAATGTACCCATTGTCATTAAAAGGGTCATACTAAAGAATGATGTTTTGAACTTGTGGGATATCCTGACTGGTGGGATCACAACCGTGACTCTCGGAAGAAAAATCCACGATAGATGTCTACTGCCACCATTGCTGAAACAACAAAAGATCATGTTGCAAACTCCTCAGTAAATGTTGGTAAGAGACTTAAAGCTTTTTCTCCTGTTTTTAATAATACATGGATAATTGATTCAGGTGCAATTGATCATATGACATTCGATTCTAGATAAATCTCAAAACCATCCTCACATAAAATTGTTTGCACTGCCAATGGTAACATAACCCTGGTCATTGAGGAAAGATCTTTGTCTCTCACTAGTACTTTGAATTTAGACTCAGTACTAGTTGTTCCATCTTTAGAGTATAACCTTATCTTGTTTTGTTATTTTTTGGCCTGACTTTTGTGTGTTCAAGGACATTCAAACAAAGCAAATGATTGGTCGTGGTGTTAGGCAAGGAAACCTGTATTATTTGGACTTGAATTCAACAAGTTTGATTTATATTCATTTAAATCATAAGTGAATAGTAAATACTTAAAATAGGGAAAATATACCCGATTTTCCCAACAATTGGTATCAGAGCCAAAGGTTTCTACCTAGGCAATTGTTTGTATTCTGTTTTTTTTTCTATTTAAATATAGTTCCTAGTTATTGTAATTTGAAGAAATGGAAAAAGAAAAAAAATTCAACCAAAGGCCAACCATCCACGTCAGGCATGACTATGGTGATGAATGCAAAGTTCGAGGTGGAGAAGTTTGATAGAACCAGTAATTTTGGCATATGACAAGGCGAAGTTCTAGATGCTCTGTTTCACAAGGTCTAGATATCGCCATTGAAGAAAAGAAACAAGATGGAGTAGATGAAGTAGAGTGGAAAAATATCAACCGATTGGCATGTGGTACAATCCGTTCATGTCTCTCAAGAGAACAAAAGTACATGTTCATGAAGGAGACATCCGCAAGTAAGTTGTGAAAGGCGTTGGAGAACAAGTTTATGAAGAAGAGTGGACAAAATCAGTTGTATTTGAAGAAGTTGTTCCATTTTGAATACCTTCCAAGTACTACAATAAACGACCACATTACTTCTTTTAATCGATTAGTAGTAGCTTTGTTAAATATGGATGAAACTTTTAAAGATGAAGATTTAGCCTTAATGTTGTTAGCTTCCCTTCGTGATGAGTTTGATCACCTTATTACGAGCTACTCATTGGGAAGGATAAAGTGTTTTTTGAGGAAGTTTGCATTACTTTGTATAGTTATGAAATTAGAAAGAAAGATAAAAAAGAATGCAGAAATGAAGCAGCAGAGGAACTATTAGTAAGAGGACGTCCGCAAACACAACAGAAAAGAAGGAGAGGTAGATCTCTGTCAAAAGGAAGGCTAGGTACAGATGAATATGCTTTTTGTCATGAGAAAGGCCATTGGAGGAAAAATTGTCTGAAGCTGCAGAAGAAAGGAAAAGTTGTGCAATCTAATGCATGCGTAGCTCAAAGCAATTCAAATTCAGATTTTGCATTGGTTGGTTAATCAATAGCATCCCATCCTGGCGATTAGATTTTTGATTCAATGTGTACTTTCCATATGTCTCCTAACAAGGAATGGTTCTTTAACTTTGAAGAACTAGATGGTGGAGTTGTTTTCATGGGTAATGATTATCCATGCAAAATTTTGAGAATTTATACAATTTGTTTGAAGAATCAAGATGGTTCAACTAGTGTCTTAACGGATGTTCATTATGTTCCAGATATGAAGAAGAATCGCATTACTGTGGGAGTCTTAGAATCAAAAGGCTTCACTGTGACCATACAAAATGAGGCATTGAAGGTTACTTCTAGAGCACTTGTGGTGATGAAAGGTGTTCAGAAGAATAACTTGTATTACTACCTTGGTAGTACGATTATTGGGACAACATCAACAGTATTTTCAGAGGAAGAAAAAGATTCAGAAACTACCAAGCTGTGGCATATGCGTTTGGGACATATTGGTGAAAAAACTTTACAGATTCTGGTAAAGCAAGGCCTATTAAAAGGCGCAAGAACCGGAAAGTTAGAATTCTGTGAGCATTGTGTATTAGGGAAGCAGAAAAAAAAGTAAGCTTTGGCACTACTCTCCATAATACAAAGGGAATTTTAGATTACATACATACTGATGTATGAGGGCCAATAAGAACTCCATCCATAAGTGGTAAACATTATTATGTCACTTTCGTTGATGACTTCTCTAGAAGAGTTTGGTTGTATCTCATGAAGAAGAAAGATGAAGTGCTGGAAATTTTTCTCAGGTAGAAGAAGATGATCGAGACTCAGACTGGTAAAAAGATCAAACATCTGCGGTCTGATAATGACATTAAGTACACAAACGATCCATTTATGAAATTTTGTGAAGAAGAAGGGATAGTGCGACACTTCACTATTCAAAAAAATACCACAATAGAACGGAGTTGCAGAACGTATGAACTAAACTTTGTTGGAGAAGGTTTAGTGTATTTTTTCAAATGTTGGTTTAGGCAGGTAGTATTGGGCTAAGGCGGTGACATATGCATGTCATCTCTTCAATCGTCTACCATCGTCTGCTCTTGAAGGAAAAATGCCTTTAGAGGTATGGTCTGGAAAACCTACTAGAGATTACGATTTCTTACATATGTTTGGTTTAATTGCATTCTACCATGTAACAGAATCAAAGTTGGACCCAAGAGCAAAGAAAGTCATTTTTTAGGATCCCTTATGGTTCTAAGGGATATCGACTATGGTGCATTGAAACGAAAAAGATAATCTGTAGTATAGATGTTACCTTTGATGAATCTGCCTTGTTGAGAAAGGTAATTGAGAAGATTGATGACACTTTAGAGTAGATGGAGTAAACTCTGAAGTAGGTGGAGTTTGAAAGTAGAAATGTAATCCAGTTAGTAAAGATAAGACAAAAGCTGATCCTCCATTACCAGAAGATGAATAAGATGAAGAGGTTTTAACCCAAGAACCTCCACAAAAATAAGAAGAAACTACAATTGATAGGCCATGACGAAAAAATGTCAAGGTGCCTGCTCGATATAAGGATTTCAAAAACCTACTTGCTCAGTTTAAGAATACGGTGGCTTGTGCACTTTCAGTTATGCATGATGATGTTCCTTCCATATATAAAGAAGCAATCAGAAGCCCTTAAGTTGAAAGATGGAAGGAAGCCATGGATAAAGAACTTATGTTCCTTCAGAAGAATAAAACATGGAAGTTTACACAACTACCTAAGGGCAAGAAGGAAATTGGCTACAAATGGATGTATGAAAAGAAAGAGGGATTTCCTAACAAAGATGGTATTTGCTATAAGGCAAGGTTGGTGGCTAAGGGCTACGCTCAGAAGGAGGGAATCGATTATAATGAGGTATTTTCTCCAATTGTAAAACATTCCTCCATTAGAATTTTGTTGGCCTTAGTAGCACAGTTCGATTTGAAACTAGTTCAACTTGATATGAAAACCACGTTTCTACCGAGTGACTTAGAAGAGGAAATCTATATGTCTCAGCCAGAAGGGTTTATTGTTGCGGGAAGAGAATTGGGTTTGTAAGTTAAAAAAATCATTGTATGGATTGAAGCAATCTCTAAGGTAGTGGTACAAATGATTTGATCAGTTTATGTTGCAGCAAAAGTACACCAAAAGCACACATGATCATTGTGTGTATTTTCGTAAGCTACAAGATGAGTCTTTCATCTATCTCTTATTGTACGTCGATGATATGTTGATTGTATCGAAGAGCCAAGCAGAAATTGAGAAGTTGAAGGCTCAACTAAGTCAGGAGTTTGAGATTAAAGATTTGGGATAAGCCAAGAAGATTCTCGGTATGGAGATAAGCAGAGATAGGAAGAAGAGGAAGCTTAGTTTGACCCAGAGTCAATATTTGAAGAGGGTACTACAACATTTTGGTATGAATGAACAGAAAACCTGTAAGTACTCCGCTAATTTCTCAATTCAAGCTTAGTGCTCAATTATCTCCTAAGAATGATGCAGAACGAGAATATATGGCAAAGGTACCTTATGAAAATACGGTTGGTAGCTTGGTGTATGCAATGGTATGTACAAGACCTGACATTTCACATGTGGTTGGTGTTGTAAGTAGGTACATGCATGATCCTGGTAAAGGACATTGGTTGGCTATGAAATGGATTTTACGGTATATTATAAATAATGTAATCTTTTGTATTCTCTTCTATTATTTATTATAATTTTTTGTACATGAGATTGATTATTTATTTTGTCTTTTTGTATAACTATTTGTAGCTATTTCTTTTTGTGCATTCAATTACCTTTATATTTTTCTTTTTCTTTTAATTTTTTTTCTTTGGTTAAGGAAATATGTACAAGCTAAAAATCTAATATGATGACTTTTACACTAATTGTAAGGTAATACTCTTCACTCACTATGGTAACTTCATACATCATAGTAGGTAGTCTTTTCAAAATGAGATGTCTCTCTATTGTAGTATTTTATAAAGTGAAAGATAAAACCCAAACACAATTTATCAATCAAGGTTATCTCAAAAACTAAAATCTTACATAATAAATCATAAACCTCAATCATGATATACATATACATCCAACGAGTGTGTAAGTGAGTTCTTGTCACTAGATGTAAGGAAAAAATGTAGTGTACTCATCAAGATACTTATATACACAATGAACACTCAATCACAATAAATTAAGTTATAAAAATAGATATTTTTTATGAACCAAAATAGTATTTGAAGTTTATTTCAATATTAGAACAATTCTACTTCCTTTATTATTATTTTTAAATAACAAATTTTAAATGAAATAAAATAAAATAAAACTAAGAAACAAACAAATAAACTAAAGTTAAGCACTCAAATAAAGGTACCTAAGTGACATTAAATGACGGTTAGGTGATTGAAAATGAGACATATTTCTTAACCCAAATTTTCTTGTATTTCGATTTTTTTATATTTTTGGGTTGAAAATCAACTATCTTAGTTGTCATTGGCATGTTCTTGGACTTACCTATAGATTTCTCATTCATCCTAAATGAGGATGCAATATACATGGAAGGGTAGTGATAATTATTCCTAGAATTAAAAGTTTTGAAATTCACTTATCTCTTTGAATCAATTACTTTATGCTATTTAGTAGAATTTTTGAACATATTACTATAATTTTCATTTATCTTAGAATATGATGCAACATGTATAGATGGATGATGATAATGATTTTAATAACTACATGTATGAAAATAATTATTAAATTTATGAGCATTCATCAAAAATATACACTTAGGCCTAATATGAGATTTTCTACCACAATGATCATAGATAAGCACAAATTTAACAATCTTTTCAATCACGAGTGCAATGGTTATTTACACATAAATAGTAACTGTGGGAGTAGAGGTAGAAATCCTTATAGATATGGTTTTTGATATTGAAGGAATGAAGATCTCATCCTTATAACCAATGTCATATGTATCATGTGAAGAAGGGTTGGAAGATTTTACAAACTAAGTTATTTTTGAAGATGATGGCATAGAATCCTCATCCATATAGCCTAGCCTTTTCTTGTCTCCAAAAGGTTTTCCATAATCAAGAACTATATTTATCTTTTTACCACTAATGATCAACCTCTTTACGGCTTCCTTTGATTCACCAAGTTTCTACATAAGATTTTTGTTTTCCTATTTAAGATCTACAAGACTTGAATTCAAAACATTAGCACGTTTAAGCAGTTCAATTTTTTTTATAATTGAAATAATTATTTCAAAGAATTTAAGTTTATTATTTTGTTTAATTACTTCTACAAGAAACTTATCATTTTGTCTCTTACTACCAATTAAGTCTATAAATAATTCATCAAGATTATTTACATTAAATTTATTGAATAAGAATTCAAAATCACTTTTCTCATACTCTGAATCAATGTCAAACTTACTAGAGTGTCCATAAGTGGTTGCAGTAAATGCCAAGTAGTTTGTGTCACAATTTTCTAAGTCATTAGGATTTTCGTTGTCACTCAGTTGCAATATGATCAATCTCATTACATTCAAAACACATCTTAGATGCTAGTTACTTTATGAATTGTTCTGGTTGAAGATTTCATGGTTCTTTTGGCTAAGAGTTCCAATTCTTCATTATCCTCGTCATTATCATTATCACCATCATCGGTCGTGGTGGTTTTAAAAATGAGACTTTTGTTTTTTAGAGGTGTTTGAATACTCATCTCAATGGTTTGAAATGAGCGAACAAGTTCCTTAATTTTGATAGTGTCTAAATCCTTACTTTCATTAATAGTAATGACTTTTGTATGCAAGTGATATGATAATGAGCAAAGAATCTTTCGAACTATCTTGAAATCATTAATTTTCTCCCTAAGATTGGTAGAGGTATTAGTAATATCATATAATTAGACATAAAATTCAAAAAATGTCTCATCTTCTTTCATCCTAAGGTTTTCAACTTGAGTACTAAGCATGTGAAACTTAGTTCATTTAACTTATGTAGCGCCATCATGGGAAACTTCTACAATATCCCAAGCATGCTTAACAGTATCAACATTTGATATATATAAAAACTCATCAGCAAACACAACACTAAAGATAACATTCATACCTTTTTTATTCCAATTACTATCAGTTTTATCTTTAATGGTCCATTTGTTCCTAGGCTTAAGAGTGGCCATATTATCTTTGATAAATTTGGTGGTTTCCAACAATAAATAACAGAATTACATACTACTTAAGGATCTAATTAACTATAAGGGAGTGAATAGGTAACTAATCAAATTATATCAAATTAAAAATTCACAAATGTCCTAACATGCAATTATGTGTAAATAAAATAAAGTGAAAATAATTAAATATTTGACACTTGATATTTTAGATGAAAACAACTTAGATCATAACAATGACCTAAGATAAAAATCATTGGTCCATTGGCCTACCTAACCATCCATTATGAAAATATGTTCGATTACAAGGCTAGGACTCAAATTATCCCTCACAAATAATACCCTCAAACAAACTACTTACAAGCCTCTGCTTTTTTTTAATAGTCTCTACAAGCAAGATGTTTAGATATGGACCAATGTTCCAATAAATTCAAGTCACATGAGTTATCGAACCTGTTTAGTTGGCACCTAAAAAGTTAGCACAAAAACACAAGTGTAAGGTGTGTCCTAGAGTGGAGTAAATTATGAACAATCCTAACTAGATGATTTAATAAACTAGTAAACAAAAAAAAATTACTAGCAAATCCTAGAACATATGACTAAGCACATGATCATAAATAATGTAGGCTTATTAATCAATCAAACATAACCATAAAATATTTGATATATTAACTAAAGAAAGAAACCTAATAGAAAATAATTTTGCAAAACAAATTTACAGAGAGAGCTTAAGCTGCAATAGTTGATGCAATTGTGATTGAAGAAAATAAAAGGCATTAGGTTCTTTAAATAATAGATATTGAAACCCTAATGCTAGGTTAAGATCTAATTACAAATATATCTATTTAAAAGTTTATAGAACAATAGATAACAAGGAAAATATTACAATTGACATATTTGACTCGAGCGAATAATTAGGTTATAAGTTGAAGCCCTCGTCACTTAATTGATTTAAATCGAGATCGGTCGATCGAACCAATAAGGTCGATTGATTGAAACCCTTAAAGATCAATCCAAGCAACGATTAATAAGAAATTTGAGACTAGGTAGATCGAATGTGATCGATTGTCGATTGATCTATCCCAATTTTAAATTCAACCAGAAAGGACATAGATTGTACATGATTAATACTTGATCGATTGAGCAACATATATACTAAAAGTTTCTAAGTACATAAAATGAAATCTAACGTGTATAAAAATAAAAGTATACTTGAGATGTGTTTATTTGATACTTGGTAGTTTCTTCGACTTGAATAGTGATCTTGAAAACGTGTCTATAAACTAATTTATATTTAAACGTACAAGTATTACCGATACTCATAAACCTTATATAAATATTGATAAATTATCTTTCCATTGATTTTTTATATATCATCGAGCATTAATACTATTAATCATGATGATCCAAATGCATAATATATACATTATCCACTTGATTTTGGAACTATACATATGATTTTCAAGATAGGTAATATTGATATTTATTTGAGAATGAATATCTTTGATACAATAGGAAATAGATCAATTCAAGATATCTTTTATATGGAACCAATGTTGGGAGATATCATGCAACCTATACATGACACTTTAATTACCAGTAAAATCATTATTATCTAATGTCACGGTATGATTATTGTATATACGTTGATGTTAACATTTTCACAACTATAAGAATTGAACGAGACAAGTTAGTTATTTTTATTATTTATTTATATATATTTATATATCATGTAAATTAATGTATTTAGAGTTGTATCAAATAACTTATATTAAATATAATTATTAAATTAAGATTCTATTTGTGTTTCGTTATTATTATATATTCGTACTTTATACATGTTATATACTCTATAAATATAACATTTAAATGATAAAATTCGTGAAACTAATGTAATATTAGTTATTTTAATATTTCTTAAAATTTTATAAAATATTTTAAAAAAATACAACCATTTTTATAATTTTTCTACAAATATCTATCGATATTGATAATATCCATCGTATCGATAATAATTTCGTGAACAAGTCTCAATATTTCTCTCTATATTGTTATTTTTATCCATACATAACATTCAACAAATTTGCCCCATAAATTATATGTATTCAGGCTCCATGGATTAGATGCACTTTAATTTCTAAATGAAGCTTCTTAGGGCGCCATCCTAAATTAATCCGTAAATCCTAAAATATAGTTCCCATTTTTATCAAATTTGTAAAATAATGCTTTTATTTAATAAAATCTACATCTTCATGATTAGAACGAAAAGAGAGACAAACATTGAATGAACCATAAAATTAACCAAAGTAGCCGTACTACTAACATAGTACGTACGCTAGGAAAGAGCTAGAACCTTTTAACCATAATTGTGTATACTTTTGAAAATCAAATTTCATTAATAGAACCAACCGTAAAATCAAAAAGGAACATGGGAGAACACCAAGTAATTATAAAATGAAAGCTCATAGTAAAGGAAACCTACAGTAAAACTGAGGATATTAACACCAGAGAAAGACTAGACCACGTGGGGTTGACACTCACACATCCTAGCTAGCTAGCAAAATATGGCCAGTAGTCTCGCGTTGAAGATCATACAGTACTGGATAAATAACATGAACCAAGCAATGTCTTTTGCCTAAAGCATCCAAGACTTGCAAGATATCATGCGTATAATGTTAAAGAAAAAGGTTTAACCTTATGTTGAACTTTAAGTTTTCACATACGCTTTCAAACAAAGAAGATGGGTATGTTTTTAAACGTGTAATACTTATTAAATCATAGATATTTTATAAATAAAATAGAATTATTTCTTTAAAGACTTTTAAATTTTAAATTTTTAACACTTAATATCATAAAAAAATTAATAATTTGGACATATTTTTATTAAAATAAAATACAGATAAATCTTTTGTTAATTAAAGAATATAATAACGAAAAAATAACTTATATTATTTTTTATATATATACGATATCATTATTGAAAGTAAATTTTAAATCTAATTCGAAACATATCACCAAAACTGCTTGTCACGAGATCATATTGACTTAATCCAAAAAAAAAATTTTATAACCATAATTAATTTTTGGTAAGATATCTAATAAAATTTTACAATATAATTTTCATGCAAAATCAAAGAATCCATACATAACTTAATAGATGTTAAGTATTTATTCCTAAAATTATATGATCTCTGAGTGTAATTATTTAAAAGAAAATATTATATGATAACTAATTCTGTGTGAGTTAGATTTGGGTTGTGCATTCACATTCGAGAATGAATATCACAAGATTTTATCTTCTAACAAATGAACTCCTAAAAGTTTATTGACATATCACTCCGTCCTAATTAGAACTGAAAATAATATAAATTATAGGAATTTTTTTAGTAGTGATAGTTAATTCTAATCTCATAATAATTTTTGTAATTTGAAGGGATGATTAGTTTGCATTGTCATTAGAAAATGGCATTGTTTTTTATGTTTTTTTTTATTACTTTTTACTGGAAAATTTTAAAATTATAAAAATTATAAAAATAAGTGCATAAGAAACAAGATTTCATTTAGATTTTAGTTTTGGTCATGACCTAAGAATTTTGGTTATAACATACTTCGGTTTAATTATATTTTTATTTTTTTAATGATTATGATCGTCACTTTTCATACAATATAGTTGATGAAGTCATTTCAATTTTTGGTTAGCAAGAAAAAGAAACTAAATTTGAAAAAAAAATTATGATTTTTGTATTGAGTGTTTTTTAATGTATTTATATTTTTAATTGTATTGATTTCATTACATTTTCAACATTTAAAATATTCTTTTTTTTATTTTATTAATTTTAAATTATTGTTTAAAATATATCAACTTAAATATTATCACCCATTAACTACACAACCGATGGGATTCTGTCATTCTTTTTACAAACTAACAAAGGTGTATTTAAATAAAAAAATTGTAGAATTTAATGGATTTTAAAAGTTTTTAAAAATTTAGCTGTATTGATTTAACACTTTTCAAAAATTTATAAAAATTTAGCTGCATTTAAATAAACAAATTTAAAATCTTTAAAAATTTATAAAAATCTATACAAATTTAATTATATTTAATAATTACTTTTTACAAATTTATACATAAATATTAAGATATTTAAAATATCAATAAATTTTAAAAACTTTAATTAATCAAACTTTCGAGAATTTTAAACACATGTTATAAACAAAGTCTTCCAACAATAACAATATTTCTTTTAATAGCTATTAGGGATCAAATATCTCACAATAATAACTTTTACCATAAATTAAGTTAGACATATACCATTTTTTTCATTAATACAAACCTGCCTTTAAAGTACATGTTGAAGCCTTTAAAAGTTTAATAAAATTTGTAGATTTTTTAAAATTTTAAATTTATCAAAGTTTATCTAAATTCTCATTGAAGTTTTAAAAATTTAATAAAGTATATGCTAAAATATTTAAAATCTATCAAAATATATAAATTTTTTAAATTTAAAATCTTTCAAAATCTTATTAAATCCTAATTGAATACACCCGTTTAAAGGCATAGGATTGTGGAAAAAATGAGCTGACTGATTTATCAAATTAGTGAAATTTTATAATTAAAATTATTTTTATTAAAATCAACTATCCTATATCTTACACATATAATACTAATATTAAAATAACCCTACATTATATAGTCATGAAAATAAATCCAATGACCATCGTCAAATTCTTGCAAAACTTATGGTGAATGTGAGAACGCATTGGTCTAATGTCGAAAGGCATGAAAAAAGCATACATGTCATGATAAACCTGTAAGTCCCTCCTACATTTAAGAGGAAGAAAACACAAATGGTAGGTACAACCACCAATGGTAGGTGCAACCACAAAAGGTAGGTGTAACCACCAATGGTAGGTGCAACCACCAATGGTAGGTACAACCACAATGGTAGGTGCATCTAACATTGATAAAAAGAATGTCTTTGCCTTTGTAGAAACATCAACACACCAAACAAGAAGTTGAAGCAGCAAAGCAAAGCCAAAGGAACAATTTCCTTGAAGAAAAATAGTGTCAGGTGTAAGAAAGCTGGGAGAGAATATCTTAGAAAAATATTGGGATATTTTTCTAAAGGGGGAGTGACAAAATAGTGAGTTTGGGAAACACTTCAGGTGACACTATTCTTTGGGTTTATCTCAATTTGTCAGTATTGCCTCTCACTTTGTACCCATTAATCTTATTAGTGGACGAAATATTTTCGGAGTTTGTCCCGTGACTTAGCCCAAATTAAAGCGGTGAACCACGTTAAATTTCCTGTCATTATTCTACTCGTTGAATTCATTTTATCTTTACCCGCCGTGCCCAACAATCCCAGTATCGAGCCGGTCTAGTAAAATTCTTAATATGCTCTACGGTTGCAAAGATAGATTGATCTTCCACATCGAAAAGATTTTATTAGGTCCAGGTGTATTGATTTACGTAAAAGGAAACACAAATAAAAAAAATGTCAAGCCAAAAGGTAGATATTGAGAAATTTAATGAAAATAATAATTTCTCTTTATGGAAAAGTAGGATGAAAGATATTCTCATTCAACAATGGTCCATAAGGCGTTCATTGGAAAAGAAAAGAAGGTAGCAACCGTCACCGAGGAACAACGGGAGGAAATAGATGAGATTGCACTAGTACAATCCGTCTAAATCTTCGCATGTCTTGCAAAATATTGAATCAAAAATTGCAAGACTCATAAAGAAACAATGGGAGACTCTAGAAAACGTGTACATGTCAAAAAGAACCTTGCTAATAAATTTTATTTGTGGAAGGAGCTATATCGACGAGGAAGGAAGATAATGCGAGTACGATGCAAAGATGTTAGCAATTTCAACAAAGAAGCTTTCTCACTTAGCAAGATTTAATGTGAGTTTTGGCGATGAAGAGAAAGTCATGATGTTGTCGCATCACTACCATCATCATATAATCATATCACAACAACTCGACTTATGCAAAAGACAAGATGGAGTTTAAAGTTGTCATAGGTTTTGTTATCATACGAGAAACAAAACAAGGAAAGAGATTCAAGCACAAGCCCTTATCACAGAGTCTAGAGGAAGGAGACCGTACAAAGAAAAAAAACCCGTATGCAAGAAAGGTAGACAAATCAAACAAATTTGCTAATGTTGAATGCCATCACCTGAAGAGGAAGGCTATATTAAGAAATTTTGTTTCCGTGTTCAAAAAGGAACAAGAAACGAACAAAGGCAAAGTAACGAAGAAGGACGACAACAATGATACCGAGCAAACAAATACCATAGACGAGTTCAATATCGCTTATGATGAAGATTTTATCAATCTTGCATCACACGAGACCAAAGGTGGATTGATAGCCAGCTGTGTTAGCTTCACGCTTACATCGCAGAGAAATTTTCTTTCATCATACACACCTGGAAGTTTGGTGGTGTTAGAATGGGAAATGAAGGCCCTCACAAAGCGTAAAGAGGCAGGAGACGCTGCTTGGAAACAGAGAATGGAACCAGACTATTTTCAAGGATGTCGCATATTCCGTATACGCGCCTCGAATTTGATCTCTGCGGCGCAAACTTGCAAATGAAGGATATCAGAAATAGCTTCTTCATTTACGACAAATGGAAACTTACAAAAGGCTCCTTAGTAAAGGGCTGTAGGTGAGAAGCATACAACTCGTATATAATGCAAGCAAAGCTCTCCACCGACACAAGAAATGCCATGTAGAAGATAAAGTGCAACTAGTTACGGCATAAGAGACTACCACACGTGGTGAAAAGTTTTGACAAGTCTAGCCAAAAAGAAGATATTGCTTGGAACGGATGAAGTACATTTGGAGAAACGTGTTCATTGTCTAGCAGAAAGCAAAATAGTGGTTGCTTTCAAGAGCTTCCTCCTTCCGTAATGAATAATATTTTAGATCCGATTCATTCAGATTTCATGCGACCAATGTCAAAGTCACTCAGCTGCTCAATACTTTGGGATTCTTTATCGATGATCATTCAAGGAAGATGCTGGTATATCTTCTAAAGACAAAGGATCAAGTGCTAGATGTCTTCAAAGAATTTCATGCCTCAGCTTGAGAGACAGACCGAAAGTCGTTGGCATCCCATTTATTAAATGGTGGAGAATACACAGACCTTTCCATGCTTATTGCAAAAAGTACGGTATTCGGCATCGATGACACCTCCAAAGACACCACAATGAATGGCTTAGTCGGTAGGATGAATAGAACTTTGATGGAGAAAGTTAGATGTCTACTCACACGCAAAGTTGCCTAAAACTTTTTGGTGAAACCATACTCACAACAGACATGTGTTGTCAATCTTTCACCATGTACTCCTCTCAAGACGGATGTTCCAAATAAAGCGTCGTGAAAGGATGTTTCCCATGATCATCTCATGAAGTGTTTGGCTCAGTAGCATTTGTTCATATCCCCGCGATGAGAGATCCAAACTCGATGCCAAAACAAGATGTTGTATTTTTATTGGCTACGGTCAAGATCAATTTGGCTATAGATTTTACGATCCACTTGCAAAGAGACTTGTCAGGAGCCGTGATTTCGTATTTGTCAAGATGCAGACCATCAAGATATTATCAAAATGAAGAAAGATGTTCCTAATTCCAATGGTGACTCATCGATTTGAATTAATCGCTCCAACATCAATGCCAAGACAAGTCGAGATGAAGACCAGGTTTATCCACCCGACGAAGATGATGCCCCATAGAAGCTTGGTTCTCAAGATGAGAGAAATGATGATATTCATTATCCAAGACTAACACCGTGGCTTCTCCTGCTCCACCGAGAAGAAGTGATAGAACGAGACGACCCTCTATCTCATATCCTTCATATCCGTATGTAACTTTCACCTACTAAGGAGAACCTCGAGAAAGGCGATGAAGAGGCTACGGATGACGAATCCAAACAAAAATGGATTGAAGCCATGCAAGACGAGATGAAGTCCTTGTACGAGAAAACAACCTTTGAGTTGATTTAAATCGCTCAAAGTGGAAGAAGGCCTTGAAAAATAAATAGGTGTTCGTAAGCACGAAGGACACATTTCCATCCGCGATACAAAGCCGATTGGTTGTCAAAGGATTCAGCCAAAGAAAAGGTATTGACTTTGACGACATTTTCTCCAACTTGTAAAAATGACATCCATTTGTGTCAGGTTGCTGGTTAGCGAAGCCAGTCTCGACTTTGGAGGTCGAGCAAACGGATGTCAAAACCGCTCTTCTCTTACACAAGGTGACTTGGAAGAAGAGATATACACGGAGAAACCGTAGGGTTTTCAAGAAAAGGAAAAGAAGATTATGTCTCGCAAATTGAAGAAAAGTCTCTACGGCTTAAAAATGTGCACCAAGACAATGGTACAAGAAGTTCGAGTCACATGGGAGCAAGGCTACAAAAAGACTACTTGCACATCGTGTTTTTTGTGCGTAAATTGTCTAATGATGATTTTATTATCCTTTGCTCTACGTGGATGATACGTTGATTCAATGGTCGAAATATTTCCGTAATCAACAACTTGGAAAACATAGTCGAGTAAGTCTTTTTCCATGAAAGACTTAGACTGCCAAAGAAATGCATTCTTGGCATGACTATTATTAGAGACAGAGGCGCCAAGAAATTATGGTTGTCACGGTGAGTAAGTACATTCGAGAAAGTACTTCAGAGATTTCATACGAATAAGGCTAAAGTTATTAGTTGTCCTCTGCTAATCACTTTAAGCTAACTTCTAAGCAGAGCCCTTCTACAAACAAAGTTATATGAAGAGATGGAAGAGATTCCATATGCTTCAAATAGCTTGGAAGTCTAATGTATGCCATGGTTTCAGTACACACGCCATATATCACTCACGCAATGAATTGTGAGTGATTCCTTTCAAACTCGGAAAGGAACATCACTACAAAGTGAAATGGATTTTCAGTATCTTCGAGGTTCTTCCAAAATATGCCTATGTTTTGGAAATGATAAACACGTGTTAGTTGGATACACAGTACGCAGATACGGCTAGTGACGTGGATTCCGTAAAATCCACTTCCAGTGTTACCTAATTACATTTGTAGTGGGAGTCATGGTCACGGCAATCAAAGTTACAAAAAATGTGTTGCATTGTCCACTACCGAAGCAGTAGTTTACAAGAAGAACGGAAGCATGTAAAGAGCTATGGATGAAAAAGTTCTTGAAAGAACTCTGGGTTGCAACAAGACGCTATCGGGCTATTTTCAGGATAGTTGTAGTTGCTATCCATCTTGGAAAGAATGCCTCATTTCATTCAAGATCAAAACATATTGATGTGAGATATCACCGGATTGGTGGATGTAAATGGAGGTTAAGCTATTACAAATTGAGAAGATCCATACAGTAAGAAAATGGATCGACATGTTAACAAAAATTCTCCCGAGACAAAATTTTGAATACCGTCGCTTAGTCAAGTGATTGCTGAAAGCCCTCTACGTAGCTCCTTATGGGAGATTTGTAAGTCCCTCCTACATTTAAGAGGAAGAAAACACAAAATGGTAGGTAACCACCAATGGTAGGTGCAACCACAAAATAGGTGCAACCACAAATGGTAGGTGACAACCACAACGGTAGGGCATCTAATATCGATATGCAATTTTGCCTATAAATAGGAAATGTCTTTGCCTTGAGAAACATCAACACACCAAACAAGCAGTTGAAGCAAAGCAAAGCCAAAGGAACAATTTCCTTTGAAGAAAAAATAGTGTCAGTGTAAGAAAGTCAGAGAGAATACCTTAGAAAATATTGGGATATTTTTCTAAAGTTTTGTTGACAAAATAAATGAAGTTTGGGAAACACTAGCGACACTATTTTTGGATTTATGTCAATTTGTTGTATCGACTCTCACTTTGTACCCATTAATCTTATTAGTGGAAGAAATATTTTCTAGTTTGTCCATGACTTAGCCCAAATTAAAGGGTGAACCACGTTAAATTTCCGGTGTCATTATTCTACTCTGTTGAATTCATTTTATCTTTACCCGCTGTGCCCAACAAAACCTTGCCATGATATCACAAATGCATATAATATCATGATAATGTTTATCATGATATGACAATGTATTATCACAAATGTATCTAGTATCATGATAAAACTTATTATGATAATATACAATATTTTTAACACTAAAATAGTGACATAAGTTACATTCAAACAATTTTGATAGAAAATGATATCTAATCCAAAATCATATGACTTTAGATAATTTGAACTCAATATCATAAATTTGTCACGAGAACAAAACATTTGCATTGGTTTTAAGTAGTTGTAACAAATAACTATTGATTATAAATATGTATTAATTTTCATAAAATTTAAACATGATTGTTATTTTAAAAAAACTATTTAAAAATATACTTAGTTTAAATTTTTTAAAAAAGTTAACATAATATTTATTTTAATAAGTTTTTTAAAATTTAACATTATTTTTTTATTTTTGAACTATTTATCATATGTTTTTAAGTAAAATAAAATATATATAATAACAAAAAAAATTTAATCTATTCATTTAAAATGTTATATTTTTAATATAAAAGTTTCTTTTAGAGTGTAATTATATGTATACAAAAAATATAATATTAATATATATTCTTAAAATACACATAATCGATTAGACGTAAGGTATAGATGATTTTTACAATTTTATCACTTAACTTTCATGTTTTATGAAAATTTATCACTTAATTTTTAGGCATAACAACTATAATCAACATCTTTAATAGTGTTCTAGAAATACCTTTTGGTTATTTTTTTATTGTCATGTGGGACCCTATACGATCAATTTAAGTTATAAATTTAATTAAAATAAAAAAAATTAATACTATTTTTATAAATTTAAGTTAAATAAAAAAAATTAATACTATTTTATTAGTTACGTGGAGTTCATTTTATAAAATAAATTCATTTATATAGCTACATAATTATGATAGTATGTATGTAACATTGGTTAAGAGTTTTATATTATATTTTTTATTTAAAATTTAAGTAATAAATTTTAATAAATTATAAAAATTTAATAATATATTTATTAATTTATCATCTTTAATTAAAACAAATACCTTCTTTAACTTTTAACTTATGGAGATGAATCATATCACAATCACATCACGCTAATGAAGTTTAGTGGAGAAATTAATAATATCCCGAAAATTTTATGGAAAATTATATGCTAGGAATAAAAAAAAGTAACACGAATATAAAAGCCGTGGTATTGGAACTATGATTTTTCCCACCTAATCTGCATGAATCTGTGTGAAATATTTTAACAGCATTATATATATATATATATATATAAACGGTCAAAGTTGCTGACCATCTTGGTTTCTGCAGTTAGTTTCAGTATACTCAAAGGTTCTGATCCTCCTTGGTAAAAAGAAAAAATGTGAGTTTGTTTATCTGGTCATTCGTATCATTATTTTAACTTTTATTCGAGAAATTTTTAAGTTAGTTATGATTTTGGATAAAAATAGAATATGAAATATTAGGTACAATTTTGGTATGATTATAATAACAATCGTATCAATTCGTATCGAAATTAATTATATTTATTTAATTAATTTATATATTTATTAAATTAAATTATATATATGAATTAATAATTAAGATTTATTAAGAAATTTTTTAAAAAGTAAAAAGAAGAAGATTTTTTTAGAATAATTTTTAATAACTATCTTGAACCGTTACCCACATATAAAAAATCGTTCTCGAACCGTAATGTTTTTTGAATGATTTTGAGTACAAATTTTATAATTTAATTCGATAATAGTTATATTAATAATCGTCTATGTCTATATTTGTGATTATTGTTAGTCCTCTATACACTACCATATCGACTAAACAACATAGTGAAAATGCATTTTAAGTGTGTTGTTAAGATATAAAATAGGATTAATGTTAAAAATTTGTAAGATTTTTATAAATAATATGGATAATATAGTTAAAATAAAAGGTAATTTTTATAAACCAAACACCAACTATCAATAATTAAGCTTTTGCTAACTGAAATCTTGTAAATAACAAAAGAGAAATTATATTTAATAAAAAAATTATAATAATTTATAATTGATATGTGATAATATTTTTAATAAATATAATTAGATTCATGTAAATATATTTAATGAGAAAGTAATATGTTAATTATGATTGTAATATCACTACTACAAAAATGAGTTTTAAAGTCGGTTCGTTGGACCGACTTTAAATTGAGTGACTTAAAAGGTAAAGTCGGTTCACGCCTGTATATTTTATGATTTTTTTTCTTTATTCTCATTTTTCACTCCACCCTATATTCAATATATATAGTATAAAAAAACCAAAATATAAATAATAATACAAATAATTAAAAATTTAAATATAATTAATTACTTGATAATTAAATTTATTACAAAAACAAATAATGTATATACAATACATATATAGTTAACTTAAATTACAAATAAAATAATGTGGTCAAAGTGTAATTGGATTGTGCGAGTAAGCTTAGTTGACTTAAAATCACAAACATTGTGACAAGAAAACTGGACAAAAAACATTGGGTTCATATAACAATTCATTTTCTTACAACATGAGCACGTAAACATCCATAAAACAAGCAGTCTAAGCTTTCGAGACATACCAATGGAGAAATTAAATCATTGTAAATATTATCATCAAAAAGAGATTACCATATCGACATCCGAGTGATATAACCCTTCGAACTCATATTAACACTTTATTAATCATTTGTCTATAAATATCAAGTTATTTGGAATCTCTGCTGGTATTTTTAATGCTATAATGTTATAATGTCTCATATTTTTTTCTATAAAGAATGCAATCATGGACAAGCATGAATCTTATGATATTTCATGTCAAACCGACTAAGAGGTTTCTTCACTTTATACATTGAAGATAGCAATTCAATACCCTTAAAAGACATATCGACTAGTAGATTTAGTAATTATGTGAATCCTTTGTCAAAAAAATCATGTTTTGTCGTCACATTGGACAAATGAACAAATCCCGACATTTTAGTGTATTTTTTGCATTTTGGATACAATCGTTTTTTGGCATCTTCTAGAAATTTTTTAAAGATTTTCGGATCATTCTCACGTAGTTCATCTTAAACACCATAAAACATATTTTTCTGTCTGTACATTATGATAAGATGCATGTAATCCACTCACATTTTTATTTATCTTTTCTTTATGAATATTATCAATATTTTCTCCATGATAATACCAAGATTTATAGCTCAAAAGAATACAACTACGGATAAAGTGATACTTAATCTCGTCGAATTCATAAAATCACTCATTTTTACATTTAACACATGGACATCGAATCATACTAGTTCTAGAAATTTAGTCCTGCTCAATTCTACATTTTGACATCCAAGATTTGTCCATTTTCTATTAACGACATTAATTAAACATATTAATTAATTATGTATCCAATGAATATATTTCAAGTATTATTATATATAAACTAAGAGATATATTTTTAATACAAATAATATATATATATATATTGTTTTAATAATCTTAAAAATATATGTATTAAATAAATAAATAGTTAAAAATTATAAAACGAATTTATAAATCATAATTTTTTAATATTTATTTATTATCACTATTTTTATTTGAACATTTTATTATTTTTATTTTTAAATAAATAATATTTTTAAATAATTATGTTAGAATTTATTATTAAATTTTTTAAAATAATTTTATATTAAAATTTTATTTTATCTCGTATTTTATCCATTTTAATTATTTAATTTTTAAAAAATATTATTTTAATAATAATAATTTATTTTATTTTATAAAAAACAAATTATAAAACTACTCTTTAAACACAGCTCATAGTTTTTATAAAATGAATTCTTTAATTATGTTATTTTTAACTAAAACATTCCAACCCTGATCATGACTAAAAAATTATACAATTAAATCTTAAAAATTTAAAATAATAAGTATTACTTTAAACTTTTAAAATTAAATATATTTTTTTTAAAACTAAAACACAATTATTTTAAATTATAAAGATAAAATACTTCAATCTCTATACTAGTACCCACTATTCCTTTAAAGTTCCAATATAGTAACAGAAAAACTCATAGTAATATTGCAATTTTCACATAACAATTGAATGGTCACTCATTTGAATGTATATATTATTTTCACAGAAAATAAACCAAACATATAATAACAAGCATAATACAAAACATACATAAATCAAAAATTTATACAAAAAATAAAGCAAATTGAATAATAAATAAAAAAAATTAATAAAAATACTTACAAGAGTAAATGAAGTGACTAAACGAAGGAAATGAAGAAGAAATGAGTGTTTTGTAAGTAAAAAATGGTGAGAAAATTGATATAAAAAATTTGAGTATTTTGCTAAAAAAATAGGAGATCTGAAAGATAATGAGAAAATGAATATAACTCAAAAAACGATGTTGAAAATGGTGGTCGGAGTTGACCGAAAATTGAAAAAGAGTGTGGGCTCGGTTTTGGGAAAAGGGAGAAAGAAATCTGAAAATCTGAAATTTTTTTGGGAAGTAGATAGCGTAGAACGGTAATATTATGTGGGTAGCGTCAGTTAACGTGACGAACCAACGCTAACCATGTGTGTAGCATCGGTTGACGTGACGAATCGACGCTAACCACGTGTATAGCGTTTGTTGATGGGGAGAATCGACGCTACACACGTGACTAGCGTCGATTTGCCCCGTGAATCGATGCTAACCACACAATTTAAAATTGATTTTTTTTATCATTTATTATTTTATTTAACCTCTTATATATATATGTACTATAGAAAAAAAATAATTTTAAAATAAAATCCAAAACAAATTCACAAAATATTAAATAATTATATATTGTACGTACGTATATAAAATTCAAACAAATACACAAAATTATATAATTTTAAAAACTAATTGTCTAAAATAAAAAGAAAAAATTATACTATATATATATATATATCAAACTTAAATTTTAAAGAATCAAATAAAATAATAATTGACCTAAAAAAATATTGTACCTAAAAAACTTTCAATGATAAATTGCATATGCATTTTTTAATTTAAAAAATACACGTAGGACGTAACGTCGGTTGACGTGAACATGAAGAATCGATGCCATATACTACGTAGATAGTATCAGTTCTACACCGAACGATTTTAAATTCATTATAAGTCGGTTTTTGAAAAAAATAAATTTTACATAGCGACTTAAATACTCATTTTTATAATAGTGTATAATTATGATGTATAAAAGTATTATTAACAAAAACATTATAAATAATTTTATTTTCTTACTTTTTTTAATTTTATTTTCTGTATTAATTAATTTGCCTTTTGTTATTCAATTATAAAGTGGGTGTCAACTTTAGATACATAGATGATAGCTTTGGAGCGTCGTGTTCTACCTTATCACTCTCATGACCTATCTATCACTCACTGTAGTGGTCCAGTCTTTCACACGTGAAGACGCTCCCCTTCTGCTATTATATTCACGTGTGTTATCATTCTTTCTTCAATATTTATATTTCTTAATCTTTTAAAATATGTTTTATATTATAAATTTTGATGATTACAGTGATATATTTTGATTAACTTCAGATTTTGATAGAATTAATAATATAGCCATGTATATTCTATATACAATTAATCAATCAAATTATTAAATATGATATTGATTTTTTTCTCTATTGGTATACATGATGAACTTATTTATATAGTTTCATTCTTTCTTATTAAGAAAAAAAAGATACATAGTTGTTTTCTATCTAAAACAACTAATATTTTTCTTAAAAAAAAATTATTGTTTCACATTGTAACACAAATAACAAATATTTAATATATATATTTATATATTTATATTTAAAATTATTATAACTTATAATTAAATCAATTTCTTTTCTTTTAGACTACACCCTATCATATTTGTGGCACAATTAAACTCTCTTTTCTCTAAAAAAAAAAAACTTAACTCACAAGAGTGGGTAAGACCCATATTGGGTAAAGTCAAAAGTGGGTTTTGATTTTTCTTCAATAAAAAACGTGGAGGGACATTTTTTTTTATTTTTTATCATTCCATGAGAATGACATGTACTTTTCCAAAATGAAGTAAAAGGTATAAGAGTCTCAGGTCGATCTTGTGTGATTGAATACATTTTTAGTTACTTCTAGATTGTAATTCATAAATCTGAATTGGTTGTAGTTCTTGTTCGGTTTAATAAGGCTATTCATTTACCCCTTAATTATATGTTTAAATTACAATAATTATTACTTTTTTTATTTAACAAATACAATCTACTTTATAACACAAAAGACATACTCTTTTTTTTTTTTAAATGTCATAAGATATACCAACCCAATAAAGTAATTAAATTACTAACCCGAGAGAAAAAATTTAAATATTTTATTATAGACACTCACACAGGTTTTAAATAAAAGGATTCACATATGAGATACTATATGTAGATAAATTAATAAATATATTATTAAATTATTATAAAAATAAATAAAAAAATTCCCACTTGTTTAATAGATATGAGATTAATATTAAGATAAATTAATAAATATATTATTAAATTATTATAAAAATTATTTATATATCACTTAATTTTATCGAGTAATAAAAATAACAATTAAGTATATTAATAATGCAAATTTATCACATAAATCTACCATCAAACTAGTAAGAATCTATCACTAAATTCATTATTAATTATATAAATTTATTGTTAAAAATATAATATAACTACAAAAAAAATAACGTAGTCATACATTTATATAACTAACTATAACCGAGTGTTATTTTTATTACTTGAAATTTTTTAATAATATGCTTATAATTTTTCCGATAGTTTAATAATATGTTTATTAATTTATCTTAATATATTTACTATTAAATTATTAGGATGATTGCACCAACGATTCAAGGAATAAAATTCGATCTCTAGGCGCTCCAGAATAACTAAGACATATTGCGTGACAATTAAAGGATAGCTAGTTACTTTGTAATTGTTTATAAAATGCATATATGTCAGATTACAAAGAATCAGGTTCAAACGGTCTCTGATAAACTCAATTTTTTTTATTTTATTTTTAATAAAATCTGATAAACTCACTTGGAACTAAAAAAATTGGTGAAATATTTAAAAGATAAGTGACAAATTTGAAACAAACTTAATACCATTAATATCTAAAATAGTATATTTACATATTTTATGGTCAAAACGAGTGATATATTTAATTTATCTTAATATCGCTTTGACTGCTTTCCTTGTAATATAACAAAATATATCGATAGACCATGCTTTTGGATCTCGTGTCCTTTGCCAGTTCTTAATTGTTAATAGTTATTCGAGAGAAATTTTTTTGCATTAATTTATTTTTTAACAGCTTGCATTGAAATGGTAACGTTGATACCCATTTTCGACTCTTTTCGACAAATTTACAAGATAGAAAAACTCTTTTAAGATTTTAAATCATAAGAATCTTCTTTGTCTTTTTATACTTAATTTAACAAGGAGATTTATAAAACGCAAAGATATTAAAGATTTGTAGCTATCATTATCTATTATAAAAAAGAAAAAGAAGATATTGTGTTAAATATACATTATTGAATATATATAAAAAATAGGGATAACTTAATATATCTCTCATATCTATAAATTTGTTGTAATATTATAATTATTTCTAAATATGAACAATATTTATATCTTTAAATTAACCTTTTGAAATTAAAAAATCTATATTTTTTTTATAGACTTTCACTACTTCTAGTAATATTTTCAGGTTTTTATTCAATATACTTGACTTTATTTCTTTAGCTTTTAAGATAACAATCATTTTAATAAGAAAACCGACAAATCTAGATTAAGGTTTAGACTAAAAACTAAGGTCTAAATTAGTCAAAATTGATTATTTTGGATTAGACTTTATTTTTTTTTTACCAAAATACTTAAATGTAAGATTTACTATTATTTTGGAAAAATATTATCTTATCATAATAAATCTTACCAAAATGTCTTCTCAATGCCTTCTCACAGTAGGCTTTCTATGTATTTTGTTTTTCTTTTACCAAAATCGTTCCAATAAAATCTTACTATTATTGTAGTAATATATTTTTTATAGTGATAAGTATTATCACAATACTAGATGCATTTTTAATGATTTCTTACACTGGGCAAAAAGTTTCTTGAAGGTTAACAATAATTGTGGGAGTTTCATTTATGATTTTAAAGTATATGAATATTTTAATATTAATATTATATGTGTAAGATATAACACGTAGTAAACGTCATTTTAATAAAAATAAATTTAATTGTAAAATCAGTACTAATTTAATAAATTATTCAAAAATTAATAAAAAATATACCGAATTTACACTATAACATTTTTATTCAATAAATAAGTTCACTTAAATTAAAATTTAACCCACCATGTTAATTTCACTAAAAGAGACCTATTCAGAGAGTAAACACCAATTAAATGGTATCTCATTCTTCGATTATCATATATTTAAAACAAAAATAAAGTGATAAAAATGTAGAAAATAACAATTATCACATATTCAAAGAAAAACACCAGCGAGAAAAAAAGGTAAGACATTCAGGAGAGATATATGACGACTACTATAATTTTTTATTCTTCTCCCTACAGAATTTTTTATTTGTTAATAATTATTTACCCTATTCTGGATCGACCTAAAATAATTATTTTAGAGAATCCCTCCTAATCAATATGTAAAACAATTTACTTTTATTGTTTTATTCATCTATAAACACAAGCTTAAAGAAATCAATGATAAA
Source organism: Hippophae rhamnoides (assembly GCA_033030585.1). Lineage (NCBI taxonomy): Eukaryota > Viridiplantae > Streptophyta > Magnoliopsida > Rosales > Elaeagnaceae > Hippophae > Hippophae rhamnoides. Next base: position 32,477,538 of record CM065430.1, read on the forward strand.
ATAGGGTTTAAATAATAGAGAGTGGAGTCTTAGTGACAAATAAATATGTATTTAATCAATTAATCTCAATATCCAAGGTGCCAGAAGATTCATCATCAGATTGATTCAAGTGTCTTAATTAACAAAAAGGAAAATCAAAAGTTTGGGAAAAGAATAAAAAAATGTATTTAAAAGTATTTTTTTTCTTTTTAAAAAAACATTAAAATTTATTTTTTTATTAAATAAAGAAAACAAGAATTGAATTTAGATCTATGGATGATGGGGTGAGTAAACATAACACATTAAAAATATATTATCTTGTTTGGAGTCTTTGGACAATCACTTAGAAAGCATGAATACACGTATATAAAAACGACCCACATAACTTCCAAAATATTCAGCAAGAAAAGCACGCCAAGATAGAAGCATACAATTTTATACAGATATATAGTGTGTTTTATAAAGGAAAACATATTACACATGATGTCTTAATTGATGTCTAAATTATTAAATATATTTAATTAAGATATGAGCTCGATATGCAATGTGATGTTTTCTTTTTTAACTTTAAACAAGTTTTTAATTTTAATGTTATTTGATAATTAGTTATGTTTTCAATTTTTATTTAAATTGTAAACGAGTTTCAAATTTTAATCTAATTTTATAACAAAAAATAGAATCTTTCAAAATTTGTTTTTATATTTCAAATTTTTTAGAAAAATATGCTTATATGACATCCTATTATTATTTTTTATATATAAATTGAACCCTAATTTATAATTTTATTTGATTAAAACCAAATTAAATGTATGTTCAATTAATTTAATTTTGATTAAACGTTCACTTTATTTGTTAGGATTAAATTAGACACATATTTAAATAATCAACAATTATCTAAGCGATCGAAGTTTGATTGGTCAATGACTTTACTCACTAAAGTAAAATTAGACATATGTTTAACAAAATTAAGATAATTATTTAATTAAATAGATTTTTATTAATCGATAATCTTACTCATCAGAGTCGAAGTAAAACACATGATTAATTGATTTAATTTTAATCAATATTATCCCGATTATTATTTAATATATATTTAAATAATTATATATATATATATATATATATTTACATTTATTCAAATACTTGATGTTACGTATCAATAAAATAAGGTAATTTATTTTTAATTTAATAGATATTTAATTTTATTATGTCCAGATATATATATATATATAATTTAATATTTTTAAAAATATAATATAATAATAATAATAAATTATAAATTAAGTTATAATCTAAAATAGAAACAAGAATCGGTAGTTATATCAAGTTATTTGAGTTTTTTTTAAATAAAAAAACGAAAATAATTTGGTTAATTGTTGGGGTTTCTACTGTTCATTTTTTACCGGTCAAGCTTTTGTCAGATTCTTATAATGCAATATTATCTAAAGGACTAATATTGAATTGCATTATAAGAGTCTGACAAAGCTTCCAACCGTAAAAGATGAGCTGTAAAAATCCCAACAATTAATCAAATTAATTAATTAAAAAAAATACCACAAAAAAGGGTAAGAAGAGGCCGCTAAAGCGAGGGAGAAAAGAAGAAGAAAAAAGTGTAGACTATGATGAGCCCTACGACGAAGATATACACCTGCTAGTCAGATGGGACAAAACTTACAATCCTACAGCTGTGAAAATATGTGGCACTCAAAAAGTAGAACATCACCTACCTCAACAATGCCAAAAAAAACACAACCTACGTATAAAACTACAATCTCTCGAGTCTCGACTAAGACTGGTAAGCCACATCACCACTAGAAATGGGGTCTATACGGGCGGGGATAATTATCTTAATAATTATAAATATTGTTGAAATTTTTTTCTTTCAAATTTTTGCGTTTTCTTACCTTGTTATTTTATATCACTTTTGAGATATATAAATAGAAAATAATTAATTATTAAGTTTGGTTCCAAAAAACAACCATCTTTATAGAAAGGGAGATGAATTAAGCAAATGTAATACCACATATGCACGTGTACCATCCGACTTGAACCGAACCAAGCCGAGTGCGTGTGTGAGATGACATTTTATTTTTTAGAATTTTTTTTAAATACTTTTCCACTCAGAAAATAGACGTTACCTTTTTACTCAGAAAATAACCATTATTTTCTTTACTAAGAAAATAGTCGTTATTTTCTTTCTCATAAAATTATCGTTATTTTTTCTTTACTCAAAAATATCCGTTAAACGATCGTTATTCTTTTTTACTCAAAAAATGACCGTTATTTTTCTTTATTCTGAAAATGACCGTTACTTTTCTTTACTCAAACATTAACATTATTGTCATAATGACTATAGGTTTTCTCAAACCTATAAATAGAGAGTATTAGCTCTCAGTTTGATCACAACAATTTCCAAACATCTCTTACTAATAAAAAGCTCTCAGAAAGAAAAAGATCCTAAATTGTTTTGAGTTTTCCAAGTAACGAAATTTTAAAGGTGTAGCATTCCGGTCTTCATCAGTGTAGTGAAGTTTCGAGACAGACAACAAAGATTCTGAGCTATTTTATCCTGGGGACGACGGGATTGTGTTTGTTTTCACAATTTTAGACAGAGCCGCGAAAGGTCTTAAAAAGAGCGACCTAGTTTTCGACTCAACCCAAGTAGTTCATTTTAAATTATCGGTAATATAGTCCCTACATTGTTTCACGTACTTGTTTCAATAAATACCACATATCAATTTAAAATATATTTGAGTAATAATGATTAATTATAATCAGTTATCAATTTGTTTATGGTGTAACATATTTCTTATTTTTAATAATTATTTAAAATATATTTAATTTTAAAATTTAATTATTAATATAATTATTGTGTTTAATATTGTTTGAATCACGCCTAGCTTAACTAAGGTATAAGATATCTCGAAATATCTGCGTAAGGTTCAAGGTTCTGACATTGATGTTTCGCACCGATCTATATTCACTGTGGGACAATCATAGCCTGACACATGTTTTTTTTTCACTCTCTTTAGATTTTGAACTTGGTACCTAGCTCTTAATTACCTTAGTAGGAAGCAATTGGGAGAGAGTGAAAAAAACACGTGGGGTTCGAAACTTGAGGAGAATAAAAGAAACACGTGTCAGAATATGACCGCATTACTAGTCAAGAATTAGTTTGAGCACCAACATCGTAGTCCTGAACCCCGTGTGGATATCCCGAGATGTTTTGTGCCTTCGTTAAATTAAGCGTGATTCAAACAAATATATTATTTAAAATATTGATATTAGTTTTTATCTTTTAACTATGTATCATATATTTTTAAGTAAAATAAAAAATATAAATAAATAAATAAATTTTAATATAATTATTTAAAATATTTTTTTTATTTTATTGTTAAAAGTATATTTTTATGTAATTATATGTATAAAAAAAATAATATAATATACGTAAATAAAACTTCAATATCGTAATAATCATTCTCATCCCATGTCTTATCAGTTACGATTATTTTTGAAAAAAACATCAAATTTTTACAAATAATTATAGTTTCAATTATTTTTAATTAAAATATATATCCATATTTACTATAGTTACGAACATATAAAAAATGAGTATTACCAATGTGTAACTCAACTATATAACAAGGGTAGAAAGTCAATTTGGTCCATTTATTTTTATAAAATATTTTATTTAATCTTTTAAATTAGAAAATATGTCATTTAATTATTTTTGTTTTAAAAAATAAGCTAAAAAATACATTTATAATTTTAAAATTATTTCATAAAAAAATTATCAGGGATATTTTCCGTCGTTTGACTATTTATTATGTAAAATTTTTTTAAAAAATTTTATCAATAAAATATTTATTAATACTACTAAAAATTTTAATGTGATTCATTTTTTATAAATAGAAGGATTAATGAATAATTTTTTTATTGATAAAATCATTAATAAACACATTTTTTATAGATAAAATCATTAATAAACACATTTTTTAATCAAAGGACTAAAAATACTTTTACTGAATGAAAAAAAAAATCCCTAAACATTATCCCTCTAATCGTTACATCTTGGTGAAAATTATCACGAAAGATACACATTGAAAGATAGATTGTTATTTTCAAATATATATTTAAGATTTATCAAAACATTAATATTATGTATCATAAAATTATAATAATTATAAATATTGTGTCAGAATTTGATTAGTTTATATACGGTGACATGACATGACATGGCTAACATAATTTGACTATTTGTCAATAATAAATAATTGAAGAGTCATTCATAATCTTATACATATGATTACAAACTTGAATGTATTACAATTTTTCTTTTAAAAATATGTAAATAAACACCAAATTAAGACTCTTTTTAGATAATTTGATATGTGTTGAGTGTCAAGCAAACCTTTTTTTTTTTAATTCATATAATTTTTTCCCCATTTTAAGTATTTAATATCAATTCATGTTGGTTACTTGTTAGAGACAAGTATTGATTTTAATTATTTAATATCAATTATATATATATATAACACAAGCAAGCCAGTTACGAACTCAACTTTGAGATATTTAAGGATTTATATCATTTTAATCTTATTTTATCTTTTTAAAAAGTTAAATCTTTTTTATTATTGTTATCGATATAATTTAAATTTACTATTTAAAGTATAAAATAAGAATTTTATGAGAGGTATTTTTGAACAAGACAAATCGCTATTATTGTTGATCATTAAGAGAGGTACTTTTGAATAAGAGCATTCTCTTCTGTCAGTAGATGACTGTTCATTTTTTAAAAATAAAACTCAAAACAGTTTTTTTTTATTTATTTTAGGCATGAATTATAATATTCATATATATTCAAGGTTACAGGACCGATTCTAATATAAGAATTTTATTTTAATAAATTTAATATGTTTTCAATTTATTATATATTTTACAAAAGTTACGATCCATATCATAATATCTTGATGTTTCTACATATTTTTGCAAAATTGAATTGTTAATATCGATAATTAAATACCAATATTTTAGATAACATAGATAAAGATATAGTATCGATTCAATTTATGGTAAGTTTAACCATATGTTGTTATATATTAATTAAAGTTTTTCTTAAATACAGATTTAAATATGCCATTGTTTTCTTAAAATAAAAAAGAATTTTTTTTTTAGAATAAGAAAAACATTTTATTTAATGAATATAGGTTAAATAATGTAATTTAGTGATGTTAAATCATACTTGCTAATTTATAAGCATCAAAGTTAGCTATTTTTTGATACAATAACAACATTTAAAAGAAATAACAGGTGGGTATAAATATTTAACATCAACGTCAATATTATCTTCAAGCTAGTAAATATCTCAAGTCATTTAAAATCAAATTTATTCAAGATTTTAATTTTAGATAAAATAATATAATTTAAATATATAAGATAAAGATAAATCTTAGAACTGCGACATTATCATATGCCAGATTTATTCAAAATCAAATTTATATGGAGAGTTTATATGGTTGTCATGATTGGTATGATTTGATATATATTTTGTATTTATATGCAGTTACTTTATATTTGTTAAAAAAAAAATTACAATCTATACAAAATATAAAAGTTAGGTCCTCTAAATACTTAAATTAGCAGATGTCAGACAATGGGTCAATTGAAAATTAAGCAAAATATTAACGGAAAATTTATTTTGAATTAAGGTAGCTGATTTTATCTGTACAGATAATTTAAGCATATGATTCTGAAATTTTGAAGTAGTTCAAAAGTATTGAAAATAAGAGGAATTATTTAGGTTTAATTTTTTAAAATATAAGGATAGGACTAAAAATTATTTAAAATTTTGAGTTGTAGTTAAAATATCTTAAATTTGAGTTTGTGTTTGTTTTAAAGATGAAAACATGAAAAATATAATATTTAGATATTTTTTAAAAAATAAAGATGTTTTTATGGTTCAAATTTGTTTTCAAAAGCATTTTTGTCAAATAAATACGTTGTATTTTATATATTTTTTAAAAATAAAAATTATATTTAAATCATATACCAAACTCAACCTTACGGGGTTCAATTATTAATTCATAACGAAAATTAATAAGAATATAATTAAATATGAATAAGAATGAAAAGAAAATAGAAGGTAAAATTAATTTCTTTTTAATTAAAATGTATACACACAGTGTTAATCTTTATTATAATTGTTTAAGTTTTTAAAACATTGAATTTTCTAAGGACTAATAACACATTTCTTTAATTAAATATTATTTTAAAAGTAATAATAAAAAATGATTAAAAAAAATCAAAATAAATAATATTTTTATAATTATATAATGTTTCTCAAATTTATAGAATCTATAGTCCCTTTCCATAGTATTTTAATAAATAAATAAATATGAAAATGAAAATGACTCACATTTTATTAATTCTCTTTCATTATTAGTTAACACACCTTAATCTTTTTTTCCTTTTTTGTTAAGTGCATACAATAGAATTTAAATTTAGTACTTATGCCTTATCACAAGTATTTGTTTGTAACAAGAAGATATGTTTTTATCTCCTTTAATTACCACGGTCGCGAACCGGTGAATAATTATCGTATAATTCAGAGAGAGAGAGAGACAGAGTGTGTGTATAATCCCGGAAAATATTCCACGTGTACTGGTGAGGAGTGAGAAGTGGCCGAGTGGGTACGGAAGAAGTTTAGGTATGAATGTATTAACTATTATGTATTAATCTGTAACTCCTAATTAATTGCCCCTCTAAATTTTATCCCTTTATTTTGGCGGCACTAAAACCGCTACTCGTCTCACCCTCTTCACACTCCCAATATTATTCTCTCCATTTCTCACTTGGTCTCTCCTTCCGTCTTTTTAGCTCAATCCATGTCTCGTGGATTCATCGGTTTTAATTAATTAGTTCTTTAAATACCCATTTAGTGTTTTATTTATCAGATTTCCTTCAATTGTAGATGAACAGAGAGAGATTGAGGAACAAAAATGGGAGACTCTGACACTTCGTTTTGTCTCTCTAGCCTCTTGTGCTTTGAAAATGAAACCTGTTTCAACCAAGAGCAAGATGATGAAAACAAGTATATAGACTATTACTTATGTTTCGATTCTGAAAATGAAGATGCCTATGTTGAGAACTTGTTCAAAAAAGAGACCTCTTTTGGGTCCAAACCTTCTGTATCTTCCGATGATTGTGATAACATTACCCAGAACTGGCTCAAATCTGTTCGATTGGATGCTATTGAATGGATTTTTAAAGTTGGTAACTCTATTCAAAACTATAATATTGATTCTTCATTCATTTGTTTGGGTTCTTTTGTTTGATTTTGTTACTGGGTTTTGAAAAGTTTGTATCTTTTGACCCAGACACGATCTACCTTTGGATTCCGATTCGAGACAGCTTACTTATCACTCACTTATTTTGATCGCTTCCTTTCTAAGCGATTCATTGATGTAAGCAGTTTAAAATGATGGGTTCTTTTTTTTTACTTTCGTATTTTGGTCAATTCATTGTAATTTTTATATTGCCTTTTTAATTAATACAGGAGGGTAAGATTTGGGCTATTCGATTGTTATCAGTAGCTTGTTTATCGTTGGCTGCTAAAATGGAGGAATATAAAGTACCAGCATTATCAGAATTTCAGTTAGATGATTTTGCCTTTGAAAGCGGGATGATTCAGAAAATGGAGATATTGGTTTTAAATACATTGGAATGGGAAATGAGGTCAATAACTCCTTTTACCTATTTGCATTACTTCATCAATAAGTTCTATGTCGAATCTAGACCAAGAGGACTAATCTCCAATGCTACAAAACTCATTCTGGCTTTAACAAAAGGTAAATCCTTCCATTTTTGGTTTAAATAATTGCATTATTCGCTCATTCGTGATTACAAATCTAACTCAATCTTTTAGATATCCGATTAAACTATATGTCATTTAACTAACCACGAGTTAATTTACAAATATTTGTATCTTTGATGATTGTGATGGGGAGATATCCCAAAATATTTTATTTAATATTTTATTGTTCTTTCTAATCATTTTAATATCTTTCTTGTAGAGATTGATTTGAAGGGTACTCGGCCTTCTATTATTGCTGCAGCTGCAGCACTAGCTGCCTCTGATAATCAATTGATGCAAAAGACAATGGAGCTTAAATTGAGTCTCATTCCTTATTGGGATTCCCAAGATAACGTGAGTTTCTTAATTAATGTTTTTGGATTCATCAGCTGCTAAAGTTAAGAACATTTTTAGAATAAGTGTTTTCATTTGCGTTTTAAAAACATAGGTGAACAAACCCCTTTGTTGTTTCTTTCTTCTTAGTGATTTCCAAGAATGTTTGAACATTTTTCCTTGTGTTGTTTTTAATAATCATTTGCTATAAATTTTTATTGGAACAGGAAAGTATAAACTACTGTTATAATATTATGAAGAAAGTTGAAAGAAGAAATGTTAAGACACCAGAGTTGTCAATTTCTACCCACAGTTCATTGCCAATCCATACAAACTCAATTGACATGCTTGAGAATACATGTTATACCTCTGTTGCTGGTACTAAGAGAAGGCTTTCTTTCAATGAATCTGGTGACACCAGTTTGGCCAAGAAAATTCATCACTCATAGTTTATGATCTAATTTGTGTTTTTTGATTGGATTACGTGTTTTTTCTCTCTCTCTCTCTCTCAGAAAATCTTTTTTTTTAATTAATTAAATGGGTTAATAAGTCTAAATAGTGTTAAATAGCAAATCATACCATGATTTGCAATTTGATGATTGAGGGTTCCAATTTCCGATTCCAAACAAAAGCTTGAGTCTGGAGTGACAACCAAGAAGATAGAAAAAGGGGAAGAATGTAAATAAAAGGGGATTACTTCAATTTTTTTTTTCTTCTTGATTTTCTGCTTTTATTTATGAAAACACCACACTATGTTAATGCATTGCATACATCACTTCCTACCCTACCTTTTGTTGGGGAGGCTTCGAGTGTCTTTCAAAAGGTTGAAAGCTCTAAGGAATGAGAGATATTGTTTTTTTTTGATTTGACATATCAATGTTTCATTTGTGCCATTGAAAGTTGTATAAATTAAGTTGAAATTTTTATAATGTGCTGAGAATATGTAAGATGTTCTTTTTTTTATATAAGTCGATTGTTTTTTTTTTCCTTTTACTGTCAAGGTTTGTACTTTGGAAGTGATTTATAAATTATTCAATAATTTTCACAATCAAAGACCAAGAACTAAAGCTTCCTATAACATTTTAATTTTTACAAACAAAACAATGTAAGAGTTATCTATTACTCAGACAGTTAAATAGAATAGTGCCAGTTTGCACCCTAATAGCTCATATTTGGATATTTGGCTGAAAAAGTTGAGATATTTGTATACCCTGTACATAGTCATGTACCAGAGAATTTTTTCTAAACTTTTCGAGTAAGATTATAAACTTTCTTAAAGAGAGATAGGAAAATAAAAAAAATAAAAACGAGTAAAATTCAGAAGCGAGTAGGGTTGATAATACTTGGGTAGATTTGTGATTATAAGTCTATATCTCTCTTATAGAAAAGATTCCTTATATAACTTATACATAACAAAGATGAACAGTTTTAGCCGAACTTTAGCCCAAACTCCAAATTGAATGATTAAGTGCATGAAGTTAATATGTCCTGCTACTGACGTTTACAATACTTAAGTACGATGCAGTAGGACCCAAAAACTAGCATAATCGATGATTTGAAGTCCCTGGCTCTTGGGTGAGGTTGGGAAAATTGGGGTATTGAAATTCATAGCAAATTGGTGTCAGAGAGGTTCCCACAAGTCCACATGCTTTCTTTGATTCACTAGGCATCCAGTCTGGCATTATACCAGATTGTATTTTAGTCTTGAAAACAATTACAAATCAGCCAAGTCTCAATAAGACTTCATGTGATGTTGTGTATGTGGCTAAAGATATATTATATATATCATGATCTACTATCATATTTACGAAGCTAGAAAATTTTAGCTCTCGTAGGTTATGTTATTGGTTTTTTTTTTCCAATGAAGATTGGTTTAATTTCTTCTAATATGAGAAATACCATATATTAGAGAATCCAAGGCTACTTGTGATTCAGTATCAAAGCAGAAAATGTTTTCTTGTGTACATATTGGGCTATAATCAAATCTTAATTGTTTTTTACCCAAATTTATTAGCCTTTGTTGCACAAGTAATTTAGTTATTCAATTAATTTTATTTTTAATTTTTTTTAGTAAAAAAAATATATTTATTTTTTAACAATATTAAAAAATACATATTCGTTTAAAAATTAACAAGTAATTAAAAAGATATTATTCCTCAAATTAAGTCAAACATCACGTTAGAGGAGGAGAAATATTAATCGTAAAAATATATCTCAATAATATGAAATTTATTTGATCATATATAAAGATTTGGATTCGAATTCTAGTTATGAAATGTGTGTATTTAGTTCTATAAAACAAAATTAAAAGGAAAGAAGAGAATTTTATGCAATAAATCATAAAACATTAGGTAAAATAACATTTGGATGTCATTTAAGTGAACTTTAGAGCAAAAAATATAGAATTGTTGCTATAAAAGATGATATTTCTTTTACAAATTAATCCTAATTTTCAAATCTAGGATGCTCACAGATGTGCATGGACCAAGTTTACATCCACATCAAACAGAGAGATAAATTGTAGTTTTATGATAGAAGGAACAATATTTCCCTTCTTTTCATGAGAGAAAATGACTTCCTTTCCTCTTCCACATTTAAACGTGGAATATTACCCATATCACATGATATCGAATAAATTTTAGTAAACCTTTACTTGTTATTGAATGTGCTTTTGGTTGAAGACTTTGAAGTCATTTTGATGTACGTAGCTTACTTGTATTTAACACCAAAAAAGCCAAAATCAATTTTTACTAGAATATAACTTTTGAATTTATTTAATTTAACCACAACTCATAGAAATATGGACTTAAAGTATAAGCCTTTTCAACTCAACTTTGAGCTAGTTTTCAATATATGAGTTAAATTTATTAAATTCAAAGGTTTGAGAATCAATTTAAGTTTAACAAAATGTTGGAGGTTAAATTAGATAATTTACAAAGAAACTAAAAGAGAGTATATAATTTTTATATAATTATGTGTTTGAATATAAAGTGAGATCATATTATATAAAATAAAAAATTTACGATTATGTAGAAATTTCTTATCAACAATAGGGGTTGGTCTAAAACGTAATGAAAATTTTACCTAATATATCTAAAATTTTAATTCTAAACTTATGTGTCATGATTTTTTCTTTCATTTCAAACTAAAAATAATTTTTATTTTATTTTTAAAATGTAAGAAAAATATAAAAATAAATTAAAGATTAATTTAAATAAATTTTTATAATAAAATTATTTTCATAGGTAAGAAAACTACTTTAAAATATTAAATAGTATTTTAAATATAAATTATTTTGTTAAAATAATTATTATCAATTTTATCCAATTATATTATGTATGTTGTCACCAAACATTGTACAGAATAATTATAATATAATTTAATAAATTTCAATTCAATATAATTATACTTAATATATCAAATATGATATAACAAAGATATCTTTACTTTAAAATTGGGTGAAGGTTGACAATCCTCACCATTATGATTTTTTAAAAATTTAAAAAAATTGGATTGGACTATTTATATTTATAAAATTGAATTTTAAAAATTAGTACAATATGATTTAATTCAGTTAAAATCGTTTAGTAAAGTCGCCATAAATATATTAATGTATTGCGTGATATTTTGGCTATTTTACTTTTTATTCATCGTTATATTAATTACATTTTTTAAAATTTGTCTACTTTAAAACCTATTGTTGCATTTTTAAATACTCTAGTTACTACTCCATAATTTTTTTGAATATTTTTTGTTGTAATTACAAAAAATAAAACTTCTAAAATTTATAACAATAAAAATAGTATCCCAATAATATTGGACAACATTCAATATTGAATATGTGTAAATGATCGTAGTTAAATTTAAACGACGTCTAATTGGACGGTGTTTAAAATAAAATGAGATGTTATAATTTTTTTGATAGTAAAAATGTATGTGACAGATATAAATAATGTTATTTTTATGATTATAAGTTTTGAGTGTATTATTTTTGTTTTTTTTCTTTAAAAATTATGTTAAATCAAATTAAATTTTACTAAAAATAACTACTAGATTTTAAAGAAACCAATGTTAAAAAACTGTGAAAAAAAATAAAATGATTGAACTTAGTTTGATAGTAATATATGTTTTGTATATAATTTATTAAAATATTTAAATTATTATTATTAAATTTTATTTTAATTAAAATTATAATATTTTTATTATTATATAAAACTATTAAACATATATTTTCTTTTAAACAACCGTTAAGATAGTATTAATAATTTATTATTTAATTAATAAAAAATATCTTAAATTAATTATATAATAATTAAAAGATTAAAAATAATAACAATTATTAATTTAAAATATTTATAAAATATGATTTAAATTTTTATATATAAATACCTATAAATATAAATATGTTGTTTCATATACATAAATGTAAGTAATGTAAGTAAAAGAGAATATTAAGAAGAATTCATGATTTGATTAATTTTTTTAAATTAATAAAAAATTATAACTATATCAAAATATCTTTTTAATATAATTCAATAAAATAAAATAAGATTTGATGATCTTTGATAAAAAATTTATAATTGTTACCAACAATCGATTAGTCTTTCATCGAATGTCGTAGGTGCCTTATCGAAATTTCAACGACATTTTGTTGATAACTTATCAAATGTAACACATTATATTTACATGTATCTGTATATGTAATATCTTATATTCATTGTAGTTCTGACGATTGTCATCAACGAATCATCGGATATAACATGTTACATATATTTATATTTTTATATGTAACATATATTTCTATTTTTATAAATATATATTACATTTATATCTATTTTTGTATGTATCATATTAAATCTATATATATTTTTATGTAACATGTTACATTTATTTTTTCTTTTGTATATAAAATAATACATGCAATTTCACAAAGTTGCGATATGACATTATAGAATGAGCATGTTTTTATCAATTAATTTATATAAAGCCAGATTTTTATGATAGGTATTACTAGTTAAAATAATAATTAATTTATTAAAAATAAAGTTGTATAAATCAAAGAAAAAAATAGAGATATAGCTGATAACACTTCAAGTGGCCCTGGTTTGAAAAATTTGAACTTTTCACAAATTGGATCGGACAAAATCATGTAACAATGTGAACTGGGTTAATTGGTGAAGTTCAATTTTTCGATCATGCCCAATTTTTCAGTTAGCAAGTGAAGGCTTGTGTGAAAATGATTTTTCGTGAACAAATTAAATGAAGCAAAAGGAGCTGATTTAGTATATATGAACTCAACAGAATTTAAATTGAAATAAAAATATTTTATAAAAGTATTTAATAGATATTAATTAATTTAATAATCATAGATATAATTAGATTATTTATTTTAATAATTTTTAAATAATTAAAATAAAATATACTTTTAATTATAATATTATGTTTTTTAATGAAGTACTTCATATAAACAAAATAACTTTAATTTTTAATTAAATATTTGAGTTCCCGAGTAAATATATAATAAATTTAATTAAATTGTAAAAAAAATCATCTTCTTAGATTTAATTGGATAGGGTGTGTAATCCCCGAACCCATTCCACGTAAACATTTTATATCAAAATTTCCCCACAGATAAAAGGGAAAAGGGTTGTGTATGTAAATTTATTTAAGTGTAAGAGTCGTTTATTACGTTTATTTAGAAAAGATGTTTTAAATTTCTTTATTTCTAAAAAAGTGTGAATTTAATTTTTTATTAAATTTTTCGTTGAATATGATAGAATAACATATAATACATATATATTTATATTTTTTTATAGATATATTTAATTATATAATTTTTAATTAAAAAATTATTCAAATATTTTTATTATTTTATTATATTTAACGAAAAATATAATAAAAATTAATTTTATTATTATTTTACATTTAAAAAAAAACGACTTAAATAACGTATTTTTTATAAATAAATTTAAAAATATGTTTTTAAAATAAAGAGATTAAATAATATCTTTAGTTTAAACAAATTATAATTCACGCAAGATAAAAATATTGTTTCTTTGTGTTTTTTTTTAATGTTTTCCCTCCTCATTAAGGCTCAACTCGTACAGGCATATTTAATTTCGTTCCACGTAGAATTAAAACTGAGCACAGTAATATTTTCATTCGTCCGTCATTTTCCATACCATCACAACCGTTAAGGTTATCCTAAACAGAATGAAATAAATGTTTCTTTGCCCTGCCGAAGAATTCTCCGCTTCAGCAACAAAGCTCAGCCTCAGTCTCAGACTCTCACTCTCTGCCTCAGGCACGACAATCTGATTCTTTCTAAGTTGGAATGTGTTTTCTTAACATAGATTGCGAATTTGTGAGATCTGAATGATGGAAGGAGCATTTGGTGGGTAGAGAATCGTTGATTTTTTTTGCTATCAATATCTATGAATGAAACAGCAACATATAGCATTGTGGACCTAAATCTATTAATACTTTGGTGTGTGATATCGCCATAGTATTTTAAAACTTACGAAGGATTGAAGGCGATTCATTGCATTTAAGTTTGGACTAAAGTACGCAGCTTTTGAAGGAAATGCTAGCTATGATTTGATCTCAGATTCCATTCGAGAGCAAGTTGATTTCAGATTCCAGAGCAAAATTCGATTTTTTGCAAGTCATTTGGTAATATATCGTCTGATTGGATACTTTATGTCATATTATTTGCTTTGAAACTATTTCAGATTATTGGTTGCCTCATATTGGATATAACTCATCCTTACAAAACCGGTTTGTAAAGAAAGGATACTTAAATAGTTATTAACCCATATTTAAACAATATGAAATTCAATTGTGTCATTACATTTCACCAATCTTTCATAAACAACGTCCATGGCAACCCATATGAGTTAGGTGATTTCACCGACCCAACATAGCAGCTCTCCACACACTTTGGCTGACTTCGCGATTCCGTTGGTACCATCTCTCCCTAAAATCTCTCAACTTACCCCAAAGACTATCTCGAAGATTGCTTGCTTTAATACCAATTGTAACAACCACTTTAGTAGAACTCACCTCTACAAAACCAACTTGTAAGGGGAGGATACCCAAGTAGTTAACCCACTTATTGCTCCATATTTGAGTAATGTAGGACTCAATTGCATCATTATATGCTTCCATTATCACTATATTTAGCTCTATCATATTTATGAAACTGGGAAGGGTTCTATGGTGGAAATAATAGATAAATCTGTTTACTGGTTAAAAGATTCAAAAAAGAAATTTATATCACAAATAAAATAATCTCATTCTTAGTTCTACTATTTTTCCAAAATTATTTAGATCAATCATATAGAATAAACAGTTGGATTGGTCAAATAAAAAATTTAATGAATTAAGAAAAAAAAAAAAACACTTACAAGACTAGAAATAGAAGAGAGCAATTTTGATCTCATCCTGGACTCTTCAATATAAACCTAAACCTAGAGGTACCTGAAAACTTAATAGTTAACACCATCTTTATACCCTTTCATTTGGTATTCCCATTGTGGAAATCCAGGAAAATAAATGAATCTATTGGAGTCCGACATCTGATGAGTTCAGTTCTATAGAAAACCAAGTTGAGGTGACACATTTCTCAATGTACTAGTCACCCACCATAGTTTTCTAAACATATTCAGGATGTAACATCTGTACTTCATCTATTTCAAACCGGGACCAATTTTAAACCTGCAGAAACAACCATGCCTACAGCTCCAAAAACCATGCTTAAGTACCATTGACGACACGTTAGGGGATGTGTGTTTGCATATGTTCCAAGGAACTCGACAATTATGATCTGGAAGAAAAAAGTACTCCCAAGAACGCAGACAAACACATAGTTATCCAATATGCCTTTGAAAACATTTATGTCGTCCATCTCACGAGAGCTTATCTCATTAAACGCCTACAAAACCAGAAACATACCAATTTATTTCCTCAAAATTAAGTATCCAAAAAATGAAAAGATAAAAGCTTTATAGGATGAGAATCATTAGGATAAATTAACCTGACAAAAGACAAATGAATTGAAAATTAGGGTGTTGAGGATCAAGTCAGAATCAGGACCATCAAGATCAAACATTGCTTTTCCTTTTGCCTGAAGAAACCATATAACTATAAGCTGATAGAAAGCTTGTCCAAGAACATTCCTCCACATGACATTACTGATGAAATTTCCTTTCCTTCCAACAGGTTTGCATTTCATTAACTCGTCGTTTGGGGGCTCAGTTGCAAGTGCAAGAGCCCCCAATGTGTCCATAATCATATTCACCCATAATAGCTGAACAGCTGTCAAAGGAGTACTCCCTGAACGAACATTTGATGCAATATAGGAGATCAAAAAGGTTCACTTTGTCTTTCTTATTTGATTAAAATGAAATGAAAAGGAAGTTCATGATTTCAATGGCCTTCCTAACCTGTCAGACAAGCTGATAAGAAGTTTACAATTAGAGCGACCACATTCACAGTCAACTGAAACTGTACAAATTTTTGGATGTTTACGTAAACAGAACGGCCCCATTTTGCTACTGTCACAATTGTGGTGAAGTTGTCGTCCAAAATTATAACATCAGCACTCTCTTTAGCTACCTGGAAGTATCAAATAATTTTAGTTGGACTTTTGGTGAACTTGTTAAATGATATTGGGAAAAACGGATCAAACAAAAAATGTATGATATATATGAATAAGAATGTGTTAATATAATGGCCCAAAACAAAACTTGTAAGCCCAAACCCATTAAACAAATTAATCCCATAAGCCCACCTATTGTTTCCCAGCTTGTACCCTAGCTTATATATATATATATTACCCCTTCCTGCGTGAGTTAATATACCACCAGAAAAACAGCAACAACCACTGTAAAGCAAAGCATGAACAAAACAGAGAATAGAATAAAAAGAAAAGAAAAACTGCGAGAGAGTTGAAGATATAGCGGTACATCAATTGGGAAGAAGAAGAAAAGGCTGTTTTTTCTTCCATAGTTTCATGTCCTTGCTGGCTGTAATTATATTCCATCTCATTTATGCAGTAATATTTGATTTAATAGCAAGTTTGTTAATTTATCTTGCTATATATATTACGATAAATTAGAGGATATTTTGTGGGTTTGATTTTGGATTTTGGTATAATTTGTGGCTATCTAGAATTGGTGTTTGTATCTCCATTTTGATTATTAGTGGATTTTCCCAGGTGTCGTCGTTAGTGGAGTAGACTTTTTCATATTGAAAGTTGGAACCACTTAAATCATGTGTCCATTTAATTTCTTACCGCTTATTACTTTTCTTTTATTATTATTAATTTGTGCAACCAAAATTGGACACGATATTCGCTTTGAAGTGCCAATTCTTTAACAAATTGGTATCGTAGCTATTGGGTTATTACTGGTATTTATTGAACTGATCAAGTTTGCTCTTTTGGATTTATTTTGAAATTCATGAGTTATCGATTGGTTTCATATTTTTGGGTTGTACTTACATTTATTTAATA
The DNA here is from genome assembly GCA_033030585.1 of Hippophae rhamnoides. NCBI lineage: Eukaryota > Viridiplantae > Streptophyta > Magnoliopsida > Rosales > Elaeagnaceae > Hippophae > Hippophae rhamnoides. The sequence goes on from CM065430.1 coordinate 32,495,216, forward strand.
TTGGGTTTTACGTAATGGCGTGCAAAATATGAAATTGAGAAATTCAATGGTAGAAATGATTTTAGTCTTTAGCGTATGAAGACGCGAAATGTATTAGTTAAAGAATGGCTCGTTAAGACACTGAAGGCAAGGATAAATTGCCGAAAAAATTGACCGATGAAGAAAAAGATGCATTGATGGAAAATGCTTTGAGTTCAATTCGATTATCCTTGTCTCACGAGGTATTACGCGAGGTTGGTGATGAGAATCTCTATTTGGGTTATGGCTTAAATTGGAGAATTTGTATTACGAGTCTTTGACTGATCGGTTATATTTGAAGCTAACGTTTGTATACATTAGAATGTCGGAAGATGCAGCTTGCACGATCATCTTGATGAATTTACTAAAATTATTCGTGATTTGAAAAATGGTGGTGGTAAGATTGATGATGAGGATCGCCTTAGTTCTATTATGTTCTTTACCTCATTCATTTGAGCATTTTGTTGATACTATGCTATATATGGCGGTTTCTTATTTCTTTGGAAGATGTCAAAGCTTTGAAAATCCAGAGAGTTGAAGAAAAATGTGTCTACAAGCAATAATGAAAATAAGCGATGGTTTATTTGTTAGAGGTAGAAATCAAGAAAACCTGGCTGGCATAATAGAGGCAATCTGTTCAGATCCAAATCTAGAAAAAGAAAAAGATAAATGCAATTATTGGGCTAAACGTCGGAAGAACCGAAAGTAAATTGTCAGAAACTCAAAGGTAAAGGAAAATGCCTGCCACAACGTCTTCCTCGGTACTAATGATGTTCTTTGGTGTTGCGGTCGGATTCTCGATGGTGAAAAATGTTCCCATCGGTATCTATTGGTTCTTCTCCGGAGATGTTTGGATTCTTGATTGGCACTTACTATACGTGCCCAAGAGATTGGTTTGCTCTTATCGATCTATTGATGGTGTTTGTCTTGATGGGAAATAATATGTCCCGCAAGGTTATTGGTATTAGTCTTGTCAGGAATTAAGATCGTGATGGTATTGTTAGGACTTTGAAAGATGTTCGCCATGTTCGGTTGAAAAAAGAATTTGATATCTTTGGGCTCTTTCTTGATTCTGGTATAAGTATGTAGCTGGCTGGAGTTTAAAAGTTAGTAAGGCATTTTCATTGTTATTAAAGGGCAATTGTCGCGTGGTCTCTATGGCGTTTCAGGGTAGCACTTATTATTATTGGCGTGTATCAATTTCATCCTCGTCAGATCAAGATTCGGACACTACTCGATTATGGCGTATACGCGGCTTGGCGTATAATTGAAAGCGAGGGATATGTCTATTTTGAGCAAACAAGATTTGCTTTGTGGTCGAAAAAGCCGGGAAGAGCTTGATTTTGTGAGCATTGTGTCTGCATGGAAAGCATCGTAGGGTCAAGTTGATAACCATCCATAAAACGAAAGGTACCGTTGATTATATTCATTGAGATCTTTGGGGTCACTTCTCGTGTTGTGTCTAAGTGGTGCGGTATATGTTGACTTTTATTGATGACTTCTCTGCCATGTATGGGTGTATTTTTTGAAGAATAAGAATGATGCGTTCTCAAAATTTGTAAAATTCAAGGCTTGTATAGAAAATCAAACAAGCAAGAAAATCAAGCATTGAGAACCGATAATGGTTTGGAATTTTGTGATAGTCGGTTTAATGAGTTCATGAAAGGAATGGCATAGTGAGACACCGTTATCGCGTCATACACCACAAAGAAATGGAGTAGCGAGACGTATGAATAGGACTCTGTAGAAAGAGCTCGTTGTATGCTCTTTCAAGTTGATTTGGATAAATCCTTTTGGGCAGAAGCTTACAGAACCATGCTGTATTTGGTAAATCGTCTCCATCAACCGCAGAATTGAGTTCAAGACTCCGTTTAAGGTATTCTTTGGTACTCGCTAATTATTCCGATTTGAAAGTTTTTGGTTGTCTTGCTTATGCTCATGTTAATGATGGTAAACTTGAGCCTAGGGCATTGAAATGCATATTTTTGGGGTATCATACGGGGTGAAAGGTTATAGATTATGGTGTGTTGAACCCAAGTCACCTAAGTTTTTGATTAGCGAGAGATGTTAAGTTTGATGAGTCTATGTTGCAAAGAGAAAAGAGTCTATTGTTGCGAGAAAGACCACGGTGTTAGTGGCGGTGGAGCGAGAGTGGAGTTCTAGTCGAAAGTGAAGGCACTTCAGATCAACCATCCGTGGATGAGATAGACGATTACTCCTTTCATGATGTAGCGGAAAGAGCAACACGAGCAACCATACTGATGTCGGCTAAGGAGTAAAGGAATAAGAGATTAGGCACGCCTCGATGTACGCGGTCGTGCACTTAGTTTCTTTTTTGCATTGTCTGTGGCCAGTCTATTGAGGTGTATGAACGATTACCCTTCTCGTGACACGGCATCACTTGTGATGAGTCCTGCTCATGGTTGGATTGCTTATGAATGAAGAGATTGAATCACTTACAAGAATAAATACATGGGAATTGGTGAAACCGCCAGGAAGATTGTTGGAAACAAATGGGTCTTCAAGAAAAAGGAAGGTATACCTGGTTGGAAGGCGGACTAGGTTAAAGGCACGTGTTGTTGCAAAGGGTTATTCTCGAGAAGAAAGGTATTGACTTTAATGAAGTATTTTCTCTGTTGTGAAACATAGCTCATTAGTGTGTGTTGCTTCTTACATGGTTGCATTGTTTGATATGGAATTAGAACGACTTGATGTCGAAACTGACGCCTTACACGTGGTGAGCTTGAAGAACAAATATATATGCATCAACCGTAGGGGTTTGTTGTTCCAGGTAAGGAAGATCATGTTTGTTTATTAAAAAGTCTTTATAGCAATGACCAATCTCGAGGCTGGTATGTTTATTTGATTCTTTTATGATTAATCGTGGTTACTTTAGGAGTGATTATGATAGTTGTGTTTATCATAAAAGATTCCATGATGGTTCATCGTTTATTTGTTGCTTTATGTTGATGACATGCTTATTGTAGAATAAGTCAAGATTGAAATTAAAGTCTCAGCAATAGTGAGTTTGAAATGAAAGATTTAGGTCTGAAGAAAATTTTTGGGCATGAAAATTTACGAGGATGAGCAAGCGGGCAAGCTTTATTTGACTTCGAGAAAAGTTATATTGAAAAAAGTTCTTGAACGTTTTTGGCATGAAAGATTCTAAACATGTGAAGTACGCCGTTAGGCTCACATTCAAGCTTTCTTTGGATTTGTCACCACGCTTAGAAGAAGAGGAGCGGTACATGTCTCGGGTTCCATATGCTAATGTCAGTTGAGTTTGACGTGTCGCTTATGGTTTGTACTCGTCAGACATTTCACATGCGTTAGTGTTGTCGGAGATATATGGGTAATCCTGGTAAGGGTCATTGGCAAGCGATGAAATGGATACTTCGGTATTTGAGAGGTACATCTAATTTTGGTTTGGTATATGATGGAAGTTCTAATACCGGTTGCAGCTGTTATTGGTTATGTGGATTCCGATTATCTTTGGTGATCTGGATAGAAGAAGATCTCTGACGAGGTTATGTTTTCACTCTTTCTCATCAGTGCCATTAGTTGGAAGGCTGCTACGATCTGATAGTTGCTTTACACGGTGAATATATACGGCACAGCCAGAAAAAGCCATTTGGCTTAGAGGTTTGGTTTGTGATTTGGGTTCTGATGAGATATTTCGTTGTATTTTGTGATAGTCGATGCGATACACTTGACTAAGAATACTATGTATCATGAAAGAACCAAACACATTGATGTCGATATCGCCGTTGCGTGACATTGTCTCTCGTGCTATTGTTGTCAATAAGATAGTCACTTCTGAAGAATCCGGTGATATGTTAACCAAACCAGTTCCATTTAACAAGTTCAAGCATTGTTTGGACTTGATTGGTATTTGCAAAAGTTGATCACCCTTCGGGGCTTTGGACGACGGTTATTTGGTAATCCGAGAAATTTCATTTGAAGAATTGTTTTGTTTTGTTTTTGAGCCAAGGTGGAGATTTGTTAATATAATGGCCCAAAACAAAACTTATAAGCCCAAACCCATTAAACAAATTAATCCCATAAGCCCACCTATTGTTTCCCAGCTTGTACCCTAGCTTATATATATATATATATATTACCCCTTCCTGCGTGAGTTAATATACCACCAGAAAAACAGCAGCTGAACAAACAGAGAGCAGAGAGAATAAAAGAAAAGAAAAACTACAGAGAGTTGAAGATATAGCAGCTGCATCAATTGGGAAGAAGAAGAAGCTGTTTTTTCTTCCATAGTTTCATGTCCTTGCTGCTGCCAATTATATTCCATCTCATTTGTATGCGGTAATATTTGATTTAATAGCAAGTTTGTTAATTTATCTTGCTATATTTATTACCAGTAAATTAGAGGGGATTTTTTGTGGGTTTGATTTTGGATTTTGGTATAATTTGTGAAGTTATCTGAAATTGGTGTTTGTATCTCCATTTTGATTATTAGTGGATTTTCCTCGGTGTGCCGTCGTCAGTGGAGTAGACTTTTCATATTGAAAAGTTGAACCACTTAAATCATTGTGTGCCATTTAATTTCTTACTGCTTATTACTTTTGCTGTTACCCATTATTATTAATTTGTGCAACCAAAATTGGACTTTATATTCGCTTCCGCAAGTGCCAATTCTTTAACAGAATGAAATGATAAAAATACAAAGACAAACTTACCTCAGTTCCAGCAATTCCCATGGCTAATCCAATGTCTGCCTCATGAAGTGCTGGGGCATCATTTGTTCCATCACCAGTTACAGCAACAACTTCATCAAATGTAGTGCGCAATTGCTTAACAAGGGTATGCTTGTCTAGAGGAGAAGATCGAGCCATCACCTATGGAGGAAACCAAAACTTTAAGTCATTAAGGTTATGATTTTGTAAAAGTGATTTTGAATCATGTAGAATTTTTGAATCCAAAAGTGTTTTCAAGACTTAGAAAGCACATTTTGTGTTATTGATAGAAGTGTAACTTATGTGCTTCTTAATGAAAACTCTTATCCCCTAAACCACTTTTAAGAAGCACAAGCAAACAGATCCTAACATTCAATCATTCTTTTCATTAAAAAAAAGGAAGTAGAACCTGAATTTTAGGGATCAGCTGAAGCATTTCTTCCTGACCCTTGTCCCTAAAAACTGGTCCTTCGATGGCTATGCCATCATCTGTTAGGATCCCACATTCCCTAGCTATAGCCTTTGCTGTGTCAATATTGTCTCCTGTAACCATTCGTACGGTGATACCAGCTGATCGACAAACTGCAACAGACTCTCTTACCCCAGGACGTACAGGATCTTTTATGCCCACAATTCCAATACAAGTATAGCCAGTTTCTGGAATAGGAGTCTGAATAGAGAACCCACTTTCCAGTTCCATATAAGCTAAACATAGTGTTCGAAGGGCCTCGCTAGCAAATTGACTAATTGTATTTTTAAGATGATGAAGGGAGTCTTCATCAAATGAGACAACTTCCCCATTTGAATTAATCACCTTGTCACAATTAGCCAATATTATTTCTGAAGCACCTTTAGTATGAGCTCGCAAACTTCCTTCAGGAGTCATAAGCACTACCCCCATTCTTTTCCTAGTTGAGTTAAATGGCTCAACTTTAACAATACTAGAAGATTGTCTCTCTATTTTGAACCCTCCATCAAGTGACAACCCAAACTCTAATAGAGCAGTCTCTGTTGGTGATCCCAACAGCTCAACTTTGCCATCTTTGTTGACCACAACTTCTCCCCCAGTGTTATTGAAAATTGATTGCAGGAGAATATTCAAAGCAGACTCTGGGAGATCAGAAACCAAGCTAGGACTGTCAGTTTTGTTCACCTCCTTAACATTCATACAAATGCATGATTTCACAACAGTCATGTGATTGGTAGTAAGAGTGCCGGTTTTGTCACTACAGATACTTGTAGATGATCCCATTGTCTCACAAGCTGCCAGATGCCGAACAAGTGCTTTATTGTTCATCATCTTCTTCATAGCAAAGGCAAGGCTCAATGTCACAGCTAATGGTAGCCCCTCTGGAACAGCAACAACAACAATTGTAACTGCAATAGCAAAGAATTCTAGTAGTTCCAAGGCATCATCTCCCTTCCATTTCCAATGAGTCCCCTCTCGAAATTTACGAAGGAACAATCCTTGCACCAAAACAGCAAATGTAACAATTGCAAAGAAAAGACCTATCTTCCCGATGATGGTTGCTACACCATTCAATTTTACCTGCAAGGGAGTTTCGTCGTCTCCACCTTCACTTAAAGTCGCCATCAATTTACCCCATTGTGTTCTCATCCCAACTGTTGTAACCATCATCTTGCATGATCCATCTTGGACTTTAGTTCCAGAAAGAAGGAAAGGACTTTCAATGCTTACCATTACTGGCTCGCTTTCACCGGTTAAGCTCGATTCATCAATTGACACAGAGAATCCTGAAATGAATAATCCATCTGCAGGGACTTGGTCTCCAATAAAGAGATGTACAATATCCCCAGGAAGTAGGTCATATACTGACATTTTCTGTCTATATCCATTTCTTGTCACCTGAATAGCTATCTTCTTTTTCTCCTTGTCCAGGTCCCTGAACTGTAAGGACTGACGATAATCACTTGTTGCTGTAACAAAGACAACCAATAAGATACTTGCTACAATTCCAAGGCCATCATGTGCACCCTTTGGCCATCCTTCCATTATTATGCCAACTATCAAAGAAACAATAGCACAAGCTCCTAGGATCATAAGAGTCATGTCGTGAAGGGCTTCCCAAACAAAGACAAAGAAACCCTTTGGTTCACTTTCTGTAAATCTATTGATTCCATACACCTCTTCTCTGCAATTTAGTGAATCTTTGTCAATAGGAAGCCCATCAGTGATTGATGTTGAAAGCTTTTCTGCAATACCATCTACTCCACCATGAAACTTAAGTTTCTTTACATCATGGCCTTCAACAATTGATCCCAATTCATCAGCACATATCTGAAAACCTGCAGCTTTAACTTCCTCAGGTACAGTGTAATCACTTACCTGAACACATGTAGATGTCAAAACGAGACTTCGTGAAGTGCTTGTGGATATAATTGTCAAGTTTTTTCAACATTGAATGAACCCACCTTGAATAAATTGAAATGCTGCTTTTGAAACCAGAACAGCAATTCGCAGCTTTTCCTATAATAGACATGAAAAACAGGTACCATTTTATTGTCAAAGTTAATCATCTATATATACAAGTTTAGATTTGTTTTCCAATCCTCGGATCAATATAATTTCTAAAAAGAAAAGGCATAGCCAAGGAGCAATTTATGACGACTTGGAAGAACTACGGGTGTGAAACAAAAGTAGGAACAAGGTAAAATGCAATTTCAGAATGTAACGCAAGTTGAAAGGGGAAAAATTATTGATATACATCTTTTGGTAAAGGATTCATACTGATTAAGGAAAAATTTACCATATAATGTTCATAAACAATCTTAATATCATTTTCATTATTATTATTATTATTATTATTATTGAAGTTTTGTATTTCATCATTTGTTTCCTAACACAAATAATCTATTTAACATAGGGAACCTTACCGATCAAGATCATGGATCTGCTCACAAATGAAACTCCATTGATAGTCATATTCACTAATTCAGTTTCTTAATAGAAAAAGCTAATGAGTTAGCTGCATTGGTTTAAGGATAAAGCTTAATTCACAAGAAGCTGAATTTCTCTTCTCACTGATAAAACTAACTTATAACCGCAAGCATATCCAATCTATCTATTTTTATTATTAAAAAAATTTAATCTATTGTTTTACGATTAAATACAGTTTAAATTAAACTACCGTTAAACGTTTATATAATTTTTTTAGAATATTATAACAGAACAACATTTGACTTCACAAAGATTTAATATTTATTAAGAGAAAAAACAGAAACAAAAATGAAAATGTAAAGAAAGAGGACCTGATTGGTACGGCGCATAGCAGCAGCTTCGTATCGCTTGGAAAGATTGGCAGTGAAACGAAAACGCCTCTTGGGATTCTTGACAACACCACAGAGGTTCCTCCATTTCTTCAGTACCTCTTCTGATGAGTTCTTCGCCTTCACATCAAAATTCTGATTCAAATAACTCTCCATGTTAAAGACTCTCGAAACGACCTCACTTCCTCTGCTTTCGTATTTCCCTCTCAACAAACCCCAAACCTTCTCCTCCTAGAAATACTAATGAAAAGAAGAAACATGGAAGAAGTATCCAATTTCCAAAGGAGAATGTGATTGGTGTATCAAAAGATCAGCACAAACGACACATTTCATGGGTTCATTCTACAATTGCTGGGTCATTTCTCGTATCTGATACGTCCCGGAAAAAAGGCAAACAGAGAGTTTTGATTAGTATAATTTAGAGATGGAAAGCCTGTTGTTTTAAGTGTCATTCTGTGAACGTAATAATAACGTATTTTAATATTGTTTTATTTTATTTAAATCTAATTTCTTTGGATTTTATGCAATTAATCTTAAATATATATTTTATCATTTTTATTATTAAATTTATATTATATTATTTTTTATTATTTTTGTATTTTTATTTGTTTTATTTAAAATTATTAATAATAAATGAGATAAATTATCTTATAATTTTTATTACCGTATCATCTCAATATATAATTATATTATAACTGTTTTGCTGTTGATTCGAAAATTAAGGGAGGAAAAAGCAGAGAGCAAGTGAGGATCCGAAATATTTGTTTTTCTTTAGTTAACGGTCAAGCCTTTATTCCACGTTTTTTGGAACGAGACAAGCTGGGTCAACGACCCTTTATTTTCTTCATTTTCTCTTTCTTTCTTTCTTTCTTTTTAATATTTTGCTAGACAATTCCTTTATCTTTTTCTTTTTGCACTTTTTTTTCCCTCTCTCTTTTCCCTCCAAATATCAATTTTGTTCTTTCTTTTCAAATTATTCAAGTTTTATATTTATTTAAAGTATTTTTAGATTATCGAAGCTCGAAGTTATAAATCGTTTACTAAAATATAATCATCAAAACAACACGGGTTTGTGTATTTAAGGTCTTTCAATTGCTTCTAATTCATCTGCTATTTCTTTTATTTTATGAAAATAATCATTGACACACAATGAATTTTACATAAAGTTTACAATTTCAATTTCAATTCCATAACTTTAGCCTTATTAGAATTAGCAAAATTCACTTTTAAGGTATTCCATCTATTAAACGTATTTCTTTTCTTGAAACATTATAATTTATACCACTATAAATTGAACTATAGATCTAGATTTTTATTACAACATTTTCACGAGTCCATAAACCATACTCTAGATTGATGATGTTAGTCCTTTCAAGAAACTTCGATAACTTTTTTCTTTATCCATTAACAAAATTTTCTACCTCATAAGCCATAATCAAACTTATAAATTTCTCTCTCTAGATGAGAAAATTACTTTGATTAAGTTCGAGACCAATCAACACATTTCTTAATGGAATTATAACAATGACTTAAGCAAATTGTTTTGTGATTTAAGAGTCTTTCCCATATGAGTTTGTCAATACAAATTGTTACTTACTCTTATTTTGATCTTCGATGAATATTTGATTCACTTTTTGATTATGATATTCATGATTCTTAAATTTCTTATATTTGATAATGTAACCAAGAGAGAATCAATTTAAGAAATGAATAAATATATGAGTAAAATTGAAGTATTACTAACTACGTAGTGTTATATATATTAACATATACATATATACCAATAATGTTACTTAATTTATATAATCTTGTAGTTATTTAAAAAAAATTAAATCAAATATATAAAAATATACATAATTTTTTTTTCTAAATGAAGAACAAATATTATACAAAATATCATCCTATCTCTTTCTATGATGTTTCCTCTTTTACTTTTACTTTTATTTTATTTTTTTATTATTAATTTTCTTATATTTTTGGTTTATTTAAGTTTAAAAAATCTCACTTATTTTTCTTATTTTGTTACTATTTTTCTCTATAATTTTTTTGTTTCTTATTAGTACATTATTTTTATAATTAATTAATACATAATTTTATGAGTAATTTTTAGTAATAAATAAATTTTATGGTTTGAAATATCATATTAGACACTTTGGTAGTATTTAATTATACTTATATTATCTTTATAATTTTAATATAACATCTTGTCTGAGAATAATTATGATTTTCATTAGTTATTTTATATAATGTCTTATTTTATAGTTAATTATTTATACAAAATAATATATTAATTCATCTAAAAGTACTTTTCTAAATCCACCGGTACATATAAATGAAAAGCACTAACTTAATAGTAATTATATTTGGAGAAATTATTCATCAATATTATATTAGTGACATGCCATAGTTATAATTTATTTTTTTTTCAAGGAAAAAGCTTGATTTGAAATAAGATAGGAGATATTATCATTAAGTTGAAAATATGTCCATGATAAAATATTGACAAAGTTGTGATACCAAGTGGATAACCTATTTGAGAGTAATGATAGTAGGAAAGACAATAAATAGATTTAAAAGTAATAATTTTTTTATTATTTAAAATTATATTTTTAAATTATTACGAGCGTTATAAATCTTCTACTAATTGTATCTAGTGAGCATTAATCCACTAACATGTTATAAATCTTCTTAACATCTAAATTTTATATTATTTCTTAAATATAAGTTACACTATTAAATAAGATGAATATACTAATATTTATAAAGAATATAATTTATTTTTAATTAAGAATATAGTATGATACAATTTTAGTAAAAGATATAAAATTTTGTAATTTTTAAACACATATTTTGTTATTAAATTAGATATATTTATATAGCATATAATTTATTTTTTAAATTAAATACAACGTTATAAAAGTTTAGTAAGAATATATAATATTTAATTTTGATGTACCTATGTTTGAAATTGAAGCGGGCTGAAGGCTGCCTCACATATAATATCGAACGGTTGGCCTAACATAACAACAAAGAAAACTGCACATTAGTGATCGGTAACCACCATGCAAAATAAACGACCAAACACAATCTTATAGATTGATTGATATTTATCTCCTTTAAGATTTAATTACATATTATAATTTTTTTATACATAAAATTTTATTTTTCATAACCTTATTTTTCTTATAAACGTAAAAAAAAATTTCAAAAAAATAAAAATAAAAAAATACATGTTTTATACTTTCAGAAAAATAATACTTATTTTACGAAAAATATCAAAAATAAAATAATATAAATAAATGTGAAAAAAAAACCCATCTCTGTTTCCTCTTAAAATCTCACAGATTCTGTTTGAGTCTCTCGGTCGCATCGCTTTGTATTTTTTGAAGAAGCTCTACGAAGATGAGCAAAGGACCTGGTCTCTTCTCCGACATTGGCAAAAAGGCCAGAGGTATTTTCACCACCCTCTTTTCTTTTGCTATCGATTCGATTATTTCTCTTTGAATCTGATACCTATCGTCCGTTCGATTTCCATTTTAGATCTCCTGACGAGGGACTATACCTCCGATCAGAAATTCACTGTTTCCACCTACAGTCAAGCTGGCGTAGTAAGGATTTTCGAACTTTTGATATTTGGCCTTTTTTTTCCTGTTGGGAACCTGTATGCCTAAATATGTTCATTATTTATAGAATGTAATTTATCGGTTGAAATTTCTTAATCGGATGGTGAATTTTCCTGTGTCTTCGTCTTGTTTTTGGGAACAAGAGCCTCAAACCCATGTGTTTGCAGAAGATAGGAGACAAATTTTGTTAATTAAATTAAAATCCTTCATGAACAAAGCACACTCGGTGAAAGCTGTAAAACTAAGGCTAGAATCATATGCCCTCTTCGGCCACATTAATAAACCATAAGCCTGTAATATGACCATTGAGGTTAAGTCTCACCCACATACATATTTTCAGAGCTTTGATCTAAGTGGAACCTCAAGAAAACCCTTTGAAACACTGTTAACTGTTATTGACTAAATGCTTGCAGATTTGCAGATGCTTTCTGTAGCTATGCTTTTTTAGCCTTGAATGGATATCGCTTTTGGTTTTTCTGACATTCTTTGTCGTTTTTCAAACTGTCTTTTTTTTCTTTCACAAATTGGTACAATGCTCATGAAGAGATATTGGTGACATGGTTTCTTTTGTTTAATCCATGGTCATGCATAGTACATACATCTTGGGCTACTTTTTAAAAATTTCAGTCTTGTTTGATAACTTAATTGTCCATTCATATTAGAAGTTATTGGTCACTAATTCTCCAAAGAACTTAAGCTATTAGGAGAAGGGTTAATATATCCTTTATACATTCTAAAACTCCTCTTCAAAGGTGAGCTCTATATACTTTGTTAGCCCGACACTTGAAATTTAACAATTGGGTGTTGCAGGAGCATTGAACACAATACATTCCGGTCTGATACCGTGTTATAATTGTTGGTCATCCATTCTCCCAAAAGCTTAGGATGTTGGGAGATGGGCAAACATATATTTTATACATTCTAACGCTAAGTAAGCCTTTACTGTTAATAAATGTCTTTAAATCCAAGTTTTGGTCGTTCTACATCTAGTGTCCTTTGAATTTCATATTTTGCTTCATTTTCTCCTTAGTAAGAGCTTTGCTTTGTGGGTAATTGTCAAATCTTGGATTTGAAACAATGGATGATACTCTTGTTAAAGGGTAACATTTCTTTTTCTTTCTACGTTCATATAACCAACCCTCATTTTAGTGCATTATTAGTAAGATCTAATTTAGTAGTCTTTACCCTCCCATTCAGCTCATATCTGAGCTGTGTTCTTTTTTTCCTTTACTTTTTCTGAACTTCCGTCAGTTCATTCTTTCTGTAATGAACATGCTGGGTCTTATTCGTGATGAGGAGAACTACGAGAATGAGACTTTCAGCTTTGTTTCAGTTTCTTTGTCAGATTTCGGGAGTTCTTTTATGGATTTGTGATGGTTTTGCATCTAAAGAAGTATTGGCTCTTACAGCAATTAAGGAAGCTATATACGAAGACCCACATTTGGTTTTGTTCAATTGGAATGCCCTTTATAAGGACCCTTGCAACTGGTCTGGCATCTCATGTTTTGAGGCTCCAATATCATGTTATAATGTACAAAATATATTTTAGCACATCCTCCCATTAGCTTCAGCTTTTGGGAGGATGGGTGACCAACATACTCTTAATGTCTAACACTCCCTATTTGTGTGAAACCAATATGTTTACTGGTGTAGGGTGTAGGTTTTAGTGTATTATAATCCATATCTGTGGATTTATGCTAGTTATTGCTTTATGAATGGCACTTGATTAAACTGGAATTATGCGTTGACTAGTGGAAATAATACAAATAAAGTACTTTCATTCTTAATCTTTTTATTCCTATATACTAGGCCCTAACATCAACGGCAGTGGCAAAGGGAGGACTCTCAAATGGGGACGTTGGGGCACTATACAAGTACAAGAACATTCTTGTCGATATTAAAGTTGACACAGCATCAACTGTAAGTATCTTTTTTAAAAGTTCCAAATCAAATAGCCTTCTTAATTTTATTTTGCCAAGCAGTCTTAATACCATCTCTTCTAACAGATCTCAACAGTTCTCACATTCAATGATATTCTCCAATCCACAAAGACTATTGCTTCATTTAGAGTGCCTGATTACAATTCTGGCAAGGTACAAGACTTAACATCCAACACTCTCAGAAAATATTATATTGGTACTCTTACTCTTTCTTTATACCTTGCTTTGTTTTGCAGTTGGAGCTCCAATATTTCCATGACCATGCGACCCTCACTACTGCCTTTGCATTGAATAAGTCCCCAACAATTGATGTTTCAGCAACCATTGGTACCCCGACCATTGCTTTTGGTTTAGAGGCAGGTTATGATACTACTTCTAGCAATTTTACAAAGTATACTGCTGGCATTAGTATAACAAGGCCAGAATCATCTGCCTCCATAATTCTGTAAGCATCTTGGCTGAGATCGTGTTAAATACAAATGTTAAACGTTGGTGCATGTGGGAAATCTCACTCACTCTCTTTCTCTCTGTCCAGGGGTGACAAGGGTGACACTATAAAAGCATCGTATATGCATCATCTAGATCAGTTAATGAAAAGTGCAGGAGTGGCAGAGATCACTAGAAGGTTATCCACTAATGAGAACACTTTCACAGTGGGAGGGTTATACGCTATTGATCATCTCACATCAGTCAAAGCAAAATTGAACAATCATGGAAGATTTGGAGCTCTACTCCAGCACGAAGTAATCCCGAAATCAGTGATTACCATCTCAGGTGAGATTGACACCAAGGCCTTGGAAAAACACCCTAGGTTAGGATTGTCAGTTGCTCTCAAGCCTTAGTGCCTTTTTTGCCATTGATGTCACCTAGCTGGATGGCTTTGACCAAAAAAAGAAAAAAAACTAGTAATAAGTAGTCCCACAGAGATTCGTTTGTAGGTGATGACTGTGGATGGACTATTTTGATGCTTCAACCATGGTCCTCTGTTTTTATGTTTCTCTGGATACAATGATAGCACCTAGGAGGCATTTTGACGAATTTTCACTCTATTGTTCGGTTGGATGATATCATCGTTTTGATTCGTTTTACGACCTTTTTTCTTTTTTTTTTTCTCTCTCACGGATGGTTAATGTGATACCACTTTGAAATCATAGTTGATTGAGATCTCATTCCTTTTTTTTTTTCTCGCGTCATCCACTTGATGTGTTTTATCATTCTTTGAGTATATTTCTTATTTTTTCTAATTGTATATTTGTTTTTTTAAGTTACATTTATTGTTCTGGAATACTATATCATTATATATTTTATAATTAATAAATATATTTCCACCATTAGTAAGTTATTTTTACCTATGATCAACATTTAATAAATACTAGAAAAATTCCAACATACAGAATGTGTCTTACATTTTATTACTCTACATATGTTGGATATTTCTAAAAATTTATATTTTTTTAAGAAATAAATTTTTTTGGATGAGATTAGATTAGAAAAATTTAAAGGCTTCAAATAGAAAAAACTTTCTATCAAATTAACTAAATTTCACTTTTTATTAATATTGGTCGGATGAAAGATGTAATAATTTTATTTTTTTTATCCCAAACAAAACATTTATTATAATAAAATTTATTATTATAAGATATTATTTTATTGTAATAAATTTTACTATAATAATAATAGATGTTAATGGTAAATTTTTACTCTTTTCATATTAATTTAATATTTTATTTTTATCAAAATTATTCCAAGCTATTATTGTAATTTGTTAAGTAGATTTAAAAATAAATGGAAATGCAATATATTATATATAAAGATAAAGATAGAATAAATGTAATTTGTTGAATACAAAAATAAAGATAACACCTTACATGTAATATATCACCAAAATGATGAAGTTTAAATTATATTTAAAAAATTGATTATTATACATACAAATATAAAAATAAATATAATATAATATACAAAGAGTAGAATTGATAAATTACATATTGAAACATAATAGAACAATTTATAAAGATTGATGTAATATATAACATATAAACATATATATATATATATATATATATATATATATATAAATGTAATAGATTACAAAAACATGAATAAATATAACAGATTACAGAAACATGAATAAATATAACAGATTACATATAAAAATACAATTGATTCCAAAGATTAAATTCAATGAGTCATAGACGACACTAGCTATAGATATTGTGAGATCTATCTTATTAAATTTATGTAAAATAGATATTTTAGTATTTATATAATAAGATAAGAATTTTAGATTTAGATTTTACTAATTTGAAAAAATATACTATTAGAATGAAAATAATATTCTCCAAAGAACAAACCAAAATCATCTGTACATCTCTAGTATCAATAATAGCACGATTTGTAATACTACTCAATTAGGGTGAAAACCTATGAGGAGAGAATAAGGAGGGAAAATCAGCCTATATTTGTGCAATATATTTTAAAAAGATAATTTCCAGAAATTCCTTCCTATCAATAAGATCTTATTTACTGAAGATATCTATGTAATAGAAGAATATATGTACATGTATAAAATACCCCGACACCTATTTCACAATGCATTTTGAAGTCAGCCACACACAACCAGTGTTTTTAAGCGAGTGAGTAAATAAAGATATAATAAACGAAAAAACAAACTATCAAACTAAAATCGAGCCGAACAAACTGTTTTATATTTTATTGATCCAATTTAAATAATACTAAATCAGAGCTAAAGCGCAGGATTATGGAGTGAGTTTAATTTTATAAATTTATCGAACATATATCATATATATTTATATCTTTTATTTATCTAATTTTAATTAAAATTTTATGTCAAGGTAAATCAACTTAACTTGAGATAAATTTCAAATATGTTAAAATTTATCTAATTTTTATTATCATATATCTAGTTTTTAGATAGCATAATGAAAATCAGTAAAGTGAATGCTACAATTCTACTCATAATTCAGTAGAAAAAGGTACAAAGTTAATGGCTCAACAAGAAACCATGTAAAATATAAAATTCGATCAAGAAGTAAAATGTTTTATGGTCATTTTATAAAACTTTTAGTAGCAAAAAAAATGTAATTGAATATCAAATGCAAATAATTATCTTCACACACATATTATCCAGAGACAAAACAAACAGATAAAAAATAACTAAATGCAGATAAATTTTTGTGCTTGTGTGATTGAATTATGAATGTAAAAGGGCACTCCAACATACCACATTAAAACAAAATTATTTTCAAAATTTAGATTTTGAATTGAAAGCAGGAAAAATACATGTCCAAGAGAGATTTGAACAGTGGGAATCAATATTTGAAACCCTCAAGGGAGACATAAAGCACAAAAAACATGTTCAATATAAAATCATCAAACAGAGATATAAATTCAACTATTAAAACAATAGTATAAAAAACCTATTCTTTTGGATCGAATCAATCGACACTCTGCATTATATCCTCAGCAGTAAATTTGGTACCCTTATCTTTATCGGCAGCGGCACGACCCTTGGCTTTGCGATCGAGCAATGATTTTCGATCCTTGTCAAGCCTGAGTTTGGTAAGCACAACCTTCGAAGGATTAATACCTACATTGACGGTGGACCCATTAACCTTCTCACGAGTGATGCGTTCGATGTGAATCACCCACTTGCGACGATAGACCTGAACGACCTTGCCATCACGACCCTTGTAAGTACCTCGAACCACCTGGACCTCATCGTCCTTGCGAACTGGCATAGACCTGACGTTGTACTTCTGGCGTAAATCGGTGGAGAGAGGCGCACTCATTAACACTCGCCGGACGCTGGATGGCGCCGAGAAATGGGCCTTCCGATTCTTGCGGCGTGAGCTGGTGACCCTCGGATTGTACTTCATTCTGAAGAGTAAAGGTTTTCTCTGAGACGGCTACGAGGAAGTGTTAAGGCTTCTCTCCACAGTGAAGATGAAGAGTTGAACATTTTTATAATAGTAGGGTTTTATTTTTAGATATCTTATTCGGTTTTGTTTTGGGTTGGATACTTTCGGCCCATTTAATTTTGACTACAAAAAGAAGCCCATTGACCCATTTAGGTTTATCTGTGTATGGCATTTTGTTTTACAAGGCCCATCCTCGTTGTCAGTTTACTGAAGGGAAAGTTATATTACCACCCATATATTTTCCAAGAGCACCAACATTTAAAAAGGTGCACTGGGGTGAGCACACAATTAGAGATTTTTATTTATTTATTTTTTTTTCAATTCTTTAAAATGATAATGAATGTTGTCTAAATTTAGAACAATAAAAAAATAATTTTAAAGAGTTGTGTTTGGTTACAGATAATTTTTTTTTAAATTATTAAAAACTAATAAAATTTGTCATATTTATAAAAATATTTTATATCTTAATAAATGCAATTAGATCAAATTTATGGAGAAAATCCACGATCTAATCTATAATATAATAATTAGATCAATATCATTCCAAATTCTACATATGCAAACGAATTATTCGAATTTATCAAATAGGCCGACTCTTTGTAGAAAATGCTCAAAAAAGCTTTCATTTTTCACTTTTTACAAAATTGCCATTACCAATTTTAATTTTCAAAGATAGCCTTGATACCATTACCTAATCTTATCCCTAAATAGCTACGGATTTAAATCAATTATATTCTTTTTCAAAAAGTTCATTTTCTATTTAATTAGCCTAATTAAGTATTTTAAGTAAATACATGAATATAAAAGTAAACTTATTAAAACTCAGATTTATTCTTAATTCTTTAGGAAAAAAAATATTCATTCTTAATTTCCTAATTTGAATAAGTATTTGAAATATAATTAAATATATTAAATGTTGGTAATTAGTGGTGTTAAACCAAAATAATTAAAGATTTTGACTATGGATAAGAGATAAATATTAATTTAAATTAGAACTTTGTCTAAGATAATTTGTTACCTATTATAATTTAAATTATTCTGTTATGTACGTATTTAATTTATATCATATCGATTTAATTATATATTGTTATCTTAAAATTTAAATATAAATCAATGAATATCAGTTACTCTCAATTAATTTTTAATTTCTAAATTCCTAATTTTAATTTACGTTTCCACTTTCTTATATGTACATTAATTAATAATTTGAAAATTTTCAAATATGAGACATCATCATCCGTTTCAAACAATATATTTAAATCACAATAACTTGATCTTTGACAAAATTTGATTCCTTCCTTCCCCGCCCAAAGTTTAACAGATACGGCCATTAAAGGCATAATAAAAGCTAGCATTTATGGGTATAATGACTCATCACATGTATGCCATTAATACACTTCCCTAACAAATTTATAACCCTAGCAGCAGTATAAAATTTCTAATATTACTACATGTAAGTTTTATACATTACTGTTTGATATGCTTAGGTTTGAATTTTATTATCTCATAGTATCACGTTATTACATACTTTATAAGTCAATAAAAAATTATAATATGAGTTATTATTCATTATTTATGTAATATATTTCTTACCGATCATATTTTTTTTTTATTATTTAAAAAATATTAAATTGTTATTTTTTCTTAACTTAATTGCAAATATGACTTTTCTGATGCTTTTATAACACCTATTTATTTTAAAAGAAATTAGAGAAAATAATATATAAAACTCGGGAAACGACAATACATCTATCTTAAAGTAAAGTTTTGAAATGAAAGGTTGGGAAAATTTAGGAGTCGTAAAGACTATCTATGAAGAAGCAGATTATGAATTCTCCTCTTCTTCCTCTCCTCTCTTACTATGCCCTTCTTCTCCTCCTACACCTTTGCATTCTAGAGTGCAGGCTTGGTAATTATGTTTCTTCTCTTAATGTTCTTCTATTGGTACTTGTTTTTGTTTTATATATATATATATATATATATATATATAATTACTTTAATGATACTAATTTTTCAGTAAAAATATTAATATTTTTTTTTGGGTTATTAAATATATATTACTATAATTTAGGTCATTTGCAGCTGGGATAAAAACTGATATTCTGATACGAGTTAGTGGCAAATGCTTCCATTTACACAAGGTTTGTTTTGAAACTTGATGATATAGATCAAAGAGATTTTAGTTTTTTTCATAGATGAACAAAAAAAAAAGTAATGATATATTAATAACAGGGTTAAATTTATTACTTTTTTTTTATTTGGGCAAAGGGTGAGAAGTAGCTAGGTTTAAAATTTAACAAGCGGAACCCATAATTTTTTTCTAATTTGTAAATCAACAAACACGTAGTGGTCTTCAAATTGAAGAAAATAAGTAGCAAATAATTTTTTTAATTTTTATTTTATTTGGATAAAAAAAAAAGAAAAATTGCATAGCATTATTGTGTTAACAGAGAGCTAGGCATTATTGTTCTCAAATTTGTTATATGTTTACTTCTTTTCTTATTGATATTTTCTTTGTTCTCCTACTCTTTTAAGGTTTTAAAGTTACATAAAGTTGAGTATAAATGATATGTTACTATATTAATAAATACAATCAATTTTACGTAATAATATTTAATAAAAGATTATCGTGTTAATTTTTTAACGTGACACCGTGTATGAGAAAAAAAGAATGAAAGAAATAAATACATTTAACATATAAATTGGTTTATTTGCAACTTTTCCCCATGGTATTGCCGTATATATTGCTATATATTTTCTTATTTGAGGACGAAATTAACATGGTATATAGGTTGAAGCTTTTATAATTGGATATACTTTTTCTTAACCAATAAATAATCATTATATCTCATTTTTTTCGTGTCTAATTATAAACCTGAATAATTTAAGAATACAATCGTAAAATGTTTGTTTATGTTTTTAATTGTTAAATCTAAATCATATATTATTAATTTAAGATTTAATTATTATCTTTATTAATTAACTCAAATTTAAGAAGGATAAATAAATATGGCCGGTGTAGAAATCAATCCCACGAAAACAAAAGGATATCAAACTTGAAGGGACATTTACGTTTTATTTTCTTTCATAACTCTTTTACCTGAATTTTCCCATTTATTTCTTAAGGATCCATTGACATCAAGAAGTACCTATTTAAAGAGGCAACTAACATCTTCAATTACGGAATTCAATCTCTCTCCGCCATTAAACATTTCGGCCGAAACATTCACTCTCGTAGCCGATTTCTGTTACGGAGCTCATCTCGTTATAACACCCTTCAATCTTTCCGCTCTTAGAACTGCAGCGGAGTTGTTGGAGATGACGGAGCCCAACGGTGACGGCGAAGACAACTTAGTGAACATAACGGACACATACTTTCGTCGAGTTGTCGCCCTTGACAGAGAGAAGACGTCTATAGTTTTCCGTTCGTGTATGAAATTGCTTCCAGAGGCTGAAACGGCAGCGTTTCTAGTAACCAGATGTGTTGAAATATTAAAAGTGACAGATGGAGACGAAGGAGATGAAGAATTTGATTGGTTTGACGATGTTTTAACGGTTTGCCCCGAGGATTTTCATATAGTCGCCGAGGCTTTGCAAAATCGGTATTCAAATCACGATATTGTTTATAAGATCGTTAATCTCTATATTCAAGTAAGATATTTAAGTATTCGATCATCTGAAATTTATTGTCATTTAAAAATCTCTACTTAGTTTGGCTGTCGTTTTCCAAACCCATATATATATAGCTCCTTCCTTGTATTATATTAATTAATTATTAGAAAATCTTATATTCAAATATGTCGTTTTTCAACCACATGATTATGAATTGTCATTAATGAGCACAAACCCATGCACTTACATGTTAAATTTTACATAGAGTTTTCCACTAATTAATTATATGTCTAAAGTTTTCTATACCATCATAATTGGTTGAGGCAGGGACACAATGGCAAGATTACTGAAGACCATAAGACACAAATATGCAATACAATAGACTGCAAGAAACTCTCATCTCAACTCCTAATAGAGGCAGTTCAAAACCCAGCAATGCCACTAAGGTTCATAGTTCGAGCTATGTTAATCGAGCAACTCAACACTAGGCGTAGCTTTTCCACCGCCACCACCATCCTTAAAAAACCAAACCAGCCTCATGATCAAATCAATTTAGAAGAACCAATCACGACCCTTGGCACTATTCTTCAACGAGATGCAGCATATCGTCAAGCATCACAGCTTAAGGCTTCAATGGATGCCACTACAAAGCGTATCCACACTCTTGAAGAACAACTTACTGTCATGAAAATGATATTAAACGAATCATCTGAAAAGCAGGCAACAAGTATATTGCAATCGGGTCGGTCTGCGAGCTTTCATGGCATTGAGAATAAAATGATAAGAAAAAGTGATAAAATCTCCAACTTGTCAGCAAGTTTTAGGTTCTTTAGTAGTACTAATTATAACGAAGGAAAGACAGTTGGGGAGATTTCGTCTTCTTGTAAAGGGAATACTACCACTCCAACTTTGAAAAAGAAGATTAGTCAAAGAGTGATTAAGAGTTTGAAAAAGGCTTTTGGAGTACTGCCAAGTAAAGATGATAATTACGGTGCTACATAAGTACTAATTTATTAAATAGGATATAATTTAGTTTTGTTCCTAATTACCAATTTCTCTAGTGAACTCATGATCGATGTTCGACTTTTTCTTATGAATTCAGTTTATTCTTTGTGCAAGGACCTTTGGTTGAAAAGTGGAGTATGCCTATTGAATCTACATCGATCGAGGGCTCTTAGTTGGAACGTTTAACGTTGCTCGATCATTTAAGACATCTACTCAGCACAGGAAGGGGGCATTTTTCAAAGCCAATTTTTAGTCATAGTCGTTGGATCGAGGGGAAATAGGTTAAAGGCAAAGTTACACTCGAAAAAACACATTATCTACATTATATTAGGTCATCCAAACTAGATTCACATTCACGGACACAACTTTTGCATAAATTTTTTAAGAAAAGATTGAAGTGTAGTGATCGTGGCTACATTGCTTCCCATAATTATTATTTTTCATGAATCTTCGTTATCCATTTTTCTTTTGTTTTCATGGCTATGTTATTAATTCTTTTTGTATCTATATAGCTAACTAAATTTTATATTTGATCGAGGGTAATTTTTAATCTTTATACTATATATTGATTAATTATATGTCATGATTTATTTTTAATTTTAATTTTCTTGGTGTATTTAATTATATGTTTCAATGTAAATGCATTCTAAGTCTTGAAATATTAGAATTACAACTAGTTTGATATTTAATTTTGATTATTGTTAAATTATGAAGTTGATAGAAAATTACTAATTTTTATAATTGCAATCACTCCTACAAATAAAGGTTTTTAAGTTTGTTATTAATTGATTTAAAAGGAATTTAAAGTTGGTCGGGTGAACCAACTTAAAATGAGAAGACTTAAAATTTAAAGTTGATTTACGGGTATAATCGACTAAATTTTAAGTTGGTCATACATGTCAATCAACTTTAAACTTAAAATCAATTCTACATGGCAATCGACTTAAAATTCTATAACTCTTTTTAAACATATTTTAGTTTATTTTTTGTTAGCCTCACTACATATTTTTTTATCACATAATAGTAGAAAAAATCAAAATATGTTCTAAAAGAGTTTTAAATACATTATATTATACAATACATACATACATACACACAAACGCACACACCCACACACACATATATATAACTTAATTACAATATTATTAATTATTACAAGATACCTATGTTATTCAATATCTTTAGATTCTTTATTCTAATTCTTCTTGTGATATTTTAATTTCAAGCATATGTTACGCCAATTCTTCTCATAAATCATAAAAAATTTGCATGTCATAGCCCGAAAAGTTCTAACAAAAGAACTACATGTATTTAAATTTAAAATAAGAATGTAATATCATGAATTCATAAAAAATTACTCATATATGTTAAAAGAGTATATTCGTAAAAGATTTTACAATATCTTTAATTGACATGTTGATATTTGAGATGATTTCGTTCATAAATTTCATGACAAAGTAATCACACGTGACTTTATTATTTTATTGTAAAACCTACAAAAACAATTATACACGTTTTATCAATTCGAACATCTTTATTATTCAATAGTAAAATTTATTAAATTATTAATATTCGTTAGTACATTCCATAAGTTTGTTCCATATAAGTTTATATGATTTTTTAAGGACAATGTCTTACTCTTGTTACACAGCTTCCATGTTTAGTTTTTTATTAAATATTACAAATAATAAAAAAAATAGCTAACTATAACTCTTACATTTCAAGAACTACTTTTATGTCTTTACTCAATTACATGAAAGTTGAGTCACAATACCAAACATAATTGCTATATAGATAAAATTATAAATTATTAGAATATCCATTAAAACCTCGTATAAAAATAAATACATAAAATCTAAACAATTAATAAACTCATTATAACATTAACAATATATAATATATAATAATAATAAAAATACATAACACATAAAATATATTAATAATATATATAATATTGATAATATACATCGTAACAATATATTAATATAATATATATAATATTAACAATATATATTTCATTTATTTCATATATGTATCAAATAATAATAATTTTAAAAAAATTGAGTTTAAAATAAATTAATATATATAAAACATAAAATTAATAAATAAAAAATACCTTATTCTCTTCTAAACTTGAAAAAAATCACACGACCTACATAACACAAAAAAATACGAATAATCAATAACAAATAATATACATTAAAATAAAAAATTAAATTTATAAAAATTATATAAAAATATAAAATATTAATAATAAGTGTAAAATAATTCATATAAATATTTACAAGAGTGAAATAAGTGACAAAATGAAGAAAATGAAATAAAATATTATTTGGTAAGTGAGAAAGTGAAGGAAAATAGATAAAAAAATTGAATATTATACTTTAAAAAATGATGAATTGAATCAAATACTAGAGAGGAACAAAGCTCAACAAACGGTATCGACAAAGATAATCGAAAGTGGCTGAAAATGGAGAAAGAAAATCGAGAATGCACGTGTTATTGTGTGTAAGAAATGAAGAGACAACGAAACTGACGACAAATGGGAAAAGAAGAAGAAAAATGCTGTGTCATATGGATTACATAAAAGTTTGGTGGAGAGAATTGATAGGCAACAATTGCTTCAGCAAAAAGGCTGTCATATGGATTACAAGTCTTAGTGGTTCAGGTTTGTGAAACTGTTTAGCTCTTCTCTCTCCCCGCATATAATATCAATTTTGGTGAGTTTGATAGCTACTCTCCCTGTTTGCTTGGGATAGTAGCAATTGTCTCTTGTGGCACCATACCTTTCCATTATAACAAGGCAAGATGATCTTTGTTGGTGCCTTCTTGGTCTGCTCTGCTGTCACTTGATTCAGTTGTCTTACTAGTATGGGTTTTTTTTTTTTTGGCATGTTTAAATTTACAAGGTGTATGTTTTGGTTGGTATAAATAGAAAGAAAATTGAAATTTGGATGTTCATTTGTTTGTTTTGACTCCTAATTCCCCCCCTCGAAAAAATATGGAATATTTTGGAATGTTTTAATCTTTTTTACTTATTTATATTTTATTTTATTTTTTCTTTCATTTTCCTTTCTTGAAACATAATAAATATTATTTTCTACTTTATCTCCTTGGCAATTTAAATAAAACAAAATTTTGTATTCAATTTTACTTGATTTTGATTGCATTATTCAAACCAAATATAATAATAATAACATTACTTTTATTCAATCCCACTCTATTGATATCAATTAACATTTTAATTACTTTTTCATCCTGTGAATTAAAAATGATCAAACAGTCTACGAGTCCAATGGATCACTCCTCCTCCCTTAACCCAAACACATGGGGTAATAAAATAAGGATGTCTTATTCCTGAGATTTCTGTGTACCTCATAACTAGGATATTTCTTTTTATTCTCGTAGATAATGAGAAACAGTGCTTCAACTTCCGATCAAATGATTTACATAAAGATTAAGCTATAAATGGGTTTGATAAAATTTGTAAATGAAATAACATGAAAAAGTTAAGGACCTTCTTGGCCGTGTATTCAAAAAACAATTTTCTGGTTTTAAAAATATAAACTTATTCCTAAAACCATTTTAGTGTTTGACAATTGTTTTAAAATTAAAATAATTTTTTATCGTAACTTTGATTCATGAATTAATCTATATGTAATGATATAATTGGCTATTATTAGCAAGTAGTTTTACAAATACTTCAATATTTTACTTTCTTAATTTAACATAACTTATTTTATTCGAAAATTTTGAATACATACGCTACTACAAAAATGGTATTTAAGTCGATATATAAAGTCAGTTTTTAAAAAAAACTCGACTTATAATGAATTTAAAATCGGTTCGGTGTAAAATTGACGCTATCCACGTAAGACGTAGTGTCGGTTAACACGTAGAACCGACACTACACATGTAGATAAATTCTTTTCTTTTCTTTTTTTTTCTAGACAGAAACTATTCTAAGCACTGCATAACTCTCAAAAACCCAAAATCTCCTCCACTCTTTCTCATTTTATGGCCACCTACGATCACAATTTCTAGCGCCGGTTAGTGAGTTTTCTTCCTCTCTAACTAATCTTTTAGATTTCTTATTTTTTTGAGAAAAATACTCAACTTTTTTATACACATTTCTCACTTACAAAATACCATTTTTTCTTCATTTTTTTTAATTTGTCACTTCATTTACTCTTATAAGTATTTCTATTAATTCTAGGCACTTATTATTCATATTTTTTCTGTTATTATGTGTTGTTATTTATGTGTATAAATTTTTGTATTATATATGTATGTTTGTATTATAACATCAGGAGAAGAATACATCATAGTAATTTTTCTCCTATTAATTAATATTTTATTTTTCAATTATTTGTATTATTTAAACTATTTGTTAAATAGATTTTTTTTCTTGCTGTTATTTAGTGATCGATTTTAATTTGAGTATAATAGAAAATGAGTAAATTTTGTAAAAAAAAAATTAAAATCAATTTAACGAATCGACTTTTAATACTCTTTTTTATAATAGTGATAGGTCTTGCAAAAGAATGATTGTGTTTGGTACGTAGAATTGATTTTTTTTTAATAATAATAAAAATATTACTATTTAAAAATTATAATCATAAAATAATAAATTTTATGTTCAATTCGTATATTTTTACTTATAATTAAATATTTCTTATTAATTCACGTTTGATGATTTCAAGTTAAACTATAACTATTTAATTCATTTAATGTTAAATTTTGAATAATTAAACTTTTAAACTTTTTAATGTCAAAATCATTACGAAATCATTTAGAAGGTCTTCCTGTTCTGAAATAAAAATCTATACATTTCTAGTACACCATCAGGTGCATAATTCCCTGAATTACACCATCAGGTCTTCCAGATGCACCATCAGGTGCATAATTCCCTGAATTACAGCTTCTAGTACATTTCTCCTTCATGGGACCCACATAGATCTTACCATTGGTGGAGAGCTAGCATAGCTTTTTGTTGATTTGGGTATTTGTGGAAATGAAGAACCAGTAAGGTTTGCCCTTGCAGTTTACCACGAGTCCATGACAAATAAAATATCATTTAATCTTTAAACATCAGGATCATACATAGGTTGATTTCAATAGCTATAACCTATAAATCACAAATTCTGAATGCAGCTTTCTTATAAATCCATGCCTCTCTGTTGTCTCTCTCCCATGGTGATTTAACTCAATTTCTGTTTTTAGGTAAAAGCACTTTGACATGTGTCTTGAGTCAAGGCTTACACATGAGAGGAAAGCTAAGCTACATCCTCGATGGTGACAATATCCGACATTGTATAAACAGTGATTTTAGTTTCAATGCTGAAGATCGAGCAGAAAACATAAGGAGGACTGGTGAGTCAGGTTCAGGTCACAGTTTTTTCCCTTTAAACTTCACATTTTTCTAATTTATTTACTTGAAAAAAATAAAGGTGAAGTAGCAAAACTATATGCAGATGCTGGCATTATTTGCATTGCCTGTTTAATATCTCCGTACAGAAAGGACAGAGATGCCTGCCGTGTACTTTTACCAGAAGGAGATTTCATTGAGGTATTTAGCTGACTATATAGGCATTTACGTATTTTAATAAGAGTGCAGTTTTCTGTCAATAATTTTTGTAGTATTTGTGTTGATATAAGACGTTTTAAACGATACACATGTCTGCTTTCTTGTTGACAAGCTCACCTTTTACAGGTATTCCTGGACGTGCCACTTCAAGTGTGTGAAAGTAGGGACCCGAAGGGTCTATACAAGCTTGTACGAGCAGGAAAGATAAAATGTATGTTCTTGGAATTTATGTTTAATCTGGATTCACTGAATTTCCTGCTCTTCTCAGTTAATTTACTTTCTAAATTTCCTTTTCAAATTACCTAAAGATGACGTGTGATGTCAAATGATTTCACTTCGATAGCTCAACCCTACACTACCCTGCCACTGCCATGATATATTTAATATTTTACGGAGATGGGTAGATTGTTATAAAGCTCATTAATTTAAGGAGCAAATAAAGGAGTAAAACATGGAACAAACACATGGAGCAAAACATGGAACAAACACAAGGAGCAAACACATGGTGTAATTCATGGAGCAAAACAAGGAACTTAATTCAATGAGTAATTTAAGGAATCATTAATTTAAGGAGTAATTCAAGGAGTGAATTTTCCTATAAATAGATGTGTAAATTGTAATGAATTAATTATCCAAAGTGTTCATTCCAATTGAGAGAAAAGCTTAGAGAGAAAAGCTTTTGTGAGAGAAAATTGAGAGTAATTTTCTTGGGTGTAATTGGGTTGTGAGTTGTGAGTGTTGTAAACACCTTGTGTAATTTCTCACCTTTCAGTAAAAAGATCTGCACCAGGTCCGGAGACGTAAGCAAGATTGGCCGAACTCCGTTATCAAATTTGTGTGTTATTTTTCTATTCTTACTTTCTCATAAATCTGGCTTATTGGGAATTTGCATTATTTCCCAACAACTGGTATCAGAGCTATTGGTGATAATTTCTGTCAATTTTCTACAAGGTTACTATTTACGTGAATAGTGAATTACGTGAATAGTGAAATTTTGTCGACGATATTTGTTCGTTGACAGAGGTGTTCTAATACACGGTGGTTTACAGAAATAGTCAGAAACGATCCGGAGGAAGTCAGATTTGAGTGGGAGCAATGGCCGCAGATGAAGGAAGGGTGAAACTCGAGAAATTTGATGGCACATATTTCGGGTTTTGGAAAATGCAGATAGAGGATTATCTGTATCAAAGAAATCTATATCAACCTCTCTCAGGAAAGAAACTAGAAGCTATGAAGGAAGAAGATTGGAATCTTCTAGATAGACAAGCCCTCGGAGTTATTCGATTGACGCTATCCCGTAATGTTGCCTTCAACATAGCAAAGGAAAAGACCACGGTGGGTCTTATGGCAGCTCTCTCCAATATGTATGAGAAACCATCAGCCTCAAACAAAGTGCACTTGATGAGGCGTTTGTTCAATTTGCGGATGAATGAAGGCGCATCAGTAGCTCAACATCTCAATGAACTCAACACGGTCGCAACCCGGTTGAGTTCGGTGGAAATTGAATTCGATGAAGAAGTACGAGCATTAATACTTTTGTCTTCTTTACCGAGAAAGTTGGAATGCTACTATCACGGTTGTGAGTAGCTCGTCGGGAAAGCGATAAGTTGAAATTTGATGATGTTCGTGATCTGGTTCTCGGTGAAGAGATCCGACGTAGAGAGTCGGGTGAATCGTCAACTTCTTCGGTTTGCATACGAGTCAAGAGGAAGAAATTCAACCAAAAGGAATGGACGTGGCGGAAACGGACTACCGAGGTAGATCAAAGGACGGGAGGTCCAAATCCGGGAATCCTAATAATTCTCATGGCTCGAAGACTATCGAGTGTTGGAATTGTGGAAGAAGCAAGACACTACAAAAATCGGTGTAAGAGTGCAGAAGGACAAAGAAGTAAAGGCAGAGGCAAATGTTACTTCCACCTCAGGAGGAGACGATGCATTGATATGCTCTTTGGAGAGCAAGGAAGAATCTTGGGTGTTAGACTCTGGAGCATCGTTCCATGCTACTTCACAAAAAGAATTCTTCGAGAAATATGTCCCCTGAAACCTTGGAAAGGTATATCTTGGTGATGATCAACCATGTGCTATTATTGGCAAAGGTGTAGTGAAGATTAAGTTGAACGAATCTGTTTGGGAACTGAAGGATGTCAGGCATATTCCCGATCTTAGAAGGAACTTAATCTCAGTGGGGCAGTTGGCCAGTGAAGGCTACACTACGATCTTCCATGGTGATGATTGGAAGATTTCAAATGGTGCAATGGTAGTTGCTCGAGGCAAGAAAAGTGGCACTCTTTACATGACAGCAGAGGCATGTTGGTCAATTACAGTTGCAGCAAGCAATGAAACACCAAATCTGTGGCACCAGAGACTAGGCCATATGAGTGAGAAGGGGATGAAGATTATGCACTCAAAGGAAAAACTTACAGGTCTACAGTCTACGGAGATAGACATGTGCAAAGATTGCATACTTGGAAAGCAAAAGAGAGTTAGCTTTCAGACAAGTTGCAGAATCCCAAAGAAGGAAAGGCTAGAGCTTATTCCCTCTGATGTTTGGGGACCAACAACCATCTCATCTATTGGTGGGAAACACTACTTCGTGACTTTCATCGATGATCACTCTCGGAAGGTATGGGTTTACTTTCTAAAACATAAGTCTGAAGTATTTGAGGCTTTCAGAAGATGGAAAGCTATGGTGGAAAATGAGACGGGTTTAAAGATTAAAAAGCTCAGAACCGATAATGGTGGTGAATATGAAGACACTAGATTCAAAAATTTCTACTATAAGTACGGGATCAGAATGGAAAGAACTGTGCCAGGCACGCCTCAACACAATGGTGTAGCTGAGCGTATGAACCGAACGTTGACAGAATGAGCCAGAAGCATTCGTATACAGTCAGGTCTACCGAAGTAGTTCTGGGCAGAAGCAGTCAACACGGAAGCTTACTTGATCAACCGAGGCCCATCTGTTCCATTGGAGCATAAAATACCAGAGGAGGTATGGAGCAGAAAAGAGGTGAAACTATCACATCTAAAAGTTTTCGGCTGTGTAGCATTTGTGCATATCAGTGATCAAGGTAGGAATAAGCTTGATCCCAAATCCAAGAAATGCACATTCATTGGCTATGGTGAGGATGAGTTTGGCTACCGCATTTGGGATGACGAAAAGAAGAAAGTTATCCATAGCAGAGATGTGATTTTCAACGAAAGGGTGATGTATAAGGACATGCATAAAATAGACGCCAATGACTCGGAAGCGAGAATGAGTCGGTATTTGCGGTGCGAGATGATGTCCCGGATACTTCCGCAATAGAACCAATTGTAACAAGTCCTCATTGAGGATCTTGTTGGACAAAAGTACACAACATTCCGACACACCACAACCTCTTACTCCGGCTCTGTATTGAGAAGGTCTTCTCGACCTCGTATGCCTAATAAGAGATACATGAACTATATGTTCTTTGGTGATGGAGGGAGCACGAATGCTATGATGAAGCTTGTCGGACTCGAGATTCCAACAAGTGGGAGCTTGCTATGAAAGAAGAAATGAAATCTCTCATCTCCAACCGGACATGGGAACTAGTTGAGTTACCTATGGGAAAGAAGGCATTTCCTGACAAATGGGTGTCTTAGGGTGAAAGAGGAGCATAATGGTTTCAAGAGATACAAAGCCCGCCTAGTTGTCAAAGGGTTTCAACAGAAGGAAGGAGTTGACTACACTGACATTTTTGCTCCCGTTGTGAAGCTTAATACTATCAGATCAGTATTGAGTATTGTAGCCATCGAAGATCTTCATCTTGAATAGTTGGATGTGAAGACTGCATTCCTTCATGAAGATTTAGATGAAGAGATATACATGTACTAGCCAGAAGGTTTCTCAGAAAGAGGGAAGAAGAACATGGTGTGCAGACTTAAGAAGAGTTTGTATGACCTGAAACAAGCCCCGAGACAATGGTACAGAAAGTTTGACAACTTCATGCACAAGGAAGGTTTCCAGAAGTGCAATGCTGATCATTGTTGCCACTTCAAGAGATATAGGTCTAGTTATATCATTTTACTACTTTATGTTGATGATATGTTAGTAGCAGGTTCAGATATGGATGATATTAAAAGGTTGAAGCAGCAATTGTCAAAGGAATTTGACATGAAAGACTTGGGTCTAGCAAAGAAGATTCTTGGAATGAAAATCACAAGAAATAAGAAGAAAGGATCCTTGCAGTTATCTCAAGCAGAGTACATCAATCGTGTTTTGCAAAGATTCAACATGGGCGATGCCAAGCTAGTTAGCACACCCTTGGCCAGTCATTTTCGCCTATCCAAGGATCAGTCCCCTCAAACAGAGGAAGAGAGAGAATTCATGGCTAAGGTTCCTTATGCCTCAGCCATTGGAAGTTTGATGTACGCAATGGTCTGTACGAGACCAGACATTGGCCATGCAGTGGGAGTTGTTAGCAGATTTATGTCAAATCCAGGAAAACTCATTGGGAAGCAATCAAGTGGATTTTGAGGTATCTGCGAGGCACCACAAGCAAGTGCTTGTACTTTAGTAAAGGAGAGGTAAAAGTACAAGGGTACGTAGACGCAGACTTTGGAAGTGAAGTTGATCGCCGAAGAAACAACACCGGTTATATATTTACTGTTGGAACTACAACTGTTAGTTGGATGTCACAAATACAGAAAATTGTCACTCTATCTACTACGGTGAGTATGTAGCGATAACTAAAGCTAGTAAAGAGATGATATGGCTTCAAGGTTTGTTAAGCGGTGGGATTCAAACAGGAGAAGAATGTTCTGCATAGTGATAGTCAAAGTGCAATACACTTGGCGAAGAATTCATCATTTCATTCTAGAACCAAGCATATTGGACTTCGTTATCACTTCATCAGATCTCTATTGGAAGATGATGTGTTAATACTGGACAAGATTCAAGGAAGCAAAAATCCAGCAGATATGTTAACAAAGGTGGTGACTATTGATAAACTGAAGTTGTGCTCAACTTCAGTTGGTCTGCTAGAGTAACAAAGACTAGAAGAGCTGCTGCATTGATCGAGGTATGAAGACAAATTGAAATTAGTCTTTAAGTGGAAGATTGTTGGAGATTGTTATAAAGCTTCTTAATTTAAGGAGCAAATTAAGGAGCAAAAAATGTAGCAAACACATGGAGCAAAACAAGGAGCAAAACATGGTGCAATTCATGGAGCAAAACAAGGAGCTTAATTCAAGGAGCAATTTAAGGAACCATTAATTTAAGGAGTAATTCAATGAGTGAATTTTCCTATAAATAGATGTGTAAATTGTAATAAATTAATTATCCAAAGTGTTAATTCCAATTGAGACAAAAGCTTAGAGAGAAAAGCTTTTGTGAGAAAAAATTGAGAGTAATTTTCTTGGGTGTAATTGGATTGTGAGTTGTGAATGTTGTAAACATCTTGTGTAATTTCTCCCCTTTCAGTAAAAAGATCTGCAGCAGTTCTGGAGACGTAAGCAAAATTGGCCGAACTCCGTTATCAAATTTGTGTGTTATTTTTCTATTATTACTTTCTCATAAATCTGACTTATCGAAAATTTGCGTTATTTCCCAACATGAGAAATATTTCTACCATAAATGCATAACTCCTGTCTGCATGTCATGTTTTGTTCTTATCTTATTTATTTATCTGTACTGATTGGATTCATAATGCACGCCTTATTTCTTTCGTTTAATACTCCGGAGTATGAAATTACAATTTTACATCAATGTTTATTTGGCATAATATTGTAGGTTTTACAGGGATTGATCCATTAAACAGTACTGAGGTATGCCAGTCTCTCGAGGAAATTCATGATGCTGAATCTAGATTTCTAAATGCTTTTAGAACATGAAAATAATCCTCCGTCGAACATTTAAAAGTTACTTCTTTGTCACGACCTTAATTTCTCAAGTAGCGATCGTGCGGCACTTAGCACCGTCCGTTGCACTAAGCCTGCCTTTGAATCCGAAATGTAACTCCAAAGAGAATAGAAAGAGAGTTTGCAAAGAATGCTTTGTATTGCTCTAGAGAGAGTTTATGATACAATTGCTAAGAATTCCCAAGGATTGTTAGGAATTTCCCAAGATTTCCAAGATGAATGAAAATGAAGACCAAGTGGTCTATTTATAGTGTGGCTTCTAAGATTAAGAGCATGCCACCACTTTCTAGAGTCTTCCTAGTCTAGAATGTACAAGGGTATTCTAGATTTATCTACAATGTGCCACAAGGCTCTAGGACCTTCTAGCCAACTCTAGAGTCTTCTAGGTTTGTCTAGCTCCTTCATGCACCTTCCGGGATGTTCCGTATACTTCCAGCAGCTTCTACATCCTTCCGGACGTTCCGTAAGCTTTCCAGTGACTTCTACATCCTTCCGGATGTTCCGTAAGCTTCCAACGGCTTCCCCGAACCATCCGGCACATTCTAGAACGTTCCACCATTCTAGCACTCTCCAGCGTGCTCTGTAACATTCTGGGTCTTCAAGCTCGAGTTGAGTCCGTCCAACTCCCCAGCCCTTTCTAGACTTCCCTAGGCAACTCTAGAACTCTCCATATGTCTTAGATCCTTTAGGCGCCCAACATTTGGATTTTTGTGTTTGGGCGGGACGTGACACCCTCCCCCACTTAAGTTCGTGACGCCTCGTCGCGCCTTCATGTGAAACCTCTCTACGGCATTTTTGAATTGCCATAAAGACTCCCTCGTTCCCACTTATCTCTACATTTGGGGCGTTTTTCCATTTGACCAAGTATTCCCTATAACTTGGTACGCCCTTCGCTCTGATCAAGCGATCTACCCAAGTCGAGTCCACTTTTGTTGAAGGAGGTTTCTGTCGCGTAGCGCCCTTGGATTCTCCCCTACTTATGTCTTTCCTTATCTTCATGAAAGGATTTTAACATACTTACATGAAAAACAAGATAGATTTTAAGCTTCTGAGGAGTTCAGTAGCTTATATGACACCTTACCGACTTTCTTGGACGAGAAACGGTCCCTCATATTTCCGCAATAACCCCATGAGCCTTCCGCAAGGTCTTCAATTGTTGGGGCAATAGTTTGACAAGGACTAGATCTCCTTCCTGTAATTCGACCATCCTTCTTTTCTTGTTAGCCCACTTTTTCATCTTCTTAGATGCCATATGCAAATAGACTTGGGCCAACTCCACTTGCTCACGCCACGCCTGGGAAAACTTGAAAGCACTCCGGCTCTTTCTTCGTAACTCGTGGTCAAGGAGACGAGGGTCGCTGTCGCCGCCCATGACAATTTCGAAGGGACTCTTAGCGGTGGACTCGCTTCTTTGTAGATTATACGAGAATTGGGCTACATCCAACAGCTTTGCCCAATCCCGCTGATTGGCACTTTCCGTTTGCCCATTGCTTTGGGGGTGGAAACTGGTAGAGAAATTCAAGTCTGATCCCAATAGCTTGAATAGTTCCGTCCAAAATTTCCCCGTGAATCGTGGGTCTCGGTCACTCACGATATTGGAAGGAATTCCCCAATGCTTCACAACATTCTTGAGGAACAACCGCGCCGTCTCATCTCGGGCCGTGCAAATTGGCCGAGGCGTATACGAATGTCGCATACTTGCTAAAGCGATCCATCACCACGATAACGCCGCCAAAGCCCTCCTCGATTTTGGCGGGCAAGTGATGAAATCCATAGAGACACTCTCCCACGGTCTCTCTAGAACGGGCATGGATCTAGCAGACCTCCCGGTGTACGTCGCTTTGTCTTCCCCGACTCAGCCGCATCACCACCACGTCCCGCCGCACAACTCGATTTTTCCACCTGGCCGTGGCTCATTATCAGTGGTCTCGTGTCGAGCTCCAACTCGACTTTATGGTTCACCTCCCTCCTCGGGAGGTAACCATTTGGGTGAGGCCCCATGCATCACCCCTCGGGGATTTATCCGGGGTAGCTTACACTTCCGGGCCGGGCAAGCTTGACTTCTGCGACACCTCAAACATCACCTTCGTGAGACTTATCCTGGGCAACTTCGCACGTCCGTCGGCAAGTCTCGGCACGACGCATCAAACATCACCTCATGGGGCTTATCTAAGACAACTTGCCCTTCCGTCGGCAAGCTTGGCTTTGGTGACACCTCAAACATCACCTCATGGGACTTATCTAATGCAACTTGCCCTTCCGTCGGCAAGCTTGACTTTGGCGACTGCTCCTCGTACTCTTTTGAGATGGTCGGTAACTCTTTCGTCCTTCTTCAATCCCCTCGATTTGAAGGCTTGAGAGAGCTCGGGTCGTAATGCGTTTGGCGGGCCCCGTCCGCTCTGGCATCACGCAAGCCTTTGAACCATCCACGATGCACACGGAGCTCGAGTATGGCACCAAGAAAGCTCTTACCCGGTCCAAGAACTCCACGCCGAATACCATCGAGTAGTCATCTATCGGCGCCACCGATAAGTCCACTTGGCCAGCCCATGCACCAAGATCGACGACCTTAACTCCACAAGCGACTCCATGTAACGGTAGGTCGCCGAGTTAACCCGCTTTCCTGCAGAACCCCCTCCATTAACAACCATCAGGCCGAGTCGTTTTGCTTCTTCCACCGAAACAAAGTTGTGAGATGCTCCTGTGTCGACCAAGGCTTTGGCGACCTTCCCATCAATGATGGCATCCACGTACATTAACCCTTTGTGGTCTTGGGCGCCCGCACGCACTGCAGGCGCAAAGAACCCATCTTCGCACCTTCGTTCAATTCACCTCCATCTTGACCATGCGGAGGCAACTAAGGCACTCAAGGCCTTCCTCTTCGACATTCACGTGCCCAATGCGGTCCGTCGCAATGAAGCACGTAACACGGGGCTTTCGAGGCATTCCGATCCTCCTTCTCCTTCCCCTTATCCCGCGGCTTGAACGAGAGTGCCTTTTATGATTTTTGGAACTCGACTTTTGGCATGGCCTCCATTACTCTTCTCTCCACCAAACTTCTTTATCTCGTGGCTTTGGAGCCCTCCTTGCTCGCGAGTAGTCGATAAAGCTTTCTCGCGGTCGCAATGGCCGAAGATAAGTCTTGGACACCACGTCGCTCGAGCTCAAGGTTAGCCCACGATCGGAGACCGTCCATGAACAAGAATAGGGCATCCTTGTCGATGTGTCGGGACTTCAAGCAACAAGGTTGTGAACTCCCTTCACATAATCCCTTATGCTACCCGTTTGCTTCACCGTCGCAATCGGCCCCTTGCCTCCTCCTCGCATTTACGGGAAGAAGCTGGTCTTGAACCTCCCAGTCATCAAGCGTGTCAATCAGGCAAAACCCCTCGTGCACATCTCCATGTCTCCGTCTCCACCACAACATCGCAGTTGCTCCGATAAATACATGGCCGCAGCTCGTGATCTTGGCCGGTACGGTCCGTTATGCCGCAGCCTCGTAGTATTGTTCTGTAGCCCCCATAGGAAGTTCTCCACTTCCCCTGCGTTCCTAACGCCATCAAGGTCTCTGGCTTCTGGGAACATCCACCCTCTTAGCTCTCAATTACCATGTGGGTCGTGTTAGTTCCCGCGGCCATAGCCCGCTACAAAGAGCCAGATCACCACCAATATCCTCAACTCTAAGCAAGACATTTGCGAGTTCTCTTTCGACGAGATCTCTTACCTTGACAAGTTCACTTTCAACCCATCAATCTCTGCCTTAGCCCACCATCTAGCTCGTTGAGTGACATCTTAACCGCCACGGATCTCCACATCCCTCGGCCTCCAAGCCATTGCAACACTCCTCAAGTTGTCCACTCTTGGCCAAACAGCCTCCCAAGCCGTCTCCTGCACTCCCAACTCGTGCCTCCAAGCTAGAAAGTATGTCTTTCGACTTGGCTCGGCTTCTTTGATGGTTCGGTTTGCTCACGTCCACGTTCCATAGGTGGAACATCAACGCTTGGAGTAGATGGACCAACGTTTTTCATTATGCCAAGAGTAAGATTGCTTCAACCTACTGCTCTGATACCAACCGTCACGACCTTAAATTCTCAAGTACCGAGCGTGCGCCACTTAGCAATCATTCGCACTAAGCCTCGCTTTGAATCGAAATGTAACTCCAAAGAGAATAGAAAGAGAGTTTGCAAAGAATGCTTTGTATGCAGAGAGAGTTTATGATACAATTGCTAAGAATTCCCAAGGATTGTTAGGAATTTCCCAAGATTTCCAAGATGAATGAAAATGAAGACCAAGTGGTCTATTTATAGTGTGGCTTCTAAGATTAAGAGCATGCCACCACTTTCTAGAGTCTTCCTAGTCTAGAATGTACAAGGGTATTCTAGATTTATCTACAATGTGCCACAAGGTTTCAGGACCTTCTAGCCAACTCTGTAGTCTTCAGGTTTGTCTAGCTCCTTCACGCACCTTCCGGATGTTCCGTATACTTCCAAAACTTCTACATCCTTCCGGGACGTTCCGTAAGCTTCCACGGCTTTCTACATCCTTCCGGATGCTCCGTAAGCTTCCAGCGGCTTCCCGAACCATCCGGCGCATTCTAACGTTCCACTCATTCCTGAAGACTCTCCAAATAAGGCTCTAGAACATTCTAGGGTCTTCAAGCTTGAGTTGAGTCCGTCCAACTCTAGCCCTTTCTAGACTTTTCTAGGCAACTCTAGAACTTTTCATATGTCTTAGATCCTTTAAGCAGCCAACATTTGGATTTTTAGGGGCAGTTTGGGCGAGACGTGACATCTTGCTATCAAATTTATTTTCGTACCCAAATGATTCATATCTAAAGCATATTATGCAG
The DNA here is from genome assembly GCA_033030585.1 of Hippophae rhamnoides. NCBI lineage: Eukaryota > Viridiplantae > Streptophyta > Magnoliopsida > Rosales > Elaeagnaceae > Hippophae > Hippophae rhamnoides. The sequence goes on from CM065430.1 coordinate 32,533,655, forward strand.
ATAGTGTTGCAACATGAAGAGAATGACTGTCCATCTCCCAGTGTTATGGTTGAAACAGTCATAACTTACTTGGAGGAGAAGGGTTATTTGCATGCCTAAGAGTGGGAAAGGACTTGGAGGTTACACAAAAAAAAAAAAAAAAATTGCTCCTCCCCTCCTCATGATTAGGAAACTCCTCGTTTCTGTATGATCGGGTTCCATCACAAGAACTAGTCAAATTCATAGATTAGCTTATGCCCTTAAGAAGTCAGTTCGTGTGCTGTGTGTGACTTAGATTATTTTAGATTGCAATAATCTAAGTGTGGAACCAGGGGAAGAGCCTGTTCATGATGTATGTGATGAACCTTTCCATTTTTTAATAAGAATCTGTGGCAGAACAAAAGATTTTCTCTGGTAATCACAAGCTTCACTCCTAGTCGTACGTAGTTAATTTGTGTCAGCAAAACAAACTACATTGATATCGCTGTAACCCCACAGAGGTCAGATGATGGTTTTGCCTTGAAAGGTCAAGTACTTCTTAGAATATGCAAAGATAAAACTTCACTGGTTATTTTTTTTTTGGGCCAATTTTAATTACATAGTAGAAAGTCTCTAAATACATACCCTAATATGTAAAATTCTCAGGGGTATGTGCTTTAGATGTATGTATTTGGAAGGTTTTTGTGGAATATGAGTAGAATTATTCTATTTTAATTGCACAAAATTTACAAATTGCATATATGTTTGAGTCACGCGAAATTTGCACTGTTGGATTGGTTCTGAAACGTGGGCCCTTGTCGAAAAAGTATTGGTAAAGGAAATGTCTAAAGGGTGTAAAATATTTTTCACACGTGTAATGGTCACGATATGTATAACATCTAACAGCTGTCTTGCGTAAATTAATTTTTTATATTATAAAATATGTATATTTAGTTTTTTATATTTTATAAAAAATATAAAAAATAAATTTTATTATTTATTCAGTATTTTAATAATTATAAATTTTAATTATTTATTTAATATTTTAATAATTTTATGATAAAATATTACATTAAAAAATTATTTTTATTATTTTTTTATTTGTTAATAAAATAAAGTTTTAAAAAATAATAATATTTTATTTATAATATTAATAAAAATAATTTTTATCATCCTTTCATATCTTTTACAAATAAAAAATCAAGTAACATATTTTATTAGATTAAATGATCTATTTACCTTAACGTAAGAACATAGACATTATTGTTGTCAATATATTATAACATGCAACGTTACGAGTAAAAAGAAGACATGGAAAAAATAAAAAATAAAAAATTGATGAACAATGTTATAGATATATTACGAAATATAATAAAAAAAATTCAAATTTGTTTAAGAAGTTTGAGAAATATTAAAAATATATAAATTTATATTTATTTTTTAATTATACTTGTTATGTAATGTTACATGTAATTATTTTCTAAAAAATAATTATTTTTCTAAATTCAAAATTTGATTTATAGAGGAATGTAAAAGGTGTTATGATAAAATTTTATAAGATTAATTATGTTTTATCCTTGATATAAGAAATAGATAGTAAAAATACTCAAAAAGATTACAAAGTTGTAATTATATTCATGATATTATGTGTTATAATAAAATATGTTTAATTAATAATTATAGTTTAATTTTTTAACATAATTATATTATATGCATTTTAAGTATATTTTTTAATAATATTATGATAAAATGATGTGTTTGGTTAGGTGCAAACATGCATAAATATTTATATCTTGTAAACACGTTCAATTTTAATACACATAAAATATACGCGATATCATTATCTTAAAAAATTAAACATATTGATATACATGTTTTATCGTTACATGTAACATCGTTAGCATACATTAATTAAATTTCTGAAATAAAATGAAAATACATTTAAACTTACGAGGGGATTATATATACCCTCTGCTAGCTAAGTGCTTATGGTAAGCATTTTGAGCGGCAATAACTGAAATTAAGTAGCTAACCAAAGAAAATAGTACCCTCAGAAGCTTAAAGCCATTGATACATTAAGGAAAGGCTTGTGTCCGAGGATGATGATCTTGCTTGTCTATCAATGGAGTCAATTGACAAGATGCACAACACAAGTGACATAGTCATAGACATCGCAGCCGTGCTCAAGGAATTGAAAGTAATAAGGAATCGTCGTTCCTGCAGACTCCAGACCGCCGTAACAAACAATCTCAACCCATCCAACGCTACTGCTATCACATGTGCCATCCTCCAACCATAAAAAATAAAAATAAAATTAGAAAGAAGATGATATGTAACAACAAAAAGCAACTAAAACCCACTGTAAAAATTGAAGCTTCACTTAGAACTGATGATCTTAATTTCAGGGAGGAGAAGCAACTTGGATACAAAGTTGGGTTTATTTTATATGGAAAAACTCTAAACATACCTACCAAGTAACAATGACCGTTGCTTCCAGTTTTCATTCTCTCCACAAGCTACTGTGCAAATATCTGCTCAACCATAAGTCATAACTTCTAAGACAAAGGCTAATAATTGTGATGGAACTTATTATTTGAATTATACTTTCATATATATATATATATATATATTATAAGTTGATTAATTTATTTTTTAATTTTAAACTTTATTCCCTTATTTTCATATGATAAATTGGTCTATTTAATTTTTAATTTTCACTTTTTTTATTGAATTATTTTTTCATGGTTGAAGTTCCTAGAATTCAGAAGTGCATTACATTAATTTATTAAATGATTTTTTTAACCCAAACTACTACACATCATTATCTTATATAGAATATATAATACACACACAATACATCTCCACACACACATTAAGATACACATTATCATTATATTGTATAATAGCTCCTTCAAATAATGAATCCAACGTGATTATTGGTTTAAAAAGTATAGGAAGAAACTTAATCCACACTTTAAAAACATGGGTAATACTCAAAACCATTTTACATCAAAAACGATTCACGTTGATGAAGTCAGGGAAAAACAAACTGTATTGGTAGAGATATATCATTGAGTGTATTCTTTAAAAACAAAAGATAACAATATAACTCACAAATATAACCTTTTTCGAAAGATATTTTTGTATCTATAAACTTCATTGACAATGAAACATTTACAGAAGAAAAAAGGATAATACCTTGAAAACACAAACATTCAACTTCACCAAAAGAGTTCTTAACATAATAGTGCTCAGACACTAGTGGTTGTAGTGACAATACATCCATAAAAGTGGGTCGTATCACTATATGAACACTATATCTCTATACGAGACAATCCTTGAATTCTAAATCAACATTATCAAATAATCAAAGGATGTAGAAGAAATAAAATACACGTAATTTTATACAAACAGACAACCAACAAACCAAAACCAAACATACCCAACAAAGTCCTTAATGGAACTAATAAGTAGAGTATCCTATAAAGGAAGAAACTTACATAAGATACTAAACATGAATCCAACACTATCTACAAGGTCCTTAGCCACAATTTGATTCCCATCTTTCAAAGCAAGCAATGCTCTAGAATCACCCACTTTAACAATAACAAGAGTATTCACGATAACAAGCATAATTATGGATGTAGTATAAATAAGTTATTTTTATTTAAAGATATTATTTTTATCTTTTGATTTAGAACCATTTTTTTTGAATAATTGATCCAAACACACTCCTAGGTTAGATTCAACATGGGTAAATATTATTTTTAAATAATAGCCTTAAACTTATTTGAAATTATTATATAGGCAGATAAGTGAAAAAAAGTTACACACCTTACCTTGTTGGTACACATAAAAAAATATTAAAAATAAAAATTATTTTTATTAATTAAACAAATTAATATTAAATATAATTTATAAACAGCAAAAAGAGTTTTGATAATAACCCCACCCAAAAGTAATTACAAAATATCATAATTTTGTGTGCTTTCAAGGTTGATGACTAATATAACATGGTGATCAAGGAAGATAACAAAATTACATAAATAACAATGATTAATGTTAAATTGATTATTTTTATTTAGAAGGGTAAAACGAACTAAACTTACTTAGCTCATTCTAAGTGTTTTGTAGCTTAGTTTGGCTCATTCAATTTTTGAATGAATTGAGTTGAACTGAACTCATTTCAACTAAAATGGGTTGAGTTTATTTTTAATTGAATTGAGTAGCATATTTAAGTTTTTATTTTTTACAACCATATTTCATTTTCTTGATCTCTAATGCAATAAATGCATTTTTGATCCTTAGTAGTTTTCTTGACGTAAAAATAAAACAATTTTCTTATTTTTTGATAAATTTTCAGGTTGTTAAAATTTGTCTCAAATTTATTGATTTTCTCACCAACTTATTCAATGATAGCTATATTGCTATGGAAGATGTTTATGACTTTACTAATAAAATAATTTACTTTGATTTTATAAAAATTATCAATTTTTCTGAGTTCATAATAAATTTGACATAATATTTATCCTCTTAGTATATAAAGTTTATCTATATTGAATTCATTTTCTAGAAGCGCCCTTGATTTTGAAACTTTTCTATTAGTATTAGAAAGCCATAAGTTGATAAAATGATAGGGACTAACACAACCTTTTTTATTATAGTCTATAAGTGAATTGAAAAGTCTAAGATAGACAAGCTTGTCATATACTCTGATCTTTTTTTTAAAGTTCTTGATAACCTTTTTGACATTTTCAAGAAAATAATTTAATTTACTTAAATTAATTCTTGGATATAGGTTCTCAATTAAATCTACATAGAAAGCTTTGTAAACAAAAATTGGATTATCTTTTTCAAGAATATTAAATTTACTACCTATAAGGAATTTTTTTTATGGTGTAAAATTTCAAATCTTTGATATGTTTCAGGGTAGATTTTCTGGCTAAATTATAAAGGCTTAACCATTATGGTTTGCTTAAATTCATATATTGGTCTTTTCATATTCAATGACTTATGTATTCCTAGGGATGTCTCTCTAAATAGTAATGATGGTCATACTATTTTTACTGCCTTTACGAGAGGTGTTTTCTTGAATAGTACTAGTGGTTATACTATATTTCCTAAGATCTTCAACTTACTTGGTGGCGATGATTGTTGTTGTTGTTGTAATGCTTTATAATATTTTTTAACTATATCTTCTAAAGTTATTAGTTTTGATATTCTATAGTTGGCATAACAGCTTTTAGCTTCTATTCTATTAGTGAAAATTCTGAGTTATTCCACTAAATCTAATAATAGTTTTGCTTACTTCATATCAATTGTTGTAAATTCTTAGTTTTAAACCATTATAGACCACATAAGTTATTTTTTGGTCTTCTCTTTTTGCTTCTTCAGCCCAACTAAACTTTTTTTTTCAGAGATGTTACTCTCTTTTGAATTGTTAGGTTTTTTTTCTCATTTTGAATTCTTTCTTCAAAAATTTTACCTTCCTTAGAATGAATTTTGGATGGGGATTCCTCTTTAGAGTTTTTGAACTCTAATGGTCGTTTTGAAATGTTAAGTTCTTGCAATTTGTTTCCTGTTTCCAAAAGAGGCTTATTTAGGTATAAAACCTCGAGTTGTTCTTTTAGGATTTTTATCTCTTTTTCTTTTCTTTTGATCTTGATATCAAGATGTTTCATTCTTGCAAGAAAAAAAATAGTTAAAAGTGTTAATTCTCTTATAAGGGCATTTGTTAAACTATTCTTATTTCTTGAAAGATATTCAACATTAAAATTATAATGGTTAAATCATTGTTATCATCTAACTAATATTTCTTGTTTATAGTCACTTACAATATTAATCCTTAAAAAATAATCAAAATTTTTGTTATCAATTCTAACTATAAATCTAGAGCTGATTATATATATTTTAAATTTCTTAATAACTTTTTTAATAGCTAAGTATTATTTTTTCCTAAATGTGATAATTTAATTCTAGACCATGAAAAGATCCATATGTATATCTATAAAGATATTCATCTTTGTAATCTACTTTTGCTTTTAAAACTATTTCCCAATATTCATTGGTAAATTTTTTATCTGTTCTTTTTCCTTATCCATGTACAAAGTAATTTGTTATATCCATTTTTAAATATGATCTTTTTTCAATTTTCTTTGTAAAGGTTTTCACATTTTTACAAGTTTCTTGATGTATGCTTCAACTTATGTCAAATATTTTAAAAATCTTTGTAATTTATTTTTGTCTTTTAATTTATTAGGAAATTTAGTATATAAGGCTATAGACTATGCTTTCCTTCTTTCATTTTTACCCATAAATACTTAATTTTTTGTTAAGTAGTTACTGCTTTCTACTTAGAAAATACGATGCATTATTTCATACATTATTGTAGAATATTAATAATATGAAAATTATTTTATTTAATCAATATTTAAAATTAAAATATCATTTATATAAACACAACAAATATTTTGTAATTTTTTAAAGATATTGTCCATATACCTTTGAAAGATACATGAAGCTTGTCTTAATTTAAATGGTACAACAGTTTATTGTTATTATTCTTAAAAGTAACTAAATGTCATTAGTTTTTGAGATTTCTCATGTAGTTTTATTTTCCAAAATTCACTTTTGTAATTAGAACTTGTGAAATATTTTTTTTATTAACGATAGTAATTCTTCTTTCTTTGGAATAAAATATCTATCATCAATGATTTCTTTATTAATGATTTAAATTTTATCACCATTCTCTTTTTTCTTCTCTTTTTTCAACTTATATTTTAACTAAAAATGATGGATTAAAGTTTGATGAATTATTTGATATTATGACTTTTAGTTCCAAAAGTCATTGAATTTATTTTTCAAACTCAATTATGTCTTTTAGATTATAAACCATAGGTTTCACTCTAATATTTTTGTTATGGTCTCTCATTTTTATATTAACAATATTTTTAGATTTGTTTGTTCTCGGATTTAAAAGATTTTCTGAGCTTATTGTTTTTCAATAATTTTCTGATATTTATTAAGATTTTATTTTCTTAAATTTTATTAAAAAAATAGTTTTGTCTCTTCTATATCTAACGAAAATTTTCCTAAATAAGGTTTTTGTTCCTAGTTTGTGTCTATCTCACCACGTTTTCACTTTTTATGTTATTTCATAAAACTTAAGTTTGATACAGACCAAGTTTTTCTTATTTTTAACACATAAATGGTTTCACTATCTAGTGTTGTTAGACTTATTTTGTCTAAATATTGCTTAAAATGTTTATATAAATTTGAAAAATTATTTCCTATTAATAAATAAAATCCTAATTCTTGTTGATATATGATAAGAATATGAAAATTTTCTCCTCCTATCATTATATATGTATATTTTAAGACTTTATTAAGATTTATTGTAACATTATTAGTAACCATTACTAGTAAATATTTTGGTACTAGTTTACGAAGTTCTTCTCGGAGTATATATTTACTAGCTACACATATGTTCACTCTTGTATCTACATATGCATGTAAATGTTAAGTTGTGTAACCTTAAATTTCAATCATACCTTAATATAAGTAATGTTTAGATTTGTTATACTATATAAATCATTCATCTTTTGTTGTAGAGTATTTATATTCTGAGTTAGTTGTTTCCTCCTTACCTTCTTCTAATAGATAAATACTATAAATGTCATCTATATTTGATTTCTTTATTTGTTTTAATTTCATCTTGAAGGTTTCTTCTAAGATTTTGGCTTTCTATGGAAGTTCCTTTTTAAATTCTTTTTTATAATGAAGTTTATTGTGGCATTCATTAGTCTAACATCTATATTTATTTTTTCTTGATGGAAAATAATTTTTGTTTTCTGATGGCTTATATATTTTTCTATAAAGTTCTTTATTATACATTCTTTTATATTTTTAAAAGTCTTTTTTAAAATTTATATCTTTTGAATGTTTTGTATTTTTTATACTTTTTGCTTGTAAGATTTTATGTTACATTAATATTTTTTTAGTATTTTAAAATCTCTTATATCATAATATATTTTATCATTTCCTCTTATTTGTTTATATTCGCGTCTTTCTTGAGATTTAATGATTATCTAATTTTTAAAACTTCTTATTCTTCCTCATAAAGTATATGGTATAGTTTTTTTATTTTTTTATTTTATCATTCTATTATGGTTTTGGGTAATTATTTAGGTAATTTTTGAAAAAATGTTTCCTTATAAGTTTATTGCGTAGAAAGTGGTAACTTATGTTAAATTTGTAAACCAAACTTTAACGTGTCATATTATTTTTGAACTACTAAAACTCTACAAATTGAAAGGTTTGATTGTGTGGTTTGAAAAGTTTGTATGATTACACCCATGCCACTATACTATTCATATACCATTCACTTAAAGTTTTTTCTTGTCTCTTATACAATCTAAATCTAAAAGATCTAATATATAATTTCTTAAAGTTTAAATTTCAGTGATATAGTACATCTAGTTTCCCATTGTAATCCTTATTTCATTTTAGGTAGTTGATTTCTTCTATAAAGAAGGTAAGGTTCTACTAGCATTTATCTATTTTTTATGTGGGTTAGATGTTCATTCTTGATAAGAAACTGGTAAAGAAATTAATTTCATATGATTTTTAGGATAAGATTTTTTTATTTAAAATCAGTTTCACTGATTATTGTCATATTATCTTTCTCTTTGTTTGTATAAAGTTTTTCATCATAATATCTTCCTAGTTCTTTATTTGTTAAGATCAATAAACTAACTAATTTTTTTTATGCTCCAATTTTCACGGTTACTATTCTTATATTTTTCTTCTATATTTCATTAAATTTGGATTATAGTTTCTTCTTTATCTTTGGAGTTTTCTTTATTCTTTCTTTTCTCAATCCTAGGTATCAATATAACCGATCTCCTAAGTGGTTGTTCCTTTAATTCTACAAATGAATTAAACTTATAACCTATAATTTTATTATTTCTAGATATGTTATTTACATCCATTCTTAATTTTGTAAATTCTTTGTACATGTCTTGTTGTAATTTTTTATCATAACTATATTCTCTTATTTCTTTTAAGAGTTCTTTTTGTGTCTCATTTATGTCTTTTAAGGACTTAATACTTGATTTTTGTGTTATATCTATTTCTTATGTAAAAAGAATTAAAACTTTCATTATTGTTATTTGTTTTTTTATATGCTTGATAGGCTGATAAATGTATTTTATACAGTTATTTTCATCAATTTTAGTAATGATAATTGCTATGTTCTTTTAATATTTAGTTAATTTTTGTTAAATAAATTAATATTTTCCTTTTATGTGCTAAAAATACATTTTTAATAAAATTAAATATTTTGTATCGAAAATGTACTTAATTTCATATTTGTGTCCACAAATATAATTTCGGATAATATAGTTTCTTAATTACAATTTATAAAAATCAAAAATATAATTTAAATTAAATTTGGGCTTAATTATAATTATTAAAAGTTTAAAAATTTAATTAGAATTAGCAAAGGGCTTAACTGTAATTTAAGAAAGTGTAAAATGTAAATTGAAATATATTTGTGGGTCAAAATATAATTAATAAAAGTTTAAATTCTGCGCAGGAGAGAAGAATGCCACGCGCTTCTATTCCAACGCTGAACGTGGGACCGTCTGATCAAAGGATCAACGGATCGATTCGCGTGTGTTCATCAAGCCCGACCAAGGTAGCTGCGCCAGAGATCTTCCTTCGCGTCGTTCGTGGTGCTGGGCCCCACTGCCGCGCGGCAGTCGGCGTCGAGAGTGGGACCCACATATCGGGCCGCGCATTTCCCCCGAGGCGCACGTGACCGCTGATCTCTCGAACGGTCCAGACAGCGCTGTGGAACCAAGCTGTCGCGCACTGAACCGTTCATGTAACAATCGTGTGTGACGCGGGTTATGGTAGCAGCGTGCATCCTTAGTTTTTACAGAATAAGAATCTGCCACGTGTCCCATTAATATTTAAGCAAATCATGTTCCGACACGTGGCTATTTACAATGCGCATGACCGCGTTGGATCACGCCCCGTTTCCAGCCGTTGCCTCACTTTTTCGACGCCCCAATACCGTGCATCGTTCCTGCGTGCAGCTGGTTTGTTCACCCAATATATGCTGCCATGTGGCCTTAGAGAATCTTGCAGCGTATCAGATTTTGACACGTGGCACGCACAATGAATAAAAAAATGCAGAAACGGCTCCTTGTCTCGCGTGAATTAAAATATGTTTTTGATTTTCGCGTGACCGCGGATTTTAAGGAGAATGTCGGGGTTTTGTTTTCGATATAATTTTTTTTACGTGTTTAAAAAAATGTATTATTTTTTATGTATTTTTTTAGCTATAAATAGGTGATATTATGATAGAGTTAGGAAGTTTTTTTTTAGTTTAGAATTTTTGTGGTGTTCTGTTGACTCGCAGTAACACGCAGTAAGCCATTTTTGGCTTTTGTCATTTTTGTGCCAAATATTTTCAAGTTACTGATGTTTTAATTTTCCTTCTTCTTCTAATTTTTCTGCATATGTTGTAATTTTTATTTTAATTTAATGAAGTAACTTAATTTTTCCAGGGTTGCATTTGATCTAAATTTATGAAGCTTTGATTTTAATTATTTTTTGAAATATTTATAAGACGTTCGATTTGTTCGTTCTTTTTTGTGCTTAATGCTTTTTGATTATTTACGAATTTTATCAAAACGATTTGTGGCATAAAAATAAACTTGAGAAAGGCATTTTTGTGTATATTGCTCGTAAATAGAATGACATGTATGATGAAGGATAGGAATATACCCTAATTGTATGTGTGGCCATTGAAAACTTAGAACTTAATGAATCTTATTAAATTTAATTCTCGTGGAGATATAGTGAATTAATTTAACGAAAGTGTGTTGTACTAGAGTTTCGGAAAGAATAGATGTATGAATAAAAAAGAAGTTTTCGGTTGACAAATTAAATGTACTAAAAAATATAAATCAAAAGATATAATATGATTGGAGTGGATTAGTTTGGTGAAAAATTGCAATCCTAGAGTTCTCTTATTTTATTTTTAAAACTTTTCTTAATCAACGATTGTTTTGGATAAAATTAGAGAGATACAATTTTAGTAATTAACAAACTATAGTAACAAATCCTCGTGGGAACGATACTCTACTTACAAATCTTTATTACTTGTGACCGTGTATACTTGCACGATTTCTGTGTGTTGCAAAACACACAACATAGGCTTTTATTAAGATCTAATTCTATATTATGTGGTTTATTTTTAAACATTATTTGAATAATAATATCATTTTTTTTCTAATATTATGTCATGTATTAATACTTTCATTACTTCAACTTCTTATTTTAGATCTGTTACCTCTCTTTTTTTGTTAGATGTTTCTTTTTTAAGAACTATAAATGTAAAACTTTGATACATTACTTTTTCTTATTAAATTGTTTTTACTTCCTTTTGTATCTGTAATAATAATACTCATTTATTTATTACTTATTTCATAATAAATTATATATTTTTTTGGAAATATTTTTCTTATTTTTGAGAATAATAAATCTTTAAATCCATCTAATTCCGTAAAATTTAATCTTATTTTTTATATTTTTTAAATTTTTTACTAATTATAATTTCTTGTAATAAATATATTGAGATGTCTTGTATTTTTATTTATATTATTTTTTATTTTTTAATTTTTATTTATAAAATATTACTATTAAATTTCGTTAATTTTTGTTAAGTTTGTGAGATATTTATGGCATTTTTAAGATCTTAAAGGTATCTTTAATATCATTCTAAAATTTAAGAATTTTTTTTATAAATATCCTAATTATAGAGGCTATTTTTTACATAATAAAAATATATTTAAAATTTAAATCTCCCCAGGTTCTTAACTCGCTTTCAAAGTATTCAATGATACGCGGTCCTTCTTGAGTACACGAGACAATCACTTTTCAAGCAAGTAACAAGGTAAAAGCCAAAATAAATAGGTTGCTTATTTTCAAGTTTTCCTCTTTGGAACATAGCGTCCGATTAATTTTTTTCTTATATTTTTAATGTCACATAAATGAAGTTTTTATGGGAACAAATTAAAAATTAAATTAAAAGAAAACCCATCATCTATCCAGTTTAAGAAGTGTGTCAATTCAAAAGTGTAAAAATAGAACGTGTCATCATCCCATGGAGGCTAAGGTAGCTAGTTATTTTAAGAAGCGAATTAACGATGATTACAAGGGCATGATATCTACTTCAAAGATATAATTGTCATTTTTAATTATTATATGAGTGTTGAAGATATATCAAAAATTTTATAACACAATCAATTTATATAGAAAATACATTAAACATATATATTTAACACATATTTATTAGTTTATTATTGTTTAGAAAAAACAATTCAAACAAACACTGTAACACAATTTAACAAACACTGTACCGATGTCAAACATTTTTTTCAATATACACGGCGCCTACCAAACAGCTGTAAACCATGCAATTCAATCATGGTGGTTGGTGAAATAATAATTTATATTTGTCTATATAAACAATATAAATATCCGATACAAATTAAGAAAATATACTCAGAAAACATTGATTTTCTCTTCTAATTATTTCTTCAAATATTGATTTCTTCATGGTATCAGAGCCAAGTCGTTGCTCTATACAAATTTGAAACTCTTCTTCTCTAAAATAGAGATTTCTTTCTCTGAAAATATTTCTTCTCGTGAAAAAAAAATCTCATTCAAACACTCTTACAAATATTAATTACAAACATCATTTTTGAAGCGGTATTTGTCCCACCTAATTTTACCAGATTATTCTAAACACAATTGTGAACATTTTGGTAAAAATAGAGTAGTAGAAAAGTGCAATACGCGCCACCACGCACCGCCTGAAGTGAAAGAAGCATTTTTAACGCGCTCCACACGCCTTTACGTGCCGTCTGGAGGTTGAAGATGATGACATGTCATTCGGTTCGACTCGGTGCGGCTCGGTTCGGTTCGACGCGGCTCAGTTCGGCTCGGTTTGGCACAGCTTCGTTCGAGAGCGTAGCCGGCACACATCGGTTCGGCTCAGGTTGGTTCAACCAGTGGTTCGGTCTGAACCCGGTTTTCTCAGTTTTTCATAGTTTTTCCATTTTTAGCTAGTTCGGTCCCTTTTAAAGGTATGAACCCAGTTTTTTTCCTGGTTCTGGATTTCTAAAACCGGTCTGGTCCAGTTTTTCATGTTTTTAAACCAATTTTTACCCGGTTTTGTGGTTTTTTATCCGGTTTAGTGCATTTAAAAAAAATCAATTCTAAAATTATTACACCATTTTCTAGTTTGTTTACCTTAATATCATGACATAGGGTATAATTTCATTATCTATGGAGCAATCAACTCCAATTGTTGTACAATCGGTTCAATCTGAATGTGTGTTTAATGCTGGAATTGTTCTAACGAGACTAATTATGATGTTTGGTCTCAAATAATGGAAATGCATATTGTAGAGAGAGAAAAACTCTCTTATATTCATGACAAAAATTTGCAACCAGAAAAAACATCAAACAATTATAACAAGTGGTATGCAGAAAATCAAAAAGTAAAGAGATGGATCCTTATGTCAATGAGTCCAGAAATCATGAAGCGATATTTACGCATACCTACTACTCTTGAAATTTGGGATGCTTTGGCAAAAGCATTCTATGATGGAAGTGACGAATTACAAGTATTTGTCTTAAACCAAAAAGCATTTACTTCCAGACAAAATAGAAAATCAATTTCAGAGTATTATGAAGAGTTGACTGAAATTTTCCAAGAGCTAGACCATCTTGATAAGGTGGTCATGAAAGACCCTAATGATCTAATATCATATCAAGAATCTGTTGAAAGACTAAGGATACATATTTTTCTTGCTGGATTAGATGATGAATTTGAGCAGGTTCGTGGAGAAATTTTGCGAAAAGAAACTATCCCAGATTTAGAAGGTTGTTATTCCTTGATTCAACGGGAGGTAGTACGTCAAATCTCATTGAAGGAAAAATCTGGAGACATGACGCTTTCGCCATGATTTCTAAAAATCGTTTTTTTCAATCAGCAAGAACAAAGGATGACTGATAAATCATCATTTAAATGTACACATTGTCATCAAAAGGGTCATACTAAAGAACGATGTTTTGAACTTGTGGGATATCCTAACTGGTGGGATCACAACCGTGACTCTCGGAAGAAAAATCCACGACAGATGTCTACTGCCACCATTGCTGAAACAACAAAAGATCATGTTGCAAACTCCTCAGAAAATGTTGGTAAGATACTTAAAAAAATTTCTCCTGTTTTTAATAATACATGGATAATTGATTCAGGTGCAACTGATCATATGACATTCGATTCTAGACAAATCTCAAAATCATCCTCACATAAAACTGTTTACACTGCTAATGGTAACATAACCCCAGTCATTAGGGAAAGATCTTTGTCTCTCACTAGTACTTTGAATTTAGACTCAATACTAGTTGTTCCCTCTTTAGAGTATAACCTTATATCTATTTCTCAAATAACCACTGCTTTATCTTGTTTTGTTATTTTTTTGCCTGACTTTTGTGTGTTCAAGGACATTCAAACAAAGCAAACGATTGGTTGTGGTGTTAGGTAGGGAAACCTGTATTATTTGGACTTGGATTCAACAAATCATGCATTGGTAGCAACTGGATCTAAAAAGGATGAATCAAATATATGGCTATGACATAGGAGATTGGGTCATCTTCTTTTGGATATTTAAAGAAATTATTTCCAAGTTTATTTTTGAGCTTCGATCTTTCTACTTTAAAATGTGATGTCTGTGAACTAGCAAAACGTCATCGTTCCTCATTTCCTGTAACCTTAAATAAAAGTCCATTTCTGTTTATGGTTATACATTCTGATGTATGGGTCCTTCCAAAGTCTCTACTTTGGGAGGATCACGTTAGTTTGTTACATTTATTGATGATTTTAGTAGAATGACTTGGATTTGTTTAATGAAATCTAAAAGTGAGGTAAACGTATTATTTAGAAAATTTCATAAAATGGTTCATACTCAATATAAAACACAGATTTAAGTTTTACGAAGTGAAAATGGAGGAGAATATAAAAGTATTAAGCTTCAAGAATATCTTAAAACAGAAGGGATTATTCATCAAACTACTTGTGTTGATACACCTAAACAAAATGGAGTTACAGAAAGAAAAAATCAACACTTGTTGGAAGTTGTCTGTGCCTCATTGATCGAAGCTAATATGTCATTATCTTATTGGGGGGAAGGAATTACTTCTGCTGCATATTTGATCAATCGGGTACCTTCTAGTCCCATTAACTTCCAAACACCACTACAAGCCATCACTGAAGCAATTGTTGCACCAAGTGTTCCAAATTTACCTCCTTATGTCTTTGGTTGTGTGGAATTTGTACACCTACATAAACAACAACGTAGCAAGTTGGATCCACGAGCAATACATTGGGTTTTTATGGGATATGACATACAACAAAAAGGGTATCGATGTTATCATCCTCCTACAAAACAAATGATTACCACCATGGATGTTATTTTTCAAGAAGATACAATGTATTTCTCATCTACACCTGAATTTCAAGGGGAGTACAACCATGCTGAAATTCAGACCCTTACATATAAATTGTTTCCTTATGAAGAAAGACAAATTATATGTGAGAAAAATACAAATAACTTGAATTCATATGGTAATAACTCTCAATATAGAAAAGACTCAAGGGAAATGGAATCAAGTCCTCATCAACTTCAAGATCATCAAGCAAGTTCCTTACTACCACAAAGTAAGTACGAGTTTCCTTCTCCATAAGTTGCTAATATACCTAACCAATCGTTTGCTGAGAATGTTCCAACTATTGAACTAGCCAGAAAAATACTTCCATCACGTCCTAACAGAGGTATTCCTAAAGCCATGTATGAACCTAAGATTTCTAGTAAAGTCAAATATCCCATGAGTAACTATATGTCTAAACATAGTTTGTTAAAATCAAATGTATTATTTGTGAATCAATTATCTACTGTATCTATTCCTAACAGTGTGCAGGAAGCTTTAGCTGACCCAAAATGGAAAGATGCTATGAATGAAGAACTAAGATCCTTAGAAATAAATAGAACTTGGGAACTTGTCGATTGTCCACCAACAAAGAAAATTGTTGGATGTTGATGGATTTTTTCAGTAAAGTATCAAGCAAATGGTATGATTGAATGCTATAAAGCAAGATTGGTGGCAAAAGGATACACTCAGACATATGTGATATACTATACAGAAACATTTGCGCCTGTAGCCAAAATTAACATTGTTCGAGTCTTGGTATCTCTAGCTTCAAATTTAGATTAGCCATTATATCAGTTTGATGTAAAAAATGCCTTTCTACATGGAGATTTAATTGAAGAAGTCTACATGGATTTACCACCAGGAATCAAGAAATCCAAAATCCATGATGAAAAGGTGTGTAAATTAAAAAAATCACTGTATGGATTGAAACAATCCCCAAGAGCATGGTTTGGTAGGTTCACAAAATCAATGAAGGCATTTGGCTACAAGCAAAGCAATTCAGATCATACTTTATTTCTGAAAAAAGGGTATGGTAAGATCACTGCACTTATTGTATATGTTGATGATATGATAGTAACATGAAATGATCTTGAAGAAAGGAAAGCTCTCCAAAGTTATTTGTCCAAGGAATTTGAAATGAAAGACCTTGGTTCCTTAAAATATTTTCTTGGGATTGAGGTTTCTCGATCAAAAGAAGGAATCTTCTTATCTCAAAGAAAGTATGCCTTAGATTTATTAAAAGAAACTGGTATGTCGGCATGTCAACCAGCTAATACACCAGTAGAGGAAGGATTAAAGTTATGTATCAAGGTTCATAAAGTTCCAACAAATAAAGAAAGATACCAAAGGCTTGTTGGAAAGTTGATGTATTTGGCACACACAAGACCAAATCTTGCCTATGCTTTAAGTATTGTCAGCCAATTTATGCATAATCCTAGAGAACAACATATGAAAGCAGTTATTCATATTTTGAGGTATTTAAAGTCTGCTCTTGGAAAAAGGAGTATTGTTTACTAAAAAATCAGAGTTCTAAAGAATAGAAGTATATATTGATGCTGATTGGGCTGGATTAATAAATGATAGGCAATCTACATCAGGCTACTTAACTTTTGTAGGGGGAAACCTTGTAACATGGAGAAGTAAGAAACAACATGATGTTGCTCGTTCAAGCATAGAGGCTGAATACAAAGGCATGGCACTTGGGCTTTGTGAGGCCTTGTGGTTACAATCTCTCTTGAAAGATTTGGGATATCCTTCTAAAGAATCAATTAAGTTATTTTGTGACAATAAAGTAGCATGTGATATTGCTCATAATCCAGTTCAACACGATCGTACAAAACATGTTGAAGTTGATCGGTTCTTTATTAAGAAAAAGTTAGAAGAAAATTCATTGGAATTGCCAAAAATTAAGTCAGAAGATCAATTGGCTAACATCCTCACTAAAACAGTCTCATATCGAGTATTCACAGAAGTTTCAATCAAGTTGGGCATGAAAGACATCTATGCACCAACTTGAAGGGGAGTGTTGAATTCAACAAACACTGCAACAAAATTCAACAAACACTGCAACACAATTCAACAAACACTGCACCGACGCCAAACATTTTTTCCAATATACGCCTACCAAGTAGTTGTAAACCATGAAATTCAATCATGGTGGTTGGTGAAATAATAATTGATATTTTTCTATATAAACAATGTAAATATCCTATACAAATTAAGAAAATATACTCAGAAAACATTGATTTTCTCTTCTGATTATTTCTTCAAATATTGATTTCTTCAATTATAAATTTTAACAGTTATTTTATATTATATATTTTTTATATTTGTTAGATGCACAAATAAATCTCACATTAAATAAGAATATCAAATTGAATATATAAATGGGATGGACTAATCCTTTTAAAATGTTAATATTTTAAGTTGGAACCTCACACTCATCGAGTAATATCAGAGTTAAAGGTTTGAGGTCTTAAATTAAGAAACATGATAACAAAAAAATTGTGATAGAAAAAATAAATGAAAAAATTAATTTCAACATTTGGTAAAATACCATGAATGATACACGGGTGTATCAAGGTCTTCTTAAGGCATTGAAGGAAATGAAGTTAAAAGACGTGAAAGAATATGATTGAGAAGAAATGGAAGCAAAAGCAATTAGCACTATTTTTTTAAGTTTAATTAATGAAGTCAAATATAATGTATTAAATGAGATTTCTGTATCAAAGTTATGAAAAAAAATTAGGAAAAATTTATATTTCAAAGTCTGTTACAAATAGGTTTTACTTGAAGAAATAATAATTTGCTTTAAGAATGAGTGAAAAAGATGACATTATAAATCATTTAAACATGTCCAGTAGATAAATTTATGAACTTTCGAGTGTTGATGTAAAGATAAATGATAAAGACCAAGTAGTGATTTTAATATGCCCATTGCTAAAATTATACGATACATTGGTGATAATATTATTTGTTAGAAAGACTACATTAACTGTGGATGAGGTGTCAACAACACTATTGAAAGCTAATAATATGATTAAACCAGCAATTCTTACACGTGAAGATGTTCTTATTATACAAGAAGATTAAAGAACAAGTTTATCAAGTAAAGGTAAAAGGCAGGCCAAGATAAAGAGATCCTAATAGAGATGGAAACTGTTTCATGCTTCGTCAAATAGATGTTATTGAGTACTTCTATTATCATAAAGAAAATGTACATAAAGAGGTTTTATGAAGATAGACTTAAAGATATAAGAATTTTTGATGAAAAGAGAAGAAAAAATGAAAAAGAGGTAAATATTATTGAAACTTATGATTCTGATTCTGATGTCATATCTGTGACTACAGATAAAGACTCCTTAAATGATCAGGTTTTGGATTCTATATGTTGTTTTCAACAAGGAATTTTTGATAGTCACAATCATTGTGATGTTATCATGGCTAATGAATCAAGGTAAGCTCAATGAAAAAGACACTTTTAAGATAAAGATGCATGATGGAGTTATTCAAATATTGAATAATTTAAGATTTGTTTCTCATTTGAGAAAGAGTTTTAGTTCTTTGAGTAAACATGATTCTCTTGGTTATGGATTTTTTGGAAAAAAATGAATATATAGAATTGAGTAAAAGTTCAATCGTCATAATGAACTGAACAAAAAAAAGAGGTGCATACAAATCGATTGGATATCTTGTTCGATGTCGAGTTATCATCTTTAATGGTAAGATGAATATTAACTAAAAATTCAAATATTGTACTAATATTGGTAATGTGAGACAGTAAAAACATGTCTAATTTAACGAAGTTGTTACCCTTTAATGGTGATAAAAATATGATATTAAAATGTTTCTTTCAAGAAATTGTATTATATTGAAGATGAAATGGTAGGTGTAAATAGGATCCAATGAAATCATGTATAAATATGACATGATGTGATATTTATGTTGGTATTTTTTTAATAAGCCATGGCAGAGACTGTTGGATTAATGATTTAAAAAAAAAATAAAAACAATCAAAGAAAGCCATGCATACTTAAAAAGCCTTTGTAGTGGAAAGTTTTAAACCTATTATTAATAAGTATACATATTTAAACCTATTATTAATAAGGATACATACTTACGTTGTTGTGATATATATATATATATATATATATATATATGAATAAATGTACTATATGTAGAGAGCATTGGTGTGAGATGAGAGCACGAAGAAAACCAAATTGTTGTTTATATATATGATTTGATTGTATACTTTAAAATACAAAAAAAAAAGTTACTTGGAGTACTTGATTTTTTATTTATTGTATTTTATTTGTAAAAATTATATAGGATATATTGGATTTTGGATTTGAAAACTATTTTTAATTCTTGAATATAGGTTATATAGTTTAAAAATGACTACTAATTAATATTAATAAAATAAATAAGATTTTGGTATAAAAATTAGAGAATTGAACAAATTATTTTAATTCGCTGTATTTTAGAAGATTTTTAAGTATGTAAAATTAATTTAAAGTTTTCTCATCTATTGCTTATTTTATAAGTGGTTTTATATTGATATTTTTATGCTTTCGTATTTGTTCATGAAGCCAATAATATCCTTTTCTACATTACTATTATCACAAACAGTGATAATTTCAAATGATTGATAAGATTAGTTGTTCATTTTTAGGATATTTACGAAGTCCTTTTCTATTAGAATAAAACTATTCTATAAGATTGTTATTTTTTCTAAGATTTGTTGCATAATTTTCGCTATTTTCTGTTTTGATGTAAAGGCTATTTAAGCCTAATCGTTGTTTTAATAAACATAGAATATGTTTTCCAAAATCTGATTTCTGATTCCTAGTTCCTAACAGATTTGGTATCAGAGCTTTCAGAGAGAGAATTGATTATGCGGATTAGGAATTTCAATATCCTAAAAGAGAGAAAGAACATCCGTGCAAAAGCGAAGAAAAAAAAATCGGAGATGGAAACAGAAGGGAGTTTCTTGCTAGTAGCAATTCCACGGTTCGATGGCCATTACGATCATTGGGTTATGCTTATGAAAAATTTTCTCTGATCCAAGGAGTTTTGGGGCATCATCGAGCATGGAATTCAAACATATGAAGTAGCACAAGCATCCGAATCCAGAACTTTTTCTATGATGGTGACAGAGAGAACACAACATACAGAAACTCAACGAAAACAGGTAGAAGAGCAGAAACTCAGTGATCTGAAAGTAAAAAACTATCTCTTCCAGGCCATTAATTGTACAGTTCTTGACACCATCTTCAACAAGAACACTGCCAAATAAATTTGGGATGCTATGAAGAAATTTTTTGAAGGAAATGCAAGAGTCAAAAGGTCTCACTTTCAAGCTCTTTGCAGAGAGTTTGAAACCCTTGAAATGAAGATCGGTGAAGGAGTGACCGATTACTTCTCTAGGGTTATGATAGTAGCAAACAAGATGCAGGCATACAGAGAAGCTATGCAAGATGTGAAGGTAGTTGAGAAGATCCTGCGATTGTTAACTATGAAGTTTGATTTCGTAGTTTGTTCCATTGAAGAGTCTAAAGATATTCTCTCTCACAATCGATGAATTACAAAGCTCACTCATAGTACATGAGCAGAAGTTTCAGAGACACAAAAGAGATGACCAAGCTTTGAAGATTAAAACTGAAGGAGGAAGAACTCGAGGTAGAGGATCCTACAGGGGAAGAGGAAGAGGTAAAGATCATCAGATTGTCAACAAAGCCACAGTGGAATGCTATCAGTGTCACAAGCTTGGACACTTTCAATATGAGTGTCCAACTTGGGAGGCTAACTATGTCGAATCAGATGAGTATGAAGAGATGGTACTGATGTCCTATATGGAGATGGATAACGCAAGGCAAAAATATATTTGGTTTCTAGATTCAGGTTGTTCGAATCATATGAGTGGAGATGCAACAATGTTTTGTAAGTTAGATAAGGGGTTTAGATAACATGTCAAGCTTGGAAACAACTCCAAAATGTTAGTGCAAGGAAAAAGGAGATATCAAGCTGCACTTGAATGACACAAATCTCATTATCACATATGTGTTCTATGTGCCAAATTTGAAGAACAATCTGTTGAGTGTGGGATAGTTGCAAGAGAAAGGGATTGTAATCGTTATTCATGCTAGAATGTGCAAACTTTATCACCCTAAGAGGGGTATGATCATTAAAACTAGCATGTCTGCAAATATGATGTTCATACTCTTGGCAAATGCACAAGAAAAAAAGGGTGCTTGCTTCCACACAACCTCACAAGACCTCACCCATCTGTGGCATTATCGTTATGGTCACTTGAACCATAATGGTTTGGAGACTCTTCAAACTAAAAACATGGTCAAAGGTCTGCCTCAACTTGCTCCCACCACAGTGATGTGTACTGATTGCCTTGTTGGGAAACAATATCGAGATAGTATTCCCAAGAAGAGTACATGGAGAGCTACAAAGAAGCTACAGCTTGTATATGCAGATATATGTGGACCAATGACTCCTACTTCTAACAGCAAAAAGAGGTATTTCTTATGCTTTATTGATGACTTCAGTAGAAAAGTATGAGGTTACTTCCTCGTAGAAAAATCAGAAGCATTGAACTATTTTAAATGCTTTAAGAAAATGGTAAAAAAGGAAACTAGTATGTACATCAAATGTCTATGCACAGATAGAGAGGGAGAATTCAACTAAGATGATTTCCAAGAGTTTTGTAGACACAATGGTATTAAGAGACAACTAACAACCGTATACACTCCACAAAAAAATGGAGTAGCCGAGAGGAAGAATCATACAGTGATGAACATGGTACAATCTATGCTTTCAAAGAAGAAAATTCCAAAGACTTTCTGGCCCGAGGCAGTGAATTGAACCGTGTATGTACTGAATAGATGTCCTACCTTCGCAATTAAAAAAGTCACTCTAGAGGAAGCATAGGCAGGCATAAAACCCTCGGTGAACCACTTCAGAGTGTTTGGATGCTTAGCATATGTACATGTGCCAGATGCCAAACGAACTAAGCTTGAGGATACGAGCTTTCCTTGTGTACTATTGGGTGTTAGTGAGGAGTCCAAAGGCTATAGACTATATGATCCAATTAAAAAGAAAATAGTAATCAGTAGAGATGTAGTTTTTGAGGAAGAGAAGCACTGGAATTAGGATATAGGTTCTGAGGAACAGATGCCACATGATCTTGAGTGGGGTGATACTAATTTACCCCTAGAAAAAAGGTAGATAACTCTAAAAGTGTGGTTGGTGGAGAAAGTGAAGCAGCAGAAGAAAGGTGTCAAGATCAAAGTATAGGAAATGAACAAGTTGTTGTGATTGCCACATCAAATGCAGAGGGGTCCAACACAAGGAATAATAGGACCAAACAAAACCCGATATGGATGGAGGATTATGTTAACGGGGAAGGACTATCTGAGGACAAAAATGAAATCAATATGGTCCTAACTCAAGCTGCAGATCCTAGAAGTTATGAAGAGGTTGTAGAAAATTTGAAATGGAAGATAGCAATGGATTCAGAGATTAACTCAATTGAGAAAAATCAAACTTGGGAGCTTATTGATTTACCAGAAGGATGCAAGAAAATTGGGGTTAAGTGGATTTACAAAAAAAAATTAAATGAGCTCGGAGAAGTAGACAAGTACAAAGCTCAGTTGGTGGAAAAATGATTTTCTCAACAGGATGGAATTGATTATACTGAAGTGTTTGCTCCAGTAGTAAGGATGGACACAGTAAGGATGATTGTGACACTCACATCACAAAGGGATTGAAAAATATATCAACTGGATGTAAAGTCAACATTTTTGCATGGTGAGCTCAGTGAAGACGTATATGTGGAACAACCAAAGGGATATGTGAAGAAAGACAGTGAGGAAAAGGCTTACAAGCTACACAAAGCTCTATACGGACTAAAACAAGCCCCACGAGTTTGGTTTAGTCGCATAGAAGCTTATTTCATTGATTCAGGTTTTGAAAGATGCCCAAATGAGCAAACATTATTCACCAAAAGGAATACAGAAGGTAAGATGTTAATTGTAAGCATTTATGTTAATGATTTAATATACATTGGGGATGATGAGGCTATGATGATTGAGTTAAAAAACTCAATGATGAGTGTTTTTGATATGACAAATTTGGGTAAGATGAGTTTTTCTTGGGATAGAAGTCTTGTAGCAATCAAATGGTATTTTCATTTGTCACTGCAACTCGATCAGACATGATGTTTAGTGTTAATTTGATTAACAGATTTATGGCCAAACCAACAGAGATACACTTATAGGCTGCCAAAAGAATATTGAGGTACTTGAGAAGTACATCTAACTTTGGAATTCTATACAAGAAGGAAGGAACAAAAGAGTTGCTTGCATATACAAACAGTGATTACGTAGGTGATAAAGATGATCGAAAAAGCACATCATGTTATGTTTTCTTATTGAGCTCAGGTGCGGTATCTTGGTTATCTAAAAAACAACCAATAGTTATACTTTCTACTACAGAAGCAGAATTTGTGGTTGTTATAGGTTGTGCAAGTGAGGCCATTTGGATGAGAAGAATTTTGGAAAAACTGGGGCATGCTCAAGAGAAGTGTACCACTATTTGGTGTAATAACAGTTCCACAATCAAGCTTTCAAAGAATCCAATAATGCATGGAAGGAGCAAACATATTGATGTAAGGTTTCATTTTTTGAGGGACCTAACAAAGAATAGCACTATCAAGTTAGTGTATTGTGGTACACAAGAACAAGTAGCAGACTTGATGACCAAACCTTTGAAGTTGGAAGATTTTTAGAAATTCGGACAAAAGCTAGGAGTGTGAGAAATTGCAAGTATAAACTAATTGCTATAAGCAATTAGTTTAAGTGAGGGATTGATAAGATTAGTTGTTGATTTTTATGATATTTACCGAGTCTTCTTTCTGTTAGAATAAATCTATTCTATAGTATTGTTATTTTTTCTGAGATTTGTTGCACAATTTCTGCTATTTTTTTGTTTTGATGTAAATGCTATTTAAGCTTAATCGTTGTTTCAATAAACGCAGAGTGTGTTATCCAAAATCTGATTTATGATTTCTGGTTCCTAACAATGATTATATAACTGTGCATGCAATTTCTGTTGATTTAATATTAAAAAGTTTAAAAAACATTTTTAATCCATCGTGTTTTTGCTAACATTTCTAAAAGTTTCTGTTAGTTAAAATATTTGGCTATTTTTTATTGAAATTGTTATAAGGTGAAAGTATCAATATATATTAAAATGATATTTTTAAAATATTTTCTACGATACAAGAAATTTCTCAATACTTTTTTTTAAAAATGTATCTTTCTTTAATTTTCTAAAATTTTGATAATTTTTTAAAAAATATCTAAAATATTGATATAAATATATTATAAACTATTGGTTTTTAAAATTTTTAATTTTCAAATTAAAAATGCACATACACAAATTATTATTTGTATTACATATGTGTTAATATTTATGTAAAAATAATCATTTTTAGTTTTCCATAGATTTTTTTACGTTTACTTAAATAGGAAATATTAAATTATTATACATGAGTAGATAATTAGTTACAAAGATTTTTGCAGTTATCTTTCTTTCCTCTCTCTTATGCCATTTTCTATTTATAATCTACGTAATTCTTATTTTTAAAATAATATCATACTTATATTATTCATAATTTCATTAATTTAATATATTTTATATAGATATCATGAAACTTAAAAAAACTGTTTTTTTCTTCCTACAAAAATAATATTAATAATATATAGATATATGAGTAAATATAATGTTCTTTGTATAGATAACATAAAAGATTCAAATAGGTAACTGCTACGTTGGATGCAATCTATTAAATATAATCTCACTCCAAAAATTCAAAATAAAATTAGATTTACGTCATATAATTTGTAAATTTACAAATCTATTTCATTATATAAATTTAATTTAAAAATAAAATTAATTAGATTTTCATTAATTCATATAACTTTTATAACATTACTAGGTATAATTTTTCTAGATTTACAAATGGATTTTTTTTTTATAAATTTAGTTTGAAAATAATATGAGAATTTTACGCAAACACATGTATTTTGCTAGTAAAATAAATGGAGATGTGAATCACTATTTACTCACGTCACTATTTACGAATAAATTATAACTGGTAAAAGCATAAATAAAGTAATAAATATAATACAAAATATAATTACGTATATCAAATTAAAATTTGTCACTAAGTGATAATATAATCATTATTTTATTTAGTATTGATAAATATCTTCTTTTTCCTATAAGTAATTTTTTTATTTTTTTCCATAAAAATCATTAATGAGAAATTGCAATTAAACATGTGTAATTATTTAACATAAATTATAAATCAATAATATTTTTACAATGTTAATCTAATTATAATAATCTTTTAATTAATATCTATGGTATTATAAATATTGTTAATTTTTGTGTACAAAATATTTATTTATAAAATAATTTTTAAGCTTGTTATCATGTTCTTCAAATAAAGACGAAAAAACATTAGAGTTTCAAATAATTATATTTCAGTTATAATTTATATGTTATCGTACTTAGAATTTTATTAATGCATTTACAAGTATATTGCACAACATTCAAAATTATTTATATTTCTCAAATTATTGTTGATAAATATATTATAATATATAATCTAAAATATAGGTTAAAGTATAGCACAATATATAGGCTAAGATATAGTCTATGCCTAAAATATAGGTCAAGGTATAATCAAATTTTTGAACATAGATTTGCAAGTTATTTTTTGTCTAGAAATAATTTAAATTGTAAAAATTATAATTTAGTACAATTTATAGTCTATTGAGTCAGTTTTACAAAGTAATTTAATTCATCTCAATCGAATATTAGATAAGAAATATATGATAATAATAGTAACATTTGTTTAATAATTATTAATAATCATATTTGAAATATGATTGCCTTTCAATAATGATATAAGATTAGGTATTTAAATTTTCTTGTAAATACAACTCATTATTTATTGTTACAAGAAACTACCTAACTCACATGTATACACACAAAAAGCTAAATGCTTTTATTTTTCATGAATTTTATAGCTTTTATTTATTATTTTCTATAATCACATAGCTTCTTCTCCCGGTTCTTGTATGCTTCCATTAATATCACAAGTATGGTTTTAATTTATTAAATTAATTATCAAGATTTAAAGAATTTATTTTTATTGATCTTGATTTACATTTTTTGTTCTTGGATTGCTAAAAATTTTATTTGATTTATTTATTTTTTGAATCTACTAGTTTATGATTTATTTGTTATTAAAATTCATTTAAAACACATATGATCATTTGTATTTCTATGTTAACTCTTTTAATGTTGTTCTTAGGTGAATAGTTAATTTGAAAGTTATCAGAATCTATATACATTAGAGAGTGTGAAAATAGAACAAAAATTTGTAAATAAAATACATTATAATAATACTCGTGTGATAACAATATAAAATCGAATGGATACTTGAATATTTAATTTTTATATTGCATATATTAAATGGTCCAATAGATCGATAATTTTTATGTTAGATTATTATTATGTCTTAAATTATTTTTATCTAAATATTGTGTCATTTTATAAATTTAAAATTTTCATAAATTCAAAACAAAATAACGTTGGGAAAATTTGCCACGTAAGCCAATAAAAAATATCTATTCAGTACCAAATTCATCTAATAGTTTGAAAAAGTTATACACTTGAGTAAATTATATATATATTTGACTTTTTGTGTCTGTTTTTTCAAACCTAACAATTAACCCAACGGAGAGTTCTATTAAGTTTGAAGATAATATATTATAGTTAAATTAGTTTAAAAAATAAGATATTAAATATTCATTAAATTTTAAAAATAAAATACTAAAAATCCGTCAAATTTAAAAAATAGGATAATAAAGGTCCATTAAATTTAAAAAATAAAATACTAAAATTCTTCTTAAAAGAAAATACAAGTTACAGGAAGATGCGACAATATAATCCTCCATGGAAATGAGAAAAGCAAACAAGAATGAAGACGAAGGAAGATGAGAGAGATGAGAGAGTTTTGAGGAAAATAAAAGATAAATGTAACTAAATATTGTTTCATTTTACATGTATCAAATTATTACAATATATTCTATTATATATCATTTTGACAAAGGAGAAAACAAAAATACTTGAGCTTCACCTGAAATACTAACCAATCCTAGCAAACAAACATATCAATACAAAATCCCAAATGAATCACATGTGTCTTAAAAGCCTATGGAGTAAGAAGATGACAATTATGTCATTATATTATTTTATTAATAAAACAATTTAGGGTTTGATAAGATAGGATTTTGTAGAGAATATCATAATTGTAGCAGCAAAGGCAGAAAAGAGAGCAGCTTTCCCTCTCCAGTCAGCCTTCATCAAGTGCTCCGATCGAAGGCTGTTTATGGTCCGATTAAGTTGAAATTTTGCAGTCAAGTTTACGACTCAAGATTATTTAATATGTACGGTGGGATTTGGATTTGGCTCACCGGTTTGGGAAATTTTAAGCAGTGAACAGTGACTACGAATTGAGTTAGATTTCTCCATTTTTCTTGAAATAATTGTTAGTTTCCAAGAAGTGTATTCTTGATGATATTGTTGATTGTTTGCCTCTAGTTTTACCTAGAGAGAACTGTTGTACAATTGTTTCTTGATAGTGGAAGTTTTGGAGAGAAGTGTCGTGGTTGTTTTCTTCCTATACCGGGAAGGTTTTTCCACGTAAATTGCTAGTGTTAATTTTGTGCATGTTTCATTTTAAGCTCTATTTATTTGTTTCCTAAAAGATTCACACAAAGAAGGAGAATATGTTTAATTCCGCTGTTTAGAGCTTGATTAAGTTCGAATTGAAATTGTGATTCTCTTAACAAAGTGGTATCAGAGCTGTGGTTATTATTGTGGAATTTCTTGTGTTGAATAATGGAAGCAAATTTGAGTAGAATGATTACTTTGAATGGTTCTAATTATCATACTTGGAAAGTAAAAATGGAAGATCTCCTTTATGTCAAATAGTTTCATTTACCGATGTTTGTCTCTGAGAAGCCAGAAAAGTTATCTGAAGAAGAATGAACTTTGTTACATCGACAAGTCTGTGGGTATATAAGGCAATGGGTATATAAGGCAATGGGTAGATGATAATGTTTTGAATCACATTAGTGGATAAATACATGCACGGTCACTATGGAATAAACTTGAAGAATTATTTCCTTGAAAAACAGGAAATAATAAAATGTTTCTTATAAAGTAGTTGATGGCTTTAAGGTACCAAGATAGAACTCCGTTGACTGATCACTTGAATACGTTTCAAGGAATAATCAATCAGTTAGCTGGAATGGGTATCAAGTTTGATGATGAGATTCAAGGGTTGTGTTTATTGGGTACGTTGCCAGACTCTAAGGAAACATTTAGAATATCATTAAGTAACTCAGCTCCAAATGGTGTAATCAATATGGATCTGGCTAAGAGTAGTGTTTTGAATGAAGAAATGAGAAGAAAATCATATGGGTCTTCTCAGTAGTCAGAGATTTTGGTTACAGAAAGAAGAGAGAGGAGTAAAAACAGAGGTTTCAAGAACAAAGAAAAAGGAAGAAGCAAGTCTAGGTTTTCTAATATTGTGTGTCATCATTGTAGCATGAAAGGGCACATAAAGAAATATTGTAGACAGTTGAATTGGGATAACAAGAATAAAGACAAAGAACAAGAGGGTGATGTTAGTAAAGAAAATGATCGAGTTTCCACCGCTAGTTCAGAAGACTTTCTTGTTGTTTATAATGAAGATGTTGTCAATGTTGCATGTCACGAGGTCAGTTGGGTTATTGATAATGGAGCCCTCATTCATGCTACCTCTCGAGAGGAATTCTTTACATCCTATACAGCAGGTGACTTTGGGACAGTGAAGTTGGGTAATGATGGCTTGGTTAAAGTCATTAGTATTGGAGATGTGTGTTTGGAGATGAATAATGGGATGAGGCTACTTCTTAGAAGGGTAAAGCATATTCCTAAAATTCATTTGAACTTGATCTCTGTAGGTAAACTTGATGATGAAGGATATTGCAATACCTTTAGTAATGGTCAATGGAAACTTACTAAAGGTGCTATGGTTGTTGCTCGTAGGAACAAGCATTCCAGTTTGTATATACTACAGGCGAGACTTTTCAAAGGCGTTATTAATGCTATGACAGATGAGCTCACATCAGAATTGTGGCATAAGAGACTTGCTCACATGAGTGAGAAAGGCTTGGCAGTATTGACTAAAAAGAATCTTCTTTCTGGAATGAATGATGTTTGTTTAAGAAGATGTACTTATTGTTTGGCAGGGAAGCAAAATAGATTTTCTTTCAAGAGTTCCCTTCCTTCAAGAAAACAATATATACTTGATTTGGTACATTCAGATGTATGTGGTCCTATGAAGATAAAAACTTTGGGTGGTGCCAGTTATTTTGTGACCTTTTTAGATGATTGTTCAAGAAAGTTATGGGTGTACACTTTGAAGAGCAAAGATCAAGTATTAGATGTGTTTAAACAGTTTCAAGCCTTAGTGGAAAGACAAACTGGGAAGAAATTATGGTGCATCAAAACATATAATGGGGGAGAGTATTCAGGTCCTTTTGATGAGTATTGTAGGCATCAGGGCATTCGACATCAAAAGACACCTCCCAAGACTCCTCAGTTAAATGGGTTGGCTGAGAGAATGAACAGGACATTGGTTGAAAGAGTAAGATTTCTTCTTTCACAGGCTCAGTTGCTAAGATCTTTCTGGGGTAAGGCTTTGAATACAGTTGTACATGTTCTTAATCTCACACCATGTGTTCATCTTCAGTTTGATGTACCAAACAGAGTTTGGACTGGCAAAGATGTTTCTTATGATCATCTTCATGTTTTTGGTTGCAAGGCATTTGTGCATATACCAAAAGATGAGAGATCTAAGTTCGATGTGAAGACACAACAGTGTATCTTTGTTGGTTATGGTCTAGATGAATTTGGCTATAGATTTTATGATCCAGTTGAGAAGAAACTGGTAAGGATTCGTGATGTTGTGTTTATAGAAGATCAAACTATATAAGATGTTGAGAAGATAGAAAAAGGAGTCTATCATTAAAGTGATGATTTGATTGACCTAGATCTGGTTCCTTTATCAGTACAGATGGAACAAAATGTTCAAGATGATCAACAGGGTTCAGATGATGCAGATATGCAAGCTGAAATAGATCACCAGACTACTGATCAGTTACCAGAACCAGAAATTCCACCCAAGAGGTCTACCAGAGACTGACGTCCTTCCACACTGTATGATACAGATGAGTATGTGTTATTGACAGATGAGGGAAAACCTTAATGTTATGCAGAAGCGATGGAAGATGGAAACAGAGCATACTGGGTTGGTGTTATGGAAGATGAGATGCAGTCACTGTATGATAATCACACGTTTGAGCTGGTAAAGTTGCCTAAGGGTAAGAGAGCTTTGAAGAACAAGTGGGTCTACAGGGTGAAGCAAGAAGAACAAAATTTACAACCACGATACAAAGCTAGACTGGTCGTCAAGGGATTTAGTCAGGAAAAGGTATTGATTTTGATGATATTTTCTCTCATGTTATGAAGATGTCTTCCATACGTGTTGTTCTAGGTCTAACATCAAACTTGGATTTATAAATTGAGAAAATGGATGTGAAAACTGTCTTTCTTCATGGTGAGTTAGAGGAAGAGATTTATATGGAGCAGCCAGAGGGTTTTGAGGTTAAAGGAAAATAGGATTATGTATGTCAGTTAAAGAAAAGCCTATACGGGTTGAAGCAAGCACCTAGACAATGGTATAAGAAGTTTGAATCAGTTATGGGGGAACATGGTTACAAGAAGACTACTTCTGATCATTGTGTTTTTGTGCAGAAATTCTTTGATGATGACTTTATCATTTTATTGCTCTATGTTGATGACATGTTGATTGTTAGCAGAAATTCTTCAAGAATTGATAATTTGAAGAAGGAATTGAGTAAGTCCTTTGACATGAAGGACTTGGGGCCAACAAAACAAATTCTTGGTATTCAAATTTGTCGAGACAAGAAAAGAAAGAAGTTGTACATATCATAGGAACGGTACATTAACAAAGTACTTGAAAGGTTTCATATGGATAAAGCTAAAGTGGTATCTTTTCCTTTATCTAATCACTTTAAGTTAAGATCGAGTCAAGGCCCTTCAACAGATAAAGAGAAGGAAGATATGGAAAAGGTTCCATATGCCTCAGTAGTAGGAAGCTTAATGTATGCAATGGTGTGTACGAGGCCAAACATAGCTCATGCAGTTGGAGTTGTTAGTCGTTTTCTTTCGAATCCAGGAAGAGAGCATTGGGATGCAGTAAAGTGGATTATGAGATATCTTCGAGGTACTTCCAAGTTAACACTTAGCTTTGGAAGTGGAAAACCAATGTTAGTTGGATACATTGATTCAGATTTGTCAAGAGATGAAGATTCTCGTAAGTCTACTTCAGGTTTCTAATTACTTTCTCTGATGGAGCAGTTTCTTGGCAATCAAGATTGCAAAAGTGTGTTGCAATTTCTACAGCAGAGGCAGAGTTTATTGCAGCAACAGAAGCTTGTAAGGAGTTGTTGTGGATGAAACAGTTCTTGAGAGAACTTGGTTTCAAGCAGTAGAAATATGTGTTATTCTGCGATAATCAGAGTTCCATTCACCTAGCGAAGAACTCGGCATTTCACTCAAGATCAAAGCATATTGATGTGAGGTATCATTGGATAAGGGATACTCTTAACAATAAGTTGCTTGAACTTGAGAAAATCCATATTGATGAGAATGGATCTGACATGCTGACAAAAGCAGTGTTAAGAGAAAAACTTGAAGTTTGTTGTTCAATTGCCGGGATGGTGGATCCCTCCATCTAATCGAAAAAGGGGGAGATTTGTTGGGTTTTTCTCTTATTTGGAGGAGCCCAAATGAAGCCCATGTGGCTTAAAAGCCCATGGAGTAAGAAGGGGGCAATTATGTCATTACATTACTTCATTAATAAACCCATTTAGGGTTTGATGAGATAGGATTCTGTAGAGAATATCAGAATTGCAGTAGCAAAGGCAGAAAAGAGAGCAGTTTTCCCTCTCTAGCCAGTCTTTATCAAGTGCTCCGATCGAAGGCCGTTTGTGGTCCGATTAAGCTGAAATTTTGCAGACAGGTTCACGACTCAAGACTCTTTAATATGTGCAGTGGGATTTGGATTTGGCTCACCAGTTTGGGAAATTATAAGCAGTGAACAGTGACTACGAATTGGGTTAGATTTCTCCATTTTTCTTGAAATAATTGTTAGTTTCCAAGAAGTGTATTCTTGATGATATTGTTGATTGTTTGCCTCTAGTTTTACCTAGAGAGAACTGTTGTACAATTGTTTCTTGATAGTGGAAGTTTTGGAGATGAGTGCCGTGGTTGTTTCCTTCCTACATTGGGAAGGTTTTTCCACGCAAATTGTTAGTGTTGATTTTATGCATGTTTCATTTTAAGCTCTATTTATTTGTTTCCTAAAAGATTCACACAAAGAATAAGAATATGTTTAATTCTGCTGTTTAGAACTTAATTAAATTCGAATTAAAATTGTGATTATGATGACACAAACTTCTCTAACTTGGTTTGCTTTCAACTTTAGCTCATATGCACATTTAAACTCATAGGAATACTATCTATGACAATACAGTTTGCATTAGTTTTTACATCAGATTTCAGCTTATCATTCTTATCAATAGTTTCAATCACCGAAAATAAAACACCTTTATTAATCTTATCATTTATGAAACAAAATATACAATTATATATTAATTCGATAAAATATGATGAAAACTGTATTAATAAATATTAGGAATATGGCATCCAATCAATTTTTTAAGGTTTCCGATACATATAGCTTCCTTAGCTTCCTGCCACAAGCTACAACTTTATGTATTGAAACCTATGGTTCAATGTAAAAAAATTACATGGAAAAACTTAGTTTTTTTGGGCATAGTACGGAAAACACTGTTAAAATCACCAGAATGACCAAAAAGAACAGTTTTTTCTTTTAATTTAAAGTTCAATCCCCTTGCAAAATTCAAGTTCTATGGAATATGTTTATAGCATTATCATGAGACATAGATGAGATAATAAAAATCACACAGGCAGTAAAACAAAGCATATTATGCAAACAAATAACCACCATTTAAATTAATAAGGTATTCAGAGAGAGAGAGTGTGTGAAAGAGAAATTTGTACATGTTTGTTGCATAGTACATGAACTTGAAGGGAAAGGGGAAAAAATGTTGGAAAAGAGGAAATATAATGACATATGACAAAGGAGAAAACAATATGTTATAAGAATAATGAAATGACAAAAATAGGAATGTTAGGGTCATTCTAAATTGCACAAAAGTTTTTTTAAAACATATATTTTTTAATTTATAAAGTTATTGAATCTTAATATGAGTAAAAATTTACATAAATTTGTAAAAATAGATACAAATAATAGAATGTAATATTATAAATGATTGTATTTATTATGTATTGAAAATTATGGTTGACTCAATGTCAAAATTCTAAATCATGCTGGCCAAGTTATTTACAAAGACATAATAATATAATAGAAATTAACAAAAAGTGTGGGATGAAAAAAATAGGGTGTGTGTTTAGCATGTCTTTCAAAAGGGGAAATGCAGAAAAGCTAGGCGCCAAAATTATCTAGATGAGCCATATTAGCCGAATAGCATGGGCCGAATTACCCAGATTTGACACAGGTGTTGCTATGAACAATTCTAAATGCATCCGTAAAAAGCTCCAATCACATACCCTTAAGTTGCACATCCTTCATGATTTTACACCTTCAGGGTATGTAATTGGAAAATTGGTGGGATGTAAATAAAATTAGATTTAAATTAATCTGACATTGATGCTAAGTTAGCCAATGTTCTTGTAGCTGTTAAATACTTAAAAGGTGGACTAACTTATAGGAAAAGGGAAAAAACAGGGTATTGAAAAAGTTTGTAAGTTATCTTAGCTTTATAAATGGTACATACCTTATTTTATTAAAGAGTATAATAGTGGTGTTTTTTAAAAAAATCTTAATATTACAAATATTTTTTTAAGGTTTCAAAAATATCACAAATATCCTTTAAAATTAATGAATTAAATAGTAATTTTTAGATATAAAAATGGTAGAGATATTAGAAAATCAAAAAATAATATAAAATCAAAAATTAATAGAAATATAAATTGATCAGTATTATGCAATCCGTAAGTATACGGGTTGTTGAAATCCTTGACGTTTGATCGATCAAGTCCATTCTCGATCAATTGAGTGATGAACCCTCAATCGATCTAATCCTTTATCGATCAACCGAATGATGAACTCTCGATCGATCTACCATGATGATCTTATATTTTGTCCTAATGTTTTCCTATATTTGATATGTTTGATAACTTTTCACCTACATTGCCACATTAAACACAAATTAAAGTTGTTTATGATATTTAAGATAAAACAAGACAAATAAATGGTTCAGAGGTGAAAAAATAACCCTACTTTAGTACAGTTGTGAGAAACATAAGACATATCATGATATTTATCATAATAAATGATAATTAGTAAAAACAAATTAAAGAAATACAAAAAATAAGATTTAAATCCTAAG
Source organism: Hippophae rhamnoides (assembly GCA_033030585.1). NCBI lineage: Eukaryota > Viridiplantae > Streptophyta > Magnoliopsida > Rosales > Elaeagnaceae > Hippophae > Hippophae rhamnoides. The sequence continues at coordinate 32,568,904 of CM065430.1, forward strand.
GAAGATAATGAATTCAAAGACTCATCGTTCTCAAAGTTAAGAAAAATATTTCCAATGAAAGATATAATTTATTATGGAATAAGTAATAAAGAAATTAGTATTACTATTATAAATGTAAAAGAAAGGTATATCATATCATTAATTAACAAAGAAACCATTATAGATAAATTATCTAAAATTTCTTAAAAGGATAAAAGGAAGATTTCATTTAAGAGGAATCTAAATATTAATAAAAACATTAGTACATAGCATAATATTAAGAAGAAAATGATATCATTGTTATTTCAATAATGTTAAAAAATAAATAACAGAATATAGAATTAGATTTTAATGGAAACCTAAAAGACATATAAAAAAACAAATAATAATAATAAAAGCTTTAATTCTTTTAGTAAAAGAACTGGATATAGTACAAGAACCAAATATCAAGCTCGTATAAGAAAGATAAAAACCTTTACAAAACCATTTACCAGTAAAATTATAGATATCACTATTAAAAACCGTTACAAAATAATTTATGAATAATGATAGATATCACTATTAAAATAAGTAGTGATGTGAATCACCATTTAAAAGTAAAATTATAACTAGTAAAAACATAAATAAAGTAACAAATATACACAAAGTCTAATTATGTATATCAGATCAAAATTTGTCACGTAAGTGATGATATAGTCATTATTTTACTGCTAACAACTCTCAGCCAATGTCTAGTCTCGTATAGACTATCGAATACATCAAACTTCCAATGGTCGAGGCATAAGGAACCTTAGCCATGAATTCTCTCTCTTTCCCTATCTAGGGGAACTAATCTTTGGATAGGCGAAAGTGACTAGCCAATGGTGTGCTAATTGGATTGGCATTGCCCATGTTGAATCTCTACAAAACATGGTTCATGTACTCTGCTTGAGATAACTACAAGGATCCTCTTTTCTTATCTCTTATGATTTTCATTCCAAGAATCTTCTTCGCTTAACCCAAGTCTTTCATGTCAAACTCCTTTGACAATTGTTGCTTCAATCTTCTGATATCATCCATATCTGAACCTGCTACTAACTTATCATCAACATAAAGAAGTAAAATGATATAACTAGACCTATATCTCTTGAAGTAGCAACAGTGGTCAGTGTTACACTTTTGGAAACCTTCCTTATGCATGAAGCTGTCAAACTTTATATACCATTGTCTCGGGGCTTGTTTCAGGATATACAAACTTTTCTTAAGTCTACAATCCATGTTCTTCTTCCCTCTTTTTGAGAAACCTTCTAACTGGTACATGTATATCTCTTCATCTAAGTTTTCATGAAAGAATGCAGTCTTCACATCCAACTATTAAAGATGAAGATCTTCAATGGCTATAATACTCAACACTTATATGATTGTACTGAGCTTTACAATGGGAGAAAAAATGTCAATGTAGTCAACTCTTTTCTTTTACTGAAAGCTTTTGACAGCTAGTCGGGCTTTGTATCTCTTAGAAACATCATACTTCTAATTTCACCAGGTACACCCATTTGCTATGAAGTGCCTTCTTCCCTGTGGGTAACTCAGCTAGTTCCCATGTCTGGTTGGAGATGAGAGATTCCATTTCTTTTTTCATGGAAAGCTCTCATTTTTGGCATCTCGAGTCTGACAAGCTTCATCATAACATTTAGGCTCTTCTCTATTAGTCAGCAATATATAGTTTATATATCTCATGTTAGGCACATGAGGTTGAGAAAACCTTCTCAATACAGGAGATGGAGTATGAGGTTATGGTATGTTGGACTATTGTGCACTACTCTATCTAACAAGTTCCTATGGCTGAGGATATGTTACAACTAGTTCCATCACGGGACTATCTAGGACATTATTTGTATCTGTAAATACTGACTCATTTTTCATAGAGTCGTTGGCATCTATTTTATGTATGTCCTTATACATCACCATTTCGTTGAAAATCACATCTCTATTATGGATCACTTTCTTGTTTTCGTGATTCCAAATGCAATAGCCAAACTCATCCTCACCATAGTCGATGAATGTAAATTTCTTGGATTTAGGATCAAGCTTATTCCTACCTTGATCACTAATATGCACAAATGCTACACAACCAAAAACTTTTAGATGTGATAATTTTACCTATTTTTTGCTCTATATCTCCTCTAGTATTTTGTGCTCCAATAGAACAGATGAGCCTTGATTGATCAAGTAAGCCACCGTGTTGACTGCTTTTGTCTAGAATTGCTTCGATAGGCCTGACTGTATACGAATACTTTTGGATTTTTCTGTCAACATTTGGTTCATACACTCATTGTGTTAAGGTGTGCCTGTCATAGTTCTCTCTATTCTGCCACTTGTCTAAAAACTGACTCTCTTTTGCTTTCCAAGTATGAAATCTTCATATATGTCTATCTTTGTTTATTGTAGACATGTAATTTTTCCCTTTGAGTGCATAATCTTCATCCCCTTCTCACTCATGTGGCCTAGTCTCTAGTACCATAGATTTGGTGTTTCATTGCCTGCTCAACAGTGATCAAACAACCTGCCCCTACTATTATGTAAATAGTGCCACTCTTCTTGCCTCGAGCAACCGTCATTGCACTCATTGAAATATTCTAATTATCACTATGGAAGATTGTAGTGTATCATTCACTAGCCAACCACTCTATTAAGATTAAGTTCTTTCCTAGCTCGGGAATATACCTAACATCCTTCAACTCTCAAACAGACCCGTTCAACTTAATCTTCACTACACCTTTGCCAATAATAGCACACGGTTGATCATCACCAAGATATACCTTTTCAAGGTTTTTGGGGACATATTTCTCAAAGAATTCTTTCTGTGAAGTAGCATGGAACGATGCTTCAGAGTTTAACACCCAAGATTCTTTCTGCTTTCCAAAGAGCATATCAATGCATCATCTCCTCCTAAGGTGGAAGTAACATTTTCCTCTGCCATCGCTTCTTGGTCATTCGGTGCATTCTTGCACTGATTTTTGTAGTACCCAATTCTCCCACAATTCCAACACTCGACAATCTTCAAGCTATGGGAATTATTAGGATTCTTGAATTTGGACCTCTTATCCTTTAATCTACCTCGGTAGTTTGTTCTATTACGTCCATTCCCATTTGGTTGAATTTCTTTATCTTGACTATGTATGCAAAATTGAAAAGGTTGACAATTTACTAGACTCCCTACGTTAGATCTCTTCACTGAGAATTAGATCATAAACATCGACAAATTTCAACTTATTGCTTCTTGACGAGCTATTCACATCCATGATAGTGCCATTCAAAATTTTTGGTAGAGAAGAAAAAAGTATCAATGCTCTTACTTTTTCATCGAATTCAATTCTAACTGAACTCTAAACTGGGTTGTGACTGTGTTGAGTTCATTGAGATGTTGAGCTACCAATGCGTCTTCCATCATCAGCAAATTGAACAAATGCGTCATCAAGTGCACTTTGTTTGAGGTCGATGGCTTCTTTTACATATTGGAGGGAGCTACCATAAGACCCGTCGTGGTCTTTTTCTTTGCTATGTTGAAAGCAACATTACAAAATAATATCAATCGAATAACTCCGAAGGCTTATCTGTCTAGAATATTTCAATCTTTTTTCCTTTATAGCCTTTGGCTTATTCACTGAGAAAGGTTGATACATACTTCTTTGATACATATAATCCTCTATCTGTATTTTCTAAAACCCAAAATCTGTGTCATCAAATTTCTTGAGTTTCACCTTTCCTTCATCTACGACCATTGCTCTCACTCAAATCTGACTTCCTCTGGATCGTTTCTAACTATCCCTGCGAACCACCATGTATTAGAACACCTTTGTCGACAAACCAATATCGTTGACAAAATTTTACTATTCACATAATTCACTATTTACATGAATAGTAACCTTGTAGAAAATTGATAGAAATCACCACAAAATACTTTGATACCAATTGTTGGGAAATTACGCAAATTCCTGATTAGCCAAATTTATGAGAAAGCAAAAATAGACAAAATAACACACAAATTTGATAACGAAGTTTGACCAATTTTACCTACGGCTCAGGACCTGGTGTAGATATTTTTACTAAAATTGAGAAATTATACAAAGTATTTACAATACTCACAACTCACAACCCAATTACACCCAAGAAAATTACTCTCAATTTTCTCTCACTAAAGCATTTTTCTCTCAATAGGATAATGCAAAGTACTTATTAGGGTCTTCTATTTATAGATGCAAAAATCCCCTTTCTACATATTTTGCTAACTAATTCTTAATTGAGTTTCCTTTTTTCTCAACAAAATGATCACCATTTATTCAATTTTCTTAAATTGTTAGCTTGACAACCACTCTTTTGTTTTATTATCATTTATTGCACTATTTGGTGCATGTAATTTTGACCAACAATATTCATTCTAAACATCATATAGTTCATATTGCCTATAATAATAATAATTTTCATACTGATATCCAAATTGATCACCGAACGTGCATCATACCCCACATTAGCATCACAACCTTCAGTAATATGCCCAATAGCAAGATAAGTCATATGATTCGATCTTGAACCAAAAGGATTAGGTTGAGACAAACCTTGATGAATATTTCCATTACCCTTTCCAAGATTGTCTCCTATAAGAGTCTTTAGAGTATAACACTCTATAGTAATATGGCCATGCTTCAAAACAAAATTAATGTTGAACATTTCTTTGAAAATCTCTATTATGTTTTCGCGTAGATGCTCATATGTCAAGAGTTAATTATGAACTTCCTCCATAGATAAGTTATCAACATGATTATTCAGAGAACATGTACAATGATTATTATCTAAATCTGGCCTATTCAAGATGTACATAATCAGATCTCTTTCAGACACCTTTTCTCCAATAGCATTCAATTTTGCACCAATAATTTTAATTTGTGAAACATAATCATTGACTGATAGATTGACTTAATCTTGAAGAAGATAAGAATTCAATTTCCAACACTATCCATTACTCCCTAACAGTTGATTTTCCTAGCAAATGACTATGCATGGATATTGTACATTCAACTGTTGAATACGCCATTGATTCTACTCCACAACAAGAATTGATGATTAATCTTCAAAAAATATTTCAACAACTTACTCGGCTCTTTTTGAGTACCATCAATATACTCAATCACTCTATATATGCTGTTAGACCCAAGCCTAACTCCACCTCAAAATTTAAGTTATAAGGTGAAGGATTGTCCAAGCTTATATGTGCAGTAGAAGAAGTGTCCCTGATCGATGTGAGACTTAACATCCCCCTCCACATCGATTGAGGTGAGTCTTGGTCGACACTGGGGTGAGTCCGAATTTACGACACTTGAGCACCGATGGGAGGCCAGGAAACCAAATCTGATACCATGTTAGACTTAAGTCTAATTCCACCTCAAAACTTAAGTTATAAGGTGAAGGATTGCCCAAGCTAATATGTGGAGCGGAAGAAGTGTCTCTGGCCAATGTGAGACTTAACAAATCTAGTCTTAACTATGAACCCAAAAGTCAGCTTGTAAGTTAGATGGTTGCCCAAACTTATAAACAGTATTGCTGCCTAACTCTTGGCCGATGTGGGACTTAACATATACATATCATACTCATTAATTGTTCTTTCTATATAATAAAGTTACTGCGATTAAATTAAACTAAAAAAGAGATATTAGCCATAGAATTCTAATGAAATTTTGAGCAAGAAAACTCAAGAAACTATTGTCATTGTCACCCGTTGATGTTGAATATTTATTCCCAAGTTTATTAGTATCCATACTCCTCGTAACTGAAACAAGGAAAACTCAAACGCACAAGAAGTGTTTCAGATTAAATAGAACTTGTATTACTCATTGTGATAGAAAGCCTTATACATACACACACAGACTAAATGCTTTTACATTCAATTACAATTGAATACTTGTAAATTATCTACTACAACATGTTGTACACTAACTAATATACACCTCAAACAATGCTAAGCTTGTTCTTTTTCCCTATTCTTTCTTTCCATGAACAAAAGATACCACATTCAATTAGGTATTGTAGTTGCATTTGGAGTATTTAAATTCGCTAATTATTTTTTATAATCAATTTAATTTATTAGTTTTAAAAAATTAGTTAGATTATTTAAGTTCACTAATTATTTTTACAAACAGTTTATTAATTTTAAAAAAGTAATACTTGTAATAATAAATTGTCAAATTTTATGTTTGTCTTTATGTTTTTTTTTATTTTTAAACTTTTTATTTTTAAAAAATGTATCAATAATTATTAATGTTAAACAAATACAATATAAAATTAAAAAATAAATATTTTTTTAAAATTATAACTGAACTAAAAATCACTAATTTATTTTTATGTTATTACTTTTTAAAACAAGTTGGCTAATAGTTAATTTGATATTCTTTATAAATTGAAGCATAACGAGGTTCCAAAGATATTGTTCAGTGTGACAGAAATCCTCCCCGGACTAAAAGTTAAATTTTAAATTAAATTTCAATCCTTTACATATATAAACAAAAGATCCTCGGACTTATAGTCTAAGAACATATTTATAGTTCCGCGGTCGCTATCGTAATCCCGTTAATAAAAAAAAAAAGAAGAAAAAAGCATTATTGGTGTGGCAGTGACATTTCATCCATATTGATCCTTTCATAATATTCCAGCTATAAACAAGATTGACCTCACAATGTTTTTTCTTTTTTCTTTTTAAACATTAAAGTATTTTTTTATTAAAATTATAATTTTACATTAATCCATAATGGTTAGATCGGAGAAACACAATAATATTATTCATTTCTCTTTATAGTGTTAACTGCTTTAAGAAATTAAATGTTACGAATATAATCATTTATGAGAATCGGATATAGTTATTATAATGTGCATTTGATTTTCTCTAAATTTGTAGGAGATATTTGTAAGATTGATTTTAGTCTTAATATTCAATGTTATATTTATACAAAAAAAAAAGAAATTAATTGTTACAAAACTAACCATTAGAATTCTAATTATTCTCAACACTCTTCTCAAATTAGTCGTGTAGATATCGATTAATCCTAATATACTTAAATTTTTTTCAAACTTTCTTCAAATGATTTCGGATCTAAACCTTTGGTGAAGATATTTGTCAATTGTTTTTCACTTCTCACAAACCTTTGGTGAAGATGCCTATCAATTGTTTTTCACTTCTGACAAATAAAGTTTCAATTTCCTTTGCTTGAATTTTTTCTCGAATGAAGTGGCAATCCACTTCGATGTGTTTTGTTATTTCGTGAAATACTGGATTTGATGCTATATGACGTACCACTTGGTTATCGCAAAACATCTTCATTGGTTCTTGAATTTTAATTCCGATATCCCAAAGAAGTTATTTGATCCAAGTTAGCTCGTTTGAGGTTGATGATATGACTCGATATTCTGCCTCGGCAATCAACGCTTGATCGTGCCACAATATTTTGTTTCTTGCTTTTTCATGTAATTAAATTTCCGCCTGTGCAAAAATCAATGGTTAATTTTCTATCAAAGCTACCGGCCCAATCTACATCAGAATAACCACACACTTCGTTATAATTATTATGTTTCATGAGAATTCCTTTACTGGATGTCCCTTTTAAATATTTTAAAATTCTATGTATAGCCTCTAAATGTGATATTATAGGTGCATGCATAAATTTACTAATTTAGCTTACAGAAAAAGAAATGTCTGGTCGGGTTATTGTTAAATAAATTAATTTTCCTACAAGTCTTTGAAATTAGCTTATGTCTTTTAAAGGTTTGACATCTTTAATATTTAATTTGCATTTACTATCTATTGGTATAAATGTCGATTTATTCCTTAATTTACTAGTTTCTTTCAATAAGTCAAATGTATATTTTCTTTGTGAAATAAAGAGTCCTTTGGGTGAATGTACTATTTCTATTCCTAGAAAATATTTTAGTAAACCTAAGTCTTTGATATCGAAATTCTCCTTTAATTGCATTTTCACTTTTTTAATTTCTTCCAAATTATTTTTTGAAATTATTATTTCATCTACATATACTAGAATTATGGTTGTGAAGGTACCATAATTTTTGAAAAAGAATGAGTAATTGACATTACTAATTTTAAAATCAAAAGAAATTAAATAAGAGCTTAGTTTTTCATACCATGCCCGTAGAGATTGCTTTAGTTTGTAAATAAATTTTTTAAACCTACATACTAGGTTAGAATTGTTTTCTTTTTTATGACCAGGTGGAAGCATCATATATACCTTTTCTTCAAGCGTTCCTTAGAGAAAGACATTCTTGACATCAATTTGATGTAAGGTCCAATTTTGGTTTACTGTTATAGAAAATAAAATCCTAACGGTATTCATTTTGGCCACCGGTGTAAATATTTTTTGATAATCTATATAGTAGATTTAAGTGTAACATTTTGCCACTAATCGTGCTTTGTACTTATCAATAGTACCATCTCTATTAAACTTAATCTTATAGACCCATTTGCATCCTATGGGTTTCTTTCGTTTGGGAGCTGTATGACTACCCATGTTTCATTTTTTCCAATGCTTTAAGTTCTTTTTCCATTGCTTTGCATCATACTAATTGGTTTATTGCTTCGTCATAGTTATTTGGCTCATTTTCTATGAAAATTGAGGTTAAATAAGTCTTATATTGGGGTGTAATATTTTCATAAGACAAATAACTTTGGATATAATATTTTACCTCATATGTTACAAAATCCCGTAACCTAGTTGTAGGTTATGGAGTTCGATTAGACCTTCTCAATGGTATTATTTCGGTACTATCATCTTACCCCTCATTTTGAGAAGTTTCTTCCTCTTCATTCTCATTGATTATTTCATTTTCTTTTTCTATTACCATATTTCCTTCTTCAGAGTAAAAAAATGAAAATGAAAATTCATTTGGTTTATCTTGGTTATTAGTCTCATTTTCTATTTTTTTGTAATATGGTTCATTTTCTTGGAATGTCACATCTTTTGATATATAAAATTTTTTTGTTAATCGGATCATAGCATTTATAACCTTTTTTTAGATGAATACCCCAAGAAAATAGCTTTGATTGATGTATAATCTAACTTGTGTTGTTTATTTTTGTGCACATAACATGTACATCCAAATACCCTTAAATGACAGATGTTGAGTTTTTCTTGGTAGAGAATTTCTAGTGGGTTTTTGAAATTCAAATTAACACTTGACAAATCTATTAACTAAATATGTTATGGTAAGAACGACATCCGGCCAAAAAATTATTAGAACATTGTTTTGAAACAAAAGTACTCTTGTTACTTTAAGTAAATGTCGATTTTTTCTTTTCGACACACCATTTTATTGGGGTGTATAAATACAGTTGTTTGATGTAAAATTCCTTTTTGCTTGAAAAAATTTGTGAAATTTTGATTTACAAACTCTGTTCTATTATCACTTCTAAATTTTTTAATCTTTGCGTTATATTGATTTTCTACAAAATTATAAAATTCATAGAATTGAGAAAATACTTCACTTTTATTTTTTAACAAGTGTAACCATGTAATTCTTGAAAAATTATATATAAATATAACAAAGTATTTATAACTATTAAATGACTTAATTGGAACGGGGCCTTAAACATCAGAATGTATTAACTCTAAAGGTTTTTTGCTTTTATAATTGGATAAACTAAATAGTAACTTTGTGTGCTTTCATAATTTACAAATTTCACAACTACTACAATCTAGTTGTTTGAAATCAAAAATACATTTCAAAATCTTATCAGAAGGATGTCCAATTCTCTTATGCCAAAGAGTGCCTAATTCTTCTTTTTTAATATTGAAGTTGCATTTTTCTTCACTCAAAATATAAAACCTATTTTCTAGAAAACCTTCACCAATGATATTATTCGTTATCAATTCTTGAAAAATCACATTTTTGGATGTAAATATAATTTCACAATTTATGTCTTGTGTGATTTTAATAATGGATAACAAGTTAGATGTAAAATTCTCCATATGCAAAACATTTGAATTTTTTCTTAAAATGAGACTAATTAAACCATTTCTTAAAATTTCCATTCTTTCACCATTTGGAACGAATACAAATTGTTTAATCTCAATTTTTTTCGTAATTATTGAGTAAGTTTGTATTTCCAATTATATGATCAGTTGAACCTGAATCAAGAATCCATTTGGAATTTAAAGAATTTTGAGTAAGGCTTGTAATCATACCAGAGGTTTTTTGAGTTTTTCCTTGAAACATCATAGATAATTGTGTGTACAGTTGCCTCATCTTATCCATATCCATATCCACCCCATCCTTTATTTCTTTCTCAACCTCGTTTACACTCATATTTTTTTCCTTTTGCATAGAGTAACCCATTTTCTCTCTACTTTCTACGCGATTTTGTCATCGATCTCCACCCCTGACAAAGCCGTTGCCTCACCTTCCTTTTGGCCGGAGATGAGGGTTGAGATACCAGCACTCCTCGCACTTGTGTCCTTCCTTCTTAAAGTAATCACAACGAGTGATTGCTTGGTCTCCCCGAATTTCTAGCCTAAGGTTATGTCTGGAGACGAATGCCTTGGCTTTGGGGTTGTTAGGTAGCCGAGTACTCATCACTATTCTTCTTGTCTCTTCTCTTTCAACCATCTATACAACCTCATCAACAGATGGCAGCTCACCCATGAGAATAATTTGTGACCGTACCCCCTCATAGCTTGAATCAAGCTTGACAAGGAAGGTGAAATTTCCATCATGATCCTCCCTTCTTTTGATTTCATCAAGATCTGCTGTGAGAGGTCGGTACACTCTAATCTCATCTTTATTTTTTTGGTTTTAGCTGAATAGTTTGGTGACAGATTGGTTTGTTGTTGTAACTATTGAAGTTTTTGTTAAAGTTGATAAATGAAGGAGTAATTTTTCTTTTTTTTTTAACATCGTCTCGGCTTTAACCCACATATCTTGAGCTGTATCTAGATATGTCATGAGATAAGAAATGTGGGATTTCATGGTTGCTAGTAACCAACTTATGACTAGATTATCACTCTTTCTCCATTATGAAATTTCCATTTTTTCTTCAGTTGTTGGTTGTGTTGGTTCTTTGGATTTTGGTTTTGATTTCTCATCAATGAAATGCCTGAATAAGTATGCACCGATTAGACCAAAAGTCATTTGATATGTCCAAAAATAGTAATTTTTACCGTTTAATAGCACACCTATAAGTCTCTCAATATGTTGTAACATTTTCTCAATTTTTTGATTTTTTGTTAGATTTCTTGAAATGTATAGTTCTTATTTGTGGGATTGATTTGGAGTAAGATCAAGTATGTTCTGTTATCATGTTGAATTTGTTCTAATCAATCTGCAAATCCATTAAATGATAATTTTTATGATCACGCATTACTTTTTAATGAAAAATTATGTAAACTATAAATTCACATAATTCAAAATTAAAAGTTATAATATATTATATTAACAATATAATTGTTAATTAACTTTAGAAAATGGCTAATAAGTTTGTGAAAAAATAGAAATTGAAAAGAAAAAATAAACAATTGAATAATTTCATTCAAGATGTTAAAAAAGTTGAAATGAATAAAATTATTTTATTAATATGTGTAATAGAATGTTAATTTTGAATGAGTGTAGTAAAATTATTTAAAAAAATTAAAATTGATAGATAAATATAAAAGTATTATATTTTAATATATGAGGATTAAATTTACGTGGATTTAAAAATGTTAATATATTATCTTATATATATATACTTACAATTTTAAATTTTTTTATCACCATCAACAATTTTTTTTAATAAAGACAAATTTTTCAGAGTAAGTAATTTGTACGACTCTATTTGTTATCATGAATCTAAAATGCATTGATACCTCACTCTTAGGTGGCGTTTGGTTTGTGGAATGGAATCGGAATCGGAATAGGAATCAGAATGGAATGGAATGGAAAGGAAACAATTTTGTTTGGTTTGACCACTGGAATCAAGCTCAGAATCAGGATTATAGTGTTTGGTTTACCACTGGAATTGAATGAAAAAAGCTGTAAATGACCTTAATACCCCTACATGCTGTAAAATTCAAATAATGTCATTTAATTACTATTTTTTCGTCAGATAAAATACATTATTGAAATCATTATTTTTCTAAATAAGTATTACTTAATTAAAAAGAAATATATTGTTAAAATTATTATTTTTCTAAATAGGGTTTAGGGTTTTGAGGTTTGGGATGTGTGATTTAGGGTTTAGGGATTTATGATTTGGGGTTATATTTGTAGGTTAAGGTTTAGGGTTAAAATTATTATTATTTTTAAAATAGTTTAGGGTTTTAGAATTTTGGATTTAGGGTTTAGGGTTTTAGGGTTTTAAGGTTTAGGGTTTAGGGTTTATGGTTTTAGGATTTGGAATTTGGAATTTGGAATTTGGGGTTTAGGGTTTTGGGATTTATGTTTTAGGGTTTTGGGTTTTGGGATTTATGTTTTAGGGTTTTGGGTTTTGGGATTTATGTTTTAAGGTTTAGGGTTTAGAGATTTGGAGATTTGGGGTTTAGGGTTTTAGGGTTTAACGTTTAGGGTTTAGGGATTTAGGGTTTAGGGTTTTGGGATTTATGTTTTAGGGTTTTGGGTTTTGGGATTTATGTTTTAAAGTTTAGGGTTTAGGGATTTGGGATTTGGGGTTTAGGGATTTGGGGATTTAGGGTTTAGGATTTAGAGTTTTAGGATTTGGAATTTGGGATTTAGGGTTTAGGGATTTGGGATTTATGTGTTTAGGGTTTTGGGATTTATGTTTTAAGGTTTAGGGTTTTAGGGTTTAGGGATTTGAGGTTTAGGGTTTATGGTTTTAGGATTTTAAGATTTGGATTTAGGGTTTTGAAATTTTGGGTTTAGGGTTTAGGGTTTTGGAATTTTGGGTTTGAGAATTTGGGATTTGAATTTAATGTTATATTTTAGGTGAGGGTAAAATTGAAAAAAAAATGTTTAGATGGGAATGGAATAATGATTACCAAATGTGTGAGAAAGAATTGTGATTCATTCTCTTTTATTAATCAGATTTCATTCCATCCTACATTCCGTCCAAACAAACACACAAAATGGAAGGAATCGATTCTGATTCCATTCCATTCCCTCCAACCAAACGTGGGGTTATAGAAAAAAATTAAATATTAAAAATTTTCACATAAAATAATAAAAAAATGTTGAATTTATTATACATACATATATATTTATTTATTTATGGTTATATTATATAATTTAAAATTTTATATTTTCATGTATTAACGATTGAGATTTATAAAAAAGACGAGAAATAAATTAATTTCATTAAATCTCAACTCTTAATACACATAGTATAAAAAATATTAAGTAATATTTTGTAAAAACTTAAATAGTCAAATATATATGGTTCATAACTCAAATTTTATGCTACTAAAATCTTTAATTTGTATTATTAATTGAGTTGGTAAGATATTCTTTATTTATTTTTAAATAAAATTTACTTATAAATGCTTGAAATTTATTTCAACAATATGGATATAATAAATACACAGAGTCCTAAGAAATACTCACAATGTTAAGTTCCTCGGGGTCAAAAATAAATGCTTGGTCATATCATATGTCTAGAGGGGAAAAAAATCATATTTACAAAATCCTAATTTTATATGAATAAGATTCACATAGTGATATGGGTTTATAATTTATATAGTAGTATAGAAAACAGGAAAAAGTGAAGATAAATTGGCAGGTTTTGGAGAGAGATTAGGAGGCAAAGAATGTGAGTGGGTTATTGTAGGTTGATGGTGGCTTTGATGATGATGATGCACGCCGGCAGCTTTACTACTCATCTATCTTTCTCTCTCTAATTCTTTACCAAGCTCTATTGGCACGCCTGCTCCCACTCATAGCTTCTAAACATTCTCTCTCTTTCTTTGTGCATAAAAGAATGAAAAGCTAATCCACTAACCCATTTGCTGATCTTGACCTCGTTAACTTTTTCTCGACTTTTTTTTTTCTTTTTCTTTTTAGAATATATAATTCCTTTTCTTTCAAAATGACCAGCTAACCAAGCCAATAGCCTCGTACTCATTGCAAGTCTTAACCTATTTCAGTTAGTTCTCACAAAACAAAAGTAAAAAATGAAATCCATAAACCATAAAAAATTAGCTAAACCACAAAACAAAAGAAAAAGAAACTCCCAACTCTAATAAGTATTACTCATTATTTTTATATTTTTAATTTTTTGCTGAATATTTATTTATTTTAAAAAAATTATATTAATATTAAATTTTATTAGGTAAAATTATTCTCTAACCTCACTCATCTATATGATCTAATATTCTTCCTATTCCATCTCTCATCGATTACACCAAAAATAAAGCATTTGTTATAAACTTGAAGATTCCCCATCCACTCTTTCTCTTCCTCTTCTTAATTTAAACCATGTTTTTGAAATTAACCCAATTGCTAAAATCCAACTTCAATATCGTCTCTCTAATCATTTTCTGTTCTAATCTCTCTCAGTTAAAAACCAAACTCTTCTTCTTCCACCCAACAACCCAAAACGACTACTACTCAAACACCATTGATGTGGATCTCTGTAGTTTAAATGGATACCTTGTTTAGGTTAGTCAGTACTACTCTTCAATCTAATTCTGATCAATCTTTAAACTCCAGTACTAGAACAACTTCAAGCAGCTCTAGATCTTCAAAATTACAAAATACCCATAACTACCCTTCACAAGAAGACGACGAAGAATGCTTCAACTTTTTCATGGATGAAGAAGACTTTTCTTCGTCTTCTTCTAAGACGCACTACTATCTTTATCAACCCCACTATCCTTCCACCACCGCTAACTCTATCCCTGCCCCTACCCCTACCCTTACTCCTACACCTACCCTTACTCCTACGCCTACTCCAACAAATACTACCACAACTCCAACTGATTTCTCTTTCTCACCAACCCATCATCATGAGAATCTCAATTTCGAATTATCTGGCAAATGGGCACATGAAATTCTACTTGAAACAGCAAGAGCTATTGCTGAAAAGAACAGTACACGTGTCCAACAACTCATGTGGATGCTCAACGAACTCAGCTCTCCTTATGGTGACACTGATCAAAAACTAGCCTCCTATTTTCTTCAAGCTCTCTTTAGCCGGATTACTGATTCCGGTCAAAGATCTTACCGTACCTTAATTTCAGCATCAGAAAAAACATGCTCTTTCGAATCAACAAGAAAAATGGTGCTCAAATTTCAAGAGGTAAGTCCTTGGACTACTTTTGGACACGTGGCTTGTAATGGTGCAATTATGGAAGCTCTTGAAGGTGAAGCTAAACTTCACATAATTGATTTAAGCAATACTTATTGTACCCAATGGCCTACATTACTTGAAGCTTTAGCTACTCGTACGGATGAGACTCCTCATCTTCGCTTGACTACTGTGGTTGCTTCCAAACCCAATATTTCTAATTCTGTGGCTTCAGTTCACAAAGTTATGAGAGAAATTGGAACTCGTATGGAAAAGTTCGCCAGACTTATGGGGGTTCCTTTCAAATTCAACGTGATTCATCATTCTGGTGATCTTTCTGAGTTGAATTTGACGGATTTAGATATTAGAGATGACGAAGCTCTAGCAATCAACTGCGTTAACACTTTACATTCAGTCTCTTCCGTTCGTAACCGCCGTGAGTATTTGATATCGGCTTTTCGTAGCTTGACACCGAGGATTATTACTATAGTTGAAGAAGAAGCTGATCTTGATGTTGGAATCGAAGGATTTGATTTTGTTAAGGGGTTTCAAGAATGCTTGAGATGGTTTAGGGTTTATTTTGAGTCTTTGGATGAGAGTTTTTCAAAGACAAGTAATGAGAGATTGATGTTAGAGCGAGCCGCTGGGCGAGCCATTTTGGATTTGGTTGCTTGTGCTCCATCTGAGTCGGTGGAACAGAGAGAAACGGCGTCGTCTTGGAGTCGCCGTCTGCATGGTGTTGGGTTTAACCCTATAGCTTTTAGTGATGAGGTGTGTGATGATGTACGCGCCTTGCTAAGGAGGTATAAGGATGGTTGGACAATGACACAGTGCTCGGAAGGTAATGTGGGAGCCGGAATATTCTTGTCGTGGAAGGATCAACCGGTGGTTTGGGCTAGTGCTTGGAGGCCTTGACGCAGATCAACTGATGGTGGTCGGTGAAGATGGTTGGGGGGTCTCACACGCTTGGAATTTAATCACACGTGTAATGTGTTTTTGACTTTGGCACTTGCATTGGATGTCGAGTTTTAATTTTGTGATTTAAGGTGGTGAAAAGAGAAGAGTCAAGTACGGAATTGCTTTGGTTTGAAACTTTGAATAGATGTAATAGAACTAAATTTTCCTTTGTATTGTTATTATTATTTGCGATTTTTTAATACTTCATTTAAAAAAAAAAGTTCTGTTTTTATTGCACTGTCCTGATTAAGATTAAAAATATATATATATCTATAAAACAATTCAAAATTTATAATATTATATAATTCAATATTAAAAAAAATTAAATTAAAATTAAATTTATTTAAAATTAACTTCTATTTAATTTAATTTTATTCAGTATTATTTTTTATTATTATAAATTTTTAAGAGAAATGAAATCATTTTCTTTCCCATAAAAATGAATATTAGGTATATATATTTTACAATAATTAATATACACAAATGCACACTAGAAATAATAATATGGCAATTTGCTTCCATGAATAGAAATATTGAAATTAATAGACAAATGCTAAAAGTTTTAGTTATATCAGCTGAAAAAATTTATTCACATTATTATTGTTTTTTTTTAGTAATTTAATATTTTTATTATAAAAAGGTGAAACTTTTTGTAGAACAAATTATCAAAATATTAAACTTTTATTAGTAAATACAATATATGAAATTTATATCTCAATAATATTTGAAAAATATGAAAAAATTTATTATTTATTATGTCAATTTGTTTTCGAGAATAAACTTTTTCAAAAAAATAATAAATTAACTAAAGTGTTTTTCTTAATATAACCAAAAGATTTGTCTTATACAAAAGAGTGATTAAATATATTAATCATTATATTATCATTCTCCATAGATTTTTATCTCTATACAAATATTACATTAATTTTAATTCGTAAAGTATCAAAACATCACCCAAATCCATCTAAACATCAATTTTCTCTTGTATTTAAAGGAAAGTAAATTTTTATTATTTATTCTCTTGCATGGAAAAATAAAGATAAAATTGTAAATCCACTTTTAGTACAATTAATTTTATTTATCATTTTAAAAATCCATTAATAAAAAATTTATAAACTCCCGTTTATAATCTAAAGCAAAAACTAATTAGTTAGATACAAAATTTAAAGTAAAATATGATATATTTGATATTATTTTTTTCTCCTTTATGTCTAAATTATTTATTTACGATAAACGTATTATTGATTTAATAATTAATAATTAAATAATTCAATATATATAGGAAAACTTATATGAACTATGAACTAATCACGTTCTAATTTTTTGATAGAGTATATTCAATAATGAATTTTGGACGAAAACGTAATGTAGCTAGATTTTTTGTTTATTATTTTAGAATTTTTATAAATATTTTTGAAATAAAATGTAAAAAAATTAATGTTAAAAGGTATAATTATGTTTTTAGTTTTATGTTATAAGCATGTGCTAGTCACATGTACGAAAACAAGTAACAAAAGATTAAATTTCATTAGATTTAACAAAAAAATTGACGGTGAATTGATTAAGAATTAAAATAAATTTAATATTTGTAGATGAATAAAATGGACGGAGATTGACAGTATATAGATGGTTGGTATATTTAATCCTACATGCAAGAAAGCAACAAAAGTTTGAACTTTGTTAGTTTTAAAGAAAAAATGATGGTTCAACTAATTGAATTAAGATTTTTATACTTTTAAGACTACAATAGATTTAATATTTGTAGATAAATAAAATGAATGGAGAATAAAAATACATAAATAATTAGTACATTCGGTCCTACAAACAAATTAATAGATGAAGAAAAATATATATCACACTAAATTTATTAACAAAGACGAATTAACATTCATTATTAAAAAGATAATGCAATCAAATTACAAACTATTAAATATATAGCAAATTAATATCAGCCATAGAACACCCATGCACCTTTATCCAAGAATTTTTTTTTCGCACAAATAAAATTTCTCTATTTCATTCGATAAAAAATTACATTGAATAGTATAATTTATAATAACACTATTATAATACATATATATAATCTTATACATTTAACCTTGATTATTTTAAAAAATGAGATCATAGACATATATTATTATTTTTTTTCCTTTTAAAATCACATCGATTAAACACCAAATTTTTGTATCATTTTCTGTCTCCCTCTCTCTCTCACTGGCCAGCTATATACCCTATATACATATATGCAAATTTTTTTCCTGGTCATTATTAATTTCTTTTCTCTGCTCATCGTCCAAACCCTATCATCTTCGATCTCGATCCACCCTCTTTAGAGCCATCCCAAAGCAACCCTATGGTTGATGAGTGTGTATATCTCCACTGATCTATGCCAGAAGTTTCTATGCCAGTTCGCATAGAAGATGAACTTAAGGTGGTTCAAGGCACATACAAGGGTCGTGACATAAAGGTTGTTTAGACCTATCATCGCGATGGTTGTCCTTTGCTTTTGGATGTGCTAGAAGGAGGTCAGGGTCTTCAAATCCTTTTCCCTTTTAATTGACAAGCTCTATTTTGTTGGGGTTCTTATGCTAGGGCTGTTCCTGATACATTTTAGAATCCATATAGGAGTAATGGTTCGACAATTTCTAGTTATGTTTTTGTATTAATCTCTTTCCCTTTTTTTTAACTTTTAGGCTTTTGCATTAGGATTGTTTTTTGGTAATATGCTAATTGCCAGTATTTGGCCTGGTGCTTGGTACTGGTACTGGTGCTTGGCCTATTACTTGGTGTTGGTGCTTGGTGCTTGGTGCTCGGTGCTGGTGCTTGGCCTGGTGCATGATGCTTAGTGCTGGTGTTTGGTGCTAGTGTTGGTGCTTGGTGCTAGTGCTGGGCATGGTGCTTGGTGCATAGTACTAGTGCTGGTGCTTGGCCTGTTGTTTTTTGGTAATATGCTAATTTCTAATGTTTGCCCTAGTGCTGGTACTGGTACTTGGCCTGGTGCTTGGTGTTGGTGTTGGTATTGGTGCTAGTGCTGGTGCTTGTACTGGTGTTTGGTCTGGTGCTTGGTGTTGGTACTTGGTATTGATGCAATATTTCCTTGTGTTGTTGTTTCATTTTTAGGGTATTCATTATATTAATTGATATGGCTGCAAGCCAGGTTATTTATGTTACAGAATAAGTAGGTCCTTGTAACTGTTTGCATTTGTATTTAGTAAATTACTTTTGCACATTAATTGGGTGCTATCACTAAATTATATAAATTGTATATGCCTTGAGGTTTGCTGTTTATTATTACTAATGCGTTAGAATAGGCATGATTTACATTTTTTAACGTTAGGTTGATCATTAATAACTTTGGTCTCAGTAGTTAATGTCTTGTGGAAAGTATGAAAGCAGTGCTATCTAGACTATAGAGCTTATTGATTTGTATTGATGTTATATATATGATGCATATTTACATGTTCTATGTCACATTTCATTGCTTATTAGGGTATCTTTTTATCACTACATTTTTTGATGCAGTTAAAAGTCTGTAAAGTAGTGGAGATGTAATCAAAAGTAATTAACAGGTTATATTAAAAGTAATATACTAGTTTTTAGATGATTATTGGTCAAGCTTATGGAAATTGCTAAATTCTTCTAATCATTTTGTCAGAAATCTTTGAAATGTTCAGAATTAAATGGATTTTGTAATATTCTTTTCAGTGTATGGAATAAATAGAATGTTCTTAATGAAGTTTACTTCGTTGGTTTGTCTTGGTATAAATGAGCTCGAAGAGACACTTTTGTAATCTTTTAGTCTAGAGTAACACTAAGTAGTATTTGACTTTGTCAAGCAGCTAAGGTTTTACCAAGCTATGTTATCTAGCACAATGATTTTGTTAATTAAGAGTATTTGACTAGTTGTGCAACATATGATTCGTTCATTCTTATATTGAAAATTATAACTATGATGTTTATGCATGAAAATATTGTTGAAATTACTAAACATGATTCAAAAGTCGAGAAAAAGACCGTTGATGTTAACATGAAGTTAGGCATTGATTGTTTTAATAATGAGGAAAGGGATCCAAAGAAAATACATGCCATGAGTGAGTATCATTTCATTTATTGTCTCATCAGGAATAGTGTTATGTACTTTTTTGCTTAATTGCATACACAAGCATCACATGTTTCCAATCATTTGTCTACCAATTCCACTCCATCTAATTTTGTTCTGTTTTAACCAACACAGCACCCCAACGTACCACCACTAGCACCAATGCACCACCCTACGCACCAACACTAGTGCACCAGCACCAATGCAGCACCCTAGCGCACCAGCAAAAACGCATCACCCTAAGGTAACAGCACCAGCGTAGCAACGTCAGCGCATCAATGGCTATGTTATTTGCCTTTTCTTTACACTTATGTTAAAGTCATTGTGGAGTTGATTATGCTGATTCGAAGTATACTTATAAATGCTTGTAATTAATAGTAAAAAGTTAGTTTGTAATAGTAAAGTTTTATTATGTTTTAGTGTATAATAAACTATAAAATGTAATTATACTTTTAATTTTAAGATAATATGATTTTTAATATTGTAATTAATAATTGTATTATAATACAAGAGCATTAAACAAAAATGACAAATAATAATCTAAGTAACAAAATAAGCATTAAGCTAAATAGAGAAGTACTCTATGTGTAAGTTTATATATTCTCTTGAACTCTTCTACTTACTTAACTACTAAAAAAAACTAAGTTTGTATTAAAATGTTGATTCTCAAACATACAATTGTTACAAGCTTTCCAAATTTACTAGGTGATAACCAACAACAATTTAAAAGAATCCTCATAATTAATTTCTTAGTATAATTTATCAAAAACAGAGAAAAATATAGCAAGTAAATTTATTTTCAAATGCGGATCAAAAGAAAGAGAGGATATTGTTGGTACACAAATATGATAATTTTTGACATTCAAAAAATAAATGCATAGCACTTTATGATCTTAGTTTGCAAAGAGGTCAAATATTTAAAAAATTTATTCCCTTCTAGATCATATTCTCTTTTAGTATAATTGGATTTTGCAAATACAACCATTAAAAATTCTTCAATTTTCTTAGAATTTATAAACTCCAAATTCTTTTCCAAACCATCGAAGAAATACATCCTAAAGAAGAAATACAATTAGCATTTCCAAAAATATTGTCATTAACGTAAAGTTGTTTAGTCATAAAATAATATGTCTAAACTATGTAGCCATTAGCACAACCATAATGCTATATCATTTTCTTTCAAAGGTAGATTCAAGATAGGTTTAAAATCAATATTTGAAAAACAATTTTTAACATTTTACACATCCCAAACAAAGGAATCTTTTTGTTCTAAAATCAAATCTTTAGCCAAAAGGAAAGAAAATGACAATTTTATAATAGGTTTAAAAGTTAGTAGGCGTGGCATCCATTGTTCTTCCCATATTAGTACATTATTAGGACTTCGAACCTCTCACCTAGCATCGGCTTTAATAATATTTCTTTGCATGCAAAATTCCTCTCTAACTTCAAGAAGGATTAAATACTGATTTGGCCTTAAGAAAATCATTGTCCTTAAGGTATTTATTTCTTAAAAGCTTTGCTAATAAGGAATTTAGATTTGAAAGTGTCTGCTAGGCATGCTTGGCTAGTAAGGTTAAATTGAAGCAAACAATGTCATTAAAACCAAGAACTTTATTTAGTGGGATATAATGAGGAATACTTCATTGATATTCTTAAGTTTTTGGGTATTTTTAAAAATATTCTCAATTTATTAAAAATGATAAAGATGTCTTCCAAATTGAATGGACTTAGTTGAAGTTATATAAACACTAAAATTTATTGATAAAATGTCATCTTATTGTTAGATGAGTTGTAATACCCATCTATATACACTAATACAAAAGTTGTTTTGTGATAGTTATAAACCGGCTCCAAAAGTCTTTTGAGACGGTTGTTTTTTAGTCACAACCATCTCCTATATAAAAGTCTCAAAAAATACGAATTTAGAATAGTTATTAATCATTCTCATAGGTAAAATAACAACCATCCCAAAAATATTTTGAGAACGATTTTAGATTTATTTTTTAGGGATGGTTATATACTATCTTAGATTACAATTTAAAAAAAATTAAGATGTTATAACTATATTAATGTTTATATAATATACTTGTAAAATATATTGTATTCTCGATATAGTTGATACCTAAATTTTGTATTTGATAAATATCTTAAAAATGCATGAATCACTTTATAAGAAATTATAAATATACTTCTAATGTCAATTTAAAGGAGAATTGCGTAGTTTTTTTAAATAATTTAATAAAATTTTTTTTAAAAAAAAGTAAATTCAAACATCCTCTCACAATTGTTTGGGTTTTGAAAATCCTATTCTAATGACATAAAATTTAAAGATAGATTTGATTCAATAAATAGTAGATAAATAAACATATAATCATTTAATCGAAAATTCATGGTGTGTGTTAGCTAGTTAATCATGCTTATTTAAAATTAATTAGATTACTAAAGATATAAATTAAGTTTATTGATGCTTTATTTTTCGTAAGAAATAATCTTTTAACGAGAATTAGTTTTGTTGTTAATCAATAGCAATTAAAATCTTTTGATTGGATCGTTTAATTGATTATGATTAAATTATGTTTTATTCTTAAGTGATTAACAAACTATCTAAATAAATGTTTATTATGAAACTATTAATTTAAACCTTTATTCAAGGTGTTAAAGTTGAATTTATGATTGATATATCTGAAACCTAAATTTTAGATTTGAAATCTATTAGAAAAATCTATTCACAATATATTTTTAAATAATGAATCTTTGTAAAACAATATTTGAAATAGAATATAATTTTGTATCAAATTTAATTAACCAGATTATAACTCTAACTTTAATATTTTAAATTTATTACGAAAAATATATCGTCAATCTATTTTTCTGTAATAAATTTTATAGAAAACTTGAATAAATAAATAAAATTAATTTATTTTATAAAAATATTTACTTAAATTAAAATTTTGCAAGCATAATAACATAATTAATATTATATATTACTATTAAGCTAAACATGCTTATATTTAATAAAGAATAAGTAAATTAAAAATAGCATTCAGAATAGCACATAAAATTAATTTTAAAAATAATGAGTACAATTAAAATTTATATCTGTATTTGCCAATGTATAGAATTTCAACATTGTTCTATATCTAAAAAACCTCCAAACAAAACTATATATACTACTTATTGAACCAAAAAATACTACATAAAACTAAAGAAATTTAAACTTAAAAATTATTTAAAAAATCAAGAGAAAACTCTCTAATTTTGGTGTACATTATAATGAAGAAGGGTCTATACAAGTAGAAAAATGCTATAAAAATGAAAGAATAATGGATCGTAAGGTTGGGTATCTCTGCACACATTTTTCACCATTACGGTCTGCATCAATTTGGTATGCATTTCAATTATGATCCGTAGTAATCGTGTAGTGACACACAAATTCTACCGACGCATGATGCATTAAACTGCGTTTCTTCAACTACTTTTTGTTTCACCTTTACAAGTTTTGTTGGTTCATAAATAAGGCTTACATATTGTATCATTGTATTATTTTTTGTTGTAATTGAGTGTTTTTATGATTGATTTATTTATGCATTTGATCATTTTAATTAATTTGAAGATATAACATCTAAAAAATAATAAAACATTCTTGTAATTTTGAAAATATAAATTTATCAAAATAATGATAAACTTATGCAATTTTAAATATATTTTTTATATTAAATTATAAATAAATCACATAATATTGTCTGCTTTTAAGCCCTCATCAATATTAAAGATCAACAATGACAATTTTAAATAATACTAATCATACTTGAATAAAATTATAGGTACCTAGTCAATTAATCAATGATATATATATAATTGGTGATTAATTAGTTATAAAATTTAGAGATATTTTTAATACATGTTTCCATTACAATCAAATTCTTATAATTCCTATCAAATTAATAGAAAAATGATATTATAGGATACCTAATTAATAATTAATAATTAGAAATTAATCACAAAATTTTGTCTAATTTTTACCCCAAATATAGTAATTTTATGATGTATTTATTCTATGATGGATAAGTACATTATTTATATTGATAAACATCGATTTTCTCTCTTGTGTACACTTTTTCCTACAAACTACATAAATAAATATATCATGTTCATGTCAAGAAAAATATATATCAATTATCGAAGGCATTCAAAGGATCCAAATACACACAATAATTAATAATTACTAATTATTGGTGATTTCTTCTTAGATTGTATATAAAATCACTCATGTATCGCATGACATAAAATCTACATTCAATATTATTATTTGTATTTGAATCTATGTAACAAATTATTAATTATCTTTATAAAAAATAACTACTAGTGAAAAATATTAATGCTAATAAAAATATTGGTAATAATACTTATTTTGATTGTTACTAAGTATTCTATTAAACGTAAAGTCGGTTCACCTATTGAATCAACTTTACATTTTTAAGTCATTATATTTAAAGTCGATTAATAATCCATTTTAAAAATTGATTTTGTGATATTACATTCATGTTATAATAAATCATATTTTACCATACACTAATTTTGCACAAATATATGTAGTAGACTATTACCAAATGAGTCCATTCATTCAATTGCACTATTATAAAAAAGATGTACAATTTCAAGCATCCCACGAATCTTACAAAGAATTCAAAATCATCAAATAATAACACGAATACTAATCCACCTAAATTTCAACGTATAGTAAATTACTTTTCTTGCCAACAGATATACCGCATATCACTCAAAGGTGTTTAGCACATTTTGAAAGGAAAAAAAAAATCCTGCAACTAATGCACTGCTCATAAAATAGTAACAATACTAATTATTAACCAGAATTGGAGATGTCAAGTAAATTCAGGCAGGAAAGTACTTGGACCATTTGGAGAGAAGACAAAAGTTGTGTAACAAAGGAGAAGCCAGTTGTGAAGAACATAAGAACAAGAAAGTATAGAAGGAAATTGAATTTCACATGATCGGTGAAACATAATGCATGCTCGTCCCAAAATCCATTTATTGTTTTAGTGATATTTTCTCTTTCTCTCTACAACTCTACCTAATATCAAATCCCAATTTTTTTCTGGCCCTAACTCTCAGTGGTACACTTGTCGTCACCCCCACGCCGTGGTTTGATTGAGCTTCCAAGATTGTCACCTTCTTTTTGTCCTAGTCGATGATCCCACGTCCCATGTTCCTTTTTTTTTTTTGGTTGCAGTACATGGTTAATAAGCCTAAGAATTGGAACAAGATCAAGAGTTATTTGATTGATGGTTTGCTTAAGTTTTGCTGACAAATATGTCAATGACACTATTCAAGAGTTCTGCCATTATTGATTTTTTTTTAATAGATCTGAAGTAAAGTTTTTCTCTAGGAATTTGGTTGGATACAAGATTTGGGTTCTCCTATTTGTTTATGGGGTGGAGATTTGGTTTCAATGGTTTAAACGGGGAGGAAGATGGGGATGGTCAAGAAGGGTAAAAATGTAATTTTGTGGTCAATTTTTTATAATATACCATACAAAGCGTCCTAACAAATAGGGGAATATTTCAAGTTCTATTCAACGGTAATGGCACTGCACAATAATGCATAATTTAATTATAAATTTATTGTAATTTTTTAATAGCATTTGTTAGTAAGCTTATCGAATAAATTTTATTATAAATATTTTAATAAAATAATTTATATTTAATTTTTGTTTATAAAATTTATTTAAATTAATATTTAATTTTTATATTTTTATTATATTTTAAAATAAAGAATTATTTTAAATTTTAAAATAAAGAAAAATTATGAAACATAATTTTATAATTCAAAATTCAGATATATTAAATTAAATATTTAGTATGATTTAGACTCATATATTTGTTATATTAAATTTTTACAGTATTATTTTTATATTATATAATATAGTCTGATTTTTTAACTAAATATTTAATTGTATAAAAATTATACAATTAAAATCTATAATACCATAGAATAAATATGTCCTAAAGGCATTATAGTTTATTTTAAAAGTTGATAATTAATTTTTTTCAAATATAACATTCTTAGTAAATAATTATTTGAGCTATTTACGAGCATGATGTTTACTTATTTATTTATTTTATTCAATAGAAACCTTATTAAGTGTGTGACGTAACGAACTAGTTACTGTTTAATCGATTATAAAATTGTATATTAAATATATCTTAAAAAAGTTATAATTTATTTTAAAAGTTTGGGATTATCTTTAAAGATAATTAAAATTTTCCAAATATAATATCATTATTTGATATTTTATAAACTTTTTGACAAATAATAATAATCGAAAATATCTCTAAAATTTGTAACATTTCATCTTAAATGTGAAATATGAACATTCTTAGGAAATAATTATTTAAGCTAATTACAACATGATATTTATTTATTTATATATTTTATTAAAGAGAAACCTTATTAAGTGTAGGACGGGTGGTTAATCAATTATAAAAAATATATTCATTTTAGATGAACAGAAAGTGTGTAATTTACAAATTCGACATTACATGGTCAAGTTGTAAACCATGTACCGACTAAGATGAATACCAAGCATAATGGTTATGAACTATATGATTTATTAAAAACTGTTTATTTAAAATAATAAATTTTTTGAATCAAATTCAATCCATTTTTATAATGTAAATATATAAATAAAAAATATGTTACAAATTTTTACAAAACTAAAAAGTTAAAAGTTTCAAAACCATAAATATATTAAAAATAACTCAATAAATCATTACCAAAAATTAAATGAAACGAATATTTTAGGCTTGAATTACATGTAATTGTCATTAATGATAACATAATATATTTACAAAAATAGTTAATAATAATAAAATTATAAATCAATTTGATATATCCATAAACAAATCAATAAACTCATTATCTGTTATTTATATGAAATAATTTATAATTAAAAAAAATACAACAGATCTTATATTTAAATAAAATTTAAAAATATTCATATAACTAATCACGTTCATTATTAAATAGATATCATATAATTTTTATTAATAAGTAAATAATCATTATATAAAAATGAAAAAAAAAGTTACAATAAAAATAATAAAAGAAATACAATAAATTTTCCATGATATGAACTAGTAGATTCGTTATATAGAAAAAAATAATATTAATAATATATAACAATAATTATAATTATTTGTTATTTTTGTATTATCGTCCGAGCCCTAACTCAATATTAACTTGATCTTAATTTTTTCGTGTTATTCAAACTAGTACAAATTTAATTTAATTTATGTTCGGTTCATGTTTTGTTTGAAAAATAGAATTGTACCATAAATTATCACCCTTATCAAAACACATTAAATATTTTATTAAAAAACATATACAACTTAAAAAAATAAGAAAATATATATCTTCCAATTTTGAGTACATCACCACATGCGTATTTATCTTCGTGCTTATTAGGAAAGATAAGCATAATTAGTAATATTTAATACATGGGTTTCAACTTTCAATATGTAAAACATTAATGGGTTTGGTATTTGGTGTATGGACATGATATCAGCTTAAACTATTAGAAAAATCAATTTTTTTTTTAAAAAATCACTTAACTACCATGAAAAGGTAGTAGTTAAGTGAGCCATGGATAATAGAATCCGAGGAGTTAGGACCATGTAATTGTGTTATCTATGTGGAAGAATATCCTAAAAGGGCTTTTGGCTATTAGAGGGATGAGGAAGGTCAATATCATCCGATTTAACATTCATTCTAAAACTTATACAAGTTATATCACATCCCATGTCAAAATTATTTTTAAATTTGAAAAAATAACTTAATTTTATATCTAATATTTTCACATAATATAATATAAATAATATTAGTAAAAAATATATACAAATTTATATATTTTTAATGTTATTCTCGTAGATATAAGAGTTTTAGTGGACTATCCGTAAATGTTTGATGTTTTGTTTTGATAGAAGAGTAAGTATACAATGTTTTTCAAAAAAAAAAAAAGAATATTTTGTCTCAATATATATATTCTGAGCCCACCATAATCTCTTACGAATTATCTGGTCCACCACAGACTTAATATCAGTCGCCCAAAAAAAAAAGATAATTGACTAGAAAAGTTAGCAAGTTGTTTTGGGCTTTAGAAGAGGATAATATTAGATAATAATAAAAAAGAACAAAATAATATAATATGTAACAAGTTATTCTACAGGTAAATAATATATTAATGTTAAATTAAATATTAAATTAAAAGGATAAATTTTTAAGTAATTAAACGATCATTTATTTATATAAATTAGGTACATATTTTTTTATCGATATTATATTGTGATGTATATTGATGAAAAATAATAAAAATTAAAAAAAAAACAATTAAAGTGGGGAACTCGTTTTTAGGCTCTCTTTCTTAATCTGATTGATAGTACTAACTCGATTTAGGGCTCTCTTTCTTGATCTGATTGATAGTACTTGCCCTCTCCACGTTTACATCTCCACTTTCCCTTTAACACCTACCCAAATCTTAGAAAATTTTGCTGGTAATCTTTATTGGATAATAAACTTAATTCATTATAAGAGTTTAAACTTAAGTCCAATCAAATTTTAACACAAGTTTATAAATTAAGGTCCAAAATTACTTAGTTTTATATCTAAAATCTTCTAGGGTGTTGTAATTATGCAAGTGGATCATTTGGTTTAATTTATTTATATGGTTTAAGATTGTTCTTAAATAGTATAAATATCCCTTCCCATTTTAGTTTAGTCATCAAGAAAAATTAAAAGCTTCTAAGTGAGTGAAGACACAAAGTTTAAATAAGAATGAATTATAATATCTTGTATTTTGAGTGAGAGTGCTCTTATAATATTTCTTTGAGTTTGAATAAAAATTATTTATATAAGTGTTTCATTTTCAATAAAGTTGTATGAGAGCCAAGTTAGAAAAAATATATTATTTCATATCAAATCGAAGGTCTCAATAAGAAGAATACAATACTACGAGAATTGCCAGTTCGGAGTTTAGAAGCGCCTTCATGCGCCTTTGGAAGAGTGTTTCTAGAAACTGAGTTGACTTACCAAGTTGAGCCAAGTCAACCGAGTTGGAGCCATTTGATCGAGACGTCGAGCTTGTCGACTGAGTCGTTGACTATTGACTTTGACAAAAAAATTGAATTTTTTTAGCTTCTAAGGTTTTTTGGCGTTCTGGATTCATTTGTGCAATTAGATTTTGCAAATTCTCATCATATTGAGAGATATGCCAAATGCTATGGCACCATTCCAAGTTTCGAAACTCAACAACAACAACTACAACAATTTGAGTGTCAAAATAAAGACACTTCTTGGATCACAAGATGTGTAGGATATCATAGAGAAATGCTATAACGAGTCTACGAATAATGATGCTCTTACACCATATCAAAAGACAACTTTGAAGGATTCAAGAAAGAGAGACAAGAAGGCTATCTACCTCATCTACCAAGCTTTAGATGATGATGGCTTTGAAAAGATTTCGAGTGCAAGCTCTACCAAGGAAGCGTGGGAGAAGCTACAAACCTCTTACAAAGGAGTCAAAAAGGTAAAGAAAGTTTGTCTCTAAACATTAAGAGGTGAATTTGAATCCTTACACATGAAAGTATTTGAGTCTATTCTAGATTATTTCTCAAGAGTAGTAGTTATTTGTAATCAATTAAAAAGAAATTGTGAAGATTTAGAAGATGTGAGGATAATAGAGAATATACTTCATTCATTGGATCCCAAATTTGAGCACATCACCATGACGATTGAAGAAACTAAAGAGTTGGAAGAAATGACGATCAAGCAACTCCAAGGATCATTGCAAGTATACAAAGAAAAGCATAAGAAGAAGCAAGAGTTTACTGAGCAACTCATCAAGCTGTAACTTAAGGATATACATGAAAGCCAAGGCAATGATAGAAAGCAACGTGGTCAAGGCATATGTAGAGATCATGGACGAGGTTGAAGTTACGGTCGTGGAAGAGGTTAAAATTACAACAACAACAATTCTGACAACAACTACTAGAAATGATAAAGCTTAACACGAGGTCGTGGAAGAATCAATCCAAACTCGAGGTATGACAAATCTCAAGTTTGATACTATAATTATTATAAGTTTGGGAATTATGCTTTAGAATATAGAGCTCCCAACAACAAAATGGAGGAGAAGACAAATGATAAAGAAACTCTTCTTCTAGCATGAAAGGAAACTATGGTGGCCAAGAAAATTGTTGGTATCTTGATAGTGGTATAAGCAATCACATGTGTGAAAGGAAAGATATGTTCGTGGAGTTAGATGAGTCAGTAAGCAGAAATGTTTCATTTAGAGATAATACCATAATAGTAGTGAAAGGGAGAGGTAACATCCTTATCCGTTTGAAAGATATGATAAATCAATTTATTTTTAATGTCTACAAAGTTCCCAATATGAAAACTAACATCTTGAGTTTAGGACAACTATTAGAGAAAAGTTATGATATTCATATAAAGGATTATAATCTTTTTATAAAAGATGATAAGAATAACATCATTGCTAAAGTGTCGATGTCAAAAAATAGAATGTTCCTCATCAACAAATAAAACAATGTTGCAAAGTGTCTGAAAGCTTGCTACAAAGATGCATCATGGCTTTAGCATCTTCGATTTGGGCATCTCAATTTTAGAGGTCTAGATATGTTATTTAAGAAGGAGATGGTGAAGGGACTATCTCGTATCTACCATCTTGACCAGCTTTGTGAAGGATGTCTAGTCGGGAAGCAATTCAGGAAAAGCTTTCCAAAGGAGTCAGAGTTAAAAGCCAAGAAGCCACTTGAACTCATTTATACCGATATGTGTGGTCCGATCAAGCCAAGCTCTCTCAGTAACACTAACTATTTTATTCTCTTCATTGATGATTTTTTAAGAAAAACCTGGATATATCTCTTGAAATAGAAGATAGAAGTTTTCGAAGTCTTCAAGAAGTTCAAAGTTGCAATGGAGAGAGAAAGCGGTAGAAAAATCAAATCCATGATATCCAAATGAGGTGAAGAATTTACATACAGGGAGTTTCAAGAGTTCTGAGAAGCAAATCGAATTCATCGACCAATGATAGCTCCTAGATCCCCCTAACAAAATGATGTGGCAGAAAGAAAGAACAGAACAATCTTCGACATGGCACGAAGCATACTTAAAAGCAAGAAACTACCCAAGGAATTTTGGTCAGAAGTAACAATGTGTGTAGTATACTTGTCAAACAGATCTCCAATAAGAAGTGTATGGGGAAAAACACCGTAAGAGGCATGGAGTGGAAAAAAGCCTGGAATTTCCCACCTGATAATATTTGGAAATATAGCCTATGTTCATGTTCCAAATGAAAAAAGAACAAATCTTGATGATAAAAGCGAGAGTTTTATCTTTATCCGCTATGATTCTTATTCAAAGGGCTACAAGCTGTACAATATAGACAATAAGAATATTGTGATTAGTCAAGATGTGGTATTAAATGAAGAAGGAGAATGATATTTTAACTCTCATGCATATGACTTCAATTTCTTTCCTTAGTTTGAAGAAGATGAGTATACAATGAGGGAGTAAGTAAGTAAAACTCAATAAGAGCTTGCAACTCCACCCACTTCACCAACATCAACCACTCAAGGAGGCGCATCACCTTCATCATCATTAAGTGCAAGTCAAGATGAAAAAGTTGCATCACACACACGGAATCTTAGAGATGTCTATGAGGTAACCGAATGATAAGATAACCTTACATCATTTTGTTTATTTGTCGATAAAGAACAAGTGAGCTATCAAGAAGTAGTACAAGAGAAGAAGTGGAGTGAGACGATGGATGAAGAAATCAAGACCATCGATAAGAATGACACATGGGAACTCAACTCACTTCCTAAGAGACATAAGTCGATAGGTGTCAAATGGGTGTACAAAACAAAGTAAACGCTAAAGAAGAGATTGAAAAGCACGATGTGAGGCTAGTTGCTAAAGGCTATAGTCAAAAAGCTGGAATTCACTATGATGAGATATTTGCTCCTATTACTCGATTGGAGACTATTAGATTAATCATTTATTTGGCAGCTTAAAACAAGTGAAACATCTATCAAATGGATGTAAAATCTACCTTCCTAAATGGAGTTCTTAAAAAGGAAGTCTACATTTAGCAACCATCAAACTACGAATTCAAAGGCCACAAAGACAAGGTGTTGAAGTTGAAAAAGGCTCTTTACGGGTTAAAATAAGCACCAAGGACATGGAATAGCCGAATCGACAAGTACTTCCAAGAGAATGGCTTCAATAAATGTCCTTATGAGCATGTTCTATATATCAAGTTCAAAGATGGAGATATTTTGATCATGTGCCTCTAGGTGGACGAATTGATCTTTACCAAAAGCAACCTAAGCATGTTCAATGAATTCAAGGAAGTGATGACAATGGAATTCGAGATGATAGACATAGGGCTCATGACATACTACCTTGGCATTGAAGTTAAGAACAAAAGGATGGAATTTTCATTTCACAGGAAAGCTATGCAAAGAAGATCTTGAAGAAGTTCAAGATGGATAATTGTAACTCGATAAGCACACTAACAATATATGTAATCAAGATGTCCAAGCATGAAAAAGGAAAAAAGCGTAGATCCAACATTCTTCAAAAGTTTGGTGGGAAGTCTATGCTATCTAACTTACACGAGCCCGATATTCTTCACACAGTTGGATTAGTTAGTCGCTACATGGAATCTCCAACAACCATCCATTTTAAAGCCACAAAGAGAATTCTTTGCTATCTGAAAGTTACAATTGACTTTGGTTTGTTCTATTCAATTTCTAATGATTACAAGCTTGTTGGATATAGCGATAGTAATTAGGGTGGAGACATAGATAATCGAAGTAGCACTACTGGATTCTTATTTTTCACTAGAGATATCACTTTCATATGGATGTCAAAGAAACAACTAATTGTCACATTGTCTACTTGTCAAGCAAAATATATTGCTGCTACCTCATGTGTTTGTCATGCAATTTGGCTTAGAAATGTATTGAAAAAGATAGGCTAGATACAAGAAGAGCCGACGAAAGTTTGTGTCGACAACAAGTCAACCATTGCCTTAACAAAGAATCTAGTATTCTATAATTGAAACAAGCACATCGATATTCGCTACCACTATATAAAGGTGTGTGTTGCAAGAAAGGATGTACAAGTTAAATATGTGAAGTCACAAGATTAAGTTGTCGATATTTTTACCAAGCCACTACCAAGCGAAGACTTCATAAGATTAAGGAACTTACTAGGGGTCACAAACTTGATCCATTATGAGAGGCCAAACCCAAACCCAATCAAATTGGAACCCAAGTCCACAAATTAAGATCCAAAAATATAAGTCTTTCTACCTAGAATCTTCTAGGTTGTGATAATTGTGCATGTGAATCATTTGGTAACTTAAAATATTGTTAGAAGGATAGAGAAGAATGAGGTGTATGGTTATTGTAATTTTAGATTAGTTTATTTGTGTGGTGTTAGATTGTTCTTAAGTAGTATAAATACATCTCCCCATTTTAGTTTATGCATAAAGAAAAATTAAGAGCTTATAAGGGAGTGAAGAAGCAAAGTTTAAATAAGAGTGAGTTGTAGTATCTTGTATTTTGAGTGAAAGTGTTATTATAATATTTCTTTGAGTTTTTATAAAAGTTTTTTGTGTGAGTATTTCATTTCCAACAACCTTATCATTAAATTTTTATAAGTTACAAAGCTATTACTATTAAGCTTATCACACACTATTACACTAACATAGTAGTTGAGGTGATGTCTATAGTTTTAAAGTTGCAGGTTTAGGAATGTCAATTTGGGGTTTGGGAGGCTATTCTTATACATCATTTAAATATTACAAGAGACAGAGCAAATATTTTTCATTAAGGTGGCGCTTGATTCACGGATTGGAATGAGAATGAGAATGAGAATGGAATAGAAACAATTTTGTTTGGTTTAACCACTTGAATCAAAGAAAAAATCAATATTATAATGTTTGGTTTAGAAATAAAATAGAATGAAAAACATTGTATATTACCTTAATACTCTTATATTCAGTAAAATTTAAATAATATCATTTAATTATTATTTTTTCGTCAGACAAAATACATTATTGAAATCATTATTTTTCTAAATAATTATTACTTAAAAATAAAATATATTATTAAAATAATTATTTTTCTAAATAGGGTTTAGGGTTTTGAGGTTTGGGATTTAGGGATTTAGAATTTGATATTTGGGGTTTAGGGTTTAGAGTTATATTTGTGGATTAAAGTGTAGGGTTAAAATTATTATTTTTCTAAATAAGGTTTAGAGTTTAGGGTTTAGGATTATATTTATGGGTTAAGGTTTATGGTTAAAATTATTGTTTTTCTAAATAGAGTTTTGAGTTTTGGGATTTGAGATTTAGGATTTGGGGATATATTTGTGAGTTAAGATTTAGGGTTAAAATTATTTTTTTTTAAATAGAGTTTTGGGTTTTGTGATTTGAGATTTAGTATTTGGGA
The DNA here is from genome assembly GCA_033030585.1 of Hippophae rhamnoides. NCBI lineage: Eukaryota > Viridiplantae > Streptophyta > Magnoliopsida > Rosales > Elaeagnaceae > Hippophae > Hippophae rhamnoides. The sequence continues at coordinate 32,603,753 of CM065430.1, forward strand.
ATATATTTGTGAGTTAAGATTTAGGGTTAAAATTATTATTTTTCTAAATATGGTTTTGGGTTTTGAGATTTTGGGATTCGAGATTTGAGTTTTAGGGTTTAGGGTTTAGGGTTTAGGGCTTAGAGTTTATGATTATATTTGGAGTTGAGGTAAAATTAGAAAAAGAAATTGAGATAGAAATAAAATCATGATTCCTTAAAGAGGATAAGAAATTTTGATTCCTTTTCTTTTAAGCATCGATTACATTCAATTCATAACTTTTAGTTCAATCAAACATAAAATTAGAAGAAATCAATTCTAATTCCATTACATAGGATAAATATTTGAGTATTTTATCAGAATTTTTTTATTAATAAAGAAATTAAGATCGATTGAATTTTTTATATCGTAAGTATTCATAAAATTTCAGATATATTTATTTTTTATATAATTAAAACAAATAAATTTAAATTATAAATTATAAATATAATTAATTTTTTTATTTTATTACTTTAATAATCATTATAATAATAATTATTATATATATCCTAATATAATATTCTCATAATTAAAATATTGATTTGTTGGTCAAAATATTATTTTTAATTAAATTTATTTAATCTAATTATATAATTTTAAAAATTATAATTTATATTAAAATAAATTATAAAAAAGGGATCGAGAATAGGGAGTGCATGGAGGATAATCTCAACCCTACCAACATCAAAATAGAGTTTTCAGTACGGATTACAGTTTTAATGGAACAAATTAATATATCTATGAGTTTATTAGAGAATCCTTTAGTTTTCTCTATGTTCACTCTAAGAATGAGACATTAGATAAGAAGAGTAAAATATTTATGATACGGGTAACATAACTATTATATATACTTAATAAATGTATATCTATTTTAACTTATCATTAAAATAGACAATATCTTTAGGTCTTTACACATTAAAGGTCCATATCCTATTAGATACATTAAAATTCAAATTATTTAAACCTTAACATATCACTTTTAAATGTGCTTAACTTTATATGACACTCTATAGTACATAATAATTCATATATAAACCCAATGTTGAATTAAGGAACCAACAATCTCACACTTGGACTATATGTGCAACTTTATAATTATGTATTGCAAAAAAAAAATTTGCTTAATAACAACAATTTTTATGACTTTCCCTACAACTAGGTTTCATGGCTCAATTAGAGTTAGAGGTTCAAGTAGAAAATAGCATTCAGAGAGGCGAGCCACAATGTAGCTTCTTTTCCTCCGAATGAGGGAAGGGTAGCATAGGAACCACGGGACCTCCCTACTAGTAAAGGGAAAACGAAAGTGCTCTCTTGCGCACCAGTCGAAAAAACCCTTTCCCTTTTTCATAATAATAAGGTAAGCTTCATAGCTCCAACCTAAACAAGGCTTTTGATGCCCTTTTATTCCGACAACTTCAGGAGAGAAATAGGCATTCACTTATTACAGGGGGTTTTATGCGCGCACAAAGACGCAAAACAATTATTTGGAACCGTTTTGAAGCAAATGTACAATCCCCCCCTTTTGGACAAAATAGACAAAGACTATCTTTTTTCTTTTGTTACCTTCGAACCAATGAAAATATTTTTTAGAAAGGGAATAGGGAGTGAATGAATAGCCAGCCCCATGCAAGTTTATCAATCGATTTCCTTTATCATGTTGTAGAAATATGCAACTCAAGAAAAGAATAGTTGTTTTCTTTCCGAGAAAATATTCTGTCTAGATGTATTTCTTACTTATTGCATAGGGAGAGGAAATGTCGGTATCGAGGAAAGATAGAAATATGGGTTAAAAAAAGTTCCTAATAGAGAGATCTTTTATGAATCTACAGACAGATACATAAAGGAACAGAACGAACTTCATATATCCTTTTTCCACTCAATCTAGAAACAAGATCGGACATTATTCTGGTTCGTCTCCATTTTTGTAAAACGTTACTAACATGTAAGAATAATAAGACCCATTTTTTTTGTTACCTTTCATTAAGGAAAATGTATAAAAAGATAGAATCAAAATGGATCACTATCTGTCAAACACCTTTATTTTTTTTCATTTTTCCCATTTGATCTAAATCTTCGATTGGACCTATGAAAAAATCAAAGGCGTTCTATATGAACTCAACTTTATTGTCACTACTGAAATTTATTTGTAACCAATTAGGTCAATCAATTATACCAACATAGGATCAAAGCGACTTTCGTTATATTTATCATAACTCGACCCATAAATAGTCACGTATGTCGATACAACTGAATGACATAGATTATGATGTAGATGTGTAACATGAAAATTTTATGCAATGTGATTTTTACATATCTATTTTCAACTGGTTTAACCTTAAACCTTAATAAGATCAAACCATACCAAAATCAAAGAGTAAATAAACCAAAAACTTTATTTCTGTAGAAAATAACCTCTAAATATCCATAAACTGAAATAACGGAAAGTGTATCTACATCAAATGAACATTTAAAATGGAAAACTCCTACTAAAACTGAATATCCTTAAATGATATGACACTCATACGAGTTATGTGCTCATGAAACATTTTGGATGGCAACCCTTAGTAAGCAAATTCGCAATCATGGAATTTGTACCAATTTGTTCTTTAGATACCTATAAACTTTGAACATTTTCCTTAACAATCAATAACTTTATCTCTATATGTTTCGACTTTTTCGAGCACCTGTTGTTAGTGAAATATAGCATGCAAATTTATTGTCACAAAATAACTTAAGTGGCCTTTCAATACCATCTAATATGTGCAATCATATGACAAAAATTTGTATCCATATTCTGTGATTAAATACATCATAACATGTTATAAATTCTATTATCATGGTATAAAAGGATATAATAAGAGTTTGCTTAGTATTCTTCTAGGAGATATCACTCCTAACTAACAGGAAAAGATAGGTTGACATAGATTTCATACTATCTTAGCATCCAACAAAATTGAAATAAGTATACCCAACGATCTCAAGCCCTGTATCTCTCTACATTGCCTTTTGAATCCCTCTTAGTTTAAATATCCATCTACAACCAATACTTTGCACTTTTGGGCAATGAGACAATATTCCACACGTCATTGTCCTTCATGGACTTAATCTCCTCATTCTTTACATCAATCCACATTTGAGAGTAAGGACTTTCTATGGCTTGACAGAAGTTGATTTGATCTTCTTCCATCACTCCAATTTCAAACTCATGTTCTTGGAGAAATATAATGTGATCATTTGGCACTACACTTCTTCTTTACCTAGTAGATCTTCTCAATGGCATGAGTTCTTGAGGTGGTAGGATTTTTTTAAAATAATTTCTTGAATAGAGGGTTCTTCAAGATTGTCTTGAATAAGGTTAAGAATGTGATCCTTATTAGTATCAATAGCACCTATAGGAATATCATCAAATTCCTCTTCAAAAACAAAATCTCTAATTGCATATCTCCTTGCAAACTTGACATCATTAAAGTATCGAGCAATCCATTGATATTTTGTGTTTAGACATAAAATATTAACTTGTAAGCGATATCTTAATGTAATAATCAAACAGTGACAATAATAGTATGTCAAATAATAAATTTTTCTTTGGGCCGAATTACTACTCACATGCAAAAATCAAATAATCATCACGTGTTCATTACTATAGTTGTACGTGCAATTTTGTTAAATATTAAAATTCTTTTAGGTCGATCAATATTAACATAAGTTACATGCACACAATTATTCATATTTTAACACATTAATTTTTATGATAGATATCACTTTGGCAACATGATACTTCAATTAATTTATTTCAAAATATACCAATATTTGAATTTTAAATTATATCTAAAAAAAATTATCAAGATCAACATTTAACACCAATTAACTCTTGTCAACGCTGGTCAACGTCGAACAAACATGTTCAATTTTACGTCATAAAATCTATATTCATATTTTGACCCATTAATTCAAATTCATATCTTTAATCAGATTAAATTTTCTTCAAATTCTTAAAATATTTATTAGCTTTAAAAAAAACTATATATATATATAATAAATTTTTTATTGTAAAATATTTTTTTAATAATAATATTTTTTTTAAAATCCACAAATATTTCTTATTTTTAATTATACAATAATTAAAATCTTAGTTGCAACCAAAAGAAAACTCTAATTGAAATACCAAAAGAAAGTCCTAGTTGTAATAAAAAAGAAACCCCAATTGCAACAAAATATATATATATATATATTAGCAACTACCGCTCTTTTTTTATTTATATAATAGCTAAACCCTAATTACAACATAAAAAAAATCTCAATTACATTATTAAAAAATATATATATCAAATCTATTACTATTCAATTATACCGATGGTATTAACAGCGGTTCAAATAAAGCTCCTTTTGATATCAATCAAATATCAAAAGGATTGATATATTTTCTACATAACTGTATGGTATAATATCAATTCAACCATAACTGTACGGTATAATATCTCTTTTCAGATCGAACTTTTAATTCATAAATGAATAAAAAATATTTACCAAGATCATAAACATTCTTTAAATTCACTTTACCGTACAGTTATTTTTTTTTATCATTATGAACAGAATTTTTTTTATCAAATCTGAATCTTTTCGTGAACATCAACAATATGGAAAATAACTTTTTATGATTTCTTTAATTACGTAAAAGTTTACTTATCAAATCTAATATCGGATATTCATAATTATAAAATATTCTTGAATTTGAATCTATAATTTTGGAAGACAATTACAATTATTTTCATTTTCGACAATAATAAAACTAAAATTATCATGTTCATATTATACTACTAAGAATTAAAGATAAAATATACAAAAACGTACCTAAATTCATAACCATTAATCAATTTTGTAGTTGATTAGTTTATTTTTCAGATCTACCATCTCTAACAATGAGATATCATATAAGAAGAATAAAATAGTATAGCTTGTGGGATTATAACCACTATACATATAATTAATGATTTTATATTTATTTTAGTAAATCATTAAAATAAATATCATCCTTAGGTCTTTACATATTAAAAGTGCACACCTTATTGTTGGTGTGTGTTGTAGTGCATGCTGCAACAGTATCAGACACTAATGCTCAGTGGAATAAAACATGTAGCAGACAATAATATTAGTAGAGCCGTAAAACATGGATGTGCAGGAATTATGGTTATTGTTTAATTTTCGTTTTCTTTGTATACATATATCTTAACTCTTGTATAGAAACAAAATATAAAATAATAATGAAACACAATATTTGACATGGTATCAAACCAAGTTATTGCTGATTAATGGAATTACCTACTGATTTCTGTTTTTTTTTTGCTGATTTCTGATTCTGATTCTGGGGTGGCTAATTTCTGTTTTTTACTGATTGCTGATTGTGGCTGCTGATTTCTGCTTTGCTGATTGCTGATTGTGGCTGCTGATCTATGGGGTAGCCATTTCTGATCTCTCGACACTGGTTTGATCTAGGTGGTCGTTCTGACTTACTCACCGGTTCCACCATCAGTTTCTTTTCTGGAAAAGAAATAGAACACAATGATAAACGGTGTTGAGGTTGCATTCTGTGTATCTGCGGTTGAAATCACAGATTGTTCGCAGTCTCTGTACGTAGCCATGGGCAACCGCACCGGTTTCCTACCTCCGTGAAACTTGAAACACAACAACATATATTTTGTGTTTTGTCTCTGTGCATGTGGCTGGTTGGAGCCGTAGGTCTATCTATAGTTGTGGGTAACCATACTGTTCTTCTAAGCTCGGACAAGTTTGGAACGAGAAGGAACTGCACAAAGGCTGCGTGAAGAAAGAGTTGATGTGAAGCCACGCAGAAGAAGCTGCGCTGAGGAATGAAAAAGAAGTCGGCTAAGGAACGTGGAAGAAGCTGTGCGAATTTGGCTGAGAAGAAGCTGAGCGAATTTGGGTGAGCAGAAGCTGCGCAAATGTGGAAATTTTCCTTAGGGTTAGGAACGCGCAGAAGAAGCTGCGCTCGTTTGTAAAAATATTTTTTAGGGTTACGAATTTTTCTATATATAGTGTACGAACGAAGTGTAAAAACAAATTAGAGCTCAGATCGTCTCACAACCTCCGCTAACTAAAGCGTTGAATACCCCCATTAGTATCAAGTTGGGAGGATCCAACTATGCCTTGTGGTCCCAGGTGGTGGAGATGTATATCTCTAGCAAAGACAAACTGGGATATATTAATGGGGAATTTCCTCAACCTGCTGAAATCGACCCCTCATTCAGGAGATGGCGCACTGAAAATGCCATTGTTAAATGATGGTTGATCAATTCGATGGACCCCTCCTTGATTGCAAATTTTATTCGATTCCCAACTGCGAAACAAGTTTGGGATTCTGCTGCTACCACCTATTATGATGGGACAGACACGTCTCAAGTATATGATCTTCGCCGTCAAGTTACTCGTATGAAGCAGGCGGGTGGATCCATTGAAAAATACTACAATAACCTTCAAGGTTTGTGGCGAGAAATTGATTTTCGTCGTCCTAATCCAATGGAGTGTGCGAATGATATACAAAAATACAAATCCATTGTATAGGAAGATCGAGTGTATACCTTCCTTGATGGATTGGATGATAGATTGAATAAAACTTGAAGTGATGTGCTTCAAATCAAACCATTCCCTACGGTGGAACAAGCCTATGTATTCATACGTAGGGAAGAAGTCCGGTAGACCGTGATGATCATAGGTATAGATACGACACCCAGAGCAGTTATGGCTTTTAAAGGGGTCAAGGGACATCATAATCTGATGCCACCAAAAACAGGAACCTCTTTGGGTAGCAAGAAATCCACGGGAAATCCACCATCTCTTGACATGAAATGTGGCCATTGCGGAAACTCCAAACACACCCGTGAAAACTGCTTCAAACTATATGGGTATCCAGAATGGTGGAATGATCTTCAAGCACAGAAGAAACGGGACACCACTGGGTGAGCCGATGTGGCTACCAATAATGCCTCACTATCCCTTACTTTTCAGGCCGAATCTTCCTAGGATCCAGGTATTTCAAGTAAATCATTTCACATCTCTACTCGTAGTGATAAGGAGGATTGGATTCTGGACTCTGTAGCTACATATCACATGACATTTGACCAAACGATCTCTCCAATACAACCCAGCCAAGATGGAGCCGTGTTTCCAATGCAAATGTGGTCGCTTATCCAGTTACAGGAGCTGGAAAAATGACCTTATCTCCTTCATTATCATTATCTAATATTTTACTTGTACCCTCTCTGTCAAACCGACTAATGTCTATAACTCAAGTCACTTCAAACCATAACTGTGTAGTATTGATGTATTCTACTTTTGCCTTCTACAGGATATTCTCACCAAGGAGATCATTGGACGTGGTACTAGGAGAGGAGGGTTATATTATATGGATGACCTCAGTTCAAGAAAAGCCAATCACATGCAACATACTATTGGTAACAAGGAACGACAGATTTGGCTATATCATCGTAGATTTGGGCATCCATCATTCGGGTATTTAAAGCACCTACTCCCTAGTTTATTTTCAAATATCACACATTCAGATTTCAAATGTGATACTTGTATCCTAGTAAAAATTCATAGGGTGTCTTATCCTATGAGCATGAAAAAAAGTATGACTCCTTTTTCTTTGGTACATTCTGATGTTTGGGGACCTTTCTCGGTCATTACGTCATCGGGTCATCATTGGTTTGTTATTTTTGTTGATGATTGTACATGAATGACATAGCTTTACCTTCTCAAACATAAAGATGAAGTATTTGCTACATTTCACCTGTTTCACACCATGGTTCAGACACAATTTTTTGAAAAAATTAAGATACTTAGGTCTGATAATGGGGGGGGAGTATGTTAATCAATAATTCCGGACATACTTGGACAACCATGGTATTCTCCATAAAACCTCGTGTTCACAAACCCCACAACAGAATAGGACTACGGAGAGGAAGAATCAGCATATTTTAGAAACGGTTTGGGCCTTACTAATCGGTGCACATATGCCTAATAAATACTGGAGTGATGCTGTTACTACAACTGTGTATCTACTGAATCATATGCCCACAAAAACCTTACAATTTCAGACTCTATTAAAGGTGTTATCTGATCATCTTCCCTTGCCTACTATTTTGATGCTTCCACCCCGAATTTTTGGATATGTTGCTTTTGTCCACCTCCATAAAAATCAACGAACTAAGTTGGATCCATGTGCTATCCGATGTGTATTCTTGGGGTATGGTATACAAAAAAAGGGTTATAGATGTTATGATCCAATTACTAAAAGAACCTATATTACCATGGATGTCACTTTCCTCGAATCAGAATGTTTTTCCCATCACCGGTATCCAATTACACTCTTCAAGAGGAGACTTATGGTGAAGAACGAAATTGGCTTGATGTTGGAATATTAGACACTAGTCCAACATACTCGGATCGTGCCAATAATATGGAGGAGCCAGTGTCTAGATCCGAGCTTGAACTTCCAAGAACTGAAGCTAAAGTAGTAATTGAATCTCCAAAAGATGAAGTGGTTGATATACCCCTCCATTCTCTAGTACCCAATGATCCTCCTACTGAGAACACCCCTGAGGTAAGCTATCCTATCACACCTTTACAAACTAATGCTATAGATACATCTGTTGGTTATGTTTTACCTTTCAGACACAATCGAGGTAAACCTCCAAATCGATACTCCCCAGAAAGAGAAGAACGAAAACCCAAGTATCCAATAGCAAATGATGTATCTACTCAAAGGTTATCAGAACCTATCAGGGCATTTGCACAAACACTCTCCTCGTGTCAAATTCCGAGTAGCATTGAAAAAGGCTTATCTGATCCAAAATGGGCTCAAGCTATAAAAGAGGAATTTGAGGCATTGCAGAAGAATAACACATAGGTGTTAAGCGAGATGCCTCAAGGGAGGAAGATGGTAGGATGCAAGTAGATTTTCTCCATTAAGTATAAAGCAGATGGGTTAGTTGATCGATACAAGGCGAGGCTTGTAGCAAAAGGATATACACAGAAACATGGGATAGATTATCAAGAAACCTTCTCACTTGTTGCTAAACTAAAAACTGTAAGAGTTTTGCTATCTCTTGCAGCAAATTTAGATTGGCCATTGCACCAACTTGACATGAAGAATGCCTTCCTTCATGGTGACCTTGAAGAAGAGATTTACATGGATATCCCACCAGGATATACTGTTACATCAGGAAACGAAACTGCATGTAGATTACAACGAGCATTGTATGGACTAAAATAATCACCCCGAATGTGGTTTGGTAGGTTGAGTTCAACAATGAAGAAATATGGGTTCCAACAAAGCAACTCTGATCATACTCATTTCCTAAAACATTGATTAGGGAAGATAACAACCCTTATAGTCTATGTAGACGACATAATCATTACAGGGGATGATAAAGAAGAAATCTCTGAGCTTCAAGAACAACTGTCAAATGAGTTTGAAATGAAGAACTTGGGAGGGCTCAAATACTTCTTAGGTATTAAGGTAACAAGATCAAAACAAGGCATATGTCTTTCCCAAAGGAAATATACTCTGGACCTACTAGCAGAGGCAGGACTACTAGATTGTAAACCTGTCGATATTTCAATGGTTCAAAATCATAAACTCAGAGAATATGTGGACCAAGTACCAGCAGATAAACAGAGATATCAACGGTTAGTAGGTAAACTCATATATTTATCTCATACTCGACCTGATATTGCTTATGCTGTGAGTGTCGTGAGTCAGTTCATGCACTGCCCAAGTGAAGACCATATGGATGTGGTCATGCGAATACTTCGTTACTTAAAATCCTCCCCTGGGAAAGGACTTATGTTTTCAAAGAATGGTCAATTGGAAGTCCTTGGATATACAGATTCAGACTGGGTAGGGAATATGAAGGATAGGAAATCTACTATTGGGGTACTTTACTTTTGTGGGGGGCAATCTTGTTACATGGAGGAGAAAGAAGCAAAAGGTAGTTGCCTTATCCAGTACTGAAGCTGAATTTCGAGGCATGGTCAAAGGAATATGTGAGCTCCTTTGGTTGAAAAAACTTCTAACTGAGATTGATATTGCTCCTAAATCTGAAATGAACTTATTTTGTGATAAGAAAGCAGCCATTGCCATCTCTCACAATCCAGTTCAACATGATCGCACGAAGCACGTTGAAGTGGATCGGAACTTCATCAAACATAATCTTGAAGAAAAGATTATTAAGCTTCCATTTGTTAAATCAGAAGATCAATTGGTTGATATACTCACGAAATCTGTGTCTACAAGGAACTTCTACAACTCACTTGACAAGTTGGGCATAAGAGACATATATGCACCAACTTGAGGAGGAGTGTTGGTGTGTGTTGTGGTGCATGCTGCAACAGTGGCAGACACCAATGCTCAGTGGAGTAAAACGTGGAGTAGACAATAATATTAGTGGAGCCATAAAACATGGATCTGTAGGAATTATGATTATTGTTTAATTTTCATTTTTTTTATACATATATCTTAACTCTTGTATAGAAATAGAACATAAAATAATAATGAAACAAAATATTTGACACTTATTAGATACATTAAAGTTCAAATTAATTAAATCTTAACATATCACTTTTAAATATGTTTAATCTTATATGTCAGTCTACAATACATAATTATTTATATATAAGCTCAATGTTATTAAGAATTCACCATTATCAACAACTTTCTATATATATGACTCATTTTATTTTTATAAATTAGATATATTTATCATTTTATTTTAAATTAATACATTTTTGTTACCTTATTATTATATATGTAGACATTTTAGTCATTTTAAATCAATTTTAATGATTTTAATTACTTTATTTTCTATTTTTTTTAACTTTTTGATATATTTTTATTTTCAAACATCTATCAATCATTGTTAATAAAATTAGATTCAATCCAATTTAAGTTTTTCTAATAAAAAATTATTCAAATAAAACAAAAATTAAAAAAATGACTAAAATATCTAAAAATACAACAATAAAAATTATTAAAATGTTTCGATATTAAGAAAATATAATTAATATGTTTAATTTGTAAAAATAAAATGATTAATATGTTATACTAGCTTTTATATATATATATATATATATGAGACATAATCATTATCCAATTTATTACACAATTTTTTATACCCTCGTATTTAATTAATTGAGATTTTAAAAAGCATTTTAAAAGTGGGAGTTGCTCTCACTTGTTCGTCAAAGTATTTATTTGATTTTTATTTTGTTTAATATTTTTATATAAAGAAAAATAAAATTTATAATTTTCTTTATCTATATAGCCCAAGCCCACGCAAATTATAAACAGAAAAAAAAATTTGATTTAATAATAATAATTATTATTATTATTTTGACATTTGAAGGTCTAAACTGAGATAGTAGGTCTATTATGTCATTGTAAACCTATTTTAGGAATTAATCACATTTTGTTTCAATAATTTTTGTATGAGTTGAAATGTTACTGTGATCATATAAGCTTTGATAACATTTTGGATGAGTTGGAATGTTGAGATAGTATAAGCTTTGATATGTTTCAAATAAGTTTAAATGGCAAATAAGAATATAAAAAAAATAATAAAATAATAAAATTTATTAAGAATATTAAATGATTAGATATTATGTTTTACGTATTTTTATAATTTATATGGAATTGAACTACATAAAATTTAAATAAAATAATATAATATTAAACTGTAAATTTATTAAGAATATTAAATGAAACATGAGATATGATGTAATAACATATTTTATATTTGTATGTATGTATGTATGTTATTAAATAAATAATTAGATAAGTAAAATATATTTTTTTTAAAAATGGAGTTAACTCCTTATTTATTTAATAAATATCTTGTTTGATGTTTTTTACTTTTATTTTTTTAAACATATTTTTTTGTTTTTTTATATCAACAAAAGTAATGTTAGGTAATAGTATCAGGGGTGTCCAACAATTTGATTCGGTCCGATTTTGGTTAAAAAACTTTAATCGGATCGGATCGTCTATATTACTCGGATCGGACCGTTTAATTTATAAAATAGTTCGGTCCAGTTTGGTTCGATTATTTTATAATTTAATGAAGAATAATGTGAAATTTTTAATATATTATTGAACCGGTCCGATTCGGTTCGAATGGTTTAAAATTAATTCAAACCGAACCAGACAGTTTGATTTGTAAAATCATTTGATTTTGTTTGATCCAATCCGATTTTACGGTTTGATCCGATCCGGACCGATTTTTGGACACCCTTAGATAATACTGAGTTACACATCGTACATATTTTTTTTTTTTTACATTTTTATTATTTTGAAACTTATTTATGTTTTTATTAAAAAAAATTATTTTTATTAAAAATTTAATGCATTATTAATTAACATATTAAAATATAATCAATCGTGAACGATTAGTTCAACCTCACACATTCCTAATTTAACATTTAATCTAACACATATATCATAAAATAACTTAATATATATATTATTATTATTACTTATATCATTAAGATAAATACACTTATTTGGAAAAAAAGATTTGCATTATATTTCTTATTTATTAAATCACAAAAATTTAAAGATTTAGAAATTATTAAAATAAATGCAAGTTTAAAATAAAATAAAATATTTTTATCACAACTTTATGTATGTATAAGTATATATGTCACGATATAATTGCTCTAGTGTTATTAAATTGTCCTATAGTTACTTTAATATCCTAACTTTCAAATTTAAAATTCAATTTGATATAATGTTACTTGATACATAATGGATAGTACTACTATAATTATATTTTATCCACCATAAGGGTCATTGGTACTGGTGTGGGCTTTTCCTTTTCTCCATTTTATGGCTCAGGTAAAATTAGAGAGAGCATGCGCTCTTGGGTGAAAATTGATTAAACAAAAGTTGCATTTGCGCTGAGCCTATTTTCTAAACTGTTTAAGTGAGTGGTGGGATTTTTTTTGTTTGAATTGTTAGCTTTACTAAGCAAACCCCAACCCATATGACTAATATAAATTTTTATATTTACTAGGATTGCCTCTCACTATTCACTCACCTCTCTCATTTTCTCTCTGACTCTCTATTTTTTCTTCCAAGATCATCTCCCTTAATGTTTTCTTGAGTCCTTTAATGCTTTAGAGTTCTTGATTATGGTTTTTAGTCCTTGAGGTCTCAATCTTAGCGTCTGGTTTTAGGTTTTGGCATTTTAAGTCTCTGATTTGTACTTTGAAATCGAGTCTTTAAACATTGTACTTGTAACTATTGTGATTTTGATACAGTGAATGATCTTTGACACTTTCCCTGGATGTAGTAAAGGAACCATATAAAATTATTGTATTCTTTTGTGCTTTATATTCATTTACTATTCTTGTTTTGTTTTTCGAACCCTAATCTTAATTTTTTGAATTTATTACAAACTTTGTTTTAGTCCAACTATTCGTTGTATTTAGTATATTTTATTGTAAATTTCCAACAATTTTATGGTATTAGAGCATTATGGTTTCTTTGTTTTTTGAGTTTTTTTAATCCTTGGGTCCTCTCTTTTATCGTTGAATAATTTTATTTCTTTTATTGTTCTTCTTTTATTTTCACAAAGCAATTAGGTGTTCTTGTATCCTTTGTAATTTTGACTTCTGTGGTGAACACCAAACTTGATTTTGGTTTCTTTTATGCCCTAAATTGTTCCAAAGTAAACAAAAGGCGTTTTATGGTTAATTATACTCTAACAATGTTTCAAGTGACCATCGAAAAGTTTTAAAAAATAAATTGGTCTTGAGTGATTCTTTCAATAATCCAATAGTGTTTTTCACATTTGGTTTTTTTGAGTTAGTCACTAAGAATATGTTGCTTTGATGCCTTATACTATAAAAACTACTCCCAAATATGAAAGTCCACTATTTGAATGAAATAGTAATTTCGTTCTTTGGAAAGAGAAATTATGTGCGTTATTGACTCAATCTGAGTCTTATGGTGTATTTACCCTAATGATTTGCTAGAAAAGGCTATTGATGTTATAAAAAGAAAATTGAGAAGAAGGCATATACAATCCTAATTTTCAACCTCATTGATAAATTACTTAGATAAGTATCAAATCATACCACAACAAAATGGGTAATTTTTAAACTTGATGATTGGTATTTGAAAAAAAATCACTATCTAATAAAATTACGTTAGGATTAAAATTTTACGATTTTAAAATGAAGTCTTTAAAGAATCATGAAATTAATTTGAAAGATTTTTAAAAATTAAAAGTGATTGATTTTTGACTGATTGTAAAGTAGAAAATGAAACGTAAACTATTCTTTTATTAAATTTTTTGTTTGAAAAATATAAAGATGTCAGAAATAATATTCTTTATAAGCGTAGTGATTTATCTCTTAATTTACTCATTTCTAATTTGAATTCTCAAAAAGTTGAGTTGAGTCTTAGGGATAAAGGTCACACTAATTTTAAAAGTTTAATGGCATGTAGCAGTTTGAAAAGAAAATCAAATGGTCAATGAATAGTTCAAGGTCTAGATTTATAGAAAAATTATGTTATAGGATCAAATTGTCCTCTTAGAAATAACAAGTAATCAGAATGTGAAAATTCAGAAAATCTAGAGTCTAATTTTGTCTCTAAAAGGTATAAGAGTTCAAAAATACTAGTCCTGACCTTATCTAAGCCTAAAAGAGAATGTATTTTAGATTTAGGGTGTAGATTTCACATTAATCAACATACATTGTTGTTGTTTTTTACTTCACTGAGGGTAGTCATGTGTCTACCCTGTTAGGAAATAACCATAAGAGTAAGGTCAAAAGTTTGGGAAAAGTAAAATTGTGTCTAGAAAATGGTCCAGAATTAATTCTAGATAATGTAATGTTTATACCAGAATTAAGGAAAAAATTATTATCCTTAAGTACCTTGGATGATACAGTTTTGTTGTGAAAGTTGAAAAATGATTAAAAATTAGTAGGAATCACTTGTTTTTATTAAAGCCTAAGAAAACATGGTTTACATGTTTTACTTGTTAATGATCTGTGTAATCATGTCATAGCTTTAAATGTTGATAATGATACTATGTTTTGATATATACGTATATAAAAGAACATTTCTATTTACCTTAAAAAAAATTTATGGAATCAGGAGGAATGCAACACATAAAGACGTTTTACTCTATTTTTTATTAACTTGTAATTATCTATCGTTATTATACAACGTGTTATAATTGTATTTTATATATATATATAAAAGCACTCAATTTATACATTTTAATATATTTTATTTCTTTTGAATTAATTTATAACATTCTATTAACACTATAATTTTGATTCTAGACATGTAATTTTGTCATATATGTGAGAAGAACTTTGCAGTTCTGTTTTATCAAGTCATTAGTAGTTTGATTGTTTGAGTTATTTTTATTTGATTCTCATTAACCTTATGCTTTGAATAGGTACACGTCTAAAAGTTGTTTTTATTAACTAATTATTAGTATAATTTTCTTATATTAATATTGAAGTTGATTTGTGCTCACATTTTTTTTTTAATTTTCACTTATAGCTATTGATAACATGTTAGCTTACAACTATATATTAGTTTAAGGAAATTTTAGGTTTAAGATTTATAAAGTTTATATTTTAAATTTTAAGTTAATAAAAGAATATGTTTGTCGCCAAATATATAATAGGATACGTGAACCAATTATATATATATATAATATCATTTATTTTTTTATTTATAAAAAAAATGTAAAATTTATATAAATTAGAAAAAAAATTTCCAAAAATCTATTAGATTATGTTATGTTATTTATATCGTTTGATTTCTTTGATTTGAAATGCTATCATTTATTTTCTTACTAAAAATATGTCAATTAAGGACAATTATATTATTTTAATGATTTATTATAATATTAATATTTTTATTAAGTTATTAAATGCGATTAAAATACAAATATTTAATAATGATAAAATGGTAATTAATATGAAAAAAAATTATGTTAATATTTATTAATTGTCATTGTTTTATTTTATTATTTTATTTATTGTTGTTTTATTCTTAAATAATTTTATATTAAATTTATTTTTATTCTTGTTCACTGTACATATTATAATATATCTTAAAAACTTGATAAAAAATTATAATATTTTAATAAAAAAATTATTAGCATAATATAATTTATTCTAAGTTAATGACCCAATCATATAAATTTATGAGTTTTTGTTTGATTTTTCATGAGAATTTCTTTTTCACTCATAAATTTATGATTCATAAATTTACTTTTCTCCTAATTGATTTTATTAACTCTTTTAACTCGAGGGTTTCTTGTTGCTTTATATTTACACTTTAGTTATCACGTTATTTTAGTTTTAATTCCTTAAAAAAATATTTGTTATATTATAACAAATATATATACACTGTATTTTTTAAATACAAAAAACTTATATTTTTTTTACTTTATTCGAAAAAAACATATATATACAATGTAAAGAGGATTTTAAAAAAATTCAATTATAAAATAAAGTTATGTAATATTGTTAAATCCTATACGAAATAAATTATTTTAATACATATTTTGAAAACATACATTAAAAAAATTAAAACTTAAAAACAAAATTGATCATAATACAATCCCTTCCCTCAATTTGTTATTTTGAAAATCATAATGAAAGTGGTAATTATTATATATTTGATTTAATTAACCTTCACTCAACTTATAATTATTGAATTCGAGTTAAAATGTATTAACTCGTTTAGAATCAGTTAAAAAAAATGTTGAGTTAAATTTATCCAAATTAATCTATAATTTTTTTAATAAAATATATCATTTTAATTTTTTCTTAATTGAGTATATATTTATATGTTATAATTTAACATAATTTATAATTTACTTGACATATTATAATTTAGTCATATTTATATGCTATAATATAATATAATTTATACAAATTATGATTCAAAATAAAGATTTTTTATCATTGATAAAATATATAAAAATATTTAAGTATTTGTATTTGGGTTGGGTTAACTTGACTTAATAATCTAATTTGTCTTTTAAATGGGTTAAATATTTCGTGTGAGAATGATCCAATTATAAATAGATAGTATATGAATTTTAATAACTAATATAATTAATAATTAAGTGTATATGTGTATCGGATTAAGTTTAAATCCATCCAATTACGAGAGTCAATTTTTCACTCAACTATTAATTTATTATATATAAACAGATGCTCATATATGTTGTTATTTTTTCTTAAACGAATAGTGATTATATAACAATAACAAATTCTATATTATTTTATTTTGGCATGTTTATTAGATATTCTATATTATTTTATTTTGGCATGTTTATTAGATATAGAGAGATCAACATAAACACATTCGTGATATTGATAGAATTGATCATTTCTTATTTCTTATTTATTTTTTTTTTCCAGCAAGATGGTGTTTACTTTGTGGTTTTGATTTCGATGTAAAACATTATTCAAAATCACTAAATTTTAGTTAATATTTTATTTTTTTTATCAAAATTACTCAGAAATAAAACTTATTATAACATTGATAAATCTTACAAAAATAATAAAATTTGTAATGAGAGGTTGATTTGATGTAAAAAAACATTCATCCAATATAATAAAACTTACTATTACTTAAATTCAATATCATGGTAAGAGTTAACACGATAAGACAATATTAATAATTTTGTAAAAAAAATAGAATTCATGACATTAACCTAATGTAAGAATACATTGGTTTAATATAGAAAGATTTATTACTAACATCCAATGTCATAATAAGATTTATCACGACACAATATTTTACTACAATAATAATAACCCTTGTCTCATAAAAGATTTTTATAATAAAGAAGAATAAAATCTAATCTAAATACCATGTTAGTTTAATAAAACACTCAATTTTGACGTATCTAACTACATTGGGATGGTAAGCTTAGCCTATTAGTTAATAGTTCTTAGGATTAGAGGTATCCACCGATACAATCTGGTCTAATTTTGGAAAAAAAAATTATCCAAACTGGACCGAACTATACCGTTTGAAACGGTTTTAATTAATACAAACCAGATCGGACTGTTTGATTTATAAAACCGTTCGATCCGATCCGGTTCGATTCGATTAGTTTAAAAATCAATACGAACCGAACCGAACCGTTCAATTTATAAAACCGTTCGGTCTGGCTCAATCTAGTTTTCCGATTTGGTCTGATCTGGACCGATTTATGGACACCCCTACTCAGGATAACAGTCACATGCTGTGTGAATTCTACACGAATGTGCAAACACACTATTCATATAGTGAACAAACAATGTAGGCAGCTCAAAGAATAATCAGAGCCTTCAAATATTATAAACAAATGATATTAACTCTGCTCTCCAAAAAAATAAGAATAAAAAAACAGAGACAAAAAAAGAAAGAAAAAAAAAGAAAAAGATGCTCTACAGACTTTTGAACTCCCTCCAACCCTTAGGCAATTTCCATTTTCTATGCCAATATATTGAAATCCTAGACCATAATGGAAACCCAAAATTGTAATCAAGGGGCCGATCAACGGGTCCCCCAACAATCAAAGGCAGCCATACATATCTAGAGTCCCTCAAGTCAGCTGGATTCCACCTATCTGCCATGAAAATAAATACACCAGGAAATGCAGGCAGAGGAACCACATATGTGCTTTGAGCAAAAAAAGTAGTCAGTCTTAACATTTTACTCCCACCAACACATGGATTTCCCATTGTCTCCCAAGGCCCCATGATTGACTCTGCTGCATGGGCTAGTGCCTCATTTGGAGCCCAACCGGTGCACCCTGATGTGATCATGTAATAAGTTCCCTTGTGCTTGAACAGAGCTGGGGCTTCTCGGTGTTGCCCCACGAGAGTACTTCTCGTAACAGGCAAAACATCAAGATAATCATCAGTTAAAGGTCCAATATGAAGCTCGCTATTATCCTCTGAGGAATATATCAGATATGCTACACCATCATCATCTTTGAAAACTGTCATGTCCCTGCTTTCAAATCCATGTGGCCTTTTACTGTATAGATAATCAAAAGGACCAGTTGGGTAATCACTAACAGCAATGCCAACAGAAGCTTTAGTGTAGTTGGCATCATCAATATGCATCCACATTACGTATTTCCCCGTCTTGTCATTGTAAATAACCTTTGGCCTCTCGAGAACATTGGATTTGTGGAGATCGTGTGTTTCATTTGTTTCTTCTGCTGTGAGTACAATTCCTTCATTCTTCCATTTCCACAAGTCCTTGGAAGAATAGCAACCAACTCCTATGATGTCCACCTGAAAAATTGAGGGTTCAACCTTAGTCAAGGAAATAATATTCCGGTTGTGGCTTCATTGAAACCATATTCTATACCCAACTTTGATGTAAAAAGACAAGGCCTAACATAATACTGGTCTCTGGCAGGATAACCACTATAACACTGGATCAATGTCTCTGAAGATTTAGCAATTCGAACAATTTTGTTAAGGCATAAAATGAAGGGGGAAGAAGGATTAAAAAAGTCCTGTTTTGCCTGAAGCAAAAAGGATTTAAGAGAGGTGTCGCTTTGTTTTATGGGCATCTGTCGATCTCCACAATTTTAGAAAATATTCAAACAAAAGATGCAGAATTTAGCCATCCTTGCAATGTCCTATGCCAGCTCATCAGGATTTGTAGTATCTAATGAAACTCAATTCTCAAAGACAAATTATCATTCAAAGCATAACCGATGCTAACAGCACAAGTTACTAATGTTGGGGGCGAAAGCCCGACAGAACTTAATAGCTAACTGTTTACAAAACAATAACCACTAATAAAGTGAAACAAAATCCAGAAGCTTAATTCGATTAAAGTAGCTGGCCATTCTGGTTCATAGACTAACTTTCAGGATATAATGAGTAAGCTTCCCTTTCTTTTTAAAGCAATCTAATGAAAATTCCTGCCTGGAATAGACTGATTATCTCTTTTGATATAGTTTGACTCAAAGTCTGTTTCCTGGAAAGTATTCCTTTGTTTAAATCAAGACAAGTCAGTGACAAAAAAAAAAAAAGACCAGACACAGAGGTCATAGATTCAGAAATCAGAATCACTTAATTTAAATATTTTCGCAGGTTTTTGGTTTCATAAGGAATATGAAAAAAGATGTAGAAGATAAAAGGTTATAAATATAAGCTCTAGATGTGCTACTACTGTTAGTAGTTTATTTCCATTTGTCATTGGAAACCAGCTTGACCTGTTCCCTAAGCCAAAGTTCATAACACGGAGCAGTGAAGGAGAAACTCAACCCACCAAAAAATAAAAAAGTAGGAAAGAATACTGTTATGATTGATTAAAAATAATATTAAGTTTGTTAGTCAAAATAGGAGGTGCCTAATTTAGAAGAAAATTCATGGAAGGTGGCTTACCATATTGTCAAAGATGGAGGTGCCCAATCTTGTTTGAATAAAGAATAGGAAAATTAGGTAGCCTAATTTTGTTGAATGAAGAAATGTTTGGCATATGAAATGAGAATTTGAAGGCTATAAATATGGCTTCATTTCTTCATTGATAATTATCCCAAAAAAAGAGAAAAGCTTGTACGAGAAGTTCTTAAGTGAGAGAATTTTGTAAGAAAATTCTCTTGGGCTTATAATTGCTCTTATCTTTTGGGTGTGTGAGAAAATTACTGAGAGTGGTTATAACAATTTCCCACAGTGAATTTTTCTCTGGTTGTCTTTTGACAACGAAAGTGGTTTTTCTCTAATTTGGAGTTTCCAGTATAATTCTTGTGTTGTGTATTATCTATTTCTCTGTTATTTGATATTCTGCTAAGGAAGATCTTGGGAGGGAGAATTTGTGATTATACCATTTTATCCAAATTTTCTAACAAATACAAGCAGTATGTTTAATTTTTTAAATACCATATTTTTTAACTTCAGACAAAAGTTCTACAGGCATAACCTATCAAGGTGTCTCATTGAAACCCCATCTCCAAAATAAATGCAGCAATTTCATTCCGAGGTACAAACAAATACTGGCTATGCAGTGGCCATTTCCATCCTAATAGCAACAGACAATACAATATACAATTATATTTTCTATAAATTAATTTTGAAACTTAATATTCCAAGGACACAAATATTAGTTTCCTTTGCATAAATTTTAATGTTAACATAGTGCTATTATCAAAAAAGAAAGATCATCATACCAAAGAGATTACTTATCTACTGTAATTATTTTAATACACGAGGTAATGCTGTTTGTTGTTCTGGAGATACTTAAAACAAGAAAAAATCTCATAACAAAGAAGGATAAAGTGCTTCTAATAATGCTACTCGATAAAGCAAATTATCAATGCAGCTCCTTTGAAGGGGATAACATGGACAGAATGATCTTAAGGTCTTACGTGAGCATCAAAATGGTAATCCCCTAGAATTCCTTAATGTAACAACATTATAACACACCTAGTAAATAGCAATGTGCTATGTATATGTAAAGTCTATAAGTGTTAACGGTATTCATGAAAAAAACATTTAAATGTAAACTAATTTCTAGACGTGTTTTCATGACTGTTATTCAAGCCAAAAAAACTTCTGAGCTTCAAGTTGATGTGTTTCAAGTATACACTTATTTCTGAAACACGTTAGAATTGATTTTACACACATAGGTACATTTGTTAAATATGATGGTCGATCAATTGAGTAATAAGTCGATTGATCAAAGTGATAAATCAATCAAGGATCGATCATGTACGATCTATGTGCTCTCAGGTTGAGTTTCAATTAGAATAGATCGTTTGATCTACTTGCTCTCAGGTTTTTATTAATCGTTACTGGATCAATCGAAAAAGATTTTAATCGATCGACCTTATTGGTTCGATCGATCGAGTCTAATCTGGATCGATCGAACGTATAAGTTTTCAACTTAAAACTTTTTGTTTACTCAAGTCAAACTGGTAGATTATCATATTGCTCTTATTTATTATTGCTCTATGAAATGTTTTATGGATAGAATGGCTATTGCACAATGACCTAGCATTAAGGTTTCAATGGTCATTGCCCAATGATCTAGTATTAGAGTTTCAATTCTCCTATTTAAACGACCTAATGCTCTTTGTTTTAAACACGTCTATTTCATTCATTTAATTATTTTATGCTTCCTCTCTTAAAACATTTTCTGAAAACTATATCATATTTTTTTAGACTTGTTCTTGATTTAATCTATCAAATATCGTGTAGATATGTTTGATTGATTCATAAGCCTATTTTTCTTTATGATACCGTGCTTTTAACTTTTGTTATAGGGTTTGTTAGATGGCTTAATTTATCTTATTTACATCTTGAATCATTTAGATAGGATTTTTCATTATTGAACCTGTTCTAAGACACACTTCGCACTTGTGCTATTTGTGCTAAATTTTCAAGTGTTTGTTGAACGGATTCGATTACTAGTGTGACTCGAGAGATCGAAACATTAGTCCAGATCCGTATACCTATCTTGTGGAGACTGTAAAAGAAGCAATGGCTTATGTAGATTATATTGGAGGCTTTATCTGTGAAGAGTAGTCTAAGGCTTGGCTTTATAATTGAACATTGATTTCCATAGTAGATAGTTAGGTGGTCTAATAGACCGATGGTTTTCCCCTTAGGTCATTGTTACAGCTAAGGTTATTTCCACTTAAAATATCATGTCAAGTTTGTCTTTATTTTCACTTTATATAATTTATACGCAATTGTATGTTTGGTCGTTTAGTAATTTTTAATTAGACATATTTGACAAAACTACTTATTCACACACTCTAGGTTAATTAGATCCGTAACTTTAAACTTTCAATATATATCACCAATATCATCAATGCAATTTTTCATAACTACCAATGCAATTTTCAACCAACGTGACTCTAGGCTTTTCCCTCATGGCATGCATAACATTCATTAGGGAAAAAAAATCCCAATCTATACATCCAATTTGTACTAAAGAGATGTCAATTTGTAAGAATCAAAGCTCTAAATATCCAGTGGCATGAAATGATCAAAGGTGAACTTGATCATATAATGCATTCAAGGAAAACAATACATATCACAATCAACATAAATGGAAAGAATAAGGATATCATTAAGGTGGCGTTTGGTTCGTGGAATGGAATCGGAATTGGAATCGGAATGGGAATCGGAATGGGAATCGGAATGGAAAGGAAACAATTTTGTTTGGTTTGACCACTGGAATCAAGCTCAGAATCAGGATTATAGTGTTTGGTTTACCACTGGAATGGAATGAAAAAAACTGTAAATGACCTTAATACCCCTACACGTCAGAAAGTTCAAATAATGTCATTTAATTACTATTTTTTCGTCAGACAAAATACATTATTGAAATCATTATTTTTCTAAATAAGTATTACTTAATTAAAAAGAAATATATTATTAAAATTATTATTTTTCTAAATAGGGTTTAGGGTTTTAAGGTTTAGGGATTTAGGATTTGGGGTTATATTTGTAGGTTAAGGTTTAGGGTTAAAATTATTATTTTTCTAAAAATAGTTTAGGGTTTTAAAATTTTGGATTTAGGGTTTAGGGTTTTAGGGTTTTAAGGTTTAAGGTTTAGGGTTTATGGTTTTAGGATTTGGAATTTGGGGTTTAGGGTTTTGGGATTTATGTTTTAGGGTTTTGGGTTTGGGGATTTATGTTTTAAGGTTTAGGGTTTAGAGATTTGAAGATTTGGGGTTTAGGGTTTAACGTTTAGGGTTTAGGGATTTGGGGTTTAGGGTTTTAGGATTAGGAATTTGGGGTTTAGGGTTTAGGGTTTTGGGATTTATGTTTTAGGGTTTAGGGTTTAGGGTTTAGGGATTTGGGATTTGGGGTTTATGGTTTAGGAATTTGGGGTTTAGGGATATGGGGATTTGGGGTTTAGGATTTAGGATTTTAAGATTTGGAATTTGGGATTTATGTGTTTAGGGTTTTGGGATTTATGTGTTTAGGGTTTTGGGATTTATGTTTTAAAGTTTAGGGTTTTAGGGTTTAGGGTTTAGGGATTTGAGGTTTAGGGTTTAGGGTTTTAGGATTTTAGGATTTGGATTTAGGGTTTTGAAATTTTGGGTTTAGGGTTTAGGGTTTTGGAATTTTGGGTTTGAGAATTTGGGATTTGAATTTAAGGTTATATTTTAAGCGGGGTAAAATTGAAAAACAAATGTTTAGATGGGAATGAAATAATGATTATCAAAGGTGGGAGAAGGAATTGTGATTCTTTCTCTTTTAGTAATCAGATTCCATTCCGTCCAACCAAACACACAAAATGGAAGGAATCGATTCTGATTCCATTCCATTCCATTCCCTCCAACCAAACGTGGGGTAACTTTCCTGGAGCAAAAGGGAAAAACATTTTAAATCAAACTACAATTAACAAAATATTACACTTTGAGCATTAAGAACTTACCCTAGCTGCTGCTTTTGGGTGAGCAAGATAGGTTGGTCCATCTTTATATTCTCCATACCAATAGTATGTCCTCATCCTTTGGTCATACAAAATACCACCTCCATGTGCTTGTATAGGATTTCCATCTGTATCCAACCAAATCCTCCCCGGATAATAGTTATAGCTGTCATTTCCAATGTACGTTGTTGTATCTATAGCAGTTTTCAGATCAGGAAAGAATACATTTCTAAGTGGGGAATTCTCATCCAGAAATTCTTCAATCAGAGTGGTTTTCCGCTTGGGCCTTCTTTTAGCAGCATGTGGGGATCTCTTTCCCTTAGGTGGGGGGATTCGGATAATTTCCTCATCAACCTGTTGAAGCTCTCGGAACTCTGGGTAATGTGTAGAGTGGAATTCGATCTCGCCATGCATCCCATCCTTATGCTGAACAAGGGAGTATAGATGAAGCAAAATAATACAACCTATCAAGCTCCATACCACAGTAAACACCGAACATCTGTTTCCTGCATTGCAACGTAAAGTTGTTGATTTCCTGTATTTGTTTCTCATCCCCATTTCCTCTCCCCTTATTTTACCTCCAAGACAATGCTGCAATTAACAAAATGCGACCTATATAGATTGAATGCAATTTGGAAAAATATAAGTCAAAACGATGCTAGCCTCTATTTCTTTTATAGAAAATGGTAATTACATTGTGGCTTCCAAAATAATCAGAAGACTACGAATACGCTATTTTCGTGACAAAATATTTACTCAGAACTAGCTAAGCGCAATCAAGTTTCATCAAGAAAGTTTTCCCAACAAATACTCAGCTTTTCAGATAATCGTATTTCGTGTATATCTTTATAACTACTTACACATTACGTGATTGCATTTACGCATTTAATAACACATTTTCATAAATCTGAAATTATATTTTATGTTAAAATATTTATTCAAACTTTAATTAATTTATGAAATTATTAATTAAATATTTTTATAATATATCTTAAGATAATATTAAGTTTTTGTTTTTAATGGGCTTTGAAAAGTTAAGACTAAAACACATTTAACCCTAACCCTAATATCATTAAGTATTATTATTGTCTATATATATAGATACATTAGGGTTAGAGTGGTTTAAGGAAATATAGAAAGTGAATACACGGAGGTCGAATAGAAGAAAAAACTGATATGTGTTGTTGCCGAAAACGATAAGAAAAAAATTCAGAGGAAAGGAGTTTAATGGTCTTCACGCTGCGAGATATAGGTAAGTAATATATATATATATATATATATGATATATAAAGGAAGTTGAACAATAGCATCAAGTAACTTTCAGGTAAGTAATATATATATATATATATATATATATATATATAAAGGAAGTTGAACAATAGCATCACGCAGTAAAGATGATTAATATATAAGTAATATGCTTAAGTAATTAATATATATTAATTTATAATTCGGTGATAAAAGAGTGTGATATTTTGATAATGTGTTTTTTATGGTTTCTTCTTGAATTTTGTTCTTAGATTATTAGATCAAATAATTGTTTTTGTCATATCATAATTATTTGATTTGATTATTAATCTTTAAAGAAACCATTTTTATGGAACTTGTGCTGAATCCTTTTGCTCTAGAATTTACTAGTTGATTTGATTTAAGTGGCATATATTTTGAATCATCTAGTTAGGATCATTCATTATTAAATCTATTCTAGAACACACCAAGATTCGGTTTCTTTTTGTGCTAACCTCATTTGCGCTGATTTCATGAATCCATCTAATTAGCAAGGAGTTTATTGGAACGTTGGTCCTGAAACCGCTCACGCTTAATATCAAAACTATGAAAACATAGTAGGCTCATAAGTAAAGTACATCGGTTGAAGATTCTGCATGTGCATACATCGAAGTTTGCACTTGAACATTTGATTTTCATAATGAAAGTTAGTGGTCGCTGAACCGATAGTTTTCCTTAGTCGGCCACGGTCAGGGCCTAGGTTGTTTCCACCTAAAAATATCGTAGTGTTATTATTTCCGCACTTTACTCTTACACACGATTGCATGTCCTGCCGCTTTGTTTAGGTATTAAATTATAAATTGATAAAAAATTAAAAATAACCTATTCACCCCCTCTAGTTAATCGTGTCCATATCTTATAAACTTTCAATCGTATCAAAGCGAACACTAGACACACTTAATGTAGATTGATCTTTGTGACACACACACTTACTTATGGACCAAATGGTTGTTCGGGTCATCCGTTGCACTCCACTCTTTGATGGGTTTAATTACCCCATCGAAGGCTCGTGATGCAAGCCTTTCTCGACAAGATGAAAAAGTCTTGCATGCTATTCTCGATGGTCGGGAACCACCTTCGTAATGAAAGATGGTGTAACAATCATAAAGCCAAGAAAAGACCTGACCACTAAAGAACGCACCCTTAAATGGGCAAACCAAAGGTCTAAGCTCAATATTCGTCGCAGTTGTCGATGGATGAGTTTCACGTGATTCTCGACGTGAGATCAAGTAAAGATGCATGGAATGCAACTTACTCTTACTCACTTAAGGAACTTCCCAAGTAAAACAAACAAAATTGAGATTGTTAACATCGTAGTTTGATTCTATTAAAAATGCAACAATGAAACTTTTGGTCAATTCTACGCTCGCTTCGTGATATCACTAATGCTTGTTCTAACCTTGGTGAGAAAATTCCACAACCTATACAAATGCGCAAACTCCTAAGTTTTAATTACCGACTATAAGATAAAAAAGTTACAAATGACAGAGGAAAGCAATGTAGAATGTACACTAAAAATTGATGAACTTGTCGGGTCAATCCAGTCCCACAGCTTTCTCTCTTGATCCACCCAAGAAAAATAAGGACGTGGGCATTCAAAAGCTCCAAAAAGGACATCTCCGATAGTGACGATGATACGAACGATGAGTCACTAGTCTTGTTAGCACGAAAATTTAAGAAGTTCATGAAGGTTAAGGGTCAATGTAATAATCATTTCAACAAGCGGACAATCCACGTTTCGAATGACCGAAAGTCAATGGAAATCAAGTCTCCTAGCCTCGATGGTAAGAAAAGTAAGCCTACTAATCCTCAATGCTTTACTTCAGGGATTTGGTCATATTTCTGCATTTGCTAACAATAAAAAGAAATTTGGAAAAAGCCTTTAATGCTACACTTAGTGACACGTAAAGTGAAAGGTGACAATGCTAGTAACTCGCAGGATGACACTAATTATCAGTGCCTTCACCGCAACTTCCAATGCACATCACAATGACTCCACCTTGCTCCTGATGAAGCAAACGAGGAAGTAAACTCTTCTCTCTTACCTGCCTAAGTTTAATGTATCGACCATGAGAAACTATTCACGGATTGTCTAGTGCTGGAAGAGAGAGATAAATTGTGCTATGGAAGTAACTAAACTTAATGATATCATCAATGTTCACAAAACAAATTTCTAACCAAAGAAAGATAAAAAGGAATTGTCTAATCATATTAATGCTTTGAATTTGAGACTTGCGTAAACCATCGAGGAAAACAAAAAATCTCAAGCAAGAACTTAGTATTGCTAAGGAAACGATGAAGAATTCGACTCATCGGTGCCGAAAAATTAACCAAAATCCTAGACTGTGGAAAGCTATACTGGAGATAAGAGAGGTCTTGATACATTAGATGAACAATCAACCCCTTCATCATCCAAAACTCAATTTGTAAAACCCATTATCGTCAGTGGAAGGTAGTTTTGCGACCTTATCATTCTAAGAAAATTCAATTTGTTCCCATCTCATCATCATAGGAAAGGACATATAAGACCTAAGTGTAGATTTCTTTATGCTTACGATTCTATCATCACGAATACAAATGTTTCTAAAATACCTCAAAAAATTTCAAAATATAAAAGTTTTTACTACAAGAACTACACAAAAAGAGGAATATAAGAAACCAAATAACTCAAATGTCCAAAATTAAAAAAGGATGGGTTAAGAAATCCTGAAGTTGCCACTGCTTTCGGGTCCATATAGCATTTAAAGTTAAATCAAATACCGCTTGGTATTTTGATAATGGATGCTCTGAACACGTGATTGTGTAATCGTTTTGTTTAAAACCTTTAAGGAATACAATGAAGGATGTTTACCTTTGAAGCATGGTAAAACATCTAGAATTATCGAAAAGGCTCTGCTTCAAATGTAGGTATCCCTAAACTCGATAAGTGTTATACGTGGGAAGGACTTAAGGAAAACTTGATTAGCATAAGTCAAATACGTGATAGTGATTTTAATGCAATTTACAAACAATCACCAGTATTGTAACAACAGATCAAAATGGTGAATGTGTGATTAAGAGAATCGATCACATGACAATTGTTATTGTATTGATACATCACCCACAAGTAATGTAACCTAGCTAGCAATGACTCAACTATCTTCTGCGGGCACTAAAAGCTCATATGAATTTTAAAGATCCGTTAGATTAAGCAAAATTGAGATCAGGCGTGGTTTACCTATTCTTTCAAAAATTGAAACACCAGTACGCGACCATGTCAATCGGGTAAACAAACTAGATCAGCTCATAAAAAGATCAAGAGTATAAATACAAACAGAGTATCGAATTGATACATATCGACCTTACGGTCCCATGAGAACAGTAAAGTATCGAAGTAAGAAATATATCATAGTTATAAAGAGATGACTTTTCTCGCACACGTGGGTAGACTTTCTCGTAGACAAGTCGATGCTTTTGAAGTTCTTCATCTCATATTGTACAAGAGTCACAGTTGAAGCAGTGACAAAATAGTAACCATCAAGAGACCGAGAATGTATAGCATGGAAAAGAGTTTGAAAATACCAAGTATGTCGACTTAAGAACATGGTATCTTTCATGAATTCTCTCATTCTATTACACCTCAACAAAATGGGAGTATGAACTGGAAGAATAGGATACTTCAAGAGATGGCAAGAGTAACGATGCACGCCAATGA
This sequence comes from Hippophae rhamnoides, assembly GCA_033030585.1. Lineage (NCBI taxonomy): Eukaryota > Viridiplantae > Streptophyta > Magnoliopsida > Rosales > Elaeagnaceae > Hippophae > Hippophae rhamnoides. The sequence goes on from CM065430.1 coordinate 32,633,215, forward strand.
GTCTCCAAAAGGTTTTGGGTCAAGCTATAAACACCGCATGTCATATTATAAATCGTGTATATCTTCGCCCAGTGACAAACCAAACTCCCTACGAGATACGGGAGAGGTAAAAACCCAATCCGAAATTTATGCATGTTTTTGGAAGTAAGTGCTACATACTTGTAGACGAGAACATTTGGGTAAGTTTGATTCAAGTTACTTAAGGTATATTTCTTGGTTATTCCCCAAATAGTAGAGCTTATGTAGTCTTCAACCGTAGTAACCAATGTAGTTATGGAATCCATAAATGTCAAGTATAGATGACTGGGTAAGAAGATTATAAGTGAAGAAGTCGAAATGAAGAAAATTTCACAACACCTCAATTAACAAATGACCAAGACACAATTGGAATAAAAGAAGAAGAGTCAAGGAAGCGTGAACAAAGAAGGAAGCAAAGATCAACTCCATCAATGATAAATCCAACTCGAACTTCAAAAAATCATCCTATTAAGAATATAATCTGGGATCCTGATGCTAGCATGGTAACAAGAAGAAGACAAATAATAGGTAACCCATTTATGCTATATTTCTCAATTTGAACCAAAAAATGTGAATGAAGCGCCCTTAGGGATGAATTTTGATAAATGCTACGCAGATGAGTTAGCTCAATTGAGAGAAATCACGCAAAGGGTATTAGTACCTAAGCCTAAAAACAAAAATGTTATTGGAACAAAATGGGTGTTCAAAAATAAATCACGAAAGTACGACATTATTGTTAGAAATAAGGCTAGGTTAGTAGCTCAAGGCTACACACAAGTAAGGAGTCGACTTTGATGAAACATTTGCACCCGTAGCTGCACTCAGAGTCAATTAGATTTTACTTGCCATTTCCGTCATAATAAGTTCAAATTATATCAAATGGATGTTAAGTCCGCTTTTGAATGGTTTTTTGAATGGCGAGGTGTACGTGGAACAACCAAAAGGATTTGTTGATCCTAAATTTCCAAATCATGTTTACAAACTCAAAAAGGCTCTTTATGGTTTAAAACAAGCTCCACGAAAGACGTGGTATGGTAGACTTACCAACTATCTTTTCAACAAGGGATTTATTCTATGAAAGTCGATAAGACTTTATTCATTAAAAGGAGTAAAGACGCAGATCTTTATCAAGCCAAATTTACGTGATGACATAGTTTTCGGATCCACATCTAGTACATTGCTGGATGATTTTGTACGCATGACAAATGAATTTGAAATGTCTATGGTAGTGAAATGTCTTTCTTCCTCGTTTGCAAATCAAACAATCTCGTGATAATATATTTATTTCTCAAACCAAGCACGTACGTAACCTTGTTAAAAGGTTTCGTCTTGAAACTAGCAAGCCATTACGACTCTTTAGTACCAAAGACAAAAATTACAAAGGACACTCAAGGTAAAAGTGTTGATCAAACCCTTTATGTGAGTATGATAGTAGTTTACTTTACCTCACCGCAAGTGACTGACATATGTTTTTGTCAGCCGTCATCAAGTCGACCCAAAGGAATCACACTTAGAGAATGTAAAGAGAATCATCGTGTATATCTCAGGAAGTGATTACGGTTTATATTTTACTACCGACACTACTGCGAAGTGTTGGTTTTACGATACCGATCAAGTGCAACCAGGATGACAGTGGGAAGAGCACATCGGTGGTTGCTTTCTACATTGGAAACAACTTAGTATCATGGCACAAAGAAAAGCGTAACTCTATCTCACTCTCTACTACTGTTTAATACATCATTTGTAGAAGCTCTTGCACACAAATGCTTGGATGAAAAACGCTCTTATATTGTGATAACTCTAGTTGCTATATGTATTTCTAAGAACCCGCCTCAACATTCTAACTAGCACATTGACATAAGGCATCACTTTTATTCGAGAACTAGTTGAAGAGAAAATAGTAACACTCGAAGCTCAGACTTACCAGACAACTAACTCCATATATTCACTAAAGCCATGTACACTCAAAGATTCGAAAGTATCTCATGTTGCCTCGAATTTCTCCTCAAATTGAATTTCAAATTTTATTACCAAAAAAAAAAATCCTTGTTTCGCCAAAAGAGTATTCAACTTATTTAATACTTCCATACACATAATCTCATTTTTAGTAACTCAACTCATTTTGATATTTATTGTATAAATTATTCTACAATCAGGGTTGTCAGTATACATATATATTCTTATACATTGGATGATCGATGTTGACATAAACTTCTTCACACACTCACAAACACACATATATGTTACGTCAAGTTTATGAATTTTCTTGAAAAAGACTTTAACTAATCTTGATTGTAAAATTGTGTTGAGTTCTACTTTTGCTTACTAAAATTTTACCGCGTATTTAGGCACCGAGTATCGGTATGACTACCTACCGCGGATGTGCGGTCACCGCAACGAACGAGTAGGCTACCCCACAACTAGCGTGAAAGTCATCATGCTAGGTTTACGCCGGCAAAAAAAAAAAGGGAAAGATTATGCAAAAACCATTGCTTATAAATCTTGTACTTGGAATGCACAAAGAAAGAGCTAATAGAGGTTAAAAATATATATATATATATATATATATATATATATATATATATATATCATTTACCTCATTTATAAGAAAAAAATTAAGTCCTCTTTTAGTAAATATATTTTATTTTGTAAGATTGAAGAATTATATTTTTATACGATAAAGTGATATTTTTTCTTTTCGAGTCTTTTCGATAGATCATAAATGAATTAATTGACATATTTACGTTAAGTTTAAACATGTATACTATTTTAAGTAAATGTCAATATGTCATTATATATGCGGCGCGCGGTTGCACCTATTCTATTCTATTTATTAATTTATATGATAAATAATCAAAATTGGAGTAAAAAAAAATGACAAAAAATGATTTAGTTCTCAATTGGTCAGGTGCTTGTTTGTAATTACATGATTTTAATATCTTACGTGGCTATGTATACAAATTTAAAAAAAAACTTTTTTAATTGGTTTCTAAGTTGTAGTGTCATAGAACTTAGAGAGTTTAAAGCACATTGCACTTTTACATTACTCGATTTTACACTATTATATCTTTATAAGTTTAACTTCAATTCTTTGTCTAATGCTTTGTCCTTCTCATATGCCAAAAAGGAGAGAATTTTTACTTCCATGTTTTTACTTTGTTATGCATATAAGGGAGAACATATTTTTATTAAGCTTAATTGATATGAATGCATACTACATGACTATTATTTATACTTCGCTTATTTCTATGTAAATTGAACTAATATACAACGGAGGCTTTCATGCCAAGTCATTCCTATACTTTGTCAACGTTGTTTCAAGCTTACTTACAATCTTGTCAAGTTGCAACGAAGATGGATCTACCGACCATAGGATAGTTCCACCATGTAGTCCTGGGACATCATTGTATTTTTTATCTTATTTTTATAAGTGTCACAAGTAGTGGTAGTTTTACACCTAAAAATGCCAAAGCTGGGAGCTAGGCGACCATGAAAGCTTGGCTATTTTCGCGACAAAATATTTACTTGTAAACTATAGAAATTCGCTATCAAGTCTATCAAGAAAAGCCCAACAAATACTCGAGCTTTAGATAATCGTATTTCAGGTATATCTTTTATAACTACGACACATAGGATTGCATTCAAACTTTAATTAATTTATGAAATTATTAATTAAATATTTTTATAATATATCTTAAGATAATATTAAGTTTTTGTTTTTAATGGGCTTTGAAAAGTTAAGACTAAAACACATTTAACCCTAACCCTAATATCATTAAGTATTATTATTTTCTATATATATATAGATACATTAGGGTTAGAGTGGTTTAAGGAAATATAGAAAGTGAATACACGAAGGCCGAATAGAAGAAAAACTGAGTATGCATAAGTTGCTACAAAACGACGATAAGAAAAAAATTCAGAGGAAAGGAGTTTAATGGTCTTCACGCCATGAGATATAGGTATATATATATATATATATATATATATATATATATATATATATATATATATATATATATATAATATATAAAGGAAGTTGAACAATAGCATCAATGCATTAAAGATGATTAATATATAAGTAATATGCTTAAGTAATTAATATATATTAATTTATAATTCGTGATAAAAGAGTTTGATATTTTGATAATATGTTTTTTATGGTTTCTTCTGAATTTTGTTCTAGATTGTTAGATCAAATAATTGTTTTTGTCATATCATGTTATTTGATTTGATTATTAATCTTGTTAAAAAACCATTTTTATGGAACTCAGGTCAATCTTTTTGCTAATTTACTAGTTGATTTCGATTTAAGTCATATGCTTTCAATCATCTAGCTGTGATCATTCATTATTAAATATATTCTGTAACACACACCGGCACTGCTATTTCTTTTCAGGTTAACCTCATAGCGTTGATTTTAGAACGATCTAATTAGCGAGTTTATTCGAACGCTGGTCCTGGAAACCGCTCATGCACTAATATTGGAAACTACGAAAACATAAGAGGCTCATAAGTAAAGTACATCGGCATTATTCTAGAAATTAGCATAAGACCGAAATTGTAACATTTGATTTTCATAAGTTTAAAGCAGTCATTCGCTGACCGATAGCTTTTCCTCTTGTCACACACTTGCGTCATTGTTTACACCTAAAAATATCGTGTGTTATTATTTCCGCACTTTACTCTTATATACGATTGCATGTCTGGTTGCTTTGTTTAGGTTATTAAATTATAAATTGATAAAAAATTAAAAATAAACTATTCATCCCCTCTAGATTAATCAGGTACATATCTTATAAACTTTCAATAATAATAGCTACAGAACAAGTTAGGAATTTGAAAATGTTGATATGTGACTTGAATGTACCGAAGCCCTAACAAATTAGAAAAGAAAAATGCACTGCTTTCACATCTAGTTGGTGCAATCAGTAAGCTTAACAATAGCCGTTCAAAACTTGTGCAAGTCTTCCTTCTTCTGACGAAGAAATTGAAAATGCTCGTCAAAGAAAGTATCTCAGCTACACTGATCAGTGTCATTTAAGCCTTATCTACATAAAGCAAGCAAAAAAAAGGGGCTTGGAAGTGGAACTTTAGGAAAATAAATATAGCATTAAAAGATTTTCATGAAACAAAAGTTCAAAACATGAATACCAGAGTTCAATCAAAGACTACGGATCCACTCAAAAAAAAAACCCAAAACCATAAACCCAGAATTCAACTCAAATACAACTGCCTCTTTTCAACAACAATCAAACACAGGAAACAATCACCACAGTAAAAGCAAACTTACCTGAGAACATCCGAACCATAAACGGTGGCAGATTCCGGGACATGGCTTGATTCAGTTGAATTTATTGTTCTAACAACATAATAGAGATCAGCAAACCATGACCCATTTCAAAGCTACGGATACAGAATAGAAGAGCGTGTGAAAGAATGCATTTATTTATTTTTTGAGTCACAAAAGGGAAAGGAGAAGTTGAGTTGTTATTTTCTAATGCAATTGGATCTGGTGTTGCTATGTTGACCTGTGACCAAAGTTGCTCTCTTGCTTTCGGACTTTAAGCCGAATGTCTCTGCTTTCTGAGATAAAGATATGTCTGGAATATTTGTTAAAGAAACCATGAACGAAAATTTAGAATTATTTTGGGGAAAAAATTCTGACCATCATTTCACCACATAAATCACCACTCATAAAAAAAATTATTTAGACTAAAAAACGCAATTAAATTACTAAAAGCGAGGACAGTACACAATTTTAAAATCAATATCTCATACATATAACACTTATCAAACTACAACTTAAATATCCGAAAACCAAAAATGAAAGTTTAGATTGAAAAATGATTTTTATTATTTGATTGAGTACAAAATTTGAATATAAGTTTAAATTATATTGATTATTTTTAAAAAAGTAATTTACATATCATAATTTACTTATTTTTTTATTTCAAAGAAAAGTATCATGTAATTTATTTGTTTAAATATTAGAGATTATTTAATAATTTTATCAATAAAAAATATGTTATATAAGAATAAAGTTAATTTTATATCTGATATTTTGTTAAATATAATAGAATAATACATATATTACATGTAACTTTATAATTTTTGTTAGATATATACATCAAATTAATTAATTTTTTAATTAAAAGATTACTTAAATTTTTAATCGAGCTTAAATAGTTTTATATTCTAATGTATGAATTTAGATATAAATAATTAAAAATTAGTTGAAGTTTTATTAAAAATTTTGTTTATGCTTGAAAGTATTAAATTTATTAAAAAGATGGATAATTTTTTAATTAAATATTAATTTTTATGTATATATATATCAAAAAAAAAAATATTAAAATACATATAATATATGTGTTAATTTTTTATATTTAACAAAAAATTAGATAAAACATTAACTTTATTCTTATTTAACACATTTTTTTATGAACAAAAAAACTTAAGATACTAAGTAACACATCTAGCCTAAATAAATAAAACCATCTAAACCCTTCATCATTTATTTTATTTTGAACTTTATAACTTTATATTTAATTAATAATTTATATATATAAGAAATTATCACAAATATCTTGTGTTTTAATATTTTGCAACCGATACTCTCAATATTTATAACTTGATTATTGTTTGAACATCGTCTAACTCAACGTAAGGCAGAAGACATCTCGTAATATCTGCGTGGATTCCCCTGACACTTGGGAAATCTACGTCTATGACCAGAGTACGCATTTATTTTGTCTTCTCCAACTCTAGAACCCGATCCTTAGCCCTTAAGGACTTTATTAGGACAAAATTGGTACCACAAACTCACCTAACTTAAACTCACCTAACTTAGCAGAGGACACAAGACATCTTGAGATATCTGCATGGTCTCCCCTGACACTTGAGAAATCTACGCTCATGGTCAGAGTACGCATCCCTTTCGCCTTTCTCAACTCTCGAACTCGATCCCTAACCCTTAAGGACCTTACTAAGACAAAGTTGGTACCATCTCGGCTTCAAAAAGAGCATGTTTCTAAAAGTACACACATAAAAAGCTACATGAACAAACATGGAAACAATTTTCTAACTCATTTTAGGGTTCAAAATATACATTTTGTTTTTTATGATAGAAGTACAAATTGTTGAAATTTCCTTTCTTTAACTGCTTATGTATGAAACTAATTTTAACATAAATACAATCAAATTGTCCTTCAACCATGTCTCTTCCAAAGTTTTTATTTTCATTTGTTTTGAAAAGACAAAGGAGCTAGTTTTGACCTATTTTAATATAGTAATGCTACCTGTATGAACTTCTTGTATATAAGTATCAATAATGTATTGAATGAGATGAAATAACTGTTAAATCACTTACTTTCAATTACAATATAACATCATACATAATAAAAAAAAAATCCCCAACTTTTATCCATTGTTCGATGCTTCGATGAGCTCGTGTTTAATTGCTCATTTTGAATTCAGTTTTATCTTTGAAGTATCAGTTCCCGGCTTGCATCCATCTCCAATGGGACCAAATTATTTGTTGCCAGTTTAAAAACTTGCACCCTAAATGCTAAGTACACAAAATTGTGCTAACATCCTTTATAATATGACACAAGACTAACATTTATAGTGTTACAAGTAGCCAAATAATTTTGAAAATGAAGTATTTCACTTTTCAAGAAAATTGTCACATGTTATACCCTAAATTAGATGAGAGCAAATTTGAGGCATTTAGCGTTTCTCTTTGTACCATAGATGCAACTCACCATTGGCAATTTTCAAGGGTCAAGGCTAAGGATAAGAAACAAGGCACTTTATCCTGGTTGCCAAATTTTGGACTGAGAAAACTAAACCTGCCTGTGAAACATATATACGACCATGATTGATATAGCGCTTCAAAAAACCAAGTAGATTGAGGCACTTTACTTCCAAGTACCATACCTTCTAATTCCATCTTTATTTCCAATAATAACACTTGGAATAACAAAAAAAATCCCTTGTCGAAGATATACTATACATAAAAACTACCAAAATGAATACATGAATCTTTTCAAAGAAGGGAATTCCTGTCTAAAAGTTTCTGTTCATCCTATTAGCTTTTCCGGTGTTCAGCTGTTCTATCAAATAGCAGTGAGAACAACAAGAGGATATTAGTATTTGTTGGGAAAAATGGATGGTTTTAAAGAAATAAATTCCACACACCGAGGATAATTTCCCAAATCAAAATAGAATAAAAATGACACCAAGATTTTAGCGTGGAAAAACCTTTCAAAATGAAAGTAACAACCACGGGACCCGTAGGCCACTTAAACTTCCACTATAATAAGATGGGATTACACACTTCACCTTCAAAAGTGATCTCTACAAAAATACAACAAATATGTATCTTCAATTTTGCATAAAACTTCACAAATCGCTACTCTTAATTTCTCTCTCAAAATTTCTCGAAACTCTCTCTCACTCTCTTTTTGTTTTCTCCGCTTTCCGATCTGTTTGAGATTGTGCTAAGGCTTTTATATAGCCAAAAACTTTCATCCTTCTCTCTCGGACATTACACCTGAGAGATTTTGCCCTTTTTTTTCTTTTTCTTTTCTTCTTTCTTTCTTTTCTTCTTTTCTTCCTTCTCTTTCTATTGAGACTTTCCTTCCCTCTTTTTTTCTTTGTGAACGGCCCACATTAGTTGGACCAACAAATCTCCCCTCCACCTTATGTGGACACGGCTCTTCCATACCTCGCAATCTTTCTACAGATAACAAGTTTTTCTCTAGTCAGCGCCTTTGTCATCATATCCGCCCCATTATCATTGGTACGAACCTTTCAACTTCTCAATGGTTGTGTTCCAACACATCACGAATCCAATGATACCTTACGTCAACGTGTTCGACCTCGAGTGGAAGGTTCGGGTTCTTGCTAAGATGAATTGCACTCGACTCATCGCAATAAAGAACATAATTTTTCTTGGTTCCGATGCAATTCTTGTAGGAACTTTTTCATCCACAAGGATCTCCTACAACCTTCGGTGATTGCAATGTACTCTACGTGGTACTTAAAGCAATACACTTTTGTAATCGTGATTGCCGTGGAAACAGCTCCCTCCAAATGTTATTAGGTACCCGGATATAGATTTCCCTCGTATCTACGTCGCCCATGCACATCCGACCAGATATCCTTGTCTAATACAGTTTATTATTACCAAAGCATAAACAATGGCCTGAGGTTCCTCTAAGATACCCGAGTATCCATTCGACACCGCCCAATGTTCCTTTCCAGGATTTGATGAATCGGCTCACAACGCCAACAAAGACGTGTGCAATGTCCGGTCTAGTATACCATAGCGTACATTAGGATCGCTAACCGCCGATGCATAAGGCACCTTGCTCATCTCTCGATTTATCCTCCTCACTCGAGGGACATCGACTCACATTAAGTTTGAAGTGGCTTGCAGTGGACAACTAATGATTTTAGCTTTGCTCACGTTGAATCTTTCAAGAACTTTTCAACATACCGCTTTTTGGAAAGCCGCATCTTTTGCTTTTTACGTAACGTTATGCGAATCGTTTGTGTCCTAAGTCCTTCATTGCAAAGGACTTCCTCAACTCATTCTTTAACTTGTTAACCTTGTCAATATTTTGACCCACAATTAACATATCATCAACATAGAGTAAAAGAATAATAAAATCACCATCAGAGAATTTCTCACGAAGACGCAGTGATCACCGTCGTTCGTTGTATTCATTTTTCTCCATGAATGAGTCGAACTTTTGTACCACTTCGGTGCCGCTTTCCAGACCATACAAGCTTTTCTTTAGTCTCGCATACCAACGTTTCTTTGCTTTTGACTTGAAACCTTCTGGGCCGCTCCATATAGATTTCTTCATCAAGATCACCATGTAAGAATGCAGCTCTTTACATCAAGTTGTTCAACTTCTAGATTAAGACTACCGCACAAACCAAGAACAACTCCTGATTGAAGACATTTTAACCATCAAGTGAGAATATTTCATCGAAGTCAACGCTTTCTTCTGTCAATCCTTTCACAACCAATCTTGCTTTATAGCGTGGTCATGCGAGTCGCCTTCTTCACTTTTGATTCTCAGACACCCACTTGTTCTTGAGAGCTTTTCTTCCCCGTGGTAGTTTCATCAGTCAAATGTGTGGTTCTCTACGCAGAGATTTCATTCTTCCTGCACGGCTTTAAGCCACCTGCCTTATGTTGATCGGCACGATAGCTTTGTCATAAGTCTCTGGTTCTCCTCTTCGCGAGCATCACATACTCGTTAGGAGAATATACGACCAGGTTGTCGCACTTCGGGTGCAGATCTCCTTCGTCATACTTCCGGTTGGACTTGCTCGGAGACTTGTTCGTTACGAATCACACCGATGGATCGACATCATCGCACCGGTGTGACTCCCCCGTCATCGTGGATTTATCGGTGGAGAGACCGGGTCCGCATTAACCGGAATTTCATCTCGATCATGGTTTCTGATTTCTCAAAGTCCTCGATTGTTTCGGGTCTTCAAGAAATATCACGTCTCGCTTCGACAATCCTTTTGTTAATAGGATCCCAAAGTCTGTAGCCAAATTCTTCAAGGGCATATCCCATAAAGATACATTGTTTCGCTTTTCCATCCAACTTGGACCGCTCATCTCTTGGGATGCGAAAGCAAATGCTCTGCACACCGAATACTTTCAAGTGTTTGTAAGAAACATCTCTCCCGTCCAAACTCTTTCCAGACGTCGTAGTTCAAAGGAACCGACGAAGAAAGGTTGATTAAATCGATCACGTCCGCATTGCCTCCCCAAAGGTGTTTGCGCTTTGCATTCGAGAGCGTACATCCGACTCTTTCGCGATGGTTCTCGTTCATTCTCTCTCGCGACACCGTGTTGAGAGTGTCTTTGGTACCGATTTTTCCACCGATGCCAAAACTTCGCAGACTCTTCGAATGGTCCACGATACTCACCACCATTATCCGCACGTACACACTCCGTACGCCCCATGTTTCTCTCTCCACTTTTACACATGGAACCGCTGAAAACTTCATGCACTTCGATCTTTAGTTTTCAGCAAAAGTCCATACTTTTTCTTGAACGGTCATCAATAAAGGTCACAAAATAAATGAGCACCTCCCAATGACTTACGACTCGTTCAGTACATCTCATCCGCAGTGTGTTAAATCTAGGAATATTTTCCTTTCTGTAGATGGTGTGCGAGATCACGAAATGCAACTCTACGTTGTTTTCCCATAATACGCTCAACACAAGTTCGCATATGCACTTTCATTCTCAAAGACCTCATTTTTGGAAAGAACTCGAGACCTTTTTCACTCACGCGTCAATCGCTTATGCCATAGCTCCCGGTAGAAACTTCTTTCCTTGTGGCATTTACTTCTCCTCACACATTTTGGCTTCGTGATGTAGAGTGATGTATCTTTCTTCGCTTTTAGCTATTACCGATTGCCTTTGGTAGCTTCCACTTTCTCCACCAAAATAATTATTGTATCCATCATCATCAAGCATACCTAAGAGAGATTAAATCGAGGCGATATCGGAACATGCCTCACATCTTTCATAATACGCATCCAAGATTAGTCTCTAGATAAATATTTCCAATGCCGACAATTTTTGATGCATCATCATTTCCCATCCTCACACGTCCAAAATCACTTGAGCGTAGGTTGAGAAGAATTCCGTCGTGAGGTAACACGATAGGAAAGCGCTGGAAATAACTACCCAAGTAGTGTCTTCGGCATGCAAGATTGACATAATCGCATCTCGAACGATGACAACTTCTTCAACATGGGGCCAGTGGTGTCATTTGTTGTTTCTACTTCCCGATTTCTCTGATTGTTCCGCCTTTAACCTTCTACATTCTCGAATGAAGTGTGCTTATCGCAATGATGACACACAAGGCCATACCTTGATCTAGACTTTCCTCTTTGTCGACTTTTGGTTACCTGGGATTTTTACTTTTACTTCTCCCCCACCATTGCTTGTCTTGTTTCTCGCATGACAAGCCGTCAAAGTATAGCCTTCATCTTTTCGTCGAGACTTTCGTTTAACATTCCGTCTTTTACCATATCCACGGTAAGCTTACCGTGAGTCGAGGTTGCTAACCCATACAACCAGAGTATCCCAACTTTTGGTGAGAACTCAACATCAACAACGTCAGAATTGCCTTCTACAACCATCTTCATGTAGGCCGAAGTCGATCTACAATGCCTTGAACTCACCGTATGTTCTCGATACGCCGTCCGTCTTTATACTTCAAATTGACTAATCGTCGCATCGCATTTGCTTTATTTTCAGGCGCAGTTGTCCTCGCAATACATTTTCTCCAACTTTTGCCAAAGAACATAAGCGTCGTGTTCATTAGAAAAATTTTGAAAAATGCTTTGTCGATCCATTGTCTCGATTTGAAAGAAGACACTTTCGCCCGTAACGGCCCATTCAATGTCTCTGCATCGGTTACTTCTTTCTCCTTCTGCATTATAATTGGCTTCCATAGATCTTTAATGTATAAAAGATCCTCCATCTTCGGCCCAAAATTGCATAATTAAATGTGGTTAATTTTATCATATTACTGTGCTTTCCTCCATTTGAATCGTCGACCACTGTGTTTCGCCGAACTTGATACTTTTCTCGACAATGAATAGTACCCGTGAATAGTACCCGTGAATAAGTACCAGTGAATAGTACAATACAAGATATATGAATAGTACCGTATATGTGTACACTCTCTTACTTAAAAATAACTCGGCTCCGATACCACTTTGTTGGGAAAAAATGGATGGTTTTAAAGAAATAAATTCCACACACCTGTGATAATTTCCAAATCAAAATAGAATAAAAATGACACCAAGATTTTAGCGTGGAAAAACCTTTCAAAACGAAAGTAACAAAGGCCGTAGGCCACTTAAACTTCCACTATAATAAGATGGGATTACACACTTCACCTTCAGCGAATCTCTCACAAAAATACAACAAATATGTATCTTCAATTTTGCGGGATAAAACTTCACAAATCATTTAATTTCTCTCTCAAAATTTCTCGTAAACTCTCTCTCACTCTCTTTTTGTTTTCTACGCTTCGATCTCTGTTTCGAGATTCGAAGCTAAGGCTTTATATAGCCAAAAACTTCATCCTTCTCTCCGGATTACACGGAGAGATTTTTGCCTTTTTTTTTCTTTTCTTCTTTTCTTCTTTTCTTCTTTTCTTCTTTTCTTCCTTCTCTTTCGACGCCAGAGACTTTCCTTCCCTCTTTTTTTTTCTTTGTGGATGGCCCACATTAGTTGGACCAACAGTATTCATGCCAGAATCACCCTAATTTCCTTGTTTCCTTGCTTTTGACAACTCGTTTCGAATTGAATTTAGTTATAAAAGTCAGATAACAGATAAGGTACCCTCGTGAAGAGAGAAAAAAAAAAACCTTGTATACACAGTGGGCATACAAGTCCCATTCTCCAGATATACATGCCTAATCTATTTAGAATAAGAGAATCAGAGTAGAAATATCAGAATGACATAGTATCCCGTGCTTGGGTCATGCTCTATTGCATCTTTATCCAAGCGCTTCTGTGTCTATCTGCAAAAAATTGTGAGTAGTAATATACTGTTGGGGTTAATAACTATGATCGGGGTATGATGTGATGCCTACAGATGTAAACTGCAAGGGAAAAATATTACCCAACATTAATCATTCTGCAGTTTAATGCCTTCGTTGCTGCTTTAGCAAAAACTTCTGCTGCTTCTGCCTCAGCTTCCGCTGCCTCTGCCTCTCTTGCTGCCGTTTCAGCTCCTGCGATTGCAGCTTCTGCTTCTGCAACTGCCTGTGCAGCGGCTGCAGCCACCTCTTGTGCAGTCATGCCCCTTATCTTTGTTAACTCTGCATCAACCTGTGACTTTGTAAGAATATTCACATTACTCTTCTCAGGGCTTGAAAGATCCTTGTGCTTTTCCACGAGTGGTAACATGGCAGACCTTTGCCTCTTTTCAGAATTAGTCAAATTTGCAATCCTATACCTATGTTTTACCTGTCAATACGAGTAAACGTAAAACTGATGAATCAGTAAAACTACAATAAATATATATATATATATATTAGCCAAAAAAAAAGAATGAATACAATAGATGATTATAGAGTAAACTAACAAATATAATATCGAAGTATTAAAAAAGTTACAGACATATCATCTAAATTTATCGGGTTACAAATATAGCACTAAAGTACCATAAATTGCAAAGAGATGGTATTTTTATAAAATTTATAGTACTTCAATGCTATATTTATAACCGATAAACTTAGGCTGTATTGTTTGCAACTTTTTTAATATTTCAGTGTGCATCGTTAGTTTACCCTAAATTATATTCCTTGACAAATGCATATTCAAGCTCTTCAAAGTTTTACTCGAGTAAAGGGAACTACATGCACATACCACATGTGCAAGAATTATCATTAATCCGTTGGATGATCCATGTTTGGAAAAGCAAGTGCTCAGCATGCTGAAATTTGCAGGATTTTATGACCTTATATATATATATATATATATATATATATATAAAGTAGTAAGATAGGATTGCATGCCTTTGATTTTTTGCTGGAGTCAGGATTTCATACCAATACTGTCTCATTCAGTTAAACTTTAGGTGCTCATTAGTTTGTGCACATTTCAGTAATGTGGTTCATAATTATCTGTTACCAATACGAGAGAGGCCACATACCTTAATCAATTTTCCATTTGCTTCCATTTGCTTTAATTTTGACGAAAGTAGCTTTTTGAGGCTGGGTGGTGCCCAGTATTGCTCCTACATATGTGAGTTGATATCATTAAAAAAATTTCACCAACAACAAAATTTTGTGCAGTGCACACATATGTTAAGATGTGCCTGAAAGTTTTTTGATATATTTTCAGACGAGAATTCACTGGTTCGGTGAGATTTTACCATTTGACATAGTGTCAATAGATTCAATTAAACCTGATAAGATGTTAAATAACACCAGGCATCTCTATAAGCAGCATGAAAGTAACAAGAACATAAAAAAAATGCAGCAATATAAACCAGCAGTCTTGAACCCTAGAAAAAAACTACAGATGGAAACGCATCTATTTGTGAGATGCAACAAAGTGCTATACAAAAGTAGTGATAACTCTCTGTTTTAGAGTTATTTTGTCTAATTTATTAATTATAATTGTTATGTTTTTAAGGTTTTTAGTTAATTTTAAGTTTCTAAATTATTATTTGGTGTTAGTTTTGTAACAAATTATATTTTAAGAGAAAATGAAACAATTTGAATTAAAAAAGTACTTAAATACAAATAACAAAAATTGAAAATTTAATTTGAATTAAAAAAAAGACTTAAATGCAATTTAAAAAAATTCTTTTTGCATAGAGTGCAGTTCCACACGCGGAATGAGTCTGCACGTCTCGAGCCGTTGGATCAAACATTTAACAGTGAAGATCAGGAGAGTGAGATTCAATCGTTACGTGGGTGAGTAGACGAGATTTTCAATTGTATGCACAGTTTGACGCCGAAAGTAGGGTCTACCTGACTACACAGTCCAATGCACAAAGTGGGGTCCACCTGTCTACGTAGTCTGGCACGCAGAGTGGGGTCCACCTGTCTGCACAATTGATTTTCCCTGAGACGCGCTCTCTGTCACCCACCGTCAGATCAAACGATGAACGGTCCAAATCGTGCGTGTTAGCCACGCTCCATGCGAGAGAGTCACAAGTGGAGTCCAACTATTCTACACGGCCCAACACGCGGAACTCATTGCGACGCAGTCCACCAAATCTTCATGCGCCTTCACGTCTCGCCCAATCCGCATGCGCCACGTGTACGATTCTCCTGTCAGAGAATCAGAGATCGACACGTGTCATGCGTATTGTAAAAAAGTTTCAAAAAATTGCTTCTCGGTCAGCTTCTTTTGAACGGTTTTTTTACCCCTTTTTGGCACGCGTGTTTAAAAAATATTTTGAGTGTATTTTTAGAGAACACGCAGAAGGCATTTTGGAGAGTTTTTTTGGTTGTTCTGTTGCTGAAAATAGAGAGAACAAGACAGAGAGCAAAGAAGAAGGAAAAGGGAGGAACTTCTTTTTTTCATTGAGGAATCGCGAAAGAGTTTCTTCTAATCTCTTTTTCTTTTAATTCAATTTTTCTAAAATTTTAAATATTTTTGAATTGTAATTTCAATATTTGCTATGATCTAAATTATTTGTTCTAGGGTTGTAATGTAGCTTACATTATGAAGCTTGAATTAATTATTTTTGAATGATTTGTGGTATGTTCTTTTTAATTTGTTTATTCTATTTGTACTTAATACCTTTGATTATTGGAAGATTAATTAATTGATCTGTGAACCCTGATGAACTTGGAAAAGGAATTTTTGTGTTTTGTTCTTAGATAAAATAACATATATATATATATATGGGATAGGAATATATCTTTATTGTATGTGTAGCTATTGAGAACTTTGAGCTTAATGAATCTTAGATAAATTTTATTCTCATAGGAATATAGTGAATTAATTTTGTGAGATGTGTATTTGTTATCAAAAGAGACATATGGATAAATTAGAAATTCTTGGTTAACAAATTAAATGCAAAAACATAAATCAAGATGAAAATAATATGATTCAAGTGGATTAATTTGGTGAAATTACAACCCTAGAGTTTTCTTAAGTGTTAATCTCATATATTGTTATTTAGAATTAGTTTAGTTAACTCTATCCAAATATTGATTGTTTGGATAAAATTAGGTTGAGACAATTTTAATACTTAATAAAGATAAGTAACAAATCTCCGTGAGAACGATATCGTATTTATCACTTAATATTTGTGACCGTGTATACATACACTAATATTCTTTTAAGAGACCAACAAGTAGCATTCCAGTTACCGTATTTCGAAAGGCAAAAATACCTAATTAAGAACTGAACCAAGTAACAAGCAATAAAAACTTGGTGCAGTTGACTTATCAATTTGTTTATTGAAGTTGCGGGATTCCAACATTTTTTGTAACAATTATGCTTCTGAATTAAATGAAAACATACGTGCAGATACCTCTATGTACATAGCAACAGCAGCTCTGTCAGAACCCCTTGGCTCCTTCAAATTGTTGATTGCATCTATTATAAGATTATGCAACCTAAAACAGTACAGAAGCAATTACATCACAACCAGTCAATAAATATGTCAGGAAAAACCAGGATGGCGAAAACTTCAATATGATACTCATATATCCACTATGATCTGGACAATTCCACCTGCTTTTTAAAAAAAAAAAATGCATCTGTGCATTTTCTTTGGTGATTGTAGATGAAAATTCTAAAATATCATAAAAAAATCACAAAAATGAATGTTTTCATTTTGGCTAAATAGCTTATGAGATAACCATATACAAAGGTATATGAACTTTTTTTTCCTACACAAGATAACCAGACTTTTATCCTGTTTACACATAAATCATTTTTCTAGAAAGGTCTTAATTTGGAGTTAGAGCCTGGAATTTTTTACTTTACAGAAGTGAGGTCTGTCTAGGATAATAGCCGATAATTTGTATCCTAAATTGGACATCATATATCCATAATCCTTCTTTTTGATTTACTTTATCAATATGGGGATAAATTACAACGCCAATCACAATAATATAGCTCCTGATCATGTTCAAAACTTGAGTTATTTTTAACGTTCAAGCAGCTAAAAAAATATGAAATTCAGTAACGTAATTAAATGCTCATGTTCTTCAAGAAGGTACATCACATCAAAATCTTCATAGGCAATGCAATGCTGCTAACTCTCGACGCAATAATATCAACAACAAAAGCATAACGATTTCTAAAAAGTACTCGTTTATTTCGCTAAAATTTCAAATTCAGTGAAACGCAGCGAGCACAGAGAAACCCGAAATTCAGAACAAAATCGGCGAAGAAAACCTAACACGATTGTGAAATTCATAATTCAAGTATATCATATGGAAGTTTTTGGTGTTTTAGAGTATTACAATAGCTCTGTGGTTTTGCCGTGAAATGAATTGACGATGAAAAGAAAATAGACAGAAAAGAGAGATTGTAGAGAGAGGCAAAAGTGTACCTGATCCAAAATTTTAGCAGTAAAAGCAAAGTAGCTGATGGAGAGAATTTCATATTCGGATCAGCTTGAGTTTATCACACCTTTCTGAGAATTACAAGCCGATGAGAGATAGAGGGAAAGAGTTAAATATTTTAATCGCCTATAAATATATAATATTCAATTTTTGTTCTCGTTAAAGTCACACATCGATAGGAAATTGCGTCTACGTTGCGCATATAAACAAGTACAATCATTCATCTCATAACATAACATAGATTTTGAGATAGAGTTAGATCGAAATTTAACATGGTATCAAAATAGGTTACTTCGTCGGTGCAGTTATTTCGACACTGGTGAGTGATACATTCTGTTACTTGGACTCCATAAGTTCAACATCTCCGTAGGTCTCAAGGGAACAGACACTTGTCGATGTGAGGTGGAGTGTTAAAGTCTCACATCAATTGGGAATCGCGCCCACGTTGCGCATATAAACAAAGACAATCCTCCATCTCATAACCTGGGTTTTGAGATGAAGTTAGGCTCAAATTTAACAGATCCAGATTTTAATATTAGTAGTATTTGAGTATTACGAATCGAGATAACTCATAGTTAAAGGTGCTTGCCCAAACGATACCTTGAGAGGTATAAATAGCATAGGGTATTTATATCGAGGTAATAACAACCCACAATGCTTATATCAATTGAGATTGATCACGTAAAGAGATAAGAAGACATGTATTACAGAAGCGTTTCATCATGGGATAATGAACCAATCTTTATGTCAACAAAAGTAAGATGTGATCGATTTAATAAGGTGATCTAAGAACTTGGAGATATAAGAACTTATATGTCACACTTGGAGATATAAGAACTTATATGTCACACTTGGAGATATACGAACTTATATATATAGACCTATGTAACCCATTAAGAGGATCTACTAATCTTTCATAACTCTCTTTAAGTATCCTATAGCACTTGCAATTCTCTTACATGATTGGTACCCACCATGGGGCCTTGAATTTTCCTAGTCTATTGTAAGAATTTGAGACCTTTCATCAAGAAAACCAGAAGAATCACATCGTGCCATAGGAAAATCCACTCCTATCAACATGACCAACCACCACACCAATTTTGAATCAAGAAGAAGAAACCTTCAAAGCCATCCTATGCACCAAGTTCTTGGGAGTGACTCTAATAACCATATACCTTACTATGTATCTCATTTCATACAGCACCTAAGACTGAGGTGCAACCTCATTCAATCATTAGTTCTAGAATTCAGGAGACCCGAGGTTATAAGGACAATGCCACGTGTTATGTGTTTAGTAAGTTTTACTTCTGAGGATGCATCCCTAAAAAGAGGCGTGGAGATAGAAAAGCTCCAACAATAAGTTGCGGAGTTATAACAAGCTTCTATCAAATCACAAAAATGATAATAAGAAAGTGCACACATGTTTACTGCAAGAAAGTTATTTAGAAAAAAAAAAGCCAAAATCTACTTTCGAACCATAACATCTACACCTTATCCAAGTCATCGCGCTTAGGAAGGGCTCAATAAGCTCCTTCTTGTGAACCAAGAAGGTATTACCTTTAAGAACTTAGACCCACATACAAACAACAACCACCCACAAATATATCACAAGAGTCACTTTGCAAACACTACTACCCTAATCAAGCAAACTATCACCAATCTAAACTACATGACCTAAACACTTATACGTCTATCATAACTTAAGTAGATCATTACGATAGCAAGTGGGATGAAAGATTCAAGAAAATGGAAGAAAAATGATAGATCAACTCAAAAAGTAAGGTAAAGGACGCCTTCAAAACAACATTCAAACCATGGGTGATCATTTATTAGCATCACCTTTCTTAGATGATACAGAGTCGATAGTTCCACCACCCAAGTCCTCCATTCTGAAATGTCCACATTATAAGGGAAAGAAGGATCTTGTAACTCATGTTATACATAGAAATGGGCATATGGACTAGCAAGGATGGTTATGCTAATAACCATAACCACCACGCACCAATTTTAGGTATATCCGATTAATAAACGTTTGTTATTAGTAGTTTTCTCATAGTTTAACCATGTTTCTTATTTTTTAACATTTATTTAAAAATATATTTAATTTTAAAATATTCCTTACTCTATTACATTATTTAAAATATTACATTAATTTTTATTTTTAACTATTTAGCATATATTTTTAAGTAAAATAAAAATATGTAAAAATAATAATAAATAAAATTTAATCTAATTATTCTAAATATTGTGTGTTTTATTATTAAAAGTGATTTTTTTTTGTAATTATTATATTAATATATGTTTGGTTTTAGTTAATTACAATTTTGGTATTGCAATAACCATCTTCGTCCCATGCCTTATCCCTTATCAGTTATGGTTATTTTCGGGGGAAAACCATTAAATTTTAGTAGATAACCACAATTTTAGTTATCCACAATTAAAATGTCAATCCCTAGTTATACACTTCAAAATTCTATGGCACCAATATGTGTACCTAAAGAGAAAAGGGACGCCATATTTTGTAAGATTTTTGCCTCTACTTTCAAAGATATGGTGTAGAAATGGTTCATAAAGCTTCCTCTTAAAAGAATCAATAATTTTAATCAATT
Source organism: Hippophae rhamnoides (assembly GCA_033030585.1). NCBI lineage: Eukaryota > Viridiplantae > Streptophyta > Magnoliopsida > Rosales > Elaeagnaceae > Hippophae > Hippophae rhamnoides. The sequence goes on from CM065430.1 coordinate 32,653,947, forward strand.
GGTTAAGATTTTCATTACCAACTACACCTGCGACAAACCTATCTAGAATGATTCACAACACTTGTTCTCCATTGTCCAAGAAAATGAGAAGACGATGGAGAGTTATGTGAAGAGGTTTAAAATGGAAAAAAAGATCTCACAATATCTCGACTCTATAGTCATCGAAGCTTTTAGAAAAAGGAATAAAGAGGGACACTAGTCTATTACTAACCAAGACTACCCCATGTTTTCTTGACATGGTCTGTGAAAGGGCCCAAAAATCTTTCGATATATATAGAGAATTGAAATCTTTAAGAAGCTCAATGTCCAGACCATTGGACAAATCCACCACTAACAACAAAGATAGTGGGGAAAGAAAATCATTTGTTGATAGATGCTCTAACCCATCTCGTTTCAAGCCAACAATAGCACCCATGGGGGAGGCCAAGGATATGGGGGAAGGCCCTATCTCTATTTAGAGGACCACCATTATGGGTGTTTCTGGCTAATGCGATAAAGAATGGAGAGGATGGACGACGTGAGATAGCCACAACCCATGAGAGCTCTTCATAAAGACCCTAACAAATATTATGCCTTCCATAAGGACACATGTCATTTGATCAAGGATTTTAGACATCTCAAGTGGGAGATGGAACAAATTATTTCTAACAGACACTTAAGGGATCTAATAGAAGGAAACAAAGGTCTAACACAATAAAAGATGGGTAATCCTCAAAGGGAGTAGTTTCTCACAACCCCTTTGAAGAAAAAAAATGAGCCAGTCCAACCACCTCAAGGTGATATTTGCGTGATTCATACTATCCATGGTAGTCCAATCATGTAAGGTCCTACCCATAATTCTCAAATAAGGGATACTAATTAAGCTAGAGACACACATCAACCTATTTATACTTTAAGATGCAAAATACCAGTTTTCCCCATTATTTTTGAAGGTAGATAAGCTCTACCACTTCATGATGATCCTTTGGTGGTCACGATTAAAATTACAAATTGTGAGGTGCGTAAGGTATTCATGGATAATGGCACTTACTTAGATTTGCTATACTTGTCGATGCTTCTCAATATAGGACCTCAAGGAGATAACCCAATAATAAATTCCATTGGTAGGTTTTAATGGTAGTGTCACTGTAATTGTGGGTACAATATGACTCTTTATCTCTATGGATCAAGCTATTATATTTTTAAAAAAATTGTTTTAAATACCCTCATATGTTATGATGCAATATTGGGAATACTATGGATACATAAGATGAGGATAACCCTATTAACCTATCGCCAACTAGTTAAATATGCAATGAAAGATGGGATAAATAAGATAAAAGGTGATAAAGAGAGGGCCAAAAGCTGCTATAATTCTACCATAAAGAATATAGAACCTTCCTAAAGCTCAAAATAGCAGTCAAAGTATAGATAATTGAGGAGACCTACAAATTCGTACCACATTTATGGTCATATATTGACGATGGCTCTTAAGGACTATGAGGTTATCTCCATTAGAAGATTGGAGGAAGAAAAGTTATTGAATATTAGTTTTGAACTTCCCACGTAAATTAGAGAATTGCTAATACAATTCTTAAAGAAAAGTGTATAACTTTTTGCATGGAAGCTATAAGATATGCTAGGTGTCAACCCTAATATAATCGTACATAAACTAAATATGGATCACATTAAAAAAATAGTCCAACAACGAAAGAGAATATTTTCAAAGGAAAATAGTGACATTATTTAGAACAAGGTCAATTCCCTAAAAAAATAGGGGCAAGTCCGAGAGATGGATTACACCACATGGCTATCAAAATTTGTCCTAGTAAATAAAGTTAAGGATGCCCATTGCATGCGTGTTGATTTCACTGATGTTAACACAGCCATACCAAAGGATTGTTTTCCTCTACCAAACATTGATTAACTATTAATAGTAGATGCCACTGTAGGATTCAAGGTGATGAGTTTTATAGATACATATTCGGGTTACCGTCAAATCTGAATGCGCCCAAAGGATAATGAGAAGACAACACTTATTAAAGAGGAATGAACCTTTTGCTACACAAGAATGCCTTTTGGGTTGAAAAATATAGGTACAACTTATCAATTCCTCAATTCATAAAGGTTAAACCCAAAGATATAAGTAAAGAGAGTCAAATATATAAAGCTAAACAAACCAGTGTTTAGGGCTAAATACTTTAAAGTTTGCTTCATTAGCCATAAAGTAGCAAAAATCAACATCGCAAAGGTTATTGTCCCAAATCCAAAATATATAATTTTGATTTTGAAAGCAAAATATCTACTAACCTTCGTAGCCAATTGAGAAAAGCTTCCCACAACTCATTGATAATAAGAGAATAAGAAAGAGGTTTACAAATTCTAAATCTTGGTTTTTTATTTTCTTTCTCACGAGCAAGAAAGAGACATAGATCTCTTTAACAGAGACACTTTGACCCCTTAATCGATCTTTGGGGAAAGCAACTCATAATCCATGTTGTTGCGGAAACTAGGGGTGTCCATGGTTTGGTCCGATCCAATTTTAAATAAAAAAAAATTTAACCAAACCAGACCATTCATATTGTTCAAACCGTGCCGGTTTGGTCCAGTTTGGTTAACGGTTTTGAACAGTTAATAATACATAAATAAATACATAAGATGTTATCAAAATCCAAAAGCAAAAAAGATTAGACATGAAGAAATGAAGTCCAAATATCTCATTTACACAGATTATACAAACATACACAAACATCCAATATATAAAACATAGACTATCCCTAGAATTCTGATGATTATAATTTATATGTAATGCAAGTTGCAGTAATTTAGTGAAAACAATAAATGAATGAATGCCAAATCAACTACTTATATGTAATGCAAGTTGCAGTAATTCAGACTGTGAGTTAAGTTAATAAAAAATTAAATGACATGAGAGCTAAGTTAATAAAAAAATTAACTTATAAAATGTAGCCAAATCACCCTTTTATTTTCATAACAAAGTCTAATAATAATATGAATATAGAATACAAATGACTTGAGAGTTTAGTTAATAAAAAAACAAATTAACAAAAGCTAATATATAAAAAAATACGAATACACAACATCTAAACAAAAGCCCATACAAAATATACATGATCTGACATTCCAATACTCTATGAAACAACTCTTCTGGTAAGCTCATTCAGATTGAACATAAAAGGGAGTTTACCAGTCTACTGATATTTTCTAATTACGTTAGCCTAAATACATCGTTCTTATGAATATGTCTCATATCTATTTTATCCATGGATTACTGGATGTGAGGCAAACCGAGGCAACACGAGATGAACTGAGGTGATGCGAGGCGAACCAAGGCGAAGCGAGGAGACGCAAGGCTAATGAGACAAAGTGAGGAGACGCGAGGAGAGGTCAGCTGGCGCTTGGCTGGTGGTGGAAGGCTGGAGGCGGCAGAGGGTTTTAGCTTAGGGTTTGGGGTCACGACGCGAGGATATTTAGAAACTGAAAGTTTGAATTTTAAGGGTGTCCAAATATATACGCTTAATTTTTTTTAATTATTTATTAAAACCGATCCGGTCCGGTCCGATCGGTTTAAAATTTTGTATAACCAGATCAGACCATTTGAAAATCGGTTTTACTTAATACAAATCAGATTGAACCATTTTCTTTATTAAATTATTCAGTCCGATCCGATTCAGTTTTCTGATTTATCCCGATCTGGGTCAATTTTTGGACACCCTTAACGAAAACATCTACCTTCCCACCAATGATGACATATCATTTATGGTAATTTGTTTACGTTTCAATCTGTATATATATTTCGTCTAAACCACAATTATATAAATTTTATATATTATAATTATAATTAATGTAATAAATTTTTATTATATTTAATTATATTTATAAAAAAAATTATAATATATTATTTATGATTTATTATAAGGTAATAGACTTTTTTATTAATAATTTAAAATTTTCTATTATCACAATATGTAATATTATCTAAAAAGATATCGTAAGTAGAGGTTAAAAATAAATTTTATTAGAATAAATTTTTAAATAATTATTTTTTTTGATTAAATATGTTTTTAATTTTTTTTGTTTAAAAAATATTTTTAAATTCTTTTATTTATGAAAATATGTTATTGAAATCTATTTATACGTAAAAAATATGTCAGGTGATAATAAAGTTAATTTTTTATCTTATTTGTTTTAAATATAATAAAATAACACATATGTCATATGTATGTTTATATTTTTTGATATGTATGTATTTAAGAAATTAAAATTTAATTAACAAATTATTTAAATTTTTTAAAAAATAATTTTTTTTAAATTAAATAAAATTTTCATTGTTATATTCACGGTCCATATTAGATAATAAAAATTTAATTTAAATTTGATTTAAAGATTTTTAAAAAATTTGATTTAAAGATTTTTAAAAAATTTGATTAATTTTTTAATTAAAAATTACTTTATTATATATATGTTTATCGAAAACATATATATTTTATAAATGTTATTTTGTTATACTTAATGAAAAATTGTATAAAAAATTAATTTTATCTTTATGTAATTTCTTTTTTACAAATAAATGAGCTTAAAAATATATATTTTAAATAATCTTTAAAATCTAGATAAAATAATCTCCATAATTTTTTTTCATTTTATTATTTTAAATAATAATAATTTGATACATTGATTATAACTTTATTTATCATAAAAATTGTTGTTAGTAAGCGAAATTTTATTGTTATATTTTTAAAGCACCGTATTTTCATAATTTTGCGCTCATGCCACAGTGAGCCGACTTTCTCTGTGTTATCCTAGTCGTCCAATCAAATGCAAGTGGAGAGCACAGACCATTTGACATAAAAAAAAAAAAAACCAATGGATTAGAGTTACGTTTAGGTTTAGGTTTATTGGAGAGTGAACATTGACTGTAAGGAATGATTACACATGTTCAAGCGCGAGGAACATTTAAGATTTCAGCTCGTGAAATGACAGTCCAGTCCCTCTGTCACAACGTGTTAAACCGTCATGTTTCATCACCGAATATGATATGGCCACTTCTCGAGTGAGCCGTTAGTTGGGACAATGTAGACAATTTTGTTTTTTTAATTATTAAATTATTAATAGAAACCGTCCTTAGCTATTACACATAATTTGCTTTAAGCCTTTAACCATATCATACGGAAATACTGTTGAATTTTTACCTTGTCTACGTATACTTTTAATGATTTTAAAATATCGTAAATAATCATAATATTAACCTATTATAATAAACGTGATATTTAATGATAAAATTCTAATTAAATATTTAAATATGAAAGGTTTGAAATTTACATGTCTTATATATTTAAATTAATATTTATTATCTGAAGTATGAATATAACAACTAAAATTTGGTTTAAAATTTATTGAAAATTTTATTTAATTTAGAAAAAAATTTGTTTTTTTTTTAATTTAAATAATTTTTTAATTAAATATTAATTTCTTAAATACATACCTATTAAAAAATATAAATAAATATATATATATATATATGATATATGTGTTATTTTATTATATTTTAAAAAAAATAAAATAAAAAATTAACTTTATTACAAATAAATAGATTTTAATAACATATTTTTATAAATAAAAAATTTTAAAATTATTTTTTAAATAAAAAAATTAAACAACATATTAACCTAATCAAAATAATTATTTAAAAATTTATCCTAATAAAATTTACTTTTAACCTATAATTATAATATCTTTTTAGATAATATTGAATAATAGAAATTTTCAAATTACTAATAGAAAAAGTCTATTATTACCTTATAGACGAAATATATATACAGATTGAACCGTAAACAAATTACCAGAAATGATATATCATCATTGGTGGGAAGGTAGATGTTTCCGCGACGACATGGATTATGAGTTGCTTTCCCCAAAGATCGATTAAGGGGTCAGAGTGTCTTTGTTAAAGAGATCTCTGCCTCTCTCTTGCTCGTGAGAAAGAAAAAAAAAATCCAAGATTTAGAATTCGTAGACCTCTTTCTTATTCTCTTATTATCAATGGGTTTGTGGGAAGCTTTTCTCAATTGGCTACGAAGGTTAGTAGATATTTTGCTTTCAAAATCAGAATTATATATTTTGGATTCGGGACAATAACCTATGCGATGTTGATTTTTGCTGCTTTATGGCTAATGAAGCAAAACTTTAAAGTATTTAACCCTAAACATTGTTTTGTTTAGCTTTATATATTTGACTCTCTTTACTTATATCTTTGGGTTTAACCTTTCTGAATCGAGGAATTGTTATTTTTGTTTCAAAACTTTTCCTTTTCTCTTGTTTGAATTGATCATGTTGCATTCATGTTTGAAAACAAAAATCGAGAAACTTAACGCTGCCCAATCTCGATGTCTATATTCCTTGTGTAATTTTTGAATTGTATCTGGATGATCAAGTCTTAGTGGAAAACATACATGCCATTTTTAGGAGCTTAATCGGAATTTCCTGCAAAAATCTTAACATCTGTAGATTTCCAGATGCAACCTTCATCGTTGGTTATTTGGAGTCATACATACTCTATTCAATTATATTAAAAGTGGTTACTTGTGTGACATTATGAGTTGCGAACTAGTTTTGAAACGTTTTGGTCAGAATTGGTATTACTCATAACTGTTCGATGATGTCAAAATAATGTTGACTCTTTTTCCAAACATCATATTAAGCAGTTGTAAGAATTAATAACTAACAAACTCTAATATAATATTAGATTGGTGGATCTTGTGTCCAAGCCCTTGCACCCCCTTAATGAATTTCAAGTGTTGGGCTAGGGAGCCCTCACTTGAGGAGAGGGTTAGATTATATTGAAAGTAATGTTGGCCATTACCTAAGAGCTTGAGATTTTGGGAGCGTTAGCGAATAACACACCCTAATAATAACTCATGCTAGATTAATATGATTAGCACTCAATGCTAACAGTTTCTTTCAGATAGAAAGTGATGCTTATGGAGGTCTATATTTTTGCCCCAACTATTTATGTTCCTCTGTGTGTAAACCTATTTGTGAATGTGATTCATGTCTGTAACACATTAATATCAAGTATTCTTTTTATTTGGAGCTTTGTTGTATGGTCTTCACCGGTGGAACTATGTAGGGGTCAGGAGGGGCACTGGTTTCCCCTCAACTTTTAATAACGCGTATTTTATGTGTAATATTTATAAGATTTTAGACAAATTACCTAAGTCTATGTCTCTTCTAAAGCTTCAACTTTCAGGTTTTATCTCTCAAAAACATACCAAAAACTCAATAATTTGAATATATTTATATTCAAATGATACATATAACATTTTTTCTATAAAAACAAGTAATATCATTTTTTACTGTTTATATGGTGCCTCTTGAACTAAACTTTTGGATCTGCCACCTACGGCCTCCATGTATCAAATATGTGGAAGGCTTGTGCTAACTTTGTTTTTTGTACAATTCAGCCTCTTCTTTAAGCAGGAAATGGAGCTATCTTTGATAGGACTTCAGAATGCTGGAAAGACATCCCTTGTAAACGTTGTGGCAGTAAGTAAAATAAAATATAGCTTTGTTGTAGTGTTTCTTTTATTTTGTCTACTTTTTGGTTTAGTTTACTAAAACTGATCTGCTGGGCATGTTCTCAGACGGGTGGATACAGTGAAGACATGATTCCTACTGTGAGTAAATGTTTCTTTTTCACCACATGCTCTTAGTCTTATCCACTTATATCTCATGTTGTTTCCTTCTTTGGCTAAACTAAACTAACTATTCCAATTTTCAGGTAGGATTTAATATGCGGAAAGTAACAAAAGGCAACGTGACTATAAAGTTGTGGGATCTTGGTGGCCAACCTAGGTTCCGGAGCATGTGGGAACGATATTGTCGTGCAGTTTCTGCAATAGTGTATGTCACAGATTTCCTATTTTATTTACTTTGCAATTCTGTGAAGAAACTTCTTTTTTTGGCTAAATATCTTCTACAATCACTTCATTTTCTCCCCCTCTCTCTCATTTGTGGTGAGGTTTATTAACACTTGTAATATGGGCTCCTTTACATAAGGGTTTTTGGTTTTATCATCTGGATGTCTCCTTGAGATGAATATGTGGTTCATATTTTCCATCTATCCATAATATCAAAGGCAAGAAGCAATATCAATGTGAATAATGTAATTATCTCTTGTGCTACCATAAATTGCTATAATGCTAACCATATATCCAGCTAAATGGCCTTTTCAGTAATTCAAGCATTATGCTATATTTGTCCATTTATTTCTGTCAATCTTCAGTTATTTACAGATTATTTTGAACACAGGCTAGGATGTAAATGCAATTGTCACTTGAGTTACCAGAATTCGTTCAGATAATGTATTACAAATGTTGATGCAAGAAAAGGTTTCGTTCTAATTGTTATGTTCTGTGCCTACAAATATTATGAATTATACCAATAAGATTGTCAGTCTTTAAGCTTAGGGTCTTAGGCAAGGATGTAGAATCAATATTACAAGCACAACATATGGAGTGAGACTAAGGGGAAATGGCTGGTAGCTATTGCATAATTTCTATTCATTATTTGAGTTGCTGCGAGTTGCTATCAATATTAGGGTTATTGTTACTTTAGTAAATATTCCATTGAATTATTCTTTTTTAGTTAAATGATCTAATAAGTTGCTACAACTTTATTTTCCCGCAAGGTATGTTGTTGATGCTGCTGACCCTGAGAACTTTAGCACATCAAGAAGTGAACTTCATGACTTGCTGAGCAAACCATCATTGAGTGGAATCCCACTGCTAGTGCTAGGAAACAAGGTTGACAAGCCAGAAGCCCTGTCTAAACATGCTTTTACGGATGAAATGTAAGACATTTGGTTTTTGTTTATTAACACATTCTTGGCATTTTACTTATTTTTCCTCAAGCTAGTTTTCGTTTTGCATTGAGTCAGAATAGGAGTATTTAATGCATTTTAATCATTATAAATCCTGCTAGATGCAGAAATTTTCGCTCCTGGTACAATCTGCCTCATGTTACCCCAAGAGATTTCATCAGAAGAGAAACATTCTCATCCATGTATTTATTCTTGAATAACAATCCAGAAAATGCATAAAAAGCTTCTATTTTTGTACTGTTTCTTGGGATTGAATGTCTAATCCAATCTCTCATCCCAAGAATCTAAACTGACTTTATTATCAAATAGCTGAAGTATCTGGTTAAGAATGTTATTTTACTTTGCAGGGGACTCAAGTCAATTACGGACAGAGAAGTTTGTTGCTTCATGATCTCGTGCAAAAACTCTACCAATATCGACTCAGTAATTGACTGGCTTATAAAGCATTCTAAATCAAAGAGCTGAGCTAGCATCTCGTCTCAGTTTCCAGTTGCGGGTGTCAAAAATTTCTGTAAGAATTCGTTTTGTGGGTTTTAGATGATGGGTTTCAGTTGTGTATCTCCTTATTTTTTTCTTTCCCGAGTTGTTTTGTACATTATTATCGCTACTGAGTTTCTGTCCAATTGAGGAAGCCATGGTATTTACCGGTCCACTCCAGCTGCTATCATTGGATTAAAACCTTTGATAATACGTTTCGAGGACCGGTAAAAAAAAAGTATGGTCTTTTTCTGTCTGTCTTCCTAGATTGCCATATGTACACATTTATGCATTATAAATTATTGAGAATTAAGTTGCATTTCTTGTTTTGCTTGTGAGGACTTTGAACGATTAACTTTCGCTTCTATATTCAGAATGAGAACGAAATCATACAAAAATGTATAGCTATTATAATGCCTATTAGCTATATGTATTGTGATTTTGCTGTGGAAAATGCTTTTACACAGGGTTACTCAAGGGGTAATTCTTATTGCACCTACCTTTCGACTCTTAACACAGACCTTATCACAACCCTTCTCAGTTCTCATATTAAAGTACTCGATACACACGCATGTTCTTCTAAAGAGTTTCCAAAATTACCTTAATTTACCCCTAAAAACATATTCGCGCATTTATTTTTACACCACTACCTTGATCTCGTCATCACCCTTCCATTTCTCACACTAGTTTTCAACAAATTAATCATGCAGGAAACTGTAATTCTCTCTATGGTAAATTAAAGTTGCTTTGATTGGGTACACAAGAAAGCGTCAAAATGGATTTCATTCGATAAGTAATTTAGACTATAAAAAAAGCATTTGTATTTTTATTTACTTCAAATAACACCATTAAAATTTATAATAATAAAAAAAATCTTTCGTTTAAAATTTATAACAATAAAAATAAATTTCAATAATATTAAATGTAGTTTAACTAATTATAATTTAATGGATTTAATTTATTATAATTAAATATTAAATTATTCTACGTTTAATATTAAATATTTAGATTTATTTCTAGTAAAAAATACAGTTGAAAATATTATCACAATAACATTATTATTATCATAGTTATTTTTCATTAACCACTACTATAATTCAATAATAATATCATCAAAGTATAATATTATAAGATTAAAAAATCATTTCATATATTTTTGTTATATCAATAATAAAAGTAATTATATCATTATTATTAGCCAAAATATAAACACAAAACAAAAGTTATTTTTTGTGATTATAGAAATTAAAAAGAAAAAAAAATTAATTGCATAGGATAAAATTTATTTTTATTTTTATTAAAAAAATTATTTTAATTATTTAATAAAAAAAATTATTTTAAATAAATCATTAAAATAATATAAATTATTACTAATTGATAATTTTTACAAAACAACCTATTAAATGACACTGATTTTAATTAGATGAATCAAACTATACAAATAATTTAAATTAAGATAATTATGTGATACTTAATATTATTATATATAAATATAGTTTTTAGTAACTTAAAAATTAAAATAAAAACATGTAAAAAAAAAGCTAAGAAAAGAGGGGATATTATTATCATATTTATTTATTTATTAACAAAATCCTAAAGAAAAGAGAAAATGACTTACGAAGTACTCTTGCCTCCTCCCACTAGAACCCTAAAAACCTCAAACCTCCACAAATCTGAAGCTTCTCAGTTTGAGATTTCCACACGAAAAAACCCGTGAATTGAAACGCACCACAATACAAAATCCTCCAATAAGATCCCCACAATGACCTCCATAATCAGAAAAATCCCCTCCAGATTCTTAGCCAGGCTCCTCTCCCCCACCGTCACTACTCTCAAATCGCTCTCTCGAACCTTCTGTACGGCCGCTACAACAACCGAATCTCGAACCCAGAAACTCGAGCGAATAGCCAATGAGCTTCTGGACTTTAACAAGATCGAGAGGAATGACTATGCAATCCTCTTCAGGCACAAAATGGGCCTTAACAGGTACGGTCCAGCTGTATCTGTACCCAGTTCTGGCGGGTCGGCCTCTGCCGGATCTGGCTCGGCTTCGGCTAACGCGAAGGTCGCCGAGAAGACAGCATTTGATATAAAGCTAGAGAAGTTTGATGCTGCAGCGAAGATCAAGATCATAAAGGAAGTGAGGTCCTTTACTGATTTGGGATTGAAGGAGGCCAAGGATTTGGTAGAGAAAGTCCCTGCTTTTCTGAAGAAGGGCATAACCAAAGAAGAAGCTGGTCCTATTATTGAGAAGCTCAAGGCATTAGGTGCTACTGTGGTATTGGAATAACTTAAAGCTCCTTTTTTCTTGCCCTTTTTTTTATTCATCTTAGTTTTCCTAGGTTGTAGAATAATAATTTTTTTGGCTTAATGATAAAAATGGGGAAGAAAATGAATGAGAAGTAAGTTTGGCAGTTTTTTACTTGTGAGATTCTTGGTTTGGGCTTAATTTGGATTGATTGGAATGTGAGTGATTGTTAATTGGAAAACTAATATGATGTATGTGTTTGTTTAACGGAGTAGAAATCAGAATTTAGACCTTGGAATTCATATTTTTGATATAGGAAATTCAGAAGAGGCTAGGATAAGTCCAGTTTTTCTGTTACATTTGGACAAAGCACTGTATATGCCACAAATAATTGAAAAATGGACAAAGTGGGAGAAAAAATAATTTGAATTGCTTATTTGTTAAAATTTAATTGGTGGCATACAATGACACAAAATGAAATGGGTGAAACTAGGTTCATCTAAGATTGTATCTGGTATACTCTTAGAAACTTTGCTATAGAACCTTTAGAAGCCTACAAGTGCATTGAAATGTATCAGTAAAACACAATAGATTCTAACTGGAACGGCAACTATTTTCAGCCGTTTAAGTGTGCTATTAGAAGTCATCTCTATACGAGATTATGACACTTTATTTATATATTTTTTTGCTTGGTATATATAAGTCACTCATTTTGAAAAATTGAGACATTTTAATCACTTAACCTCAAAGTTATATAATTAAAGTTTTTTTTTATTTTCTCTAGAAAATAGACACTTTAATCATATAGCTTTAAGTTATATGATTAAAATTTCCAAATTTTGTGTCCCTGGATAAGTTATGTAACCAAAATTTCTACTACTTACGAAGTGACTTAATTTATTTATTGTAAGATAAGAAATGGCCAGTGGGTGCAATTGGCTATAGTTTATGGGAAACTCAACTTAGCAAGGGTGTATCTTACATTCCATTGCTTTTTGCTTTTTGCTTTTTGCGTAAAGGTGTTCCAAAATTGTACCTAATCGAATTACACTGGAAAACTGAAACCGAATCGGATTGGATTGGTTTGAATAGTTTTATAAATGAAACGGTTTGGTTTGATTTGTATTAATTAAAATCGTTTTTCAAACAGTTCGATTTAGTTATATTAATTTTTAAATCGGTTTGACCATTGGTTTTAATAATTTATTAAATTTCCTAAAATTGTTGATTAAATTTTTTATATTTTAATAAAATGTATATTATTAGGTGTATTATATTTATGTATTATTAACTAATCAAACCGTTTGATTATAATAATTTTAATAACTAAACGATCTGGTTTGGTCTGATTGAACAATATAAATGGTTTGGTCTAATTAAATTTTTTTTAATCAAAACAAGACTGAATAGGATTGTAGATACTCCTATTTTCACGTATGGTGAGTAGTTTACCAAAATAAATATTTTTTTTATCAAACAAAATTCAAGTAGGAGATTAATCTTAAGAAATCTAAGGATGAAAATAAAATGATGTATTTTACTTTATCTAGACTCTAAGTTAGAATGATCCTTAGTTCATAGGTTTGTGGCGGCTGAGACAAGGCTTAACTTATCAATGAGAGCATATGACTGGCCTTAAGGATGGGTGCATACGGCTATGATAAGATCATAATCATCTATATTGATTTTTGGAAATAAATGTTTGGTACGAACATTCAGCAATTTCTCATTGTTTAACCAAGACTTTTATCTTTTAATATTTATTTGAAAATATATATAGTCTAAAAAATTTAAAAGTTAGACATAATATTTACAGTATTAAATTAATATTAGTTTTTATAATATCAACGTTATTTTTCAATTTTTAGCTATTTAGTAAAAAAATTTAATGAAACTAAAAATATGTAAGGAAAACAAAATAACGTTTAAACTATTTATAGTGTTACGCTTTTCATACTAAAGGTATATTTTACTATGCAAATGTATGGATAAAAAAATATTAATATATGTCTAGTTTTTTTAATCACTGATTCATGTTTGCAATAACCATTCTCTCCTTATACTTGATCATTTGGTGTTAATTTGGGGAATAACTTTATCTGTCAATAAAATGATCATCTTTATGGCTCAGTCCCTATGGTGTGGTCATTACTCACTTAAGGTCATTTTGTTTATGAGTAATACTATATAACATTAGTAGGAATGTTTACATGTACGATCATGAAATGAGATTAATATAAAAACATAGAACTTATGAGATTTTGATATTTAAGTTGATCATGAAATGAGATTAATATAAGAAGATAGAATTTATGAGATTTTGATATTTAAGTTGTATTCAGTGGTTTAGTTAATAGTTGAGATATTTTCCTTTTGTTTATGCTTTTGAGATCATGTAAAAAAAAAAAAAATAGAGCCCGTTTCTGAAAGTACACGCACAAAAAGCTACATGAACAAACATGGAAATAATTTTCAACTCATTTTAGGGTTCAAAAAGTACATTTTGTTTTTGATGATAGAAAATCAAATTGTTGAAATTGTTTTTCTTTAACTGTTTACGTATGAAACCAATTTTAACATAAATACAAGCAAATTGTCCTTCAACCATGTCTCTTCCAAAGTTTTTATTTTCATTTGTTTTGAAAAGATAAAGGGGTTAATTTTGATTTATTTCAACATAGTAATGCTACATGTATGAACTTATTGTATATAAGTATCAATAATGTATTGAATGAGATGAAATAACTGTTAGACCACTTATTGGCAATTACAATATAACATCATACATAATAAAAAAATTTCCCCAACTTTTATCCATTGTTCGATGCTTCGATGAGCTCGTGTTTAATTGCTCATTTTGAATTCAGTTTTATCTTTGAAGTATCAGTTCCCGGCTTGCATCCATCTCCAATGGGACCAAATTATTTGTTGCCAGTTTAAAAACTTGCACCCTAAATGCTAAGTACACAAAATTGTGTTAACATCCTTTATAATATGACACAAGACTAACATTTATAGTGTTACAAGTAGCCAAATAATTTTCAAAATGAAGTATTTCATTTTGCAAGAAAATTGTCACATGTTATACCCTAAATTAGATGAGAGCAAATTTGAGGCATTTAGCGTTTCTCTTTGTACCATAGATGCAACTCACCGTTGAGGTTCAAGGCTAAGGATAAGAAACAGGGCACTTTATCCTGGTTGCCAAATTTTGGACCGAGAAAACTAAACCTGCCTGTGAAACATATATACGACCATGATTGATATAGCGCTTCAAAAAACCAAGTAGATTGAGGCACTTTACTTCCAAGTACCATACCTTCTAATTCCATCTTTATTTCCAATAATAACACTTGGAATAACAAAAAATCCCTTGTCGAAGATATACTATACATAAAAACTACCAAAATGAATACATGAATCTTTTCAAAGAAAGGAATTCCTGTCTAAAAGTTTCTGTTCATCCTTTTCGCTTTTCCGGTGTTCATCTGTTCTATCAAATAGCAGTGAGAACAACAAGAGGATATTAGTATTCATGCCAGAATCACCCTAATTTCCTTGTTTCCTTGCTTTTGACAACTCGTTTCGAATTGAATTTAGTTATAAAAGTCAGATGACAGATAAGGTACCCTCGTGAAGAGAGAAAAAAAAAACCTTGTATGCAACACAGTGGGCATACAAGTCCCATTCTCCAGATATACATGCCTAATCTATTTAGAATAAGAGAATCAGAGTAGAAATATCAGAATGACATAGTATCCCGTGCTTGGGTCATGCTCTATTGCATCTTTATCCAAGCGCTTCTGTATCTATCTGCAAAATATTGTGAGTAGTAATATACTGTTGGGGTTAATAACTATGATCGGGGTATGATGTGATGCCTACAGAAGTAAACTGCAAGGGAAAAATATTACCCAACATTAATCATTCTGCAGTTTAATGCCTTTGTTGCTGCTTTAGCAAAAACTTGTGCTGCTTCTGCCTCAGCTTCCGCTGCCTCGGCCTCTCTTGCTGCCTCTTCAGCTGCTGCGATTGCAGCTTCTGCTTCTGCAACTGCCTGTGCGGCGGCTGCAGCTGCCTCTTGTGCAGTCATGCCCCGTATCTTTGTTAACTCTGCATCAACCTGTGACTTTGTAAGAATATTCACATTACTCTTCTCAGGGCTTGAAAGATCCTTATGCTTTGACATGGCAGAGCTTTGCCTCTTTTCAGAATTAGTCAAATTTGCAATCCTATACCTATGTTTTACCTGTCAATACAAGTAACCGTAAACTGATGAATCAGTAAAACTACAATAAATAAATATATATATATATTAGCCAAAAAAAGAAAGAATGAATACAATTGATGATTGTAGAGTAAACTAACAAATATAATATCGAATTATTAAAAAGTTATAAAACATACCATTTAAATTTATCATGTTACAAATATAGTACTAAAATACCATAAATTGCAAAGAGATGATATTTTTATAAAATTTATAGTACTTCAATGCTATATTTCTAACCGATAAACTTCAGCTTTATTGTTTGCAACTTTTTTAATATTTCAGTGTATGTTTGTTAGTTTACCCTAAATTAAATTATATTCCTTGACAAATGCATCTTCAAGCTCTTCAAAGTTTTACTCGAGTAAAGGGAACTACATGCACATACCACATGTGCAAGAATTATCATTAATCCGTTGGATGATACATGTTTGGAAAAGCAAGTGCCCAGCATGCTGAAATTTGCAGGATTTTATGACCTTATATATATATATATATAAAGTAGTAAGATAGGATTGCATGCCTTTGATTTTTTGCTGGAGTCAGGATTTCATACCATTACTGTCGCATTCAGTTAAACTTTAGGTGCTCATTAGTTTGTGCACATTTCAGTAATGTGGTTCATAATTATCTTTTACCAATACGAGAGAGGCCACATACCTTAATCAATTTTCCATTTGCTTCCATTTGCTTTAATTTTGACGAAAGTAGCTTTTTGAGGCTGGGTGGTGCCCAGTATTGCTCCTACATATGTGAGTTGATATCATTAAAAAAAATTCACCAACAACAAAATTTTGTGCAGTGCACACATGTTAAGATGTGCCTGAAAGTTTTTTGATATATTTTCAGACGAGAATTCACTGGTTCAGTGAGATTTTACCATTTGACATACTGTAAATAGATTCAATTAAACCTGATAAGAGTTAAATAATACCAGGCATCTCTACAAGCAGCTTGAAAGTAACAAGAACATAAAAAAAAATGCAGCAATATAAACCAGCAGTTTTGAACCCTAGAAAAAAACTACAGATGGCAACACATCTATTTGTGAGATGCAACAAAGTACTATACAAAAGTAGTGATAACTCTGTGTTTTAGAGTTATTTTGTCCAATTTATTAATTATAATTGCTATGTTTTATGGTTTTTAGTTAATTTTTAAGTTTCTAAATTATTATTTAGTGTTAGTTTTGTAACAAATTATATTTTTAGAGAAAATGAAACAATTTGAATTAAAAAAGTACTTAAATACAAATAACAAAAATTGAAAATTTAATTTGAATTAAAAAGAAGACTTAAATGTAATTAAATGTTTTTTTGCGTAGAGTGCAGTTTCAAGCGCGGAATGAGTCATGCGTGTCTCGAGCCGTTGGATCAAACATTTAATAGTGAAGATCAGGAGAGTGAGATTCAATCGCTACGTGGGTGAGTGGACGAGATTTTCAACTGTTATGCACAGTTGATTTTCCCTAAGACGCACTCTCTGTCACCCACCGTCAGATCAAACGATAAACGGTCCAGATCGTGTGTATTTGCCACGCTCCACACGAGTGGAGTCCAACTGTTCTGCACAGCCCAGCGCACAAAACTCCCTACGACGCGATCCACCGAATCTTTGTGCGCCCTCGCGTCTCGCCCAATCCGCATGCGCCACGTGTCTAATTCTCCTGCCAACGAATCAGAAATCGACACGTGTCATGCGTATTGTAAAAAAAAATTGAAAATTGCTTCTCGGTCAGTTTTGTTTTTCCCTTTTTTGGCACGCGTGTTTAAAAAATATTTTGAATGTATTTTTAGAGAAAAGGCAGAAGGCATTTTGGAGAATTTTTTGGTTGTTCTGTTGCTGAAAATAGAGAAAACAAGACAGAGAGAAAATAAGAAGGAAAAGGGAGGAATTCAATTATTTCATTATGGGATCGAGAAAGAGTTTCTTCTAATCTCCTTTTCTTTTAATTTAATTTTTCTGAAATGTTTAAATATTTTTGAATTGTAATTTCAATATTTGCTATGAACTAAATTATTTGTTCTAGGGTTGCAATGTATCTTATATTATGAAGCTTGACTTCATTATGTTTGAATGATTTGTGTGATGTTGTTTTTAATTTGTTTATTCTAATTGTGCTTAATGCTTTTGATTGTTGGAAGATTAATCAATTGATTTGTGAACCGTAATGAACTTGGAAAATGATTTTTTGTGTTTTGCTCTTGGATAGAATGACATATATATATATGGGATAGGAATGCACCTTTATTGTATGTGTACTTATTGAGAATTTTGAGCGTAATGAATCTTGGATAAATTTTATTCTTATAGGAATATAGTGAATTAATTTCGTGAGATGTGTCTATTTGTTATCGGAAGAGACATATAGATAAATTAGGAGTTCTTAGTTGACAAACTAAATGCAAGAACATAATAAATCAAGAGAAAATAATATGATTAAAGTGGATTAATTTGGTGAAATTGTAACCCTAGAGTTTTCTCAAGTGTTAATCTCATATATTGTTATTTAGAATTAGTTTAGTTAAATCTATGCAAATATTGATTATTTGGATAAAATTAAGTTGAGACAATTTTAATACTTAAGAAAGATTAGTAACAAATCTCCGTGGGAATGGTATTGTATTTATTACTTATTATTTGTGACCGTGTATACTTACACGATATTCTTTTAAGAGACCTTATTTTAAGAGATCAACAAGTAGCATTCCAGTTACCGTATTTCGAAAGGGAAAAATACCTAATTAAGAACCGAACCAAGTAACAAGCAATAAAAATTTGGTGCAGTTGACTTATCAATTTGTTTATTGAAGTTGCGGGATTCCAACATTTTTTGTAATAATCATGCTTCTGAATTAAATGAAAACATACGTGCAGATACCTCTATGTACATAGCAATAGCAGCTCTGTCAGAACCCCTTGGCTCCTTCAAATTGTTGATTGCATCTATTATAAGATTATGCAACCTAAAACAGTACAGAAGCAGTTACATCACAACCAGTCAATAAATATGTCAGGAAAAATCAGGATGGCGAAAACTTCAATATGATACTCATATATCCACTATGATCTGGACAATTCCACCTGCCTTGTAAAAAAAAATGCATCTATGCATTTTCTTTGGTGATTGTAGATTCTAAAATATCATAAAACAATCACAAAATGAATGTTTTCATTTTGGCTAACAACTTATTAGGTAACAAACTATGATCCATTTTATACAAAGGTATATGAACTCTTTTTCCCTACACAAAAGATAACCAGACTTTTATCCTGTTTACACATAAATCCTTTTTCATGATTAAGTTTTACAACATCAGCCAGTTAACACTAGTTAGTTAACGTGGTAGAATTTAATTACAAAAAATAACTTATGTATTAACAGAATAAGAGTTTGGATATCTTTGTATAAAGAAAAAAAGTTCAGGCATCTTTATATAAAGAAAAACTCCATACCTTTATATAAAATGGATCAAAGTTTGGGTACCTTTAAAACTGCTTAGCCTCTTATTTTCTACCATAATACACTAACTTAACAAAAGTTAATACGGCACTGTGCACTTTTTTTCTTTTTTAAAAGAACAATATTGCTACTGTACAAACACTAGAACTATTCTTACCTAGTGTATATATAAAAACGTTCAATCAAATCATAGTTTTCCATGGTAAAACTGTAATTTATATACTAGATTTGCATCTGTTAAATGTATACGACTGGGATGAACATCACACTGTTAAAAGTGAAACATAACAATATCATATAAGAAATGACCTTGCAGTTGGCTCTCTACAGTTAGCACTATGCAATGGTCCATCTGAAGTAGGAGGCTTCATATAAATAGTTTCCTTGTCACTCTGACAGAAAGTGCTTGCAGCCAAAGGAGAGTTACTATCATGCTTAGGAGTTGCCGGATCCCTTTTCAGAGCTAGCTTAGCCTTTTGCCTTGAACCCCATATTGCAGTCACATGTATATTTCTCCATTTATCCTGAACAAACCAAAACCTGAACACATCAGTAACCATAAAGCATAAAGATATATTGGTGCCAGAAAATTAAGGATGGAGCTCTACGTAGTAAGTCAAAAACATGCAACAAACAGAAACATTATCTATCCATATAAATTGAGCCAACCAAGCTGAATAGAATCTTCAACTCCCTTTCTGTAGTGATAAGAATAGCTAGGTCTAAAAACGGATACCTTAAGATCTACATTTGAGCGAATGTGCAAGATGGAACTAAACTCAGGGTCCTGAAGTATGGTGCGCCATTTTCCTGCTCCATGTTTAAGAACTCCAGCTTTAAGTGCTGCTTCTTCTTCCGCTGTCCACTTCTGCTTAGGGGCACCCATTAAAAGAAGTTCGGGGCTCTCTACAGTATACCTGATTAAGAGTTAAATTCAGCACCACAAGCATACCTATTCCATAAGTCAATAACTTCAATGTACAATAACAGTGTCTAATAAAAATCCAGCACAAAAAGGAGTCATCTCTTGGGCATACATGTAAACCTCTAAAACCCCAGTCTTGAACTAATTACTAGAAAAAGAGAAAAACTACTACGCCAAATTAAATAAAGTCTGCCTGATAATTGAAGTCCACAGTGAGGTGAAGGAAACTTCATAAACTCCGCACAATCAATAATCACATAATAAAGTTGAATATAAATTTGAGGTACAAATTAATAGCACATAATCTCTCAAATCCAGGAATTCCAGAATCACTCCGTTAGAAGTTTCTAGAAAGGTCTTAATTTGGAGTTAGAGCCTGGAACTTTTTACTTTACAGAAGTGAGGTCTGTGATAATAGCCGATAATTTGTATCCTAAATTGGACATCATATATCCATAATCCTTCTTTTTTATGTACTTTATCAATATGGGGATAAATTACAACGCCAATCACAATAATATAGCTCCTGATCATGTTCAAAACTTAAGTTATTTTTAACGTTCAAGCAGCTAAAAAAATATGAAATTCAGTAACATGATTAATGCTCATGTTCTTCAAGAAGGTACATCACATCAAAATCTTCATAGGCAATGCAATGCTGCTAACTCTCGACGCAATAATATCAACAACAGAAGCATAACGATTTCTAAAAAGTACTCATTTATTTCGCTAAAATTCCAAATTCAGTGAAACGCAGCGAGCACAGAGAAACCCGAAATTCAAAACAAAATCGGCGAAGAAAACCTAACACGATTGTGAAATTCATAATTCAAGCATATCATATGGAAGTTTTTGGTGTTTTAGAGTATTACAATAGCTCTGTGGTTTTGCCGCGAAATGAATTGACGATGAAAAGAAAATTGACAGAAAAGAGAGATTGTAGAGAAAGGCAAAAGTGTACCTGATCCAAAATTTTAGCAGTAAAAGCTAAGTAGCTGATGGAGAGAATTTCATATTCGGATCATCTTGAGTTTATCACACCTTTCTGAGAATTACAAGCCGATGAGAGATGGAGGAAAAGAGCTAAATATTTTAATCGCCTATAAATATATAATATTCAATTTTTGATCCGGGTTTTAAAGAAATACAAATAATATTAGTAGTATTTGGGTATTGCTTGCCCACACGATACCTTGAGATGTATAACAATGATGCACCTGTCTAAGGAGAGATCCATGACAATGAATGTGATATGTTCACGAGGTATGTAGGAGTACTAACAACATAATGTATTTATCATAAGGTATTTAGAGTCGGTAAAAAGATAAGAAGACATGTATTGAAGATGTGCTTCATCATGGATAGTGATTGAAGATGTGCTTCATCATGGATAGTGAAATAATCTTTATGTCAACATAAATTATGTGTTCGTTTTACTAAGGTGTTAGCTACTATTCCTAAGTTTGGTATCAGAGCCTAATCCCGGGTTCGAGTTCCGAAAAGCGCAAGTTCGAGGACGAACTTCCTTTGCGAAGGGGGGAATGATGTGACCATGGTGAGTAACATCCATGGGCCCAAGTGTGGGTAACCTTGGTGGGTAACATCCAAGGGTCATTTAGAAGTCATTTGTGTGGTGTGGCCTCAAACCTGGGTTAAGTGTGATGGTCCTAGATAAAGGGATATTGGCACTCCCTACTGAAAGCTTAAGCTTTTGGTAGGAATGGTTAGCTACTATTCCTAAGTTTGGCAAAACACTTGAAGATATAAGAACTTTTATATGTATATATATAAACCCATGTAACTCATTAAGAGGATTTACTTATCTCTTATATATCTCTCTAAATATCCTATAACACTTGTAATTATCTCAAACAATTAGTACCCACCATTAAGCCTTGAATTTTCTTAATTCATTGTAAGAATTTGAGACTTTTCATAAAGAAAACCAGAAGAATCATATCGTGCCATAGGAAAATCCACTCGTATCAACATAATCGACCACCACGTCAATTTTGAATAAAGAAGAAGAAACCTTCAAAGCCACCCCATGCACCAAGTTCTTGGGAATGGCCCTAATAACCATGTACCTTACTATGTATCTCATTTCATACCTCACTTAAGATTGAGGTGCAACCCCATTCAATCATCAGTTCTAGAATTTAGGGGACCGGAGGTCACAAGGACAATGCCACGTGTTGTCATTTTATTGAGTTTTACTTCTGAGGATGTGTCCCTAGAAAGAGACATGAAGATAGAAAAGCTCCAACAATAAGTTGCGGATTTATAACAAGTTTCTGTCAAATCACAAAAATGCTAACAAGAAACTACACTCGTTTACTACAAGAAAGTTATTTAGAAAAGGCCAAAATCTACTTTCAAACCATAACATCTACACCTTTCCCCAAGTTATCACGCCTAGGAAAGGCTCAATAAGCTACTTCTTGTGAGCCAAGAAGGTATTACCTTCAAGAACTCAGACCCAGATACAAACAATAACCACCCACAGATATATCACAAGAGTCAATTTGCGAACACTACTACCCCAATCAAGCAAACTCTCACCAATTTGAACTACATGATCTAAACACTTATATGCCTCTCAAGACTCAAGAAGATCATCACAATAGCAAGTGGGATGAAAGATTTAAGAAAATGGAAGAAAAATGGTTGATCAATTCAAAAGGTAAGGTAAGGGACGCCTTCAAAATGACATTGAAGCCATAGGTGATCAGTTATTAGCATCACCTTTCTTAGATGATACAGAGTCGATGGTTCCACCACCCAAGTCATTCATTTTGAAATGTCCACACTATAAGGGAAAGAAAGATCCCGTAACTCATGTTATACATAGAAATGGGCATAGAGACTGCCAAGGATGATTATGCTAATAATCATAACCAACACGCACCAGTTTTGGGTATATTCGGTTAATAATCATCTGTTATTAGCAGTTTTGTCATGGTTTAACTACGTTTCTTATTTTTTAACATTTATTTAAAAATATATTTAATTTTACAATATTATTTACTCTATTACATTAATTTTATTTTTAACTATTTAGCATATATTTAAGTAAAATAAAAAAATGTAAAAATAATAATAAATAAATTTTAATTTAATTATTTCAAATATTGTGTATTTTATTATTAAAAGTTAATTTTTTATGTAATTATTATATTATTATATGTTCGGTTTCAGTTAACTACAATTTTGGTATTGCAATAATCATCTTTGCCCCACGCCTTATCAGTTATGGTTATTTTCGGGAAAAAACCATTGGATTTTAGCAGATAACCACAATTTTAATTATCCAAAATTAAAATGTCCATCCCTAATTATACACTTCAAAATTCTATGGCACCAATATGTGTACCCAAAGAGAAGAGGGACGCCATATTTTTGTAAGATTTTTGCCTCTACTTTCCAAGACATGGTGTAGAAATGGTTCATAAAGCTTCCTCTCAAAAGAATCAATGATTTTAACTTATTGGTTAATATTTTCATTACCAACTACATCTGTGACAAACCTATCCAAAATGAGTCGCAACATTTGTTCTCCATTGTCCAAGAAAATGAGAAGACGATGGAGAGTCATGCGAAGAGGTTTAAAATGAAAAAAAAGATCTCACAATATCCCGACTTCATAACAATCGAAGCCTTTAGAAAAAGGAATAAAGAGTGACACTAGTTTATTACTAACCAAGACTACCCCATGTTTTCTTGACATGGTCTGTGAGAGGGCCCAAAAGTCTTTCGATGTAAAGAGGGAATTGAAATCTTCAAGAAAGCATGGTTAGGATTATACAAGTATGAGAAAATAAATCTAAGTATGCAAATAAAAGTACCTCTAACATATGACTAGAAGCCATCTTCCTATGTGTTAGCACGTGCTCCCTAATAGATGCTTGTATGAAAGCTCAAACTAACTCACACCCAGAGTGGTGATAAATGTCTAAGAGTACCTCGTGCTTCATAAAGACCCTTTCTTCAAAAATGGTTATCGGGGCACTCTCCATATGAACACTTTTCAAATGTACATCATCCACTTAAAATGTATATGGATCTAGTAAAAGAATGGGGGAAGTCTCTACTTCATGAGAAGAAGAGACTAGTTTCCTTTTTCTTGGAGGCTGATGGTTCTTTATAACGTGGTGGTTCCTTGTGAACTTTTTTTTAGGGAGGTCATACCAGACGAGATGCCTTTTTGATCAACTAAAGTCCTCATCTCATAAAGAGATTTTTCTGGTTACTCGGAGGAGTATATTTCTATAGCTCATTGACCCCAAACTTACCACTAAGTCATCAATACCAATGTTAGTGAAATCCATACTTGTGTAATAGAAAAAAGTAATGAGATTCAAGGTAAGTAAAAGATAGAAGTATAAGGCACCCCCCGTATATCAACCTAGAGGTTTAGCATGATAGTTCTTCTAAACCCTAGAGGCCTTGAAATAGGGTGTAGTAAATATTTTCTTATAGGTCATATATAAAAAGTTTTGTAGCTTAAGGTGACATACTTTTTCTCTGCCATTATACCTAAGACGAGTGATTACTCAATAAAAATAGTCATTAATGTATTTTTTTGTTCAATATTTATTTTTTATTCAATAAGTAGTACTTTTGAGGTTACAAATATTAATATATGAAATTTCTAGTGAAAAAGGGATGAAAATATATTTTTAGGGAATTTTTTGGGTTTTCTTGAAATTTTTATGAATATTTTATGAATTTTTAATGCAAAACCTACTAGAACACGCCATGTGGATGCCACACAAGCAAAAGAGCTGACCAGATGATGCCATATAAGTAAATAAGGCCAATGAAAGCAAACTGTGTGTACTAGGTGATGTAATCCTTATCACTTGTCGACACAACATTCATTTCAAGTTTTACCGTGCATTCAACGGGCGTGCCACGCGTCGTCACATGATTTGTCCATTCTTTCAACCAAGGAGCCAAGCGATCCATATCCGTGAATCATAGTGCACCATGTGACATTGACTCAATACCCGTTGACTAAGACCAATTCACCCTCATCAAACATCATGCGCTGATTTTCCCAATGAATCTCTCGTAGCACATTTCCCAATCTCATTGGCCAGCACTATCTAATTTCATTTTTTTCATTTCAAACCTTGATTTGAAGCTAATCTAAAGGTCTAGATTCTTTCTGAGCTTAATTGAACCCCATAATTTCCCCAAAACCCCTAATAAGTCAAAATTAACATATTTTTTATAAGTTTTTTGAACCAATAAGAGAGAAAAATACACAAAAATTTAAAAAAAGATACAATTTTGTTGGAGATTCAAGAGGATATTGATAGAATCAATTCAAGAGATTGATTGTATTTATTTATTTTTCTCATTTCTTATCAATTTTTATGTTTTCTTTATAAAAATATGATATTTATGAACAAAATCATGTATATCTAATTTATTGATCTAAAGGTCCTATAAATCTAATTTTCTACATGTGATAATCTAATATTTTACCCAATTATAATTTCAATTAAATTATATTATTTAATCTGATTTTTATGTTATTAATTGTTTGGTCAACGATTGATCTATAGAGGCAATTAAATTGATTTGAGATAAGTATTTAATTATTTATTTTGATTAAATAACATGCATAGTTTCAAGACAGAGATATATGATTTTTATATATGTGATACATAATTAATGAGTTTAATGAGTAGTATGCAATTTAATTGATATGGAATTGTGATTAGGTTAATTGATATATGTTGTGTAGTTTACTTAAGAGATGAATATATATGCTAGGTTAGATTCAATCGATCATGTAATTAATTTGTAATTATATTGGGTAATTTTAGTGATTCATATGTTTAAAAAATTAAAAAATTAAGTATTCCTAGATATTTTCTTATATATCTTCTTAGTTTTCAATTTGAAGTTAATTAATTACTGTTATTTTATTATTATTTTAATTTTGCTTTCTTAAAACATAAAAATACAAAAAATTGATTTTTACTTTTTAGTTTGAAAAATTAGTTTATAATCACAAAATCTCTATAGTAACAATCTTTTTTATTATTATATTTCTTCTTACGATACGTATACTTGTGTATTCATTGCACACAATTCGTGTCGATCAACGAGCTAGCATCGCTTAACTTCATAGCATCGTGGTGTTAAAATTATGGTTCCATTTAGCACACGCTATGGGTTCTCTATCCCATGTATTACCATACACTTAGAAGTACTTGTACTTCCTTTTGGGTTAACTATTGGGCAAATATAAAATTAGAACTCGAAGGGAGATTGTCGAGATGTATCCCCTATCTTCATCAACTCTGTTTCTTTTTACACAATACATGGCTCATATCTCAGCTTTCTCTAACTTGTATCCAACCCAATAAATATAGCCACACTTAGATAGACAAGAATCAAGTAA
Source organism: Hippophae rhamnoides (assembly GCA_033030585.1). Lineage (NCBI taxonomy): Eukaryota > Viridiplantae > Streptophyta > Magnoliopsida > Rosales > Elaeagnaceae > Hippophae > Hippophae rhamnoides. The sequence goes on from CM065430.1 coordinate 32,680,629, forward strand.
CAATTTGAGGTATAGGAAACCTTAAACCTACTCGTAAGGATTCCTCATGTAGAACGTACCATCCTGTGGGTGGGTCATCTATCTCAATGAGATGTTGAGAGACTGGGACTAGACCTACATGGGGAGAAATTAAATATACTCTTCTAAGGCAATACATATCCTCCAAAGTCTACTTGGTAGCTTTAAATATTCTTGCTCGGGGTCTTTTCTAAGGGTTCCCTAGTAGATTGGTGACGTATCTTTTCTTTCCTTCAAACTTGTTGAGGTATAGTGATGTGGATATAAGGCATAGAACTTGAAGTGGAAGCACCCAATAGATCTTGAATTGGGGTGCTAATGGATGTTAGAACTTAATCTCCGCTAGTAGTAGCTTCAATATTACCCGATGTAGTGCATAAGATGTTTCACCTACCTCCTCGGATGTTCCACAGTGTTTTGTATGAAACCTTGTGGTTCTTTGCACATGGACACTGTCACTTGAGCCTAGGGTGAAAATGAGGAAATCCAATACCTTTTCCCTAGTCGTGGGTTCTCTTACCTATACTTATCTACCTTGATTGTTATACTTCTTGATAATCAGAGGAAGAATGTTTTCGATTCTTGTAGTAGGGATGGACCTAGATGGGAAACAACTTGCTTGGCCATATAAAAAAAACAAGCAAGAAATTTGAAACTAGGAGTAAAGCACCTGAAGATGCAGCAGACTGAGTTTCCTCTCTTACAGTTTGAAATTTCTCACCAATGGCTTGAATTTCCTCAAAAATGGGCTAAAATTCATCAAATATAGGCTGAAATTCTTCACACGAATTGGATTTCTCTAAGGAAAGTTTTAGAAGTGTGAAGCTTTTATTGGAAATGAATTCAATGGGAGGCTAGGGCTCCTACTATACTAGGTGAGGATCTAGGGATGGTAGTTTTATTTATCATATCAGGGTCTCGTAGGTACCCGAATCGTTTGAAATAGATTGGGATGGATTGGGTCAGATATAGGTATAATCCATTCTACAAATAGATCAAATTGGGTATTATTTGGTTTTTTTCTCAGCTTTATTAGGTTAAATCCTTTTTAACTTTAACCCAAAACACCGCTTCCACAATTCTCCATATCTTCACAAGACTCAATGGTACAACTCCACCACAACCAACCATTTTTGTCACCAATCGTCGACTGCTTAGCCATTTCTTTCGCCACTTCTTCATTCGCCACTTTCCTCTCTCTCCCTTGCTGCCCTAGTTTGTTTCATCGCCACTTTTTTTGCCATTATATTTTGGTAAGGACAATCAACTATAACTGAAAGTTGAGACTACAATCATTTTTTGCTAAATTTTGCTATCTTATTTTTTAAGGGTACTTGGATATTACAAACTGGGTTATCTCTGTATACTAATACTTTTGGATTAAAAGGAAGTAATAAAATTTCTCTAGATTCGAGCAAGAAGGATGTTAATCCATGGTGTGATATTGATAAGGTTTTGTCCACTACATAAAACCAATGACCTATCACTCTCACTACTTATGGAAGCTTTTACATCCACTTTCTCAATATACACTTTTAGAGAGAGACTTTACAAGAAGGTATTCATAAATGGGAAAAGCTAGCTCTATATATATGGAACCCCTTAATACTGAAGAGTCGTTAGATATATATCCCATGTGTCATACTAACCAACCTTTCCTACTTGGGTTCATTGTGTTCACATATGAGACTAAATAATGTCATATTAATCTTAACTTTATGCATATATTACAAATTTGAAAGTTTATGTTAATTCAAATTCAATTACCTTAGTAATTTTGTTTATGTTTGCAGTGTGATTATACTTTATTGAATGTTATTGGCGACATTGTACTTTATTGATTGTTGTAGGCAATGTGATTATAATTTTGTTTATCTTATATTATATTTTTGATGTTATTTTTTGAATAACATGTTCAAAATTGTATATTAGCTATGTATATCTAATGCTTTTTCCTTTCATAAATTGCATGTAGCTACACGTGAGCTTCAATACGATTTTTATTAATTTATTTGTTTGCTAATTACAATGGTTTGTGGTTATGATATTTTCCTTATCATAAAGATAGGGTGGATGATCCATCCGAAGAGCCTATGTCTTCTATTTGTATTTATGAAGAAGAGTAAGATCATGAGTTGCTAAAAAGCATTTGAATGATTTTGATAGAAAAAGAATTAATGTAAAAATGAAAGCAATTTATAAAGTTTGTTAGAGGAAATTGAAAAGAGAGACAAGCAATAGTATCACGCATTTGAAAAATAATACTCTAAATGTCTAGTGAGAAAATTAGAAGTAAATCAAGCTTCTAATAGATGAATACAAACTCTAGCTATGGCTTCCTCTTTTGATTATGAAGCTCTTAAGAGAGAATTGGCTACTAAGATAATATTTCATGAGTAACCTTTATCTATGGTTGAACACATTGGGTTTAAGCAATATTCCATTGCTCTACAACCATCTTTCAAGGTAGTGTCACGAAATGCAATAAAATGTAACATACTTAATATGTATACACTAGATAAAGGAAAGACAATACAATAGTTAGAAATTAATGAAAGTAGAGTGGCAATTACTACTAACATATGGATCGCCTCTGATCAAAGAAAATGATACATGGCAATTACTGCTCATTACCTTTATCAATCTTGGGTTTCGTAGAGCTGAATTTTGAGGTTTTCATATGTTCCATGTCTACACAACACAAAGACCATTACAAAGATATTGTTAGAGTGTTTTTCTGATTGGAACATTTGTGATACGTTATATACTATAACGGTAGAAAACTGTAGCATAAATAACTCAATTATTGATTTTTTATTGGAAAAAAATAGATAATTCTTAACTCATATTGGATGGGTTTATTTTGCACATGAGGTGTTATGCTTATATTTTAAATTTGATTATGAGGACTGGATTGGAAGTTCTTAGTAATGGGCTTTGTAGGATTCGATAAAATTTCGCTTATTAGTCACTTATTCCTAAAAAAGTTGAGGAATTTAAAGAATGTATCGATAAGACAAGAGTCCAGTCTATTGAAAAGTTGGTGCTTGACTACAAAACTAGGTGGAGCCTTACGTATGAAATGTTGTCTATTACTATTACTTACAAAAATGTATTTAATCACTTGAAGTAGTATGAAACTCAATTCAAATGTGCATCTCTTAAAAATGATTGAACCTTGCTATAATGGATAGTCAAAAAATTAAAATTTTTTGATAGAGACATGTAAATTTTCTGGGATGAAATATCTTATCACAAATTTTTTTTTCCATATATTTTCCAAGTGAAAAAGGCATTGTGTTATTGGCTTACATCACCATAAGAGGAAATTAGAAATATGACATCAAGTATGACATTAAAGTTTCAAAAATATTGGGATGATATACATGGAGTTTTTCTATAGCAATCATATTGGATCCTAGGAACAAAATGAAACTGATTGAGTTCTATTTTCCTCAAATCTATGGAATTTATAGGTATAAAGATAATATAGATAAAATACATAAGACTTGTGTTGATTTAGTCAATAAATATAAAAAAATGATATAAGACAAGGGTCATCTAGTTCATCATTTTCTATCTTTAAGACCAATGCAATGGGTTATATTGATCCTTTATTGCAGTATAACTTGTGTGTGTCGTGTAGTAGGATTACTAATATGATGAAAACAAAACTTAATATCTACTTGGAGGAAGAGTTTCACCTAGAATAGATAACTTTGAGATACTTGCTTGGTGGAAGACAAATAGCCTTAAGTATTTCATATTGCAACGAATTACTAGAGACCTATTGGCTATTCATGTTTCCACTGTTGTATATGAGTTTTCCTTTAGCATAGATGGAAAGCTTGTGTCTAAGTATCATTGTATATTGAATTCATCCATAATAGAAGCATTGATGTGTGCTCATGAATGACTTTGGCCTAAATTTGATGGTTTGAATTTTTTATATTATACTATTATTGTTAAATTTGTTAGTGTGTTTAATTATTAATAATTATTCTATTTATGTCCTTACTAGTGAAATCTGTTGCAAAGGTGAATATGTGGATGATATTGATAAGTTTGAATATGTGGATGATATTGATTCTTTGGATGATGATGATGTAGACTAAGAAAAGGATCAAATGACTATTGATCTTTCTTAAATAATTAGCTAGTGTCTTTCTATCGTGAATTAATATTGTGCTATATTGATGAAACTGGATAAAATTTTAACTATTGATTTGTTTATTTTTTAATTATGCATGTACCTATAAATCATTTCAAAGTGAAATAATAGATTAGAGGAATTTATAAATCTAAGTTCTATTCTTATGTATATTTTGTAGTTTAAAAAGTGTGAAACTTTAATCAGACTTTAAAATTTATCTAGTTTATTTGAATAATTGTGCTTAAATATGACATCTCATATTAATATCATATCTACATTTAATTAAAGTTTTCTTCAAATTCTCTTATTAATATTATATTTTAATAATTACTATATAATAATATTATAGTTTAATAATTATTATATATTAATTCAACGTGAATAGACATGATACTCATTAATTCAACACGAGCAGACATGACTTGAATGATTCTAATAAGTCAAATTTAATTGAATTAATATTTAACATTATTATCATTTGTCACTAAAAATAGGCCTAGAAATTTGTTAAAAATGAGAATAAGGACGAGGAATGAAGAAAAAAAAAGAAGAAGGGGATTAATAGGTTAACTTAAATTAGAATTTCAAAATAAAGATTGCTTTAATACATGTACTAATGCATTATTATGATTCCAAATTCTATACAAAATCAAGCATACAACAAAGAAAAGAAGCGCCAAATTTGGTTTCCATAAGAATCAAAAAAGAATTTGACAAAGAAAGCAATATAAATAGGAAGAAAAGGAAAAGAAAAAAAAGGGTTAACGAGTCGGCATTTGACCTATGGATAATACCCGACTTGACCCATGACCAAATTAACTAGAAACATGTTAGTTTAAGTGCCCCACATGCTAGTCCAAATTGGGTCAAATCTAACCCAAACTGTCTCATTGCCATTCCTAAAGGGATATGAATTACCTAGGGGAATCTGAAAGGTTTATACAGAAGAATTTGAAGTGTTTACACCCTTAAAAATTTGAAAGGTTCACCCTCAAAAGAAGTTAGTTTCATCCTTAGAAGTTGAAAAGTTTGAACTCTTAAAATTGGAATTTTAACTATCTGTTGAAGTAACATGTCCTAATAAAAATATAATTCTTTCATCTTGCTTCAAGATAAAAGAATGAGGGACTTAATATTTAGGTATTACGAATCGAGGTACCTCATAGTCACGAGATCCTTGCCCACGAAATACCCTGAAGAGTTTAACAACAAGGTACTTGTCAACAGAGAGATACATGATAATGAATGTGATATGTTCAAGAGGTACGTGAGGGTACTAACAACAGGGTGTAGTTACCATGGGGTACTTATACTAAGGTTATATCAACCTAAGTGGTCTATATTACAAGAAGATATATATTATAGAGGTGCATGCACATAATCTAAATATGGGATAATAAACTAGCATGTGTGTCAACATAAGTCAAATGTGGTCATTCTAATAGGATACCAACACTTGTATATATATATATGAACTCATGTAACCTAGTAAGGAAATATTTCTACGTCTCTTAAATCTCTCTTATTACCCTACATTACTTGTAATTATTCTAAACAAGTAGCAACACACTGTTACACATGGAATCTAAAATTCTACTTTTTACCTCGATTTTCTTTAAGTTGTAGATGAATTCCTGTTTTAGGGATAATATGTACTAAATTACATGAAAATCACAAATTAACATTTGTTATTGATTAATGGAAGTATTTTCACTTAGAAAAAAATTATATATCTATATTTTTAATGCATTAATTGTTAAATAGAATAATGAGTAGTAAAAATTTATTATATTTTAATAAAAATATACTTTAATTTGCTACTTATTATTAAGACTTTTCTGATGTTAGCTACTTATATTGCCTATTTATTAAGTTAAAATATTTTTTATTATCTCTTTTTATCTTATTAATAGTGATATTAGAGTCGGTAAAAAGAGAAAGATAAAAGTGAGTTAAAGAGAGATAAAAATATAAGATAAAGGGTTCATCAAATGTCCATCTACACCAATAATAATAATAAATTTATTTCACAATTGTATTATTTTTGTCATATAACAGTACAAAAATTACTTCAGAGAATTTTGTGCAATCGACTATTCCATGTTTTGATGGTCACTTTGACCATTGGAGTATGTTGATGGAAATAATTTTAAGGTACAAGGAGTTCTAGTAAAGTTTTAAGGACTGAAGTTGAAGGATTTGAAGGCAAAAAATAACTTGTTCCAGGCCATTCATCGATTTATCTTTGAAACAATTCTTAGTAAAGAAACTTTTTAAGGATATTTGGGATTCAATAAAGAATAAAATTTCAAGGCTTCTCTATAGTGAAGTGTGCACAACTTCAAGCCTTGAGAAGGTATTTTAAAGCTCTACAAATGAAGGATGGTGAATCTATTACTACCTATTGTGCAAGGATCATGGAAGTAGCCAACAAAATGTGATTCCATGGTGAGAAGATAGTAGTTGTTTCCATTGTTGAGAATATATTTTGTTCCTTGACACTGAAATTCGATTATGTTGTATGCTTAGTTGAAGAATCCAAAGATATAGATGCATTTCCCTTGATGAACTCTAGAGCCCATTGTTGGTCCACAGATAAAAGATGAATTGAAGTTCAACTATAGAGGTGCTAGATTTAAAGGCCTCTACCTTTATTCATTTCTCAAATTTTAAAGGAATGGGTTAGGATAGAGTTAGAGGAAGGGGAGACCACAATAATAGAAATGGTAGCAAGAATTTCAAAACCAATGTTGATTATTCTCAAGACAGAGGTAGAGGAGACAGATGTAGAAAACGGGATCAACAATTTGACAAATCTAAGGTAGAGTGCTTCTGTTGTCATAAATTTGATCATTATCATTCGGGATGTTACACTAAGTTTCCTAAGGACAAAGAAAAAGGGATAAGTCAAATTTTGTAGAAAACAAGGAAGTAGAAACTTTAATGATTGTTCAAGCCAATGAAGAACCTTAATCAGATGTATGGTATATGGATTCATGTTGTAGCAACTACATGTATGGTACCAAGTCCTCTTTCTCTTACTTGAAGATTTTTGTACTACTATGAGTTTTGGCAATCGTTCTAATATTTGTATAAGAACCAAGAATGGTTTTATAGAAACAATTGCCATTTTTTTAATATTCTTAGCTTAAAAAGCACTTTATTAAGTGTTAGAAAATTGCAAGAAAAATGTTATGTAATAACACTTTGGAATGGTGCTTGTGAGATATATAACCTTACTAGGGGAGCTATTGTTGTTGTTTAAATGAGTTCAAATAGGTTTTTCCGTTAAAGATCGAAAGTGGTCAACCTTGCTTAGTGACTGAAGTGAAAAACCCTTCGTGGCTTTGGCATTTTTGCTATGGCCACTTAAATTTTGGCTTATTAAAGACCTTTTATAAAAAAAATGGTTACTAGACTTTCTCAAATAGCCACTCCTTCTCAAGTTTGCGAAAAATGAATTGGTAAGCAATATCGTTCTTAATTCTCTTAAGGAAAGTCATGGAGAGAAAAATATCTCTTAGATCTGGTTCATTCAAACATTTATGGGTCAATAAAACTAGCTTTTAATGAGGGTAAAAGATACTCAATTATCTTCATTGATAATTATACTCGAAAAATTTGAGCTTATTTATTGTAGGAAAAATCAAAAGTTATTAGTGCATTTAAAAGCTTCAAGTAGTGTTTTGAAAATTAAACAAGAAACACCATTAAAATGCTAAATATTGATCGTGGTGAAGAATATTGCTCGAAATAATTTGAAGGTTTTTGTGATGCTCGTGGTATTCAAAGAGAACTCACATCCATCTATACATCACAACAAAATAGTATATCAGAGAGTAAAAATACAACCATTCTCAATATGGTGAGAATCTTGCTAGTAAGATATATATTTTTCTTAACATAAGTGAAACATCCAAAGCATATAAATTATTCAATCCACTAACTAAGAAGACTAAGAAGATCGAGACCAACAAAGATGTTATTTTTGTTGTGGAAAGCACTTGGAATTAGAATGAGCAACAACCTACACAAGTCATTCTTGATAGTGATGTTGAAGGAAAAAGTCATCATCCTCTACAAAAACAAACTCCTATGGTTTCTATGCTATAAAGTACACCAAATGAAGCTCCAAAAACTACTGAAACTTCATCAATAGTAGCATTAAAACACTAATGGAGTTGCTAGATCATGTCTTCATTGTGTTTGAAAAAGGCTTGTATGGATGCATCAATCCAATAACAATGATACAATTGCCCATTATGCTCTTTTATCTTATTATGATCCTATTACATTTCAAGAAGTCGTCAAAGATTCAAAGTGGCAAAAGCTATGAATGAGGAGATTCGATCTATAGAGAAAAAGAATAGTTGGGAACTAATGGTACTTCCAAAAGGGTAGAAATTCATCGATGTTAAATGGGTTTATAAAACGAAGTTGAACAAGGATGATGTAGTTGATAAGTATAAAGTGTGGCTCGTTCCAAAGGGGTAAATCAAGAATGATTTGTGAATTATAAAGAAGTTTTTGCGTCAGTAGTAAAACTCAAGACTATTCACTTAGTGTTATTTCTTGCTACCCAAAACTTATGTTTTATCCATCGGATAAATGTAAAGTTGGCATTTTTGCATGAAAAGTTGGAAAAAGAAATCTATATTGAACGATCTTGAATATATGAAGTAAGGCTATGAGAATCATGTATATAGGTTCAATAAAGCATTATATAGACAGAAACAAGTTTCAAGGGCTTGGTACAATTATATAGATACTTATTTTATTAAGGATGGTTTTATCAAATGCATACTTATTTTACTAAGGATGATTTTATCAAATGTTTGTATGAACAGATCTTTTAGTGTTGGTATGTAGATTTTAATTGTATTTATATGTTGATGATCTTATTTATAGTAATTATAAAACTTGTTGATTTTAAGAAGTTTATGATGAAAGAATTTGATAGATTGGTTTGAAACAATTGCCATTCCAAATGAAGTTGGTTTGAAACTCTCAAAGAATGTAGCAGGAAGACGTGTGGATAGTGCTCTATGCAAGCAAATCGTTGGGAGTATTATATATTTGACACTTATAATAACATAAATTATGAACACAGTTAATTTAATTAGTAGATAAACGAAGAATCTAAATGAAATTCATTTTTTAACTACGAAAAGAATTTTTAAATATTTGAAAAATATAATAAATTTTGGGAGTTTAAATAGAAAGGGTGAAAAGTTAAGTTTGATTGATTTTTGGATAGTGATCATGACGAAGATTCTAACGATAGAAAGAACACTTCTAGAGTAATTTTTTTTGTTGAATTTTGGAGCTATTATATGCTCATCTAAGAAGCAATAGATTGTGACTTTTTCCACGGGCTATTTAGCTCATAATGTTACTTGAAGTTTTACACAACCAATAAGATCCAACTGTGATTTCTTGTGACAATCTCTTTACAGTAAAGTTCTCAAAGAATCCAAATCTTACAGGAAAGAAGCAAACACATTGATATAAGTTGCTATTATTCGTAATTTATGTAAGGATTGTTCTATTGATTTAGTGCTTTGCAAAAGTGAAGATCAAATTTCAGATATACTGATCAAGCTCCTCAAGTCTAGTGTTTTATGAAGCTGAGTTTGTTCTTCAAAGGAAGTTGAGGCTGCAACAAGGAAGGCATTGTAGTTTAATTCCTCCATAATAATAATTTATTATTTGTTGAGCCATTGTGTCCGCTAATAAAGTGAAGTTGTACAGTGGGTCACCTCAATATCTCTTGGTTTTCTTTATTGTAGCTGAAGAGTAAGTAGATGTCCTATTTCATATGTCTTTATTGTTATGGCTTCTGTGATACCAGCTACTTGTACTGCCTGTATATAGGCTATTGAAGTTCGAGTATAGTATAAAGTAAAAATAATTTTTACTTCCCTCCTTTTGCCTTATCAACAAGTTATTTGGGGAGAAAAACTACAAATTCATTACCTCGGGTCCTCGAAATCCATTTAAAATTTTAGATTTTTAATGATAAAATTAACTTCTAAAAAATATTTAATCTTGTTTAAAATAATGATAATAAATATCAAAAATATTTAATAATTTACACACAGCTTTTATTATGGCCGAGCATATAAAAACACAATCTTTGTGTTGATGATATAAGTTTGAACATAATTACTGTATGTATTTTGGATTCTCACTGAAATGGTGTAAAGTTGTCCAAGTTGTATAATAAATAATCATAATTTAAGATTTAAATCATAAAATATTCATAAATTTTTTAATTAAATAATTTATGTTAAACATATTTACTAGGTTATTTAAAATATTAACTTTATGTTTAAAACATTTGGTAAAAAATTTTGAGATAAAATCTTTCTCGAAAAATAAAGGGTTTATATTTTCGTATCAAATAATTAAAATATATTTTTATTAAATATATCATCTTTTTAATATTATTTATTTAAATACATTTTGAACATAATTTAAAACATATGTTTTAAAATTTATTTAATATAAAGTTATAAAATTTATTTTATTATAAATAAAAATTAAAAATAAAAATTAAATATATGTTAAAAATATAATAAAAATTAAACATATCCTTATTTTTCTCGAGGTACGTTTTGGAAAATTTAAAATATCTCTTTATTTAGATTAAATGTAGTGTTTATTTCTTTTATTTTATTTTTTAAAAATTAATTCCATTTGTTTATAAAAAATTGTATAATTTAAGTATTTTTTTTGAAAAAAATATGTTAGATAAGGATAAAGTTAACTTATTATCTAATTTTTTTTGTTAAATATAACATAATAGTATATATATTACATTTATGTTTATATTTTTTTTATAACTATATAAGTAAAAAAATTATTTAAACTTGTTAAGAATTTTTTTCTTTTAAAATGAAATAAATTTTTTATTATCTAATATTGAAAGTCATTAATTAAACAATGAAAATTTAATTTAATTTTGATCCAAAAAATTTATTAAAAAATTTGAATAATATTTTAAATAAAAATTATTTTATTAGATATATATCTATCGAAAAATATAAATATACGTATATTATATGTACTAATTTATTATATTTAACAAAAAATTTGATAAAAAAATTAATTTTATTATTATTTATCATATGTTTTTTAAAAAATATATATATAAAAATATGTTTTTTAAACCAATAAAATAAACAAATGTAACAAGTCACCATTTTTTTCCGTAATATTTAATAGTATTGACTAGGCTACTTGCATAAAATTAACCTCTGATAGTTTCTCTTCCGGTAAAAATACATCATTTACATTTATACACGATTCACAAAATATGAAATTATTGGAGGTAGAAAAAACACAGAGGCTGTTAGCGTGACTTTCTTCCGTAGATTTGCTGATTTATTTCCCATGGCTTCATCTTTGCGACGAATCTTCAGCCACGGCGGTGCTGTTCGTTCCGGCTTTGTCTCGCGGCCGTTTTCTTCAGAGGCGCTGGTAGAGATCAAGTCTGGCGAGATTGGTATGGTGTCTGGAATTCCCGAGGAACATCTTCACAGAAGGGTCAGTTCCCAATTTCATAACGCTTCATTTTATTAATTTTCATTTGCCTATGACTTCAGAGGATGCAAATAATTTCGGATTGTTTGGAGCCATTAGGTTAGGGCTAAAGCTATTTAGCTCGTTTTGATTCTAAATGTCATCTTGATGGCATTCTATGTAGTTACCTTCTTTTTTTAGAGGTAGGAAAATTCTTGAAAAATTAAAAGAAATACAACCCTAAAATTTATAATATTGAATGGATTTAATTGAATGAGTATGTTGTTTAAAATAAAATGATGCATGAGATTTCTTTTTTAATAGGGAAAATGTACGATCATGTTATTTTTGTTGTTTTATCAAAATTCTTAGAACGATTATAATTATAATTATTTGATACATGATAGGTTGTGATTTTCTCACCAGCTAGAACAGCAACTCAACAAGGGTCGGGCAAAGTTGGCAAGTGGAGAATCAACTTCATTTCCACCCAGAAGTGTGTAATCTTAATGTTAACTCAAACTGTGTCTCTATTTTAGGAGTTTTGAAATATAGGTTCGGAATCTGTCTAGCGTGGCTAGTTTGGAGTAGGATTTTCGATATACTGATGGGTTCAGATTGAATAGTTAGTTGACTACATGACAAGTAATCTGCGACTTCTATTGCTTAGATAAATCTACCCACTTCAATATGGTAATCATTATCTAGTAGGTCAATAAATTATTTCCAAAATCTGTTTGTAGGTGGGAAAATCCTTTGATGGGCTGGACATCTACCGGAGATCCTTATGCCAATGTTGGTGAATCAGCACTATATTTTGATAGTGAAGAAGCTGCCAGGGATTTTGCGGAGAAACATGGCTGGGATTATGTGGTATGCTTTCTGTATTGCTAGTGTGCAACAACTTTTTATGGTTTTATTCAACTTAACTTTTTGGCTTCAGATACTTGCTCCATCAATGTTTATCAGTGTATGTATATTTTTTTTCTTTCAAGGGCCCATAATCTTCTTGGTTTTCTGGTCTTGGATCTGATAGTTTGGTATTTTGTGCTATGGCCCTCATTTTCTGTTATAGAAGTTCTTGAGCTATAAACATGGATCACAAACAATAAATCATTTACATGTTATGCGTGAAGCGTGCTAGTAGCACGAAATTCCATTTTGATTTCATACTAATTGAGTTTCGCTTGAAATCTGTGTGACTAGCCAAAATGGGAGTTATTTTGCACTAAACAAGGATTATTTTATGTTCATTTTGTTTGTTGACAATACTTTTGAACTAATATGCAGATTAAGAAACGCCACACTCCGTTATTGAAGGTGCAATATCTCTCTCCATTTCTTTCATTTTTTTCTCTGCTAGTTATTTTACCCTATTATTTTAGTAGCAGATTGCCTTAATTGGAAATGGAAGGTTTGAAACTAAAGATTGTTACTTTGCACTATGCTTTCAAGTATAAGAACATTACATCATTTGGAAGTTTACTGATACTTCAATTTTTTAGGTTTTGAATTCTTTTATGGTCAGCAACTATGTTATATGGAAGTGATTAAAAAAAATGTTTTATGGACTCTTTTAGGACACCAATGAGTTTCCAAATTTTTTAGATACATATAGTGTTGGATACACTTATATTTTTCAATTTTCAAATAGGTCAGCAATTCTTGCTGAAGGTTTTAAAGGATGTGTAGGTACTAGTGCATTCGTTCATTAGTAACATTTTATCTAATGGTGTCAGGTTAAGGCATATGCAGACAACTTTAAGTGGAAGGGACCGGCTGTTAACCAGGATTGATTCTGCTTCTGGTGGGTTCTGTTTATTGGATCATTCCTAGGAGACACCATGCAACAAGTCTTGCAATTTTCTTGTTTACATATTTCATGAAGGAAGCTCATTTGTTCTTAGCAAACCTGTTATAATAAATTGGAATTTCGAATGATACTTTTGGTGCTTCATTCTCTTTGATAGTTTTTTTGTCTGGGTAAACCTCGCATTTGCTCCTTGTAATAGATCATGGATGAATTTCAAAGATATTGGAATAGACGACAAACCTGTTTAAAGTTCGACCCTTTATTTTCTCCTCTAGTCTATGTGATATCTTTATTGAAAACTACCTAGTAGCTGCCCAGGTTTTGTCATATTGACCATTTCTTTGATCCAGTACCACCATTTAGTTATGATATTCGTGTTCTCTTTACCAAACGATAATTCAGGGTGGGGATTTGAAACTGGGTATTCTCTAGGGAAGTATCAAGCTTTTACTACTCTATAGTGAATATTTTACTTCTCTCTCCCTTATCTTTTTTGCATTTACCTAAAAGCTCGCTTCTGATTGTTCAATAATTAGCCTTTAGACTCAACTTCAATTTTGTTTTAGAACTTTTATTACTTGAAAGGTTGGGTTCATACTGATTCTGTAGTTCGGTCATATACATTCCATCTCTTTTTCTCACTTTGGTATTTTGTTGGCGTAATTAAACTTCTAGTTGATCAAGCTCGAGTCTGATTGAATTGCAGATTGTAGACCTATTAAACTTCTCTTTCTAGGATGAAAAACTCCATGTATTTTGAGGTTATGGGTGGTATGGAAAGAGAGAACATGTATGACAAACTATAAAGACAATAAATACGAAAGGCAAAGCTAAATTAGCTAGGGTTAATAGGGAAAAATAAGGGGAAAAGAGACTGATCGATGCCTGAAAGGTTTAAATATATTGAAGAAACTCACATTAAACTTCTATGCTCCCATCGGATGCGTAGCGTGGAGAGGGAAACAAGATTAACTTAAATTGGTCTAGTCTATCCGTATTGTTGAGTTTTCTGAGTTTTCTTCATTTTTATCCTTCCTATTCGGATTAACTCTACAGCTGTTCTGAAATTATTCTCCCGAACAAGAATGGAGGCATTCTTTGCATCCTCTGTCTCATCAGACTAACATGCAAGTTCGTAGTTGAGGTTAATTATTGTTCAATCAGTAGATCAACGCAAATATTAAAAAAAACAAGCTAAATATATTCAATAATTAAAACCATTATTTATAAAAATCCAAAGATTCTTTCCAAAAAATTACTATATCTTAATAATGGTTATTATAATATTAAAACTGTAGTTAATTGAAAACGAACGTATATTAATATATTTTTTATATACGCGTAATTATATAGAAAAAAACATGTATCAATATTTTTAATAATTAGATTGAATCTTATTTATTCTAATTTTTATATTTTTTTTACTTAAAAAATGTACTAAATAATTAAAAAATAAAAATTAATATCTATATTTTTAATAATATAATAGAATAAAAATCATGTTAATATTTAATTTATTTAAATTAAATATAATTTTAAATAAATATTTAAAGATAATAAACATAATTACCAAAAATTACTACCACTTATAACTAATTATTATTATCTTAATGTACTCAAAATAAGTATAATGTGATTATGATTGTTAGTATAACTGTTCGGCAGTCTACTACTACCAAGAAGGCAGCTTACTAAGTTTATTTCTGTAGTTCCTTCAGGAAAGGGAGGGGGAGGGAGGGAGAGAGAGGGAGTTCCTCGTTACAATCGATTGTATGATGATGGCACATATATCTGCATATAAAAACTTTTAGCTAGTTTACAACAGGATGGTGGATTGAGATGCAAAGGCCATGCTAAAGTGAAAAACATAACAGAAATCTACCCTATCGTTTTAAATACTTTGCCTTTAGGACAACACATGGATTCAGGATTCGTCCCAGTTGCAGCCTCTGCAAACCCTGGGTAACAAATTTTCCCTCTTATGGCGGCTGCCTCATGTGAATGCTCTGTTAACAGTGATCCCACTCATATCAGGTAAGAGCTTCTTTATGTAATACTTCGAATTGCGGGACAGATTGATCTTTTGCCTCCGTCTCTCTGGAATTGAGTTGATTGAACATTCCGAGAACCCACGCCTGACAAACCTGCATCGCATTTCTTACCAGTGAGCATTCACTATAATTAATAGTACCATAATACAATGTACTTGCAGGAATAACCACTACTCATGTCTGCCACATATAGGGGGTGGACAACCATAACGGTGATTTTCGTATTTCTTTTCCTGTTTCACATGAATCTTAAACACCACCTTAAAATTAACAGGCAGAGAAATGAGAGAAAAGAACATTCAGAGTCCCAGTAAAATGGGTTGAGAAATTAGGCCATGAAAAGTTATACAAATGATATCATTAATGGTTGGAGTCTCTGAACTAACCAATCCGCAGTTCGGGTTGTAAGGAGAAAAAGCTTTTCTAGACCAAGAGAAGATGCCTTCTTTTCCATGTAATCTGTAGACAATCAATATTTATATCATAAAGATTGTACAGAATATGTCAGGGAAAAATAAAGCTAGCAAAGACCACCAGAATATGTGATAAAATACCACTACTATGTCCCATGCTTTAAGACAAGTATTCAATGCCATACCAAGCAATTTATCTCCCTGCCCTTGTCCACGACATTCAGGAGAGACAGCAATAGCAGCTACCTCTCCACATTTCTCCTCTAAGAAAGGAAACAGGGCAGCACAAGCAATGATCTGGCCTTCTCTCTCCACAACAACAAATGAATCCAAAGCTTCAAGTAGCTAGTAAGACCAAAACGATGAGATAACATAAGCTTAAATATTGAATCAGGCTTAAGAAGTTTGAGAACAATGATATCAAAAGTGAGGATCAGGTATGGTAGTGCTGGATCACAAACCTCCTCATCAGTCCTACGAACCAATCTACCGGACGCTTCCAATGGTTCAATAAGTTTTCTTATTCCAGAGAGATCTGTCACCAGCGCCATTCGGGTTCCTTCATAAAGATCACTAAGAAGGGACATTTAATGCACAAATGAGTACATGGACGATAAGGAACTTTTATAATAAATAAATCACACACAGCATTATCACCATATGTTTAAACATCCTATGTCAGCCTAGAGTTTCACGTCCCTGTCATTTGAATAAAAATAGAGTAGCAAATACAATAGAGATAGATACAAGCTAAAAACCATTAGTTTTAACTACAAATATAGCTTACCTAGCAACCATCGTCCCCATTCCATCTCTTTTAAATAGTTCTAACAGCAAAACTCCTCCTTTAGTGCCATCTAACAAATGAACTCTTTCAACACCTCCCTGGAAAGAAAGCAGAAAACACCATTGGCAGGGTGTTTGACACCTAAAATAAAAAAGCACCTCAAACTTCAAAGCATCATGACATATGTCACGTGATGTTGCTATCTAATACCTGAGAATTCATTGAAACATGCCATCCCAAGGCACAAAACATCACCATAACATTCATGCAACATTCTATTCCAGATAGAAGGATTGATTTATTGCTCATTAGATTAAAAAATAAACACGATAAAGAAGCATGAACAAACACCACCATTGTGCTAAAAAATTTACTTAAATTGGTTAGCATTTTGTCCAATCATATCTCTAGCAATAAAATGAAGCCTAACAACACAGAACAACAGAACTGAAAAGTTTTCATAAAGCTGATTGTTTTAAACTCCAAAAATGTAAATAACAATTTTCTGAAGTTTTGTAGCCAGCAAGGTAGGCTTGCAAAGTTGTGTTGTCATTATCAGACAGCATATATTTACCAGGGATTCCAAGTTTATGCAATGTTTCATGAAGTACTCTATTCTCCTTTAGGGCATGTTTGGTTGAAGTAATGACCATGATAATGGAATAGAATTCCTAACATTTCTTTATTTGATTTTTTTAACATGGAACAAAAAGGAACTATTTCTTCTAGTAAGAGGAAATTCTTTTTAATGACCATGATAATGGAATAGAATTCCTAACATTTCTTTATCTGATTTTTTTGACATGGAATGACAAGGAATTATTTCTTTAATAAGAGGAAATGTTTCCTTCCATTCTAATCCTAAAAGCAAACGTATCAAAGATAATTCTTTTCTTTATTCTACCATTAAAACCCAGCATAGTAACAATAATAATAATTCCATATGATACATTCAATTATATACGTTATGCAAACCAAACATGACCTCAAAATTAATTTCAGAGTTTTCCCACAAAAAGATCTCAGGATTATAGAGGTTTTAAAATCATTTCAAATGTGTATATACTATTAAATAAAACAAAGAGCTATAAAAAGTTCAAAGAAAACAATATCAAAATCAGGACAAGTGTGAAGATACCCAATATTGTAGCCTTGCAAAAATAAAGAAAGACAACTAACCCACACTTGATGACAAAAATGAAGTGTGTGTCAATGACTCAAGTAGAGGACCCACACTAATCAGTGAGAGCGCCGACATATCTAATAACATTCGTTCAAATAATTGATAAACTCACCCTGCAAACAAAAGCCGCCGCAGCTAATTCTGAAAGGTAACCATTTAATCGACTCTGCCGTTCTTGACCTCCAATAGCAAAGCCTTGTTCACCAGACCAAAGTCCATTTCCATTGTCAAAACCAACACCATTCTGGAACCTTGGAACACAATTATCCTTAATAACCTTTCCATTTTGCCCAAGAAAAAGGAAATCATCTTCACCAACAGCCTTGACATAGCTAGCTGCTATTTCGCTCTGCTTAGCCCGCTGACGAACCAACATGTCTGCTTCTTGAAGGGTCAAGAAGCGAATAAGTCGTCCACTTTCATCCAGAATTGGCCCATCTATAATGCAAATAAGCTTGTCTGCTTCAATAGCTAATGCACAGGCTGTTGCAACCTCATATGTGCTGAAAAGAACAACAGATATATAGCATTATTGTGCACTACAAAATGTTTCTCATTTCAAAATTCCATGGTAGATACTTTTTTAGGATTAGTAGGGAGCTATTTTTTTGACCAATGTCTCTTCACCAAAAGAAGAGAGGTATAGCGAATAACTTATAAACAATCAACGTGGACACAAAACATGAACAATACAAGTATAAGAACTTCAAATCAGGAAGAAGAATGAACATTCTCTAAGAATGTAAACATTGAAAAAATGCATGGTCAATATAAGTAGAACAGAACTTATTATATCAAGCAGCAACCAATGTTTTAGAAGAAAGGGCAGAAAAATAAGGGAGGCTATAATGCATACTTGCAATTTAGGACTTCTCCTGAGCTTGAGTAACCCAAGTTGCTCAATATAACTATACAACCACCATCAAGCCTTTCGCACATGCGTCCCACATCCACCTTCTTCACTTCACCCGTAAAACCATAGTCGACACCATCAACGACTCCTTTTCTCTGCCACAGAAGAAAAATATAAAAAAACACTTTAGCAGTGACTTATTAATAGTATATAAAATCCATAAAAGAACTGCTAATCATAAAGGAAGTGTAGAAAGATACTAATTTTATTATGAAAAATCAAATAAATAAAAGATTAGTCCTTAAAAACAATACAGAACGTTAAGTCTCAAACAAAAAGATACTTGCCTTGGCCGCAAGGAAATTACCACTTGCAACGCTGACACCAACGTCATGTAAACGACTACTGTCACCATGTCGACGAATATTGCATATGGATGGTCCCGGAGAGAGCTTTGCCTCTAACATGACACGGATACCCCCAGCTGCTTCCATAGCTGCTGCTAGAGATTCAGAGTCAGTAATTCTGTAAGGACCAACATGCTTTGGCTGGCTTCCTGCAATAAGTACATAAAGATTAATGACATCCACGAATTCCTTATAAACACAATAAGAAAAAACATGACAATAGTGAAGCAGAGTAATTAGAGATATCACATGAACAAATAAGGTAAAGAGATTTAAGAACAGAGTAGCAAAAAAAAAATCATATGATTGAATAATTTAAATGGAGAGAATCAAATTATGAGCATACAACAAGAGACAGAGAAGCAAAAATACTAGTCTAGTTTCAGATACCTCTCTCCGACAGAAGGTTGTCAATTTGAACATGAGTGCCTGGAACAAGAACAAACTTGATCCCAAGGTGGTGAAGAAAGGCAATATCCTGCACACAATTATATTCTAATTAGTAAGCCAAACCGAAAGTTTAAGCTTTACAGTTTAAACAAAAGGGTAGCTCAAATCATTTTACTTATATGTAGCATATCATTCAATTGAAGGCATCTAACACTTCATTACATTAATCTTCTTCTTCACACTCCTTACCTTTTCTATTAGCATTTCCGCAGTGACCAAACAATTAAAAAGACTTAGAAAACGGAGGACAAACCTTGAGAATGGGATCCAAGTGAGGACTAGACATAATTTCACCGGAAATAATAACAACAAAGGTGCTACCCCTATGAGCCCACAAGTAAGGCCAAGCCTCCCTAAACCACTGCACAAACTGCTCGTCCTCCACCGAGTTATAGCTCTGTTCTACGCTTCCAATGTCTACTTCACCCAGAACATTGCACTTCACCGAATTTCTCATCCTACCCTTTACTACCCTATTCTTTGCCGCTTGAGGAAACAAGATTTTTGCGCAATCGAATTGCTGGGTTCGGTTTGGGAAACAATGGCGAGGAAAGTCGATATTTTTAGGAACTGGGAAGTGTTTGGGAAGTGTATGAAGAGTAATGGGAGGATTTGAGAGTAAGGCGGCCATTGAAGAAAAGCGTTAAGGGCAGAGAGTGCCCTGAATTGAAAGAGAGAATTGTCAATGTTAAGAACAAGAAGGAGATAGAAAGAATTTGAGTTCTGTAGAGATTTTGGGAGAGAAGGAATAGTGTTTTAGGTAAAGCCGCCACGGAGGTTGTGACGTGTGGGGACCTATAACCCTTTCTGGACTCTGAATTCTGTAAGTAGTTCTATCAGCATCCACGAATATTCTAATTTTTTCTTGTTGAAATAAATAAGATGTTAATAAATAAAATTGAAATTATAATAATTATGAAAAATTTAATTTATTTTTAAATAGTAATAGAGTGGATATGAATTAATAAGGATAATATTTATAACTTTTTTAAGAAAAATAATAATTTTTATAATAAATTATGAATGATATGATGTAATATTATTGATAAATATAATTAAATTAATATAATAATATGGAATAAAAAATTATATATTACTTATAATTATGTTATAAAAGTTTTTTTTCCATAATTCTCTGCTTTGCCAACTTTCTGACGCCTCAAATTGCTTGCCAATTTCCATAATAATAGCTCATACTGAAGCAGCCAGGACACCCCAACGGTTGTTATTTATTCATTTTCTTCCTACAACGCACGTGACAAAATACTTAAACTAATTTTTTTAATATTTATATTGTACATATTCAAATTATATAAATTATTAAATATTTATGATAAAATAATTTAAACAAATAAAATTTAATATTTTGAAAGATAAATTATTGATATTTGACTAAATTTAAAAATATTATTAATATTTAAAAATAATATTCATAATATACTTTTAATTTAAAACGTGATAATATATAAATATAAAGTTCATATGATATATATTTATTACATTTTACATCATTTTTACGCTCATTTTTAAAAGATTAAAAGTTAAAAGGAATGTAAACAAAAAATTATCCATTTAAAATTCAATTATCGATATATTAAATTATAAAACATTGTAACTAGTGATCCTATCTCATATATATAAAAATAAAGTTAATTATGAAGATGATGTCAATAAATTTTCTATTATAACACAGAAACATTAAATAACAATAAACACTTTTAATAAGTAATATTTTTATAAAAACCCTAAAAATTAGAAAGTATAAATATAGATATAGATATTTTAAAAAATATTAATTACAATCAAATTCGTATGCACACCAATTATAATATATCACGCGTGTGGTGTGTTGCCAGATTTTTCTAAAAAAAAAATAATTGAATTATTTTTAAAATTATTTTATCATAATAACTCATTATAATTAATATGAATGTGTTTTTTAACATTCTACTAATATTTTATCATTTACACGGTTTTTTTTCTTAATTTAAAGAAAATTGAGTTACATGGTATTCCAGCAGGATAGATAAGTGGAATTCTAAATCGGTCAATTTTATCAAATATTATAAAATTGATAAAAGATAAATGTTATCTACTTACCAGAGATAAGTTTACAATTTTAATAACGGAATGATCAAAATTTAAAAAAATTAGAATCATTTTGATATGTAGCATAAAAATTGATAAAAGATAAATATTAACTGCGTGTAAATTTACAATCCCATTAACAAATGTATGTCATGTGGTAAAATTTTATAAAAAACAATTTTATAAATTTTAAAATTATTTTAATATATATTATATCATAATTTACAAAGTATAAAAATATATAATTGTGTGACTTGTACTACTATAGTTTTTTTTTTTCCTAAAATATCACTATTTAGGTGTGTTTATTAGTACATAATAAAAATCAATCGAAATTAAAATGAGAAAAAATAAAAATAAATGTGTTGATTATCTGTTTATTTTTAAATTGTAAAATAAACATCTAAAATAAGAATCAATAGTAACAAAAGTTACTTTTTACAAAATTATTCCCATAAATAAGGTAAAGTATCATGGTAAATAAATTATTATTTATATTTAATTTATAATTAATATATTAATTTTAACTTTTAAAAAATAATTAATATAATTAAAAATTAAATTTTACTTAAATCATCGTAATTCTTTATAAAAATAAAACAATAAAAATTTAATTAAATAAATTTTAAGTTTAAATTAAAGGTATATTATAATTTTAAATCTTATCCTAAGGTTATTTTCAAAATATTATAATTTTTAGATAGTAAAATTATCTCAAAATTTGTATTAAGAAAATAAAAACTTGAATGAGAATTAACCCTAATTGGGTTCGATTTAATTCAAATAAATTTAATTAGATAAAAAAAAGTTATATGATTTTACATTCATATCATTATGGACTTATGTATTTATGATCGAATTTTATTAGTATAATATTTTTTTATTTAATAAAAAAATAAAACTTTAATATCTTTAATAAAAATAGAAGAAGAAGAAGATAATGAGGATAAATTTACCTATAAAAAAATATGGATAAAGATTATTTCATCTACACTTAACAAAGATGAAGTAGGTTCCTCTTATTCAATTAAATGAAGTTCACCCTGTATAATGATCAATGTTCAATCAAGTATTAAAACTCAAGGTAATGCCAATCAATTATGATCACATATAGTCAATATTAATTAATTAATGATTACTCAATATCTTAATGTTAAAATATATGAAATAAAGCCATTTATGATAAGGTACGTTTGGGAAGAAAAAAAAATTCATATATCCAATGTATTATTTTGAAAAAAAAATCTAATTTTGTGATATTTTAGTTGCAAAGCCAAAAACAAATTATTTAGACTATTCAAAAAATTTAGCTGTAATGACACCAAATTGTTTTTTGTGAAACATTCAAAGCCAAAGTTATGATCAACTTATTATATGAATTGTATAACATTATTTACAAAAATATATCAATATTAACAACTTTTTACAATGAATAAAAATTAGCGTTCAACTTTGTTTACTAATCATCACATAATAAAACATCGGTGTATAAAAAAAACATGTTAAAAATATCATAAATTTAATATCATAAAAAAACATTGGTATGTACAAAAAGCATCAATTTAATTTTATGTAAATATTAAAAATAAAGAAAATCGATATAAAAAGCTTTATTTATTTTTTGTTGTGAAAATTTATGTTAAAAAAATAAAAATAAAAAATATATTATAAATATTGACTTATATATTCTATATCAATATTCTTTTATGAGATAAAATATACTATGCATTCAATTATTATAATATTCCTTGCCATTAGAATGTTAAAAAAATTATTTAAAATTTATTATATTAAATAATATTATAATTATTCTGTATAGTGTCAGATAAAATTAATATTTAATTTTTAATAAATTAATTTATATTTAAAATATTATTGAATTTATTTTAGGTAGTTTTCTTACTAGTTAAAATTATTTTATTATAAAAATTTATTTATATTTTTCTTATATTTTAAAAATAAATAAAATTTATTTTTAATTTCAAATGAAAGAAAAAATCAAAACATTTTATTTTAAAATTAAGAAAATTTTAAACATGAATGTAAAACAAGTAAGTATAGTTTAGACTCGATACTAAATTTTTATATAATTATATAATTTTTATTTTGTATAATATTATCTTACTTTATATTTAAACATATTAATATATAAAAATTATACCTTCATAATCTTTTTATACTGTGGGATAGGTATTCTTAATATACTAATAAACATAAAATATAAACTATAATAGTATTATCATTGAGCCCCCACATTACACACATCAATGTTCATGACTAAAAGGAAAAACAAACAAAATATTTTTTATAATACCATAGTAGTTTAAGAAATACAAAAATAATAATATATAACTTTTCGATTCAATGATGCTTAAAATATTTGAATTTAAGTTTTAATTATAAATATATAAGTAGTATAATTGTTTAAAAAAAACACAAAATTATAATTCAACCTATAACCATAAACCTTTAAAAATTTTTTAAATCAGTCTCATTAACTAAATTTTTCAAAATATTTTTCAAACAATATTATGCCTCCCAAAAAAAAAATCTTGAATATGTGTTCACATGAATATATTTTTAAACATATATCCAGTTTTAAGAATAAATTAAAAGGTATAAAATTGCTCAAATAAAATAGCCAAAATATATATATTAAATCGATTATTAAACAAAAACAGTGTCGCAGTTGATATAATCAAAGATTTTTTTTTTTTAAAAAACAGAGCTTAAAATACAAGTTTAGGCATTAACTGAAATGTGCCATAAGAGAAAAAAAAAGGGTGGCAGAGAGGTACCTTGATCATGAAATCCAAGACAGGACTAGCAATAATTTCAGAAGACAAAACCACAACCAAAGTTTTATCTCTGTGGGCAAAAATATAAGGCTGAGCTTCCCTTAAACCCTCCACAAATCTCTTTTCTTCCTCTAAAATCCCACATCCTTCTTCTTCATCCTTTGATTCCCAATCTCCCACTCTTCTTGTTATTCCCATTACCACTCTCAATCCAAACCAATTTCTAACCTTTCCGTTTTTCAATTTCAAATGATTGGGTTTACATTGATATAAAAACCCATTTTCTTTACAATTTTGCGGATAGATCCAACTTGATCTTGCTCTTAGACTAATCATTTTCATCTGTTTGCTGTTTTCACCGCTCAAAAACAGAGTACAGTTAAAGATAAGAAATACCCAGAAATGCAGCACAATGGTGGAGTTAATTTACAGTTTCATGTAAAGAAAAGAAAAAACCAGTTAATAAGGCTCGGAATGTGACTGACATTTGTACTCGTTTTATCAGTAACCACATCGATGTTTTCTGAGTACATGACGTGTATGACTCATCCACTTTCCAACGTTAATGTCTTTTTTTACATAATTCATAAACTCTTAAGTATATAATACTTAGCCATAAATCACATAAATCCAATTTCAAATATCAATTTTTTTTTTAATCAAAAGACCAACTAAATTGGCTATACAGTTCAACCAAATTTGAAGTTAATTACTATTATGCTTTGGACAATTGGGCAAGTATTCCGAAGAACTTCTCTTGTACATACTCTGGTTTTTATGGTGTGGAGAGAATAATGCGATATTTGGATTTAGATTTCATGATCCGACTCTCGAGTACATAGATATATATATGTAGATCGGCATTCCGGAAAAGTTTGGAATATTAACTTGAGAAATTATTTATTATTTTATATGATGTTATAGTATTTTAAGTTAATAAATTTTAATATTAATATAATTTTTTTAAAAATAAATTCACAATATTATGAATTGAGAAAATAATAAATAACACTTCTTATTAATAATGTACAGTAACAATAACAATATGTATATTCTTAATTGAATTCACTTAATGTATTTACAAGATACTTAATACTGAAAATCAATACACGATAAATATGTAATAAAAAGGAATCGCTTTTTCCTAAAAGCCGCTTTTTAAGAAAAATATATTAACAGATACAACTAATATACACCTTATAAATTATATTAGTTGCATACAACTAATATACCATTTATTGATTTATTAACACTTCTCCTCAAGTCATGCAGATATCAATCACGCTTCAACTACAATGAGCCATATAAACGACTTCTAGACTTCTTTCGTAAAGATATTTGCAAGTACGCTTCTTCTCTGAACAAAAGGAAAACTAATAAGTTTCGCATCTAACTTCTCTTTATAAAGCGACGCATTAACCACGCTGTAATAAGGATCATGTCATACGATTACGCGATATATCAATGGTCGCACGATCATGTCACATACATCCGCATAGTATTTTTGAAGTTCGAACCCAAATATAATAACAAAGTTCTAATCCACAAGAATTCACAAACCCCATTACGAGACATACCTCTATATTCATTTCAAGACTAGATCGTACACCACTTTCTACTTCTTACTTTTTCCATGTAACCAAATTTCCTCCCACAAAGGTGAAATAACTCGACAAGTCGACTTTCTATCCGTAATACTTCCGCCCTAACTTGCATCCGTGAATCCACGTACTTCAAGAGGATCATTGTTTAGAGAACATTACTCCCCTTCCTAGCCCGATTTCAAATACCTTAAAATTCTCAAAACAAAGATTCATACGGTTCTCACTGATCAGGTAATGAACTCACTCACCACACTTACTACATATGCAACATCCGGTCTAGTATGAAAGCTAAGTAAATCAAACGTCCAACCAATCTCTCGATAATGGCTCGATCACAGTATCCGATCCGATACTGCTAAACCATGGTTTTGCTCAATACGAAAGTGTCAATAAAGGTTTCGCAATCCAACATACATGTCTCTCACAGATCAATAATGTACTTCCTTTGACAAAGATATATTCCTTCTCTTCCCCGGCTACCTCAATTCCTAAGAAATACTTTAGTTCACCTAAGTCCTTCATTTCGATCCCGCAGGCAATTGCCTTTGTAATTTATCCATCTCAATAAGTATCATCACCAAGTGACTACCATATCATCAACATAAATGATTGTGGTTGTTACCTTCCCTCGTCGATGTTCGAGAAACAGAGCGTGGTCTCGAATTACTCGTTCCGTAACCAACCTTCTCGCAGAACCGTGAAAACCTTCCAAACCAGGCTCGAGGGATCATGCTAAGGCCATACAAAGACTTCCTCAATTTGCATACAAAATTACCATGAGAATCAACTACATACCCAGCCGAAGACTCATGTACACCTTACTTCACATTCTCCACGAAGAAACACATTTCTGACATCAAACCGCCGGCCGCTTAGGTTAGCAAAGAAGTGAAAGCAGAACCCGATCGTGTTCATTTTTGGCAACAGAGCAAAAGTCTCATCATAATCTACTCCATACGCTCGAGTAAACCTTTTGCTACAAGACGAGCTTTATACCGATTTACTTGATCCATCACTATTATGTTTTATAGTAAACATCCATCGATAACCAATCAGTTTTTTCTCTTTGCTTGACACAAGTTGCTGGCAAGTATCGTTCTTCTTAATGCATCCATCTCTTCATCCATTGCCTTCCTCCATATTGATCACCTAACGCATCCTCGCACTTTGTTAGGTACCGATACACCGTATATTAGATTCACAAATGATTTGTATGACTTAGATAATATTTTAAAGGGACATGAAATTGGCTACCGGGTATTTTGATTTTGCATGAATATTTGGTTCATACCTTTTGGGCCGGTCGAATTTGTTACCTATTTGGTTACACATACCGTCCAACATTAGACTCGATGTTATTAGTATCAATAGGTGTACATACCTCGATGAGCCGACCTTCGCACTGTGAGTTGCTGATCAAGGGTAGGAGTAATGCCCGAGGCAGCGCTCTATCTTTCAATGTCATTTTCTGTAAGTGAATTCCGTGCTTGAATACTTAAGACTCGTTTCGCAATGATCGGATTCAATGAATTAGAAGTCTCATCCGGGTCTCATTGAAACATCGCTGGCGACTCACCTAACGCTCCCTTCACCATGATACGTTCTTTCGAAATATGTATTCTCCTCGACGAGCAAGATTGCGAGGAAAAATAACTCATGTCCTCAAAAAAGGCAACATCCATAGTAACATAGTACTTTCTGGTTGGTGGATGAAAGCACTTGTACCCTTTTTGATAACTTACATAACTAACAAACACACATTTAATTGCCCGAGCATCTAATTTAGAACATTGATTTTTAAGAACATGCACAAAAACAACACAACCAAATACTCGAGTAGGAAGATTATGAAAGGATGATAAGGATACATAAGATGCGAGAATCTGAAATGGGATTTTCCGTTAAGGACACTAGACGGGAGACGATTGATGAGACGTATGGGCGAAGCCTGCGTACAACATCAACCCAAAGATATTTTAGATATAAGCACTAAATAAGAAAGGCACGAGCCATATCAAGTAAATGACGATTTTTTCTTTCGTACACTCCATTTTGTTCCGATGTTCATGACAAGTAGTTTGGTGAATAATCCCACGTGTTTTGAAACATTTTTGAAAAACATGATTAACATATTCCCCCCCATCATGTCGAACGAGGATCCGAATGATGCCATTATATTGTCTCTCCAACAAAGGTATGAAAATTTTGAAAAAACAAAAAACTCCATCTTTTGTTCTAAGAGAAATCCATGATAACCTTGTACAATCATCGATAAATAAAACAAAATATCTCATACCCGATATAAGTGGGTTCTTTAGATGGTCCCCAAACATCGAATGAATTAATTCAAAAGGAACAGATTTTTATTAGAAATACTAGAGAATAAGTAACACGACGGTTTCGCCAAAACACAAGTCTCACAATGCAACACAGTCTCACTAACACCAATAAATAAAGTAGGCATGGTTTTTTTCATAAGACTAAAAGACGGATGCCCTAAGCGGTGATGCCACAACCAAATTTCACTTAGCTTATCAGAACTAGAAGTCAATGCAGTGCTTGCCCGTGCTCCTGGTTTCTCCCCTTCATAGTTCTGATCCAAGCGGAACAATCTTCCCCTCAGATACCATCGACCAATTATTTCCCTAGTAAGAAGATCCTGAAAAATCACATACATAGGATCAAATGTTACAAAGCATTTAGACTCAATATTCAACTGTGGGACATATATTGTTGATTTAGATAAGTCGTACATATAAAACATTACGGAGTCAGAAAGATGGAGTGATATGAATCGACTCTCCGTCCTAAGACAGAAAGGCCTCACCATTAGCATTTGTAACATAAGACATCTGAAGGGGAGATAACTCATTAAAATAAGATTTATCATAAGTCATATGATCGATGCACCGTAATCAATAATCCAAGTATTAGACCCAACATAGCGAGAAACATTTGGCGTCATACTAATCTTACCACATGACCATTAAGTCAGTAGGATACCTCCACATTCCAAAGGATGATTCTATCCATGTAGTTTGGTTCTCGGACAATTTGCACTGAGTCGCTTTTTTGCTTTAGAACGAGGCACCCGTTGTCGTTTTGGTTTCAAGCGCATGGATATAGCTTCCAACAAGTTTCAGCTACATGCCCCCTGCTCATTGCAATAAGAGCAGCAGGAGAACGGCGGCGATTGGCAAACCAGTGGGCGGCCCTACCGATGAGATGAAATTGAATTTTGATGCCGAGGAAAGGTGCCTTTGATTTAACTTGAACGGCTAGGCTCGATACTTCAACACGTGCCCCGAGCGAAGACTCTCTTGCCGAGATTTGTCTTACTACGTATGTAAAGCGCGTAGTCAAGCCGATGATCCGACATTCAAGCACCCGCCAAGCACTATTATGTTTTTATATCAAGGCCTCTTAAGAAAGCATGCACTGCTCAAGCTCCTTTTCCTTCCGGGTACCACGTAAGATCTTCTCGGATTTTTAATTTTTCATAGGCATTTCGGTCAATTTCACCATACATTTTTCACCAAAAAAAGAGATATTGGTCGCCCATTTTGTACGCCATGCCAAAGCACATACGAGTTCATGAACTTGAATAAAGTCGACTCATTTGTATAAAGATCGCTAAGGTATTCCATATACCCTCGCATTTCACATTCCACCACCATTTGTAATATATCATCGATCGCTCTAAATAGATTGGACATGACAAAGCCATCATCATCTTCCCACCGAGTATGCTTCTACATCATCTTGACCAGGAGCCCCGATTGATCCAGACATACATGTCTCCATCTTATGCATTCCACGAAGATAAACAGACATAACTTTTTTCCATGTTCGAAAATTTGTACCACATTAAGTTTAGTACCCCCGAAAGAACCACTTCGAATCCCAATGTAAACTTCAAAATTTGGAACTTCATGAATTCTAGAAACTTGATGTTGTCTTGAATCTTCCATTGAAATAATAATAAAAAGTATATTGTGCAAATGGAATAAAAATTCTTGGTTTTTTTTAGTTAGGGCCGATAAACGGGTCATTGAATGTTCAAGGCCGACGGGCTGATCGACTAGCTAAGAGTCACGGGCTTGGGAATTACGGGCTACAGAGTCACGGGCTGTGGTCAGCCGAACTAGGCTGGGGGTTGGCCAGAGGTGACGGGCTAGGGTCAAGTTGATAATTAGGTCTCGATTTGGCCGATAACAGGAACGGACGGCACACCGTTAATTAAAACTCGAAAATTCTAAGAAACCGCACACCGTGTTTCGGCCTGACGCCGCGCAGTGGGCCGAATCCCGCGCAGTGGCGCGGGGCTAAAACGGCGAACGGTGGCACGGGGCCGAACGGTGCGCAGGGCGCTGGCCTACGCAGGCACAGGTCGCGGCCGAACGGTGCACAGGTCGCGAGCCGACGGCGTAGTTTAAGAAACCGCACACCAGGGTTTCGACCGGACGCCACGCAGGCCGAACCGCGCGCGTGGTCGCGAGCCACCCGGCGCGGGGCCGAACTACGTGCAGTGGCGCGAGGCCGAACCCGCGGCTGGGGCCGAGCTGGGGCGAACTCGCGGCCGTGGATGCGCGGGCCGAACATCGCCGGTCGCGCGAGGATGAATCGCGCGTTGCGGTCGCAAGTCGACTCGCGCTGGCCGAATGGCGCTGTGGCTACGCAAGGTTGAACGGCGTAGAGGTGCACGGTGAATGACACCGGTTTGTACAGCGCGGAATGACAGCGCGGTGGACGCGTATCTACAATTGCCGCGTCGAGCAAATAGCGAGAATACTACGGCCAGCGGCGCTTATTCGTAAACCAAAGAAAATTTTTTTGTTTCTTTCCTGCTCTGATACCAAATTGAATTCACTTAATGTATTTACAAGGTACCTAATACTAAATATCAATACATGTATAAATATAGAATAAAAAGAATCTGTTTTTTCTAAAAGTGCTTTTAAGAAAAAGTATATTAGTTGACTAATATACAGCTTATAAAGTATATTAGTTGCATACAACTAATATATCATTTAATGATTTATTAATATTCCTAATTATCAATGTTTTTATTTTTAATAAAAAAAGAAAATTTAATTATATAAATATAATTATTAATTAAAATAATATGATATATTTTTTAATCTATAATTAAGTATCATATAAATTTGATAATATTACCATATATGATAAATAAAAGTTTTCAAAAAAATGAAAGAAGATAACATCCGAAATTTAGAAAGTAGTACTAATTTTATACTTTTGAATGTATAAATTTATTTTTGTAAGATTTTTTTATTTTTAATAAATTTAATCTAAAAAGAACCAAATATTTTAATATTAAAAATTTACAATATGTTTAATGCATCGTATTGAATAGATTAAGTATAATTGTATGATATTGAATTATATTATAATTATTTTATATAATATTTAGTTACAATTTTTATAATATATTCGAATAAATTACTATAAATATTAAAATAATTTATATTTAAAATAATATTTAATTTAATTTTACGTAGTTTTGTTATTTCTTAAAATAATTTCATCATAAAAAATATTTAATTTATTTTTAAATTTTAAAAATTATTTTTTTAATTCAAGATGAAAGAAAAAACTAAGACACATAATTATAAAATTGAAATTCCAAACAGATTAAATAAAATGTCTAATACGGCCTAAAACTACATCTATTATTGGTATTAAATTTCTACGTATTCGTATAATATTTATTTTATATAATAATATTTTACTTTATAATAAAATACATAACCAAATAAAAATTACACAATTAATATTTTTAATACTATATAACAAACAATCTTTAAAGTATTAAATTATAAAAAAATAGCTTTAATAAGTTAACAATATTATTTTTTTTAAACTAAATAACTAAATACTACGTTTCTCGAAAACAAAAAAAAACCTACAATATTTTTTTTATTTAGTATTAGGGTGTTTTTTTAGCATGATTATATCATAGATTTATGTACACAATTTATAATAGTTTAAATTCCCTATAATTCTTGTAATTTTTTAAAATGTATACCTTAGTTTTATATCTTTAAAGTATATAAATATAGTTGGTTAATTTATCAAAAGATACATTTTAATCATTTATGTTTTAAGTCATATATATATGTTCTTTTAATTCTTTAATTCATTAAAAGTTTCAATTAAGTCTAAATAGTGTTTTTTTTGTACAAAATTGAAATTTTGAAAAATAATACCCAAAAGGTAAAAAAAAGTATAATAAAAATAAAAAATTTCAAAATTAATATTAAAAAATCAATTTTTGAAAAAATCAAAAACTAAAATAATAACAATAAAAAATTAAAAAAATATTCAATTTATATTTGGAACGAAAAAAATTAAAATTTTGTGTTTTCAAATTTTTAATTTTTTTATATATTTATTTTACTGAATTTCAAATTTTTAAAACTATTACATTTTAACAATAATATAAGAATTTTTTCATTTTCAAATCTTAGTTTTTTTTGTTTATATTTTTTTGTATTTTAAAAACCGATTCTTTAATATACATTTAAAGAAATATTATTTTTTATATTTTATTTTTAAAAATTTTGAACTTACCTTTGGAAAAAAATATTTGGAGGTTATTAAAACTTATCGAGAATTAAAATATCTTAGACATACATTTTAAAAGATAAAAATATTAGAGTATATATTTTTATGATTATAAGAAATTATGTATATACATTAAAAGATATATAACTAAAATTAATATTTTAAATAATTTTTTAACTCAATAAAGATCTCAAACATATTTATAATTGAACATCATATGGTTGATGAAAGTGTATCTTGTAAGCGGAAAAAAATGTCATTTCATTTGTTGTCACGATATTTGTGATGGATAATTTTTAATATAAATTATAAAAATATTATAAATATAATCGTTGTTACAATTTTATTATTAGGTATATTTTTTAAATTTAAATGTAATATTCAATCATACCATGTAGATCTTCTAAATTTGTGATATTTAAACTTCTAAAGATTATTAAAATATACTTAGTATGTATATACAATGGAAATATATTGAATGCAGTGATGAAAGTAGCTTCTACCCTCCTAACCTTAATCATTGTTCATGTATGTTGGGTGGGTATAATTTTTTTAAAACACATTATCCAATTAATGGAATTTAAGATTAAAATAAATATATAAGTCAAATATGCATAACATAATATCATATCTAATATCAAATATCATATATTTTATAACAGATAATCATAGTTAAATACTCTATTTTCATATAATTATTAAAGTAAGACTGATATCTTCTATACCCTACATCTTATAGTTACTAACTTCAGAATCATATGGTCAAAAATCATTCCTACAAGGTGGTCAAAGGTCTTAACAGTTGATTCATCTTGTAGTTTTTACGAAGAACAAACATACCTAGTGTTGACAAAAATCAGTATCAACATATGGCATCGCTTGTTGGAAAGAAATGTATTCTATTTGGTTGGAAAAAATTTAAAGTTGTATAACTCTCGAAAAAGTTCTCTTAGATCTTGATCTACTAAGAAAGAAATAAAAAAAAGATATTTGAAAAAAAGAAACAGTAGACTTTAGCAACATTGTTTTCTGAAAGATAAAATCAAAATCCTCTAATATATTATTTTTATCTTTTCTAAAATGTAAAAAGATTCACGGAGTAGATAGTTAGGTCCATTTCTCATACTCCGATAACTAGTTAGGAAATCCATCATACTAACCAATAGGCCATCCTTTTAGTTCCACTGCGACTTATCAGATATATGGGCACTGCATCTAGACCTACTAGACTAAAATGGGGTTAAGTAGGCCCAAAAAGTAAGGCTAGCTTTGACTCTAGTTTGCCTGGACATGTTAGAAAATACACTACATGCCATTCTAGAGTGTCTGCTAGCACCACAAGTTCTTGGGCCAGTTATGGTCCAAGAAAATATTCTTGAGGAATTTTCTGATGCCTGGAGTGTGATAACTGTATTTTATATAGTTATTTTCATCAATTTTAGTAATGATAATTGCTATGTTTTTTTAATATTTAGTTAATTTTTGTTAAATAAATTAATATTTTTCTTTTATGTGCTAAAAATACATTTTTAATAAAATTAAATAATTTGTATCGAAAATGTACTTAATTTCATATTTTTTGTCCAAAAATATAATTTCAAATAAAAGAGTTATTAATTGCAATTTAAAAAAGTTGAAAATATAATTTAAATTAAAATCGGGCTTAATTTCAATTATTAAAAGTTTAAAATTTAATTTAAATTACCAAAAGGGCTGTATTGCAATTAAACAAAGTTGAAAATGTAAATTGAAATATATTTGTGGGTCAAAATATAATTAATAAAAGTTTAAATTCTACGCAGGAGAGAAGAAGGCCACGCGCCTATTTCAAACGCGAAACGTGGACCGTCCGTCGAAAGGATCGGTCGCGCGTGTTCGTGGCCGGAGCCGAGGAGAGTGGGTACGGAGATCTTTCTTCACGCGGCTCGGTGTGCCGGTGGAGGCCCACGCGCTTTGTCGCACGGGCGTCGTTAGAGTGGGACCCGCGTGTCGGTGCCTTGATTTCCTCGGCGCATCGGCGGCGGGTTGGATCTCTTGAACGGTCCCGGATTGAGCGCGCGTGGAACGAGGCAGTCGCGCCTTATTCAGCAGATTCGTGTAACAATGTCGTGTGTGACGCGGGTTATGGTAGCGGCGTGCATCCTCATTTTTACGAGAATAAGAATATGCCACGTGTCCCGGCAATATTTAAGCAAATCGTATGTTAGACACGTGGCTATTTACAATGCGACGCGACTCGGTGGATCACGCCATTTCAGTAGTTGCCTCGGCTTTTCGGCGCCCGATCGCGTACGCGCCGATTCCTACGTGCGTACGGTAGGTTTGTTCACCCCGATGATATCTTTGCCACGTGGCCTTAAGGAATCTTGCAGCGAATCAGATTTTGACATGTGGCACGCACAATGAATAAAAAAAATGCAGAAACGACTCTTATCTCGCGTGAATTAAAATATGTTTTTTATTTTCACGTGACCGCGGATTTTAAGGGGAATGTCGGGGTTTTATTTTCGATACAAATTTTAACGCGTTTTAATATTTTAATATTTTTGATGTATTTTTTTTAGCTATAAATAGGTGATATTATGATAGAGTTAAAAAAAGTTTTTTTTAGTTTAGAATTTTTGTGGTGTTCGGTTTTGGACTGCAGAACACGCAGAAGCCATTTTTTGGCTTTTATTGCGTTCTGCGTGTGCCAAATATTTTCGCTATGTGATGTTTTAATTTCCCTTCTTCTTCTTCTAATTTTTCTTCATATGTTGTAATTTTTATTTTAATTTAATGAAGTAATTTAATTTTTCTAGGGTTGCATTTGATCTAAATTTATGAAGCTTTGATTTTAATTATTTTTGATAGATTTATAAGACGTTCGATTTGTTCGTTCTATTTTGTGCTTAATGCTTTTTGATTATTTACGAATTTTATCAAAAACGATTTGTGGCATAAAAATAAACTTGAGAAAAGACATTTTTGTGTATATTGCTCGTAAATAGAATAACATGTATGATGAAGGATAGGAATATACCCTAATTGTATGTGTGGCCATTTGAAAACTTAGAACTTAATGAATCTTGGTGAATTTAATTCTCATAGAGATATAGTGAATTAATTTAACGAGGTGTGTTTGTACGGAGCTCGGAAGAGATGTATGAATAAAAAAGAAGTTTTCGGTTGACAAATTAAATGTACTAAAAAATATAAATCAAAAGAAAATAATATGATTGGAGTGGAATAATTTGGTGAAAAATTGCAATCTTAGAGTTCTCTTATTTTATTTTTGTTACCTTTTTCCATATCAACGATTATTTTGGATAAAATCAGAGAGATACAATTTTAATACTCAACAAACTATAGTAACAAATCCTCGTGGGAACGATACTCTACTTACAAATCTTTATTACTTGTGGCCAGTGTATACTTGCCTGCGATTTACGTGTGTTCCAAAACACCACGCGATAGAGTGCTCGAGAGGACCAGCTGGCCGTCAAGCTTGGCCAGCTTGGAAATTATATCACAGTTCCATCAATCATCTGTCCTAGACCATCTAGGACTAGCTTAAGAGGCTCATGTGCATCACAACCTATTCGACCATCTTGAAGCATGCTGGCAAGGACATTATGTCCAAGCCAACCATGCTAACTAAGCAACATTAATGACAAATGATCGCCTAAAGGTACAAGATGAGGTACCAATTATTCCTCATATCATAATTTACAGAATTTCTAAACAATTACAAGAGATTTAACAAAGGAAAATAAGGTCGAAGACCACCCCATAAGATGGTCTGAAGTCCTAACAATTTAATCATCTTGTAGATTCTATGGAGAACAAACCTACCTGGTGTTGACAAAAATTGATATCAACATCTAGCATCATCTTGAGAAAGAGAGGTATTCTATTTGGATAGAAAAAAATTAAAGTTGTATGACTTTCAAAAAAATTTATCTAAGTTCTTAATCTTTTAAGAAAGAAACGAAACAAGATGTTTGAAAAAAAGAGATCTTGGACCTTAGTAGTATTATTTTCTGAAATATAACATCAAAATATTCTAATATATTATTTTCATCTTTTCTAAAATGTAAAAAGATCTATGGATCAGATAGCTAGCTCTACCTTTTAGACTCTAATAACTAGTCAGGAAATCTAAACCATCCTTCGAGTTCCACCATAACATGTTAGATATATGGGCGCTGCAGATAGACTTGCCCACCTATAATGGTTCAAGCAAGCCCAAAAAGTAAGGCTATCTTAAACTCTAACTCGCTTGGACATGTTAAAAAATACACTATAGGGCATTCTATAATGTCTACCAAGACCACAGGTTCCTAGGCTAGTTATAGTCCTAGAAAATATTCTTTAGGCATTTTCCAATGCCCAAAGTGGTCAAGGCCAGATCCATAGCCATCCAGATCTTTCCTAGTAAGTTGACATTCCACAACGAGACCCTAGTCATGTGGTTGACCATACTTTATCTATATATCACAATTGTCCAACCTTGGACGCTAGATCATAATCCCACGGGTCGTTTGTCCTAGATTGTCTAGGACCAGTCCAAAAGGCTCATGTGCATCGCAACCTATTCAACCATCTTGAGGCATGCTAGTAAGGAAATTATGTCCAAGCCAGCCATGTTAACCAAGAAACCGTAACAAAAATGACTACCTATTCCTTATCCCACCATTTACAGACTTGTCGAACAATTATAAGAGGTCTAACAAAGGTTGAACCAAGGTAGACTGCTAGACTTGGCAGACTTTACTAACTCTTTGTCCATTCGAGAATTCATAGCCATCCCACTTACTGATAAGTTCAAATTGTCTAGCATGGGTACATATAATGGCACTAAGACCCCTTGCAACATCTAGAAAATTTCATGGGTTGGATGGATCTTTATGCCTATAGTGACATTATATGGTGTCGAGTCCTCTGGTTTACTTTGATAAATAAGGCTAAAGCTTGGCATTGAACTTTGAAGCCAAGCACTATTAGTTCTTACATGGAATTTGGAAAATAGTTCATATCTTACTTCTTAGCCAAGAGAAGAAGGCCAAAGAAATTAGCATACCTACTTCCCGTTAAAATATTTCTTTGATATTTTTAATACAGAGATAATACTTGTGATGGATTTCCCAGACTTTATAACCATCACAGATTTACATCAAGCTCTACGTCAAGGACCCCCTATAGAGAGACCTTACCAAGGATCTACCAACAAAATATTTTGAGGCATCTCAATTGATTAACATATATTAATATGGATGAAATGATCTCCGCTAGAAAAAATCAAGAGCCCTCCAAGAAAGAACTACAAAAACAGAACCATAGGAAGGAGATGAACCCCTAGGCCGGACCAAAGAAATGATAGAATGGCCATGGATGGAAAACTTTTCTATCATAGATAGAGTTTCAAAAGTTACACACATCTCAGGGTAATAAGAGAGGTTCTTCCAATGCAAGTCGAACGCTAGTCGTTCGTATAGTGGCCCAAGAAAATGAAAAATCCTGACTGGGAGAAATCTCAGTATTATAGACTCTAAAAAGACACCAGGCACTTAACTAAAAATTGTAGAGAGTTTAAAGGTAAAATTAAGCATCTAATGAGGAAAGGGTACTTGAATGAATTCATTCATAATCCAAGGCCATAACAGCCAGCACCACCATAATTGTTCTTCCCAACTAGATAAAAATATCAACCTCAAAGATAGGGAGTTTGTAAGGTTAAAGTTATTATGGGAGGTTAATGAGTGCTTAAAAATTACTAAAACTACCATGATTTAATGTAATTTAATTGATTAAATAGATTTATATTTGTATGATTTTATCATATTTTTATATAAATTTGTCCTTTTGAAATTATAGGTATTTTTATTTTTTCAGGTTTTTTGTTCAAAAATAACTTAAAGACTCGAAGAAAAATACTCAAGGCAATACATCACAAATATGTTGAGAAAATAAATAAGGAAAAATAAAAAAGATGGAAAAATTGGACAAAATGTGTCAAAAATGTTAAAAACGTCAAAATTCCGCGTGTAGTGGCCCATTTACGCCGAAGTTTCACACATGCTAGCACATACCTGCGTCGACTCCCACACGCATGTCCAACACACGTCCAGCACATGTCTACACACATCCAAAATGTGCCTAGCACACACTCGCATGCCTACATGCCAGCAAGACGCACAAGCACATGCCCGTGCAGTGTCCCGTGAACCCCAGCACACATTTGTGCCCTTTCCCACGTGTATCAGCACACCCCTACACCATGTCCCGCGAATGCCAAATGCCCATCTACCACAAATTTTGTGCCCCACACATATGCCAGCCTTTCTAAATGCGTCCAAAATCACTTTTTGAAATATTTTCTCACCTTTTTTGGCCTTTCTCTTACCTATAAAATGACCATCTTCCCCATTATAAAAAATACATAATTTTCTCAACTCTTTCTCTCTCTAGAAAGTTTTCTCAGTTTTTTAATTTTTAGTTTTAAAGTTATTCTGTTTTTGAGAAGAACTAGCTATGATTTTATATATTTCTAGTTTTTGATTCAATAAACGAAAATGCAAATCCGTTTGGAGGTTTCCAAACAACAGAATTAGCATCAAAGTTCTATAAGGATACTTTTCAGATATACTTTTAAAATGAATTTTTTACAGTTATTTTTTATGTTTTATTCTTATATATTATCTTTAATTTGTCTGTGATTAAATTTAACATTGTTCACTATTTGTAAATATGTTATAATAATAACGTTGTTATACTTACGAAATATTAAATAGGTAAAACATTTCGATAAAATAAATTAATTTTGTTTTTATTCAAGATTTTATATTAAGGATGTTAGAGAGAAATATATTATTTTTCATTACAAACTTAAATCTAAAAATTAGATTTTAAGGTTTAATTATCCGATCTAATTTAGATCGCTGCTCTTTTATTTATTGGTACAATCATCCAGTAGTTAGAATAAAACTCTATTTCAAAATTTTTATAAGAATTATTATTCGAAAATGCATTGACATCATATTTTCAATAATAGTTTTAAAACTTTAAAGTTAATACTTAGATAATTAAATGCTT
This sequence comes from Hippophae rhamnoides, assembly GCA_033030585.1. Classification (NCBI taxonomy): domain Eukaryota; kingdom Viridiplantae; phylum Streptophyta; class Magnoliopsida; order Rosales; family Elaeagnaceae; genus Hippophae; species Hippophae rhamnoides. The sequence continues at coordinate 32,720,433 of CM065430.1, forward strand.
AGATTTAATTCGAATACCTTGAATAAAGTTTAAAATGTTTAACCCCATCAAAAGATGACATTTAAATGGTTCATTCTCAATCTCATAGAAAAAAATGAATTAATTTAATTAACTAAATTAATTATCGATCCCAAACATAGGTGTTAATTGATTTGTTTAATTAACAAATAATATTTAACCCGCCAAAGATGGTATTAATATAAAAAAGAAAGAATCAATAAATATTAATTTATATATTTAATAACCTAAATAATATGAGCAAACATAATTAACTTAATTATTATATTTATAAATACTCAACTATTATGAATGATAAAAATTTGTATAATTATTTATTGAATCGTATCTATGTTTATTTTTATGTCATTAGATTAGGAAACAAAAATCAAAATATCGTGACAGAATGTTTAAGATTCAATTTCATTTTTAAAAGTTTGAATAATAAATTAAGAACCACATATATTCATTCCATAGATCGACCTTGAAAGTATACTTATCATTTGCTATAAAATGATTCATACACTTGCGAGAGTTTTACAAATATAAAACTAAAGTATTTGTAAGATCGTTATTACCTGTCTTGTTCATCAGAAGTCTAACTAGGGGTAGTTCTAATAACGCCCACAAAACATTCATCTTTGAGGTCATCTCTGGCCTAAAATATTTAGAGGTTGTTAAAGGAAAATATCCTAAACTTACAGGCTCAAACATAACATTTTCTTATGGAAAAGCCCATAGGTTGATCCACCCCTTATGTGGATGCTCTAATATACAACCTCTAAGTGGATAACATCACTTTGCATCATATTCTAGTAGATACGGATAGCTCAACCATCATTATATTCTTTAAGGCATGAAAGCAAATGAAGCTTTCTCATCCTCTCAATCCAACACCTACTCCATTGGTAGAATTCTCTAGACTCCTACTCATCCAAAAAGGTAATGTGACCCTCCCAGACACAATTGGGTAGGGCACCAACACAAGAATAATTATGGTAGATTTCCTTATTATGGATTATCCATCCTCTTGCAATTGTATCTTGGGCATGCCTTTTCTACACGGGGCTAGGGTTGTGGTGTCTACATACCACCTTTTCCTAAAGTTTCCAACAGATATGAGAGCATGAGTAGTACTTGCAAAGAAAAAGGTAGCTAGAGAATGCTACACCATATGAATCCAAATAGGCTAGAAGTAAAAGTGCAATTAGGTTAGAACTAGAAAATGCTTACCCTACTAAATCTTTTTTTACTTAATGTTTTTTTCAATTTCCACTATTCCAAAACTTAGTAAAATAAATAATCTTAGATTTTTTATATTTCAATTTCTATTCCTAGGATAATTTTAATTACTTTCTAATTTAAATCTATTATTATCAATAAAAAGAACACTTAAGATATACACATTTTTCTACAAATTAAAGATCCATACTTAGAAGGTTCAACTAGACAAAAAGTCCACCATCAAATAAAGAATGAGCCTGAGCTACATGGGCTTGAAAAATTCCAGAGCTCTTAATTCCCTACATCTTGCACCTTTACCTAAGAAGTGAATAAGAAGCAACCTAAAGGATGACTAAGTGACCCTAAAGGATTCACCCAGCTTAGAAGTAGTTCCCTCTGGGTTAAAGCTTACACGAAGAATAGCTTAGCTTGGTTTAATCTAATCGACCTTAGACCTTGAAAGGGGAGCCTTGGCTCTAGAGTTGTGCTACCCTGGTACTAAGCAAGTCTTCGTATCACATCTGGAATGTACCCCTACCACAAGTGGTGAATAAGAAAAAACCCTAAGAGTGGTCCTGAGTTACCTAAACTTGGAGAGTATAGCCCTTAGTGTACCACATATGAGTACTATGTCTTAAGACCCATATTGCTAGAAGATCGATGGAAGTTAAACATGTTAGGTAACCCTAAAAAACGCACCATAATCATAAGTATTGCCATTTGGGGTCAAAACTAACAAGAAAAAGCATCTTAACTTATGAGTCTCGTACTCCAGTGTCCAAACTACCACATGACGAATCTGAGTGCAATGAAAGCCTCAATATCTAGCTAGGGCATACATCCTTACCAAGGTAATGAATAAGAGGTATAATAACATATGAGCTTTACGCTTTCAAGGCCAAACCATAAAATTATTTTCAGAATATCAATATGTTATTCATATGGTCTAGGCCACAGCTAACACTAAGAATGGTCTATCAGGTTTTCCATTACCCTAAAGTTAGCCATTGAAAGTTAAGAACTATCTCATGCTTGGACCACTTGAATAAGTTCAAGTACTCTAAGTAGGGGCTGATAAACTGAAGGGTTTAACTAAGTAACACTTGGATCAACAAGTCACCCTCAACTTAAAAAAATTCAAATAAACATAACAATGTGTGAACAAAAAAATAAAGCCACGAGTATAAGTTAAACGTCACCCAAGCTTCAAATCGTCGGTCTTCCAATGGAGCTTATGCGTTGTCCAAAGATTGAACCATTATCCAGCCAAATAACTAAGAGGTACAACTAGGTAAGAATGCTACTAGCAAACCAAAAGGGTGGCTGGTTAGGGGTGTGATTGACCAGGAACGTGATCGGCGAGAAGTGTCATCGTTGGCCAAGAAATGATCAATTAGAGGTGTGATTGGTCGGCCAGGAGTTTGTTCCACACACATTCATCTCAATAATTATCATTTAGTTATTTTAAAGAGATAAAAACCCAAATATTATATTTATCTAACTTAAAAGACAATCTAAGATAATTATAAATAATTATCTAATATATAACTATCTACAATAGATAATTGTCTACAAAAATACGACAACTAAATCCTAATTATATAAGGATAAACTATCAAATTTTTTATTTCTTCTATATATAATCACATGTACATAACATAATATCATATCTAATATCAAATATCATACATTTCATAATAAAAGATTACAACTAAAAAGTTTCTTTCCGTATAATTATTAGAGCATGATCTTATAATTAATGACTTAAGAATTATAGGATCAAAGACTACCTTACAAGGTGATCTAAGATCTTAAAAGTTTGTTCATCTTCCAGATTCTATCCATAAAAGTCCTACTTGGTGTGAATGTTTGACAAAAATCTATATCAACAATATATATAATATATAACTAAATTTCATATAAAATTAAGAAAAAAAAATAAAAGCATAAATTTTTTTATATTCTCATTTAGAGTCAAATTCTTTTATATAAAATTAGATACATGTGTTAAAATAATAAATAATAATATATATTTATTATTAATTAATTGTTATATCATCATAGATAACTTTTTTATAATTCTCAAACTCATTATAAATGAAAAAAATATATCTTAAAAATATAATATGATTGATAATTTTTTTACTTAATTTTAATTTTATATAAAATTTATATTTACTTATAATTTTAATTTTATACTATATAATATTTATTTTTAGTTTGATTATTCCTACGTTATTTGTTACATCCCCTTTGTATAATATAAAAATGAAGCGTACTTAAAATCAGCCGACTAGATTACGTTTTTTATTTTTTTCCACGTCTGCTCTTATTTTTATAATATTGTTTTTTATCCTTATCCACAGCTTACTTGAATGGGAAGAAAATTAAAAGTCATCACAATTTTTTAATTCAAAAATAAACACTTGACGAACCAAATTAATCCCTTATCTTATAAAAAAAAATATCATTAATACATAAAAAGATAAATTTTAATCTTTTTATTTATAAAAAAAAATCTTTTAAATATTATTTTATTATTAAAATTCTTTAACAAAAGTTCTTAAAGGGTAATTTTTTTATAAAAAAAATAATTAAATAACACATTTATAACTAATTGAAGGGTAAGATCGGCAAAATCCTCATACAATAACTTGATAATCAACCCAAAAATATCTGAAACTTTATTGCTCAAATCTGCCGTAAAAAAGCTATCCTTTGTGCAGATTGTGTTAACAAAAAAAGAAAAAAAAGGGGGGGAGGAATAAAAGGGAAGCAATTGCTTGATGACAAAATTAAGAACCTTTATGAAATTATTAAGATATTTGGACAGAAACCCAACTAATTAAAGACGATGTACTCAAAACATTTAAACAAAGAAAAACAAATAGAATGATGATACTAAATAAGAAAGAAAACTGTGAATTCATACAGACTAAACAAATTAATTATATATGTTTGTCTTCCAAGGCAAAAGAATCACCAAGAAAAATACAAATGATAGTCGTTCGTTCCTCAAAAGCAAGCATCCAAAAGACAGCAACAACAGAGTGCCGCTAAACTGCACAAACAAAGCAAAAACATTAATTATGTCATATATTATATTCCAATCAATTCTCTCTCCTAATACACAAGGCCTGATCTATGGCCACCAAGCCCGATACGAGGCGACCTACAGAGCATCAGTTATCCTAAAACTCTCCTATGGCCTGGTGATGACAACCTACTCATAACCATACCTGATTATTATTTATTTTTATTGCATAAAGTTAGCTCTGATACCATAACATCCACTATTGAAATGTTCTGAATTATATTTTCTCTCTCACTTCTATTTAAAACAATAACACACAACCAATTCTCTAAATAAAAATAATAATATATTAAAAAAAAAAAGATGAGAGAGAGCATACCATCCTTCAAGACAACCAACATGTTGCTTTGATGGGGGAGGAGGCTGCTGAGCATACTGAGGTGGAGCATACTGAGGAGGATATCCTTGTGGTGGATAACCCGGTGGAGGATACCCATCCTTCGTCGGATACCCTATAATAATATCCAACACAATCCCAAATTAAGAACATGAAAACCCATCACTGATTAATTAAAAGCAAAAAAAATTCAATAAATAAATAATAAAGAAAAAGTTGAAAAGGTACCTTGAGGAGGAGGAACACCAACAGGTGGTTGCTGATTATTGTAGTAACTCATGTTTCGTTTTGTGATGAGGAAACAATGATTTGACCTGTTTTCAATATTTGAGTATTATTTCTTGAAGATCAATTATAAAGGTGATGAAGTGAGATAAGAGTTTGGATGGATATTTATAATAAAGGAAAGAGACGTGTGATATCGGATTTAAAGTCGGCTTAAAGAGACGGTGAGGTGAGAAGAGGAGTACTGTATATATATATGACTTTACATAATCAAAATACTATACATGTTTTACCATTAAGAAAAGAATCTCACCTTCCTTTACAAAATCCTATTCTCTTTTTTTATTATATTAAATTGAGACTCCAAAGGCAATGTAATTTTAATCAAATGATGCCTGCTGTTTTACTACAGTTGCAAAGGACTTTTATCCTGAAAAAAAGAAAACAAAGTACCTGTACTTCTGTAAATATTATATAATCATCATTTATATGGGATCCGTTCTCCTTATATTTAATATATTATTTTTTATTTAATATAAATTTTTAAAAATTTATATTAAATGAAATGTGAAATCAATAAAAAACAGTGTGTGAATAACGAAACCCTTTGGCATGTTCTCATTCTTCATTTTAAAATGTTATATACATAGCCAAACAACTTTATTATATAATATTCTTCTTCTTTTTCCCCGTAAACCATGTAACCAAACAATCTCATTTACCCTCACTCTCCACCAACGACTATCAATCTCTATCAATCTCTATCGTTCTTCCTTCACATAGACGCAAAGAAACACTTTGAAGGCATATCACACCTTGAGTTGGAGAACCTATAAAAATTGGGTAATTTAGTAATTTATTGGTTCTTCACCTCTGGTATTTCGAAATTAAAAACAAAAGAGAAATGTTTTTGTATCCATAATTAAATATATTGGAAATGTATTTACAATCTTAAAATACAATGAACTAATACATGTTTAAATACATGAAATAAGAATCTATTTTTTAAAAAAGTGCTTTTTAGGAAAAGTATATTAGTTGCATACAACTAATATACCATTAAGGAATTATTAACACTCCCCCTCAAGTTGGCGCGTAGATATCGATCATGCCCAACTTGCTTATTAAACCGTATAATGCCTTCTTGGAAACTTCTTTGGTAAGTATATCTGCAAGCTGCTCTTCTGTGGAAACAAAAGGAAAACTAATAAGTTTGGCATCTAACTTTTCTTTTATAAAGTGACGATAAACCTCTACATGCTTAGTGCGATAATGTTGTACTTGATTTTGTGATATATCAACTTACTTGATTGTCACAATACATCTGCATAGTATTTTTGAGTTCGAAACCCAAATCCAATAACAAAGTTCTTATCCACAGCAATTCGCAAACCCCATGAGCCATATCTCTATACTCGACCTCAGCACTAGATCGTGCCACCACTTTATGCTTCTTACTTTTCCATGTAACTAAATTTCCTCCCACAAAGGTGAAATAACCTGATGTTGACTTTCTATCTGTAATACTTCCTGCCCAATCTGCATATGTGAATCCACAAACTTCAAAAGGATTGTTGTGTTTAGAGAACATTACTCCCCTTCCTGGAGCCGATTTCAAATACCTAAAAATTCTCAAAACAGCATTCATATGGTTCTCACTTGGATTATGCATGAAATGACTCACCACACTTACTGCATATGCAACATCTGGTCAAGTATGAGCTAAGTAAATCAAACGTCCAACCAATCTATGATAGCGAGCTCGATCATTTGGTATTTGATCTGGATACTCTACTAAACAATGGTTTTGCTCAATAGGAGTGTCAATAGGTTTGCAATCCAACATACATGTCTCTATTAGTAGATCAATAATGTACCTCCTCTGACACAGATATATTCCTTCTCTACCCCTGGCTACCTCAATTCATAAGAAGTATTTTAGTTCACCTAAGTCCATCTAGAATTCAGAGGCTAGCTATCTTTGTAATTTATCCATCTCAATAGTATCATCACCAGTGATTACCATATCATCAACATAAATGACAGAACATTACCTTCCTCATTGATGTTTGAGAAATAGAGTGGTCCGAATTACTCGTTTTGTAACCAACCTTTTACATGAGCCGTGGAAAACCTTCCAAACCAGGCTCGAGGGGATTGCTTGAGGCCGTACAAAGACTTCCTCAATTTGCATACAAAATTACCGGGAGAATTAACTACATACCCAGTGGAAGACTCACGTACACCTCCTCACTAATTCTCCACGGCTAAGAAACGCATTCTCGACATCAAACTACCGACCATTGTGTTCATTTTGGCAACAGAGCAAAAGTCTCATCGTAGTCTACACCCATACGTTTCGAGTAAACCCTTTTGTTACTGAGACGAGCTTTATACCGATTTATGGATCCACGACCATTATGTTTTATAGTAAATACCCATCGAAAACCAATCGCCTTTTTCCTTGTGGTGGTGACACGAGTTGCCAAGTATCGTTCGTTCTTAACAATGCATCCATCTCTTCATCCATTGCCTTCCTCCATATTGGATCTCTCAACGCATCCTCGCACTTTGTTAGGTACCGATACACCGTATATTTGATTCACAAATGATTTGTATGACTTAGATAATCTTTTAAAGTGGACGTGAAATCGCTACCGGGGTATTTTGATTTTGCATGAATATTTGGTTAATACCTTTTGGGTCGGTTGACCTCGAGTGAACCTATTTGGTAACACACATCTTGTCAACATTAGACTCGATGTTATTAGTATCGCAGTGTACATACCTCAAATGAGCGACCTTCAAGACTGCGGAGTCATTGATCGAGGGTAGGAGTAATGCCCGAGGTACGCAGGTTCATTTCAATGTCATTTGTTGTAAGTGAATTTGGTGCTTGAATACTTGAAGCATCTGTTTACTCGATACGCCAGGATTCAATGAATTAGAAGTCTTATCCGGGTCTCGTTGAAACATCAGGTTGGTGACTCACCTAACGCCTCCTCACTATGATACGCTTGAAATATGTATTCTCCCCGATTTAGTAGTATCAGCAGGAGAAAAATAACTCATGTCCTCAAAAAGGTAACATCCATAGTAACATAATACTTTCTGGTTGGTGGATGGAAGCACTTGTACCCTTTTTGATAACTTCCATAACCAACAAACACACATTTAATTGCACGGGCATCTAATTTAGATCTTTGATTTTTAGGAACATGCACAAAAGCAACATAACCAAATACACGGGTAGGAAGATTATGAAAGGATGATAAGGAGACATAAGATGTGAGAATTTGGAATGGGATTTTGCCGTTAAGGACACTAGATAGGAGACGATTGATGAGATGGGCGGAAGCTTGTACAACATCACCCCAAAGGTATTTTGGCATATAAGCACTAAATAAGAGTGCACGAGCCATATCAAGTAAATGAGGATTTTTTCTTTCAGACACTCCATTTTGTTCCGGTGTTTGCGGACAAGTAGTTTGGTGAATAATCCCATGTGTTTTGAATTTTTTTTGAAAAAAATGATTAACATTTTCCCCCCATTGTCAGAACGGAGGATCCGAATGATGGCATTATATTGTGTTTGAACAAAGGTATGAAAATTTTGAAAAATTGAAAAAAACTTCATCTTTTGTTCTAAGAAGAGAAATCCATGATAACCTTGTACAATCATCAATAAATGAAACAAAATATCTCATACCCGATATAGTGGGTTCTTTAGATGGTCCCCAAACATTAGAATGAATTAATTCAAAAGGAACAGTCTCACTAACATCAATAAATAAAGTAGGCATGGTTTTTTTCATAAGACTAAAAGATAGATGCCCTAAGTGGCGATGCCACAACCAAATTTCACTTAGTTTATCGGAACTAGAAGTCAATGCAGTGCTTACATGTGCTCCTGGTTTCTCCCCTCCGTAGTTTTGATCCAACGGAACAATCTTCCCCTCAGATACCCTCGACCAATTATTTCCTTGGTAAGAAGATCCTGAAAAATCACATACATAGGATAAAATGTTACAAAGCATTTAGACTCAATATTCAACTGTGGGACAGATATTAAGTGATGAGATAAGTTAGGTACATATAAAACATTATGGAGCTGTAAAGATGGAGTGATATGAACTGACCCTTGTCCTAAGATAGAAAAGGCCTCACCATTAGCATTTTTAACATAAGACACTGGTGGGGGAGATAACTCATTAAAATAAGATTTATCATAAGTCATATGATCAGATGCACTAGAATCAATAATCCAAGTATTAGACCCAACAGAGTGAGAAACATTTAAGGTCATACCAATCTTACCACGACCAGCTATTGAAGCTGTAAGGTTACCTCCACATTCCAAAGGATGATTCTGTCCATAGTAGTCTGGTTCTTGGACAATTTGCGCGGTAGCTGTTTTTGCTTTAGAACGATACCCATTTTGTCATTTTGCCGCATAGTAGTGTGTTTTTGGTTTCAGGTGTGGATATAGTTTCCAACAAGTCTCACGAAGATGCCCATGTTCATTGCAATAAGAGCAGGGAGAACGAGGGCGATTGGTAAAACCCGGTGGAGGTCCCTACTGATGAAGTGGAATTGAATTTTGATGCTGGAGGAAGGGTGCCTTTGATTTGGCTTGAATGGCTAGGCTTGATACCTCAATATGTGCCTAATGAAGACTCTCTTGCTCTGATTCGTCTTTACGGATGTATGTAAAGCGATGAAAGTCGGCTTCGGAGGGTCGACATTTGAAGCAATTCCCCTTTAGCACTATTATATTTTGTATCAAGACCTGTTAAAAAGGCATGTACTCGCTCAAACTCCTTTTCCTTCTGGTACCACAGAAGATCTTCTGAACTTTTAATTTTACACGGGCGTTTCTGGTCATTTTTAGCCCGTACATTTTTCAGCTTGGTAACAAAAAAGAGATATTGGTTACCCATTTTGCTACATTGCCGTGACTTTGCACATTGAGTTCGCGAACTTGAATAAAGTCGAGACTTCATTTGTATAGAGATCGCTTGGTATTCCATACGGCCTCAACGGTTTCACACATTCCTCCACCATTTGTAATATATCATCATTGATGGCTCGAAATAGAATTGACATGACAAAGCCATCATCATCATCTTCCCACCTAGTATGCTTCTATATTATTCTTGACTAGGAGCCGTAATTGATCCGTCATGTCCAATCTTTTGCATCCCACGAAGATAAACAGACATAACTTTTTTCCATGTTTGAAAATTTGTACCATTAAGTTTAGTACCCCCGAAAGAACCAATTTCTAAACTCTTAACAGAAACTTCAAAATTTGGAACCTCATGAATTCTGGAAACTTGATGATGTCTTGAATCTTCCATTGAAATAATATATATATATATATATATATATATATATATATATATTGTGCAGCAGATTTTGTTTTTTTTTTGGCTAGGGTAAGGTGGGTTGAAAAATGGGCTAAAAAGTGGGCAGATGGACTTGGACTAATGGGCTGATGGGCAGAACTTAAAATTGATGGGTTGTTGGGCTTCAATTGGGTTGTCAGGTCAACTTAAAAACCCACGCCAGGGCTATTTAGGGGCGATTGATCAGCGTAACTTAAAGCGAAAAAGTGGAAACAAAATTTCAAAAAATGAAAGCAGCTCGGTGTGTGGACTCACGTAAAATGCAAGGGAGAAGGCTCGACGGCGCTGGGCCAGTGGTGCACGGGAAGCCACATTAGTGCGTGGCAGAGCAGCAGGGGGTTGGAGCGCGAAATTTGGACCTGGCTGGACTCGCGAACCAGAAGCTGGATCGGACCTCGCTAACTAGACAAGTGGACTAGGCAGACGATATCTGCAACTACGACTATATTGTGGCGAAGCAGTCTCGAAGATTACACCTTCATCGCCGAAAATCCGCTAGCAGGCGGTCTTTGCTGCTTCAAGCTCAAGAAATTTTTTTTTTCTGCTTTGATACCAAATTGAATATATTGGAAATGTATTTACAATCTTAAAATACAATGAACTAATACATGTTTAAATACAAGAAAAAAGAATCTTCTTTTTAGAAAAGTGCTTTTTAGGAAAAGTATATTAGTTGCATACAACTAATATACCATCCATAACTTTGACTCTTAATGAAGTATGGACCAAGAGAAATGTGTTGGGATATATAGAATGGCATAGTAACGATAAGATTCAGAATAAAAAATAAATAAATATGCATAAATGAAATAAAATGTCATACATCAAAAACCCACTCAATATGAGACGAATAGGCACGGGATAATTGTAACAAAAACTTTCCTTATATCACATATGATTACAGTAGTTTTTTCAAATTTAAGCTCAAACTTGAGGCATTACACTTATAAAGTGTATCTCTTGTACTTGCAATTGTATGGTAATTAGTTGCTCGTTATTTTATCTCTGCATTTATTTTTTACTTTTCATATGAAGATCTCAATTTTTTCTCATAACTTGAATTTTTTTGTGATATTCTTCTTTGGGATAATTTTCTTAAGAGCTTGTGAGTTTATACTTTCTAATGCCTTGTTCATTCTCTATTTATAAAGAAGCTTTAATCGTATAAAAATTTGTTAGGTGAGCTTTGCAATAATATTCAAAAAGTAGATATTGTCCTTTGAATAATAAGCTTCGTCTAAGAAGTTACAATCGATGCCAATCCAAACTATACAAATATCAATTAACGTTGCTATGATCGCTTTTCCAACTTTAACAAATTTTACAATCACATGCATAAAAAACAAAGCCTTCCAAGGTGGTAAGACATGAGGTGGATAGGAGGAATCCAACAAAACCCCCTTCTCCTCCCTAAAATAAACGTAGCTCAATTTTTTATTTAGAGACAACATTTGTCAGCATATCGTATCATTCTTATTTATATGAATCTTCTTCAATTGAATTAATTTCATTTCAAGTACTTGATGTATCCGATGATAGTTTATATCGATGTTCTTTTTGCAAGAGTGATATATGGTATTTTTACTTATATAATAGCATTATGGCTATTATAATAGATCACATGCTCATTTTGTTTTAGACTTAATTCTTAAATAAAAATCTTTATCCACGACATCTATTTTCTAACTTTTGTGACCACAATATATCAACTTCTATTATGGATAATGAAATACATTTTTGTAGTTTGGACTGTCATGATACAACTTCCCTTGCAAAAGTAAACATATATGTAAAAGTAGACTTTCTATCATCAAAATCACTTGCCATGTTTGCATCTATATACCATTCAAAGATTGGTTTTCCTTTTCCATAGCTTAAATACAACTTTGATTTACTTCTTAAATATCTGAAGATCTACTTCACTACTTCCCAACGATCTTGGTCGGGATTTGACATAAACATGCTCACGACTCCTATTGTATGAAAAATATTTAGTCTAGTATTGACTATAACATTTGTAAGACTACCAACAGCTAAAAAGTTATGAAATAACCTTCATCTTCATCTTTGATAAAAATACCTCTCAAAGTATTTAGTTGTACCACTTTTATACACATTTATCCTCATGATAGAAGAAAAGTGGATCCAAGAGCACTCAAATGTGTATTCCTTGGATATTCTCTCACTCAAAAGGGATACCGATGTTATGACCTATCTATAATAAAGGTAAACACTAGTTTTAACGTCACATTCTTTGAAAACAAACCTTATTTCCATAAACCTTTTCTTTGAGGGAGAATTCAAGTGAAGATCTGGTTCTTAAACTTGATTTTTACATTCCCTAACCTTCCACACCACATCATCTAACATGAACTCAAAGGGAGATGCCAGCACAAAAAAAGGTAAGGGTGTAATTGTTTATTCATGGTGGTAAAACTCAAAATGTAAGCATAACTTCACATTTGAAGGACTAAGAGAATCGGATCCAGTGATAGCTCTGACTGTCCTTGAGTCTCTTCCTCCCAACACATGTAATTATGAACTTTCTAGTAACAATTTACTTATTACTCTCAAAAAAACAATGTCAATCTTGTACTCTCCATCCCTTTTTAAAATTTGTGTCATATGATACTTTATCTCCTAAATTCCGTGTTTTTACTTCTAACCTTGATAGGATAAAAATCCCAAAAAATATTCAAGAAGCATGGGAAGTTGCTAAGTGAATAGCAACAATAATGGAAGAAATGTAAACTTTGATAAAAAAAATGACACTTGACAACTGCTCAGTTTACCACAAGGAAAAAACATTTAGGATGTAAATGGGCTTGCACCGTAAAATATAAAGTTGATGGTACAATTTAACGTTATAAAGCACATCTAATTGCTAAGGGGTTTATTCGAACCAATGTGATCGACTACACATAAACCTTTGTACCAGTAGCAAAATTAAATATTGTTTGAGTTTTGTTATTATTAATAATAAATCTGAATTGGCTGCTTCAATAAAGAATACTTTTCTCAATGAAAAATTAGATGAGGAAGTTTTCATGACATTATCTCCAAATTTATGTAAATAGGGGAGGAAAAAATGTCTTGTAAGTTCAACAATTCTTTATATGATCTCAAACAATCACGGTTTGATAGGTTTGTAAAGATAATAAAAGGTCAAAAATACCAACAAAAACAATCAGATCACACCTTGTTATTCCAACAATCTAAAGAAGAAGAAAACAATTTTAATTGTGCATGTTGGTGATATACTTTTAATTGAGGATAATTTAAATGATATCGAAAGATTTAAGTAAATTTTAGCCATTGAATACGAAGTAAGAAATATTGATCATTGATGAAGTTTGAAGAACTTCAAGAAACGATCTCTTTGGTTGTGATACCATAAATTTTTATTTATTATTTTTTTGTGAAAACCGTTTTTAGAAACTCACACTTCACACTTTCGTTATTGATGGATTAATGATATATATACATAACTTGTATAAGAGCTCTAACTCTAGAAACTAATACTGTTACAATTTTATGAAATAGTACCTACATGTAATACCATAATATGACTACAAGTCCAATATAATCAACACTATTAACATGTACTTATTGTTGGAGGAATGTGCCATATGTACGGAGATAAATACAATAACACTACAAAACATATATAGGGTCCAAATTGTAGCTTGTTGGTCGAGGAAAAAAAACATTTTTTGTTAGGAATTAGTTTGTTAAGTATAGAGAAAAAGATCGAGTAATATTTACCAAAACTTTGACATAATAATTGAAATGTAAAAGATCTTAGTACTTAAGTAGAGATATGAGAGAACCTTGAAACTTGCATATATCTTCTATTTAGGGGTTTGAATACCATAATAAGTTATATTTCAGGTTAAAATCGTAATCGAATTAATAAACTTGTTTTTAAAAAAATTAAGAATGATCTGATACAATAAAAATTATAAAATTAATCCAAAACGAATGTTTTGGATTGATTTGATTTAGGTTGAGTAAATTAGTTTTTATGTTTTTTAATCTAAGTTTTATTTTTATATTTATTTTTAATAATAAAATAACTATTATATTAAATTTTATGTTTTAAATACTAAATAAGTTTAAGACCAAAAATATTTTAATTTTTTAAATAATAAATCAAAAAATATGTTCTATAATTCTAAATAGTATAGAAATTAATGTTAAAATTTACTATTTAGTTTCATATTAATTAAACATTATATGCCTAAAGAATTACTTAATTTAAATAATAGTTATGTGGTTAAATAAATACTAACATGAGTTACTTATGTTTATATATTATCTCTAACCCCACGTTTGGTTGGAGGGAATGGAATGGAATGGAATCAGAAATGATTCCTTCCATTTTGTGTGTTTGGTTGGACGGAATGGAGGGCGGAATGGAATCTGATTATTAAAAGAGAAGGAATCACAATTACTTCTCCCACCTTTGGTAATCATTATTTCATTCCCATCAAAACTTTTTTTTTCCAATTTTGCCCTCACCTAAAATATAACCTTAAATTCAAATCCCAAATTCTCAAACCCAAAATTCTAAAACCCTAAACCCAAAATTTCAAAACCCTAAATCTAAATCCTAAAATCCTAAAACCTTAAACCCTAAACCCTAAACCCTAAACCTTAAAACATAAATCCCAAAACCCTAAAAGATAAATCCTAAATCCCTAAACACTAAACCACTAAATCCCAAATTCCAAATCCTAAACCTCAAATCCCTAAACCCCAAACCTTAAAACATAAATCCCAAAACCCTAAAACATAAATCCCAAATCCCAAATCCCTAAACCATAAACCCCAAATCCCAAATCCCTAAACCCTAAACCCTAAAACCACTAAAACCCTAAAACCCTAAAACATAAATCAAAAAACCCAAAACCTTAAAACATAAATCCCAAAACCCTAAACCCCAAATTCCAAATCCTAAAACCCTAAACCCCAAATTCCTAAACCTTAAACCCTAAAACTCTAAACCCCAAATCTCCAAACATAAATCTCAAAATCCAAAACCCTAAAACATAAATCACAAAACTCTAAACCCCAAATTCCAAATCCTAAAACCATAAACCCTAAACCTTAAAACCCTAAACCCTAAATCCAAAATTCTAAAACCCTAAATTATTTTTTAAAAAATAATAATTTTAACACTAAACCTTAACCTACAAATATAAACCCAAATCCTAAATCCCGAAACCCTAAATCACACATCCCAAACCTCAAAACCCTAAACTCTATTTAGAAAAATAATAATTTTAATAATATATTTCTTTTTAATTAAGTAATACTTATTTAGAAAAATAATGATTTCAATAATGTATTTTGTCTGACGAAAAAATAGTAATTAAATGATATTATTTGAACTTTACAGCATGTAGGGGTATTAAAGTCATTTATAGCTTTTTTCATTCCATTCTAGTGGCAAACCAAACACTATAATCCTGATTCTGAGTTTTATTCCAGTGGTTAAGCCAAACAAAATTGTTTCCTTTCCATTCCGATTCCGATTCCGATTCCGATTCCGATTTCGATTCCATTTCACGAACCAAACGCCACCTAAATCTAATCCATTTAATTATCATTAATTGGAATAAAATATAACAATTTTTTAAAAAATATATAAATATTTTTATTTTTTTGAATTTTTATTGAATAAAATTATAATATAAAAATTTAAAAAAATAAAAGAAATAAAAGAATAAAATTTTAATATAAATGGGTCTGATCATTCTTATAAGATTAAGAATAAATTCAATTAAACTGTTTTGGAATTTTTAAAATCATTTTAACCTAATAAATGGAGAAAAATTGAACAATCAAAGTTGAGTTAGTTTAAATTAAATGAAAATTTTAAACACGTATTGATAATTATATTTATGAAAGAAAGAGTGTCTAATTCAAACTCTACTAGGAATAAAATATTATTTCATACATAGTTTTTCATTCAAAGCAACATGTTGTGTCAATATCCTACTAGGAAAATGACACCGGAATATAAAATTTATATAACGTAACTAATACTAATAAATATTAATATTGATTACATATATTTATATATTATCTTTATATTTAAACCAATTAATCAGCCATCAATTAAAATATGATAATTATATAAGAAAAATATTATTACTTTTTATTTTTTAAATTTTTATTTAATAAAATTAAAATATAAAAATTACAATAAATAAAATATTGATATTAATGAATCTGATAGAGATTTTCTTAAAAACAAATTTTATTCATTTTCGATGAGTTTTGAAATTTTTATAATCAATCTAATCTAATCTAATCTAATCTAATCTAATAAATAAAAAAATTGAATAATATAAATTGATTCTGTTTAAATTAAACTATTGAATTATTGAATTGAACCCATTAAATTTTAAATACATACTGATAGTTATATTTATAAAAGAATGAGTATCTAATTCAAACTCTACTATGATTTTTTTTTTTGGAATAAAATATTGTTTCATGGGTATTCTTTTTATCAAAGCAAGATGTTGATTCATTGGTTTTGACCGGTAAAGAATGCTTACATATTGGAAGTAGGAAGGTGTACATATTGTATTATTAATATAAGATATTAGTTATTAAAAAATTAAATTTTAAAAACTGTAAATATTATATTATTTATAAATATTATAATAATATTTTTATTAATCAATATATCATAATTTGTTTTATACACTAACAACGTAAAAACATAAAAATACACCAAAAATTTTTGGTATAAAATTATAAATTTTGAGATAAATTATTATTAATTAAAAAATTTATTAATTTATTAATTTATTAAAAATGGAGCTATTTATGTAATTAAAACATAATGAAGAGGTAGGTACACATTATAAGAATCGGCAAACTTATAAAAGCCATGGGCAAATTTTTTATAGAATATAAAATCTTATAAAAACTTTGGGCTAATTTATAAGCACTGGCTGAGTCCAAGAGATAATGGGTTTATCCATAAAAATCGTTTTAAGCCCACTGACTATAGTTTACCAGTCCACAAAATAGGAAAGGGAAGAAAAAAAAGAAGCACAAATAAGATAACGAACAAAGAAGCTTTTGATTGAATGCACAACAAGTTTATCAAAAAGCACAAGATTTTAATTTTAATTTTTTATGTTTTTAAAGAAATAACTATCAGTTTATTTGATGACAATTTATAGTTAAAGAATTTCAAAAAAATAAAAAATTACTTAAAAAAGAATACTCGAGTAAAATGAAAAAAAAAAATCAAAAATTAGATTTAAAACTCTTTTTGTTGTTTGAATATTTATGAATCACAGCATATTTAGATGGAAATTCAAATTAAAATTAAAGAAAATAAATAAATAATAAAACATTACAAATATATATGCCATTAAAAAATCATTAAAAATAATCTTCCCGCCGCCCCCACAAAACAGAGAGAGAGAGAGAGAGAGAGAGAAATAAAGATCCTTATCTAATACAACAATGTATTAGTGATATAAAATATTAGAAACAGAGTCACAAACACAAAGCATGTGTATGTAAAATATTAGAAACAAGTTTAGTGGTATAAGCACTCAAAAGCCTTAGTGTTGTTAATCACAAAGATTTTTATTTGCTTAGAACATCAAACACTTACAACAACTTTCCTTCGTCAATGGATAATCCCCTTTTACGAATGTCGAAGCCCTTTGTGGCACAATAGGTTCTATCCAGTCATTGTTCAATTTAGCCTTCACTATCATTTTTTTCATTCATATAAAACTCACCAAGAACTCTATTTGTACCTTCTTCTTTTCCTTCCTCTATGTTTTAAACACAAGTTTTTGAATTTTGTGTTGTTTGGTAACTAGTTTTTTTTTTCCAATGAATTTCATTTTTATGTTTTTTTTTGTGTGATTTACCTAATAATATTAACGATAAGATTTATTTATCTCTTATTTTAAATCATAAATTTAAATCGTTTTATCTAAAAAAAGAAATACATTTTTTTGTAAATTAATTTGTAATTAGTTCTTTTAAAATTCGAGTAATTTAACATAGTAAGTGATTAATTCCAACTTATGTAAATATGTTAGCTTATAAGGCATGTTAATCAGCCTGCTCAGCATAACACTAATTGTGGATTGATCTTTTAATTTAAAAGTCTTAGTGACTTATAATCTAATGTACTTGTGTATTGCTTGGAAATAATTCTTATTTTTTTTATATAAGTTCTTAAAAAACTTTACAAGTAAATTTCAAATTCTATCATAAAATCTCATTTTCATGAAGATGACAACTCCATTCATTTTCTATTGTTTGCGCTTCAAAACAAAAAATGACAATTAGACAAAATTTAAAAACATAAAAAACATAATTTTAATAAATAAGTTTTCTACGTACTATTTTTCTATTTTGAGAAACTAAAAACTAATAAGAAAACAAAAATTTTAATTTTAAACATAAGAAAAAATAACTTCAAAATATCACTTGTTGCAAAATAATCTACCAAACATCAGTTTTGCCCAAAATTTAACCATGGAATCACTTCCATTGTTTATGATAACAAGCTTACATATGATTTTTGTCATTAATTTACACGAAATAGACTATCGTGGCCATAATAAATAGTTAGAGCAATTATAAATTTGTGATTTTTTTTTTTGGCTGAATAAATTGTAAATAGGTGAATTAACACACAATTTTACTCACATACGTACGATTGGATAAAACATGGAACTTTCACTTAATCTCATGTACTTGTTGTATATTGTTTGGAAATTCTTATTTAGCCAACCAAGTTTGGTTGAACTTATTAAATATGCTTGAAACATAGAAGATTTAAAGTTTAAACCATAATAATAAAATGTAATATTAATATAATTATTCAGAAAAAAAAACACAAATATCTAATAAAAAATAAGAAATATAATCATTAGGTGTATATTTTATAAATAAAGAAAACATCTGCATAATTAAAACCCATACACTGATTGCTAAGCTGCCTCATCTCTAGTCGTAATCAAGGCGTAGGCACGTCTCGTTTAGATTAATCTTTTCCTATGAATTAAATTTACACAAGTGGGCTCCTCGTTCGTGTGACTGAAAGAAAAAGGTTATAAACGTTTGTCACGTGTGAGAAAGTTTTTTTTTTTTAATAATAATTTCAATAATTTCAAAATTATTTTACTATATAAGATAATGTTTATGTAAATTTATATAACATTAAAATTCATTCTATGTGAAATAATTCAATTCACTAAGAAATCTACGATACTCTCTTTACAAGTACACCTCTTCTCACATAAATCATAAAATGTGAAAATCACTATGACAAGTGCTACAAAATGCAATGTTAGTGAGAAATACATAGAAACATGATTATTCAAAGTGTTATCATAGTTTACACGCTAAGAACATTGCATAATTACAATAATGCAATAAAGTCAGAGTAAAAAAGTTACAATAATGTAGAGGGTTAATTTAGAAAATCTTAGTAGAAATATCATATATTTAAAAAAAAAGAAAGAAAGAAAGAAAGAAACAAGCTAGCTAATCATAGTGGAAACTGGTAGCAACATTGTGTCTAAAATAGAAAAAAGAGAGCGAGCACACAAGTTTTGGGAAAGGGTGAAGATATATTATTGGTAGGAACTTAAGCCCTTGGTTTTGTTCATGGAAGATAACGTGGAGTGCTTTCAAGTTCCAACCTCTGCAATACTCTGTAAGGCTGGCCTCCATTGACCCACACTAACACCAACACCATGATAATGCCTTCCTATGCCTTTACTACTGCCGCTATTACTGCCACCACTGCTTCCTATACGACTAACCTCTTGCTCCATCTGTTTAAAGGTAATATATATATATAAGGTAAGCATAAGCTATTGTGTGAGACAATGGCTCATCATCCTTGTTTTTTTTTTAAAAAAAAAGGAAGCCAACCCTTTTTTGATCATTGTTTGTGATCAAGAATTTGAAATCATTATATGAAATGAGCTTGTGGCTAAAATGAATATAACCCAATTAATCACATAGAAGGTCTGAGTGAAAATAAAAAAAATTGAAATCATTCCAATTATAAAATATCATGGTTTGAATATAAAAAAAGTGAGTTATAATTAAGCAGAGTTCAGATCAATCTTTTTTCTGATAAAAACGAAATTTGGATTAATCTAAGTACTAAACTACTAATAACTTCTTCATTCTATTTATTGGGAATTGTTATTTGTTGGGAAATTTCTAAGAAATGAAATTGGGTTTATTAATAACATCGTGTTTCATAACCTAGTAATTTTTTATTTTTATTAAATAATATATTTGTAATTTATGATTATTTTGTAAAAATAAAACAATTTATAGTAAGTGATTTTAAAGGTAAAAAAAAATCAATAAGTCTTGTTTAGTAGTGCTTTATGAATTAGGGTGGCGTTTGGTTCGTGGAATGGAATCGGAATCGGAATCGGAATGGGAATGGAATGGAATGGAAAGGAAACAATTTTGTTTGGTTTGACCACTGGAATCAAGCTCAGAATCAGGATTATAGTGTTTGGTTTACCACTGGAATGGAATAAAAAAAGCTGTAAATGACCTTAATACCCCTACGTATTTGTAAAGTTGAATAATGTGATTTAATTTTTATTTTTTCTTCAGACAAAATACATTATTGAAATCATTATTTTTCTAAATAAGTATTACTTAATTAAAAAGAAATATATTATTTGTAGGTTAAGGTTTAGGGTTAAAATTATTATTTTTCTAAAAATAGTTTAGGGTTTTAGAATTTTGGATTTAGGGTTTAGGGTTTTAGGGTTTTAAGGTTTAAGGTTTAGGGTTTAGGGTTTAGGGTTTAGGGTTTAGGGTTTAGGGTTTAGGGTTTAGGGTTTAGGGTTTTGGGTTTTGGGTTTTGGATTTTGGGTTTTAGGATTTATGTTTTAAGGTTTAGGGTTTAGGGTTTAGAGATTTGGAGATTTGGGGTTTAGGGTTTTAGGGTTTAACGTTTAGGGTACTAAGGTTTAGGGTTTTAGGATTTGGAATTTGGAATTTAGGGTTTAGGGTTTGGGGATTTATGTTTTAGGGTTTGGGGTTTTCGGATTTGGGATTTATATTTTAAGGTTTAGGGTTTTAGGGTTTAGGGTTTAGGGATTTGAGATATGGGGTTTATGGTTTAAGGATTTGGGGATTTGGGGTTTAGGATTTAGGGTTTTAGGATTTGGAATTTGGGATTTAGGATTTAGGGTTTAGGGTTTTAAGATTTGGATTTAGGGTTTTGAAATTTTGGGTTTAGGGTTTAGGGTTTTGGAATTTTGAGTTTGAGAATTTGGGATTTAAATTTAAGGTTATATTTTAGGTGAGGGTAAAATTGGAAAAAAAATGTTTAGATGGGAATGGAATAATGATTACCAAAGGTGGGAGAAGGAATTGTGATTAAACCTGCTTTAATGTCGATTCCATTCCGTCCTCCATTCCGTCCAAACAAACACACAAAATGAAAGGAATCGATTCTGATTCCATTCCATTCCCTCCAACCAAACGTGGGGTAGGAGTTTTTTTTTCTTTTCTTTTCAAAATAGCTAGAGAAATTAAGAAAATTATTGTTATTATTTACCATAAAATTTATATTTTAATTATTTTTTACAAAATTTATGATTGGAAGCATATTAATTATCTCTTGATTAAAAAAAACGTTTTTTTATATAATATTTACTTGATTTGTTTTTAGGAACAAAATGTTTAGTTAAAAAGAAAAGAAAAAAAAACATGAATATAATTAAAAGAATATTTTTTAAAAATTAAATTATATTTTAAATATTTAATTTGTATATGTGATTTAAAATTAAGTAAATATGAGTGATTCATATCTTGTAATCGAATTCTTAAAAAAGATAAAATAAAAAAATGGATATAAACATATCAATAAAAAAATATTCTAAAAAGTTAAAAATCATTATCAATATCAAACAAGAACATGCCTCGAGATGTGTGGTTAAAACAAAGTTATTAACCTCTGCCATAGTTAAAGTGAAAGACACACCCTTTTGTGATTAGAATTACGAAGAAAAAGCAGATGCTTTTCTCACTCACTTTCTCTGTATGCAAAAAATTGAAAAGAAGCGAAGCTCATCCATATTAGTAATTCTATTATGCTAATATGGTATCGAGAATACAAACTGAATACACATGCTTAATCTAATATCCAATTCATACTACCTCAGAACGCTGCATAAAGAAAGAAATTACCTTGAAAGTAGTGCAGTTTTCAGAACTCAAATTCGAATTCGAATTCATATTGATCGGATTCGAACCACCATAGTCATCCTTCTTATTCTTCTTCTTCATCATCTCAACGTTAAGGCCAAGCCCACCTTTCTCCAGCAACTTGCCAAGTTTCACGCACTTCTTAGCAGCAAACTCCTTCAGAACATCTACACCAAAAATCCCCATTAATTAATCAAACAAAAAAACCCATTACGAAAAATGGTTCAAATTTGTTGAAAAAAGGCCACCTTCGAAGCTAACCAAGCGATAAACATGACCAATGAGCAGAGTATCATTTGGCCTGAGAAGTTTAAGCTGCTTAACCGAAGCGCCATTATCGGACTTTAAAGTCGGAGAAGTAACAACAAGAGCTACATAGTGACCAGGATTGGAGTTCATAATCTCATTAGCGCTAACTGACCAGTAAACCCTTTCGATCTTGTTTCCTGGGTGTTGAATCACCACCGTCGCTGCCTCTGCCGCTTGACAATTACCCATTTTCACCAAAAGTCACACAGGTTTAATTAGATTTCTGTTTGGTGAGTTTTAATCTTAACACAAGCTTGTTTTTCTATATAAAAACTGTTCTGCTCTGTATTCAGAGCGAGCGAGCGAGCGTGCGTGCGTGCGTTTTAGAGATGATATATTAATGAGAGAACAGAGGCCAGCCAGAGAGCTTTAACTATGGTATGGAGACAAAGAAGTGACGTGAAGAATAGGGTTTTAGGGGGTTAGTCCCAAGGTGTATAAAGAATTGAGGTACCTATAATTAGGGAAGGTCCTTTGCTATTTAATGACTCTGACGCTCTCTTTCACGGTCACCCACGTAGTTACAGAAGCTAAGTTTCAGAGAAACAAAGAGACTTCCAAATACCGAGAGAGAGGGATATATATATATATATATATATATATATCAAATCAAGTGCAAAATTAAGCGGAGAAAATATGAATTGTGTTTGAAAGTTACGGAGGAAATAAGAATTGGGTTTGAAGGAAGTTAAGGAATGGAGGTGGTTGTTAACTTTTTATATGCACTAATTCTCTAAGTTGGTTTATTTATTTATTTATTTTGGGTTTGAAGGAAATTAAGGAATGGGGATGGTTGTTAACTTTTTATATGCTCTAACTTTCCAATATATTTTTTTTTAATAACACACGAAAGAAGTAAGGATGAGTAGATTACACGCATACATTTCAAAATTTAATTTTTAAAAAATATGATGGTATTTATATACTTTTATTTACATTACATTTGATAACTTGAGCTTTCGTTAAATTTATCTTATAATAAACAATACACACGAAAAAAATTTGAGATAAATCATGTATACATAGAATTCATGAGCATATTTCCAAAAGCTAGTTGATGTTTGAAAGTGTGATACTTCTTATATATTATAATGTAAAATTTCATTAAATATTCTTTTAAATAAACAATACACACAAAAAAGTTCTAATTGTAAATACTCTCTCACCTTCGTCTAAGTCTATAAATTAAGTCTCTAATACTTGAAGCAAAAAAGTTGGGTCGATTATTAATAATTGATTATACTATTCTAAAACAAATTGTTTATTTTAAAAAGATACTGATATTTTTATAATAATTTTTATTATTATAATAAAATTTTATGGAAAAATGTATTTTATTTTTAATATTAATTATAGTTTATTTTTAATATTAATTATATCTTAATATTAATATTGTTAAATAAAATTATTATTAATAAATTTTTTTTGTTAATATATTACTTTTAAAAATGTTTATTTTCAAAAATAACAATTTTTTCCCATAATAATATTTATTGCTTTTACAACATTTCTATATATTACAATTAATATGGGATTCCTACTAGATATAATAATATAAATTTAAGTATAATTATTAATAATATTAAGTAAAATCATTTATAATATTTCACAAATAATAGAATTTTTCTTTATTACGAGATCGTAGCTCCTTGGTTCAATATCAAAGACATCAACCATACTCAATAAATAATAATATATGAAGTATTAGTGGTATCTAAAAATAAGATTCAGTCGGTTTAAATCAAAAAATTTGACCTGTACTGGATTAAACAATTTTATAAATAAAACGATCTTATCCGATTTTTATTAATATTAAGTAAAATCGATTTTTAAACGATCTAGTCATGTTATACAAAATTATAAACTGGTAAGACTAGATCGAAATAGTTTAAATAAATAATTAAAAAATAATAATTAAGCGTATATAAAAACATATTTTTCCCCTCTTTTATTCATCATTGCACTCTCTTCTGTAAAGTGTGAACCCTAAGCTAAAGCTGTAACAATATTTTCGTCGTTGACACCTTCAACAGCAATCAATTATCCTTGTGTTGCCTCTGTCACCAGTCAATCGACCTCACCTCACTTCCTGTCATTTATAGAAAAAATAGGTATGTGATAAATCAAACCGAATGAATAGACTTTCATTTTCTTTCTCTCTTTTCCTGTTTCTACATTTTTTTCTTTTTTGTTCTCTTCTTTGTTTCTCCCTTACTTCGTCTGCTTTCTTTTTTTCTTTTCATTGTTCTCTCTACATCGTTTCTCCTTTGCATAGTATCCTTCCTCAATCCACAACATTCTTTATCTGATATATATATATATATATATAGGTTTGAATTTACGATAATTTTAAACATTTCTTATAAATAATGATAATCTGTGTATATGAGATATTAAGACTTCATTTTTTCATGTCTAATTTGTTTTGTTTTTGGATTTCGATAATAACTTATGTATTTATATATTTAATAATAATATCTATTTATGTATTATTTGATTAGCATCACATTAAAACTATATCATATTAGATTATATCATATTAAATTGTATCATGTTAAACCGTTCAAAATCGTTAACTAAATCAGACCAAATTGTTTGATTATAACATTTTGGATAGCCAAACGATTCGATCTAATTTAAATAATATAAACAGTTCAATTTAGTTAAAAAAATTATTCAAAATCAGACCGGACTAGATACAAATGAATAAATAAGATTAGTGATATGTCGATCAATCATAATTAATAAAGGTGAAAATAAATATAATAATTTTGTAAAACATAATTACTTTTTGTTTTAAACAATGCAACCGTAATATTATTAAAGAATATAATATTACTTATTAATATTAGATTAAATTATTAAAGTTAAATGATATATTAAAAAATTTAATGCGTAAAAATGTCTAAAAATATTTTCTATATCAATAAAAATTTATGTAAAAGGCAAAGAAAAATATAATTTTTTAAAAAAATTAAGTTTTAGATAATAACTAAATAATACTCATCTCTCATAGAGCATCTTTCTCAATATATATATATATATATATATATATATATATATATATATATTAAATAAAATAAATTGGATAAAAATAAATTATAATTAAAAAATTATGTTTCAATTATATCTAAAAAAAATCTTGAGTGTTAAAACATATAACATAATGATTCAAATAATAATTGAATGCTACTGAATATAATAATTAAGACATCACATGTATGTTGCTTAATCTCTTATTAGTGTTTCTGCATGAATAAAAATTGTGGGTCAATCTAACAAATTTAGAAATATTATTGATATAAAAATATTATTTTAATGATTTTTTAATTAAAATAATTTTTTAATGTATAAATATTAAATAATATTATTTTAATTAATTTTTAAAAATTAAAATATTAAATAACACTAAAAATTTAATGATGTAATAACTTAATTTAAAATAAATATATGATATATTTTTAATGAATATCATCCACAAATTATGAAAATTTATTTATTGTTATTTATTATTTTATATCAATAAAATTAAAAATATAATTAATTAAGGTATAATTTAAAATAATGAATAGTTCAAAAGTTGCGTAGGTTTAGTTGAGAGTTATGCGTATGACGTAAGGTGACCCATTAAATATGAAAGTAATACATCTACGTAGTTCATGTGTTATTTTGGAAAGAAAAATTACAAATAATTAAATAAATTAATATTAATATTTATAATAAATTAAATTAGTACGAGTATATTTAATAAAAAAATTACATTATTTAAATTATAATATATTTAACATATATATTAATGTTTAACATTGAAATGAATCTAGAACTTGTAACCTACTTAAACCAAGTCAAATCTAAGACGAAAAATGAAATATCTTATGTATCTCACTAGAGATATGGCCAAGCTCAATGTCAACTCGAACTTTATATAGATCAAATTCAAGGTCAGCTCGAAGCTTATGTAGACTAAATCCAACGTCAATTCGAATATAACACGAATAATATTCGATTTTGATCTCTGAAAAATTATACTTTAAATTAATCATATCTTCTTGACATGTACTTAATTATAGACATTATATAAATGACACTTGTATCTATAAATATTTTATAAATAAATAGACTATGTATAAAGATACACACATTAATCCCTCTACACGCATCTCTCTCTAAATTCAATCTACAACAAGCATCTCTCTCAAACCTCAATCTACAAGTTATTAAGTCTCAAAAATTAATATTTTGAAAAACTTTTGTAGTTCTAAATTTCTAATCTCCGATATGGCTGGTTACTTTGTTTGTTGTTAGGTAGGAATGAGCCACATAGTACAAAAATAGGTTTATAGTGTATGATAGTAGTATGTACTTACATAACGTGAATTCGAAAGTAAAAAATAACTGGCTAGTGATAAATTTATGTGGTACAGGATTTAATTACACCACCACTTATATATTTTGCTTTCATTATTTTTGTTGTCATATTATTTTTTTCTTTATTATTGATCATTAATGATCATGTCATTTAACTTCTTTTTTTCATACTTCTAAAACTTTTTATTTTTTTAGATTTTTATTTTAGTTTAGATTTATTTTAGGCTATTCTTTTGTTAAAAATTCTCATATAAATAAAATTAAATTTAGAGCTTTAAAATATTTATAATTAGTATTTATGTATTTTGTGTATAATATTAAGACTAATACATTTTTATACCAAGTTGTCCCGCTTCTTTATATTCAAGTATTGAAAATAAAATAAATATTTTGAAAGTTTATTACAAATTATAATATATTTATTTTATATAAGTATAATTGTCTAATTCTTGGTGGTATTATTTTATTTACTTTATTTAAGTACAAATAAAAAAAAAGAAAAATATTGAATATCTATCCGATTAAAGTAATTTTATCAAACGTTGTACCATTTATGCATACTACTGTACGAACATTTATCAAACATAATACTAACACAATACTATACAATTCAAATATATCCAATATTATACGTTCAATTTATCCAAATACACTTGTCATGTCTACTGTACCAAACTAGCCATATATGTGCAACTCAATGCTACCTGTGGTATTATAAGTTTCAACTTTTAGACCTAGGTTTCAAATTATTGTATTAAATTGTAAATAATATATTATATTATTTTCCATCAATAAAATATTAATTATATATAATAAGAATTTATCATAATTAATAATTAAAGTTTTATTTTTCTTCTTAAAAAAATTATTTAATTTTAAATTCTAACAAGAATAAATAAGTAAAGTATTTATTTATTTTAGTTGAATTTATTGACATTTTTGGGGATAATGTACATTTGTATGGTTATTTTAATATTTCTTACTATCTTAAATGGAAATATTATTATAATTGACAAATATTAAAGATATTAAATTTAATTAAATAATCTATCATTTCTTCTAATCAACTAGAAATACACATTCATTGATGAAAATAATTATAGTATTAAGAATTTAATCCAAGATGAATACAATAACATGATTATTGATTAAATTTAACAAGCATTTTTTTATTAAAAAATATGTATCTTATTTAACTATTCTTAGTTATTATTGTCAAAATATTGTATTTCTCTGATAATTATCATGTATATTTCATATTATTTCTGTTATATGTTTCTGTACAATAGTTGAGATATATGTATACAAAGAAAACGAAAATTAAACAATAACCATAATTCCTACATATCCATGTTTTATGGATCCATCACCATTATCAGACGCTCCATGTTTTACTCCACCGAAGTCATTGGTGTCCGCCACAACAACACACACCAACACTCCTCCTCAAGTTGTATATGTCTCTTATGCTAACTTGTCAAGCCGAGTTGTAGAAGTTCATCGCGGCATACGCATTTTTGTGAGTATATCACCCAATTGATCTTCTCGATTTAACAAATGGAAGCTTAATAATCTTTTCTTCAAGATTCTGTTTGATTTAAGTTTCGATCCACTTCAACGTGCTTCGTGCGATCATGTTAAACCGGATTGCGAGAGATGGCAATGGGCCGCTTTGTTATCACAAAATAAGTTCATTTCGCAGTTAGAGCAACACCAATCTCAATTAAGTTTTTTCAACCAAAATGAGCTCACATATTCCTCGACCATTCCTCGAAATTCAACTTCAAGATCGATAAGGCAACTACATTTTGCTTCTTCGCTTCTCCATGTAACAAGATCGCTTCACGAAAGTAAAGTACCAAGAAGAGATTTCCTATCCTTCATATTCCCTACCTTGATCTGAATCAGATATCCAAGGACTTCCAATCGACCATTCTTCGAAAACATAAGTCTTTTCCCTGTGAGGATTTTAAGTAACGTGTATTCGCACGACCGCATCCATATGGTCTTCACTGGGCGGTCATAAACCGACTCACGACACTCACATCATAAGCAATATCGTGTCAGTACGAGATAAATATACGAGTTTACCTACTAACCGTTGATATCTCGTTTATCCGCCGGTACTCGTCCACATATTCTCCGAGTTTATGATTTTGAACCATTGAATATCGACAGGTTTACAATCTAAGTAGTCCCGCCTCGCTAAGTAGGTCGAGAGTATATTTCCTTTGGGAAAGACATATGCCTTGTTTTGATCTTGTTACCTCAATACCTAAGAAGTATTTGAGCCCACCCAAGTTCTTCATTTCAAACTCATTCGACAGCTTGTTCTCAAGCTTAGAGATTTCTTCTTTATCATCCCCTGTAATAATCATGTCGTCTACATAGACTATAAGGGCTATTATCTTCCCTAATCGATGTTTTAGGAAAAGAGTATGATCAGAGTTGCTTTGTTGGACCCATATTTCTTCATTGCTGAACTCAACCTACCAAACCACGCTCGAGGTGATTGTTTTAGTCCATACAATGCTCGTTGTAATCCATACAATACTCGTTGTAATCTACATGCAGTTTCGTTTCCTGATGTAATAGTATATCCTGGTGGGATATCCATGTAAATCTCTTCTTCAAGGTCACCATGAAGGAAGTCATTCTTCACGTCAAGTCGGGTGCAATGGCCAATCTAAATTTGTCGCAAAGAGATAACAAAACTCTCACAAGTTTTACTTAGCCACAAGGTGAGAAGGTTTCTTGATAATCTATCCCATGTTTCGTGTATATCCTTTTGCCACAAGCCTCGCCTTGTAACGATCAACTAACCCATCCGCTTTATACTTAACGGAGAAAATCCACTCGCATCCTACCATCTTCCTCCTCGAGGCAACTCGCTTAACACCCACGTGTTATTCTTCCGCAACTCGCTCGACCCACAAGAGCATACTGATCCTCCCAACTTGATACCACCGGGGGCAACGACGCTTCACGGCTACGAGGCGGTGGTGAGACTCGGCTCGAGCCTCTAGTTAGAACTTCCGTCATTTTCGTCACAAATCTTCCAATATGAAATTGGTGGTTAAATCTCAGATTCTCGCTACATGAAATCTAAATTTTTTTTTCCTTCCGTTTTTCCTTTTTTTTTTACACTTCGTACACTATATATAGAAAAATTTCGTAACCCTAAACCTCCCTTTTCATATTCGCGCAGATTCTTCTCCTAACCCTAATTTTTTTTTCCAAAACTCGCACAACTTCTTCCTCAGCGTAGCTTTCTTCTTCTTCCTCAGCGCAGCTTCTTCTTCTTCCTCAGCGTAGCTTCTTCTTCTTCCTCAGCACAGCTTCTTCTTCTTCCTCAACGCAGCTTCTTCTACTGCGTTCCTCAAGCAGCCTCTGTTCCACACAGTATGGTTACCCACAACTACACAGAGACAAACCAGAACTGCGATAATTCCACACCAACGAGCAATCAACGCCTTTTATCGTTGTGTTATGTTTCTTTTCCAGACAAGAAACTGATGGTGGAACCGGCCACACTGTGAGGCAACCAGCGTTGGAGCCAACTAATTAGATCGGTACGATTTCAATGAGTAAGTTAGAACGACCACATAGGTCGAACTAGTGTCGAGAAAACTGCAAACCAAAATGGCCACCCCAGAAATTAGATTCATAGGGTAAGTGTAAACCAAAAAATCGTAAATCGCCACTGAAATAGAAATCCAGAATCAAAAAATCAAGCGCAATGTAAATCTACAAAGAAAAATCGTGAAATCACAGAAATGAAATCAATCAAGAGGAAACAGTAAATCAATGAAACGTAAATCAACAAAGAGGGAAAGCAATCGTAGGAAATCGTAAAACTGAATCAATTGGCAGTAAAACGTAAAATCAGCAGCTATAAACGTAAACCGCAATGTAACCTAAAACCAAAATCAGCAGCTACAATCAGTAGGTAGTTCCATTAGTCAGCAATAACTTGCTCTGATACCATGTCAAAATATTGTATTTCTCTGATAATTATCATGTATATTTCATATTATTTCTGTTATATGTTTCTGTACAATAGTTGAGATATATGTATACAAAGAAAACGAAAATTAAAAATAACCATAATTCCTACATATCTATGTTTTATGGATCCACTGCCATTATTTTATGCTCCATGTTTTACTCCATTGAGTCATTTGTGTCTGGCACAACAACACACACCAACAATTATCACACTATCTTGACACTAAAATAATGAGTTTAAATGTTCATTATATAATACTAAATAAATCTACTATATCCTATATATTCATTAAATGTATATGCAGGGATTGTAATATAAATGTAAGAACTTTTATGATTAAAATAATAATGGTACATATAACAAGGCCAATTTACAATAAGATTATAAAATATAAATATTTATATGGTGTCTTTATCATAAAAAATATCTTGTTATTTATTGATGTATGAAAAAATAAAAATAAAGAAAGAAGCTAAAAAACATAAATGCAAGGCATTTTGGTCTTCACAAGTATAAATAAAAATACTCACCAAACGTTTGTGCTTTTTATACACAATAAAATTATAAAATATAACTCTTAACGTAATATATTTATTGTTGTAAAAGAAAATAAAAAGGAAAAAGTTAAATAAAAAAAAGAAAAGAAGAATATATAAATGCATTTTGATTTTTAGATGTGCAAAAACACCTACCAAACATCCTTCTTTTTTATACGTAAAGATTTATTGATGTATTAAAAAACATTAAAGAAAAAGGTAAAAGTAAAAAAAAAAAATAGATGTAAAGGTATTTTAATCCTCATAGTACAAAACACCCGCTAAAAATCTGTGGTTTTTATTCATAATAAAACTTAAAAAATACGTATATTTATTATAAAAATATTTTTATATTTATTTATATAAAAGGGAATTAAAAAAACAAAAGTAAAAAGTAAAAACTAATATATATATAAAAGACATTTTGTTTCTTGCGGTGCAAAAACACCCACCAAACATCATTTATTTATTTTTTATATAAAGAATAAAGATTTGGTTTTCTTAACTAAAAATTATTCATTTCGACCCTTTTTTATATATAATTATTTGTACTCTTTTTAAATATAGGATGTGACTGAAAGTAGGGAAATTTCCATTATGCGCCTATAAGGTTGAAGATTAATACACTTGCATTTTGCCCCCATTTTTGTGAGAGGATAATAATGCTTTCTAATTGACTTTTGTCAGCTTGTGCTATGTTCAAATTAATTACCAATATTATTCGTTAGAAATTTACCTTAATTTATTAGTTTTGTTAAAATTGCGTGCCAATATTTTTTTGTTCAAATCGGAAAATCATTTCCGATAAAAATTGGAAAATCATGAGCGGCTCTCAACTCTAAGAACATTTTCCGTTCATATAATTAATAGTCCGTAAAAGTAGTGTATTAGGCTTACACCATCTTCAATATTATTTTACTCTTATTTTTAAATCAAATTCTTACTCTATCTATACTATAATATTAAATATTATATTAAAAAAATATTTTTTAATAAAATAAAATATTAAATAGAAGTGTTATCATCATAAAAATGTTTATATGGTCTATATCATGGGTGTCCAAAAACCAAACCAAACTAAATTAAATTAAATCGTATTAAACGGATCCGTACAGTTTTATAAATCAAACGATTCGGTATGTTCTGCTTTGTATTAATTAAAACCGTTTTTTAAACGATTCGATCCAATTTTATTAATTTTCAAACAAGTCAGACTAGTTTTAATAATATATTAAATTTTTCGTATCACTTCTCGCAAACCATTGATTAAATTTTTCATATTTTAATCAAAAGTATATTACTAAGTATATCATATTTATGTATTATTAACCGGATCAAACCGTTAATCAAATCGATTTAAGAAATATAAATAGTCTGATCAGATTAATGTTTTTTTACTTAAAACCGAACTGTAAATACCCCTAGTATATATTAAAAGACGCAATTATTCAAAAAAAATTACAAATAATAATATCAATATTTAAATTTTTATTCTTTTTATATATTTACATTTATCATTAAATTACATGGTTATGATTATATCATTTATCTATTTATATACTAAATAAATATTTTTTATAAATTATAAAGTTATATCTATATTTTGTTGTGAAAAATGGATTTTTAAAATAACACTTTCTTATAAAAAATACACACAATAATAATATCAAAATTATATATTATAATAAAACTAATACATGAACTTTATTTTTTGTATATGATATTTTATTCTTATTACTAGATTATGTGTTTATGACTACGTTATTTATCTATTCATATACAAATCAATTTTTTTAATTATAAACTCAAATTGTTTTTACGCTAAAAAATAAATTTTAAAGGATTACTTTCTTATAAAAATCATTTATATGATTTTGTTAGTATCAAAAATGTGGGAATGAAATAGGTAAAAATTGAAGTTATTTGTGTTTGAAATGAAATACATTAATTGACCAATCTATCCTTCTAATGGATCTCATCAATTCATGAATTGTATAAAATATTAAAGTAATCATGTTATAGTGACATTTGTCCTTATATAACTCATTTTTTATAATCAAAAGCATTATATTACATATTTTATAAGAAAAATGATAAATCAACCTCAAAAGCATAAATAAAAGAACAAAAAATGAATCACCCCTATAATTTATATAGCAAACTTATAAAAATATAATCAAATTATTATATTTGTTTCATCATTTTATCAAACTATTTTTTATCTCATTTATACCACATAATTATTAAATTTGTTCTATTTATATTATTTTGTTAGTTTTTATCTAACAGTTTCACACTTCAGACATCTAAGTTGTAAATTTTAAATAATTCGGATAATTAAGTAATATATCAACTAACTATTTGGAGTTGTTACGAATTTAGGGTGAATGACATTAGTAATCCTATAGCTTTCAATAAAAATGCATAAAAGTTATATAGTTATCAAATGATGCACAAAATTACTAAGTTATCAAATGGTGCACAAAATTACTATAGTTATCAAATTATGCACAAAAATCATGTAGTTTTCAATTTGTGACAAAAGAATTATAATTATCAAATGGTACATAAAAGTATTATAGTTATTAAATGGTGCACAAAAATCCTATAATTTAAAAGAAAGCGTGTACATTGATCTTAAGTTGACCATTAACCTTTGAGCTTCATTAAGATTAGAAATTAATTTAATTTTTTTTTATCAATTTGTAATTCCAAAAATATTTCTTAAAATGTGGTAATGTGCTTAGTATATGATTACTTTCATAAAAAAAATGATAAATTGTCAATTTAAGACAAATGTAAACATTTTTTTGAAAGATATATGACTTTTGTGTACTATTTAATAACTAAAATACTTTTCTACAACTTTATTGAAAGTTATAAAAATATCTACTTCTTAACTATTTAACTTACTCCAAATCCAACATTCACATACGAAGTTGTTAGAAGAAGATTAACATAAAAGTATAAACTGAACATATGTAATAGTTGAGTAATATAAATGAGATGAAAAATAATTCAATATTATAAATAAAATAATTTATTAATATATTTTTTTTATGTTTACCCTAATTTAATTTATAAGTAGTCTAGTTTTCATTATTGGAGACGTATGATCTGCCTTAGATCTATCATTTCCATGATAAGTACAATAAGGATAAGGGTGTATCTTATGCATGTCACAATTAGTGGAAGAGTGTTTCTATACCAGCCCACATTTTACCTATTTAACAACTTGAATGTGGGTTAATTTAGATGAAACGGAGCTAATTAATTTAACAAAATTCTTAGTAGAATTCTTTTGTTCTAAAAAATAGAGAAAAAGTTCCCAAGTTAATTTGTTCATATGCATAGCATTATGAGGAATGCTCTTCTAAAATGTCATACGAACTTTCCGATACAACCTTTTAATTTCATTAAAAATTAAAAAAGCAACAACAACCGAGCATAATATGGTGCAGTATAAAGATTTATTGTGAAGCTACACAATTTATTATAATTTGAAAGAATGGTTTTTAATCCATGCTATTAAACAGTGAAGGAGATTTTTTAATTTCTCAGACAATATATAAATAAAACATGTGTATGGATAATAAGATAAATGGTGTATTTTGATATTTTTAAGGAAATATTATTTTTTTATTAATTAAAATGTATCATTTATATACAAGAATTAAGATCTTAACCTAAATGATTCTTTATGTCATTAATACACTTGTTCTTAAAAAAAATTTATGCGATGTTAAATAGCCAACTCATACTATTTCCATTTAGCATATTCCTAATGGTTCTATAACCCTATCATAACCAACCTCAACTCACCACCATCCAATAAGATATGAATTACCATGTGAATTGATATTCAATTTAACGTAAAATGACTTCTGTTTTTCTTATTTCATTTTGCTTTTAATTTTTTTTCAATCATAAAGTTGACATTTTTTTTCCCAAAACAAAATAGTTGATTTTTTTATTAATATAATGTGGGTTTTTTTTTCTTTCTAATCAACTTGAATTTTTTTTTTGAAAATAATATATACATTTTTTAATAACATGACTTAAGTTTTTATAAAGAAGTAAAAATGTTCTATTTATAAACTATTTGGTGTAAATGAAATGTATTATATTATCACACATCAATATCATCCTAATACATTAAAAATATAAATCTTATAAGATCCCAAATATAATAGGTTATATTATGAATTAAACTAAAATCCATCCTATTTGACATCTACATCAATAACAACTAATTTTGAAAGCAATAACAAGCTTTAAAAAAGTAGGTATAACTTTTTCACCAAAAATAAATATTTTATCACGTAAATACTACCTCATGCTTAAATAATTAATTGTAAAAGCTTCCTATAATTTTTATCAAATAAATATATTAATTTATTTAATTTTTTAAATGAGTAATTTAATCTTATAATATATATTTTAGATATTACTAGTTATGTTATTATAAAAAATGAACAATTCTATACAATCATAAATACTCAATTGAAAGATTATCGGTCTAAAATGTTTATTAGCATATAATAACGAGATTATTATAATATTTTTTAAAAATAATAAAAAATTAATTAAATATATATTCATTGTAATAATTATAAAATTAAAACATTTAAATTAATTACCGGATCTTTCCGTTTAAAGAATTGTTATTCTTAAAATGTATATGTTGATCGTCATCTTTGGATTATAAATCTATTGGCGCGCATGCGAGAAAACACTAAGTAAAGCAATTCAAGCTTTACATTCTAAAGTGAGATTGTAACTAATTTTTCTGTCTTATTTTCCTGAAATTGACAAACGTCTTGGCAACAAATTAACGCAATGAATTTAGGCATCCTTGTTCTCACTTGCATTATTGAAGAGATAAGTTATAAAATCAAAACATAACATTAGCTTACTTGTCAAATTGTAGGGTGCAAAGCCACATTCTTAATTAATGATTTTACACCAGATTAGCTTTCTTGCATTTTCCATTTTCACCATTTTTTTTTTCTTTGAGTAATGCCATTTCACCCTATAACTTTTTTCCCCGACAAACGTGAATATTACCCACTCTAATTTTTTGTCCACACCAAAGAAATGACTTTAAATTATCAATAAATTAATCTTTAAAAAACATGAACATTTAAATACTAACCAGACTAAACCGATAAGAAAACTAACTTAAGAAATAATATTTCACAAATTTTATTCCTCAGTTATTATATTGAATAATAATAATAATAATAATAATAATAATAAAATGTAAAAAACTATGGCCTAACTTCATGCAAAAAAATCTTTCAAAGAGTAAGAGTTGTCATGATCTTATAACCAACATTTTGTTGGTTTCTTTGATCGATGTAAGACTCCTCAACACCTCCACTCACATCGGACGGAAATACCGCAAAGATCGATTGACCAACTTAGACACATCAATTGAACCCATAGACTTGCTCTGATATCATGTAGAAAGTCATGATCTAACTCTCTCCAATAGAACTCTAAAAAAGGAAGGATTGTCATGACCTTATAACCATTACTTTGTTAGTTTCCTTGATCGATGTGGGACTTCTCAACAAAAAATAATAAAAATAATAACTTTAAAACTTATAATCACACAAATAATATCTCTTATGTTTAATTTATACATTTTAACTATTAAAAAAAGTTTGACATATTATTTTAATTGAAACGTCGTTTAATTAGATATCATTTTAATTAAACTACGATTATTTAGACTCATTCAATATTATTGAATGATATTTGTGTTATTATAAGTTTTAGGAATTTTTTTATAATTTTCTAAGTTTTATTATTCTTATAATAAAAAAATATAAAATATTTATTTTATTTTTAATATTAATTACTGTTTGATGTTAATATTATTAAATAAAATTTTATAATAATAATAATAATAATAATAATAATAATAATAATATTAATAATTTAACTGATTATAATATTATTATTTATTAATTATTTAGAGTTGAACAGTCTTTTGAGAAATAAAAAATTCAGAATGTTTTCTTCCTTTAATATTAGCTAATAATTCAAAAAAAAAAAAATAAGAAAAAAATTAACATGGCAAAGTCAAGAAAGATTCCACGTTGATCAGGAAAGTGATTGGGAAAAATCTTATTTTTCTTTTTCTTTTGCTTCACTTATCCATACTTTTATGAAGTAGATAAAATCTTATATATATATATATATATATATATATATATATATATATATACCTTTTAATAATATTAATTTATTTCATCGCCACTTGTTAGAAGTTGTTACACTATGTTCATTTTTAAATTAATAAAATTTTAAAATTAACATATATCACCACGTGTCATTACATTTGTAATATGCATAATCTCTTGATTCAGTGGATTTAACGTCTATTTTTCAGTGGCTCATCTTCGTTTTCCATTTGCATGTATTTTTTTTTCCTTTTTGAGAGCCATAGAAAATACAACGAAGTTAAAAAAAAAAAAAGGTTAGATGTAAAGATTCCAAACCGGGATCGGTATTCTTAAAAATGCAAATCGGTATTTTTAGACAGTTAAATTATTATTTTGGTACGATGTTTTTATCACTTGTAACAAATCAGATAATATAATTTAAATTATTAATATATATTTTGATTAATTTTAATCACAATTTAAAAAATAAAAAATTACAGTAGATTAAAATTATCTATTATTATTAATTATTATTAAAATTAATTAACATATATATTAATAATTTAAATTAAAATATTTGATATGTTAGGGTTCATAATAAATATCAAAGAATTACCAAAACAAAAATTATGGTAGTACAAAAAATTCAAACCCATCTTAAAGCTATTGGAGCTAAATAGCAACTTCTTACTAAAAATTTTCAATTCCACACTTTAATATTTAAACTTTTTTTTTTAAATAATATTACATCCATTCACTTTTTAAATTTAATACATTCAATCTAAATTTAAAAATTAAATTAAAATTATTAATATATTAATTTTTTATATTATTTAATTAATTTATTATGTTTAAATTTAAATTAAATATGTTAAATTAAAAAAAAATAGACGTGATATTAGAAAAGAAAAGTTCGAACTCTATAATCAATTCAACAAAATTTAGGTAAGCCAAGCTAAAAAGACTGATTAACATTATTTCAATATCACAAGCCCATAAGTTCTGGCTTTAGCCTAATGGAAGCCCAATATTTTGGGTTTGCTCTATAACCGTGACGGGGTCAGGTGCTAAGCCCATCATGAGCCATGAATGCTTTGGGCTTGAACCTTAGAGGGCTTGGGAACCTTTTAACGCTAAGGATTCTAAAAAATATAATGAATAAAAAGCTTCCAAATCTTGTTTTCCTTATGGAGACTAGATTGCCTCGTCATGATGGTGAAAGAATTAGGTTGGAAAATGGTTTTGATTCTTGATTGAAAGTAACTCGTAGGGGATTGGGTGGTGATTTATTGCTTTTATGGAGGAGCTGTTTAGATGTCTCTGTTAAGTCATTCTCTCCTGGGCATATTGATACGGTGGTTAGGCTGCAGATTGGTTCTGTGTTTCGAGTTACTGGTTTTTATGGGCATCCTAAAATAATAATTAGAGGTGATTCATGGCGTATGTTGAAAAGGCTAGCCAATAATTCTAGATTTCCTTGGATCCTTTTTGGAGATTTTAATGAAATTTTCAATTGGGATGATCATCAGTTGGTAGGTAACAGAATTCAAAACTAAAATGGATGCTTTTAGGACCACAATTTTGCAATGTGGATTATCAGATTTTTTTTTTGAAGGTTATATAGATTTACGTGGAATAACACAAAAGAGATATTAACACTCAGGTTTGATTTGATAAAGCTTATGTGAATGAGCTTTAGCTACAAGAAATGCCAAGGATGAAAGTGGTTCATGAGCTTTGGCTACAACAAATCTTCATCTGTGAAATTAATTTGAATAATGATGGTAGGAAGCCAAAAAGAAGAGGCAATTTCATTTTGAGGAGATTTGATTGTCAATAGATGGTTGTGAGCAGGTAGTGAATGTGGCGTGGAATGGGCTTTCTAGTTCTCACCCTTCGCCCTATCATCATGTTTCAAATAAACTTTCCCAGTTTGCTACAAGGTTGGATAGGTGGAATTGGACAACTGTGGGTCATGTCCATAGGTGGATTGAAAAAATGAAAGAAAACTTTACTTTGGTTAAAAGTAAAGGACATGATGAGATTATTACGATAGAGATGGTAAAAATGTAAACGTAAATTAATTGAATCAAATGTGAAATAAATAAATTAAAGAAAATAAGTAAAACAAAGATCTTATTTCTAGTCATTGATTATTCTTCAAGTTTTTAAAAATGATTAAA
Organism: Hippophae rhamnoides; assembly: GCA_033030585.1. Taxonomy (NCBI): domain Eukaryota; kingdom Viridiplantae; phylum Streptophyta; class Magnoliopsida; order Rosales; family Elaeagnaceae; genus Hippophae; species Hippophae rhamnoides. The sequence continues at coordinate 32,760,545 of CM065430.1, forward strand.
ACTGAAGTGTTCTATGTGTTTGAAACTTCTAAGCTCTTAACAACACTCAAATTGAAAGATGTATTGCACTAGAACTGTGTGTTTAGTTTAGAGACCATAACATACTTTTTATAGTCGTGCTTCCCATCAAAACATTTGCATCTGTTACCAGCTTCAACCATAACCGACGAGCTCTTCTATGACAGAAACGTTTGAACCACTAAATGACCCGTTAAAGAAAAATGAAAATGAAAATTAAAAATGGAGAACAAACGGATCGGTTACATTCTCCCACTTGGTTCAAACGTTCAGCTTAATCCCAACGATAATATTTCTTAAGAAATAAACGTATGAATCATGACGATAGGTCCTCAAAGAACAATTGTTATCTTCCATGTATTACAATGTATTTAGAAGTATTACAATTTATGTGGTAACAAAACTTAATGAATAGATCATATATTTATTCTTAGTCCTATACAAAATATATTTTCTCAAATAAATTAAGATGTACATGAATATGAGAAAATAATATAATATATAAGTTTCAATAATAAGTTGTATATATACCTTTACAAAATAGAACCAATTCTCATTTTCTCTATATGATCCTTAAATTTCAGTGGTGGCATACCCTTTAGTCAAAGGATCAGCAATCATCAACTCAGTGCTAACATGTTCAATGAATAGTTTTTTTTCCTTAACATGTTCTCTTATAACCAAGTATTTGATGTCGAATTGCTTAGTACGACTACCACTCTTGTTGTTCTTAGCCATAAACATAGCAACTGAGTTGTCACAATACAATCTCAATGGCCTAGAAATAGAGTAAACTATTCTAAGCCCGAAAATGAAACTCTTCAACCATACACCATGTGATGTGTACTCAAAACATGACACAAACTTGGCCTCTATAGTGAAAGTAATAGTCAAGGATTGCTTCGCACTTCTCCAATACACGATTCCAACGGCAAGTATGAAAATGTAACTAGATGTTAATTTACGTGAATCAACATAGCCAACGAAGTCCACATCGGAGTAGCCAATTACTTCCAGATCATCGGTTTGTCTATACATTAGTATATAGTCCTTGGTTCCTTGAAGTTACCTCATCACTTTCTTAGCATCTCTCTAGTGGTCCAAACCTAGATTACTCTGATATCGTCCCAATATTCTAACAATAAATGCAATGTCAAGCCTTGTGCAAACCTGAGCATACATCAAGCTTTTGATAGCAAAAGCATATGGAATATTCTTCATTTGTTCCCTTTCAAAATCATTCATTGGGAATTGGTTCAAATTGAACTTATCGCCCTTGGGGAACAATCTTTCATTCAAAATCTCTCTAAAACTTTATTGATATAGGTTTTCTGAGATAAACCCAAGACGCCTTGAAGTTTGTCTCTATGGATCTTAATGCCAATGACATAAGATGCCTCACCCATATCTTTCATATCAAAATTTTTAGAAAGGAATTGTTTTACCTCATGTAGCAAACCCTTATCATTGGTTGCAAGCAAAATATCATCTATGTATAAAATTAGAAAACATAACTTACTCCTACTAACCTTCTGATATATACATTGACTCATGGGGTTTTCAAAAAATCCGAATGAAGAAACTACTCCATGGAATTTATAACACCATTGGCGTAATACTTGTTTTAGTCCGTATATGAATTTATTAAGCTTACAAACCAAATGCTTACCAATACTAGAAAGAAATCCTTCACATTGTTTCATATAAACCTTTTCTTCTATATCTTTATTGAGAAAAACTATTTTCACAACCATTTGTTGCATATCAAGGTGAAAATGGGCTATTAATGCCAATATAATGCGTAAGGAATCTTTCTTAGATACAAGGGAGAAAGTCTTTGTATAATCAATTCCTCCCTTCTCAGTGAATCTTTTAGCAACTAATTGGCCTTGTATCTCTTAATATTGCCCAACACATCTTTATTTGTCTTAGAAACCAATTTACATCTAATGGCTTTTGCACCATTAGGCAACTCAACAAGATTCTAGACTCCATTACTCTTCATGGAACTTATCTCATCCTTCATAACATTGTACCACAATTCAGATTCTTTGCAACTCATGGCTTATGAAAAGGATTCACGATTATTCTCAACTTTAATGTTACATTCAGATTTTTATAGATATATAATATAATCACTAGAAATTATTGACCTTTCAATTCTAGTAGATCTTCTTAATGTCGCACCATCACCTTCTTGGAAAGTATGAGGTTCAAACTACTATTTAGAAGTTTCAAGAATCTCCTAAATAGTTTGATTTATTGGAATGTTGTCAACAAATTATAGAATTTCAATGATTGATTGTTCAACACCATCTTGTACTTGAGAAGTGATGTGAACAACAATCAATCTATCTCTTGAAGTGGATGTTTGAGACTCTAAATGATCACTATTAGAAACTATGTTCCTTATTTGATCTCTCCCATTAATCGGATTATACTCAAGAAACTTTACATTTATTGATTCTACAAACTTAGTGCTATGAAATGGACAATAACATCTATAGCCTTTAGACCATCTGGCATATCCAAAAAATACCCACTAATGATCCTTGGGTCTATATACTTCTCTTGTAGATTATAAATACTCACTTTAGATAGGTATCCCTAAATACGCATATGTTGCAAACTTGGTTTCCAACCTTTTTATGATTCAAATAGCGTCTTTGAGATAGCCTTGGTTGAAACTTGGTTTAATATATACACAATAGTCTTTAAAACTTTAATCCAAAAGTATTTAAGAAGATTGGAGTAGCTAAGCATACTCCGTACCATGTTTAATGAAGTTTGATTTCTTCTTTCTGCTACACCATTCTGATCTAGTGAACAAGCATAATGTATTGGGAAACTATCTCATGCTTTTGAAGAAACTTAGCAAACGAACTTGACGCTTGTCCATTCTCTGTATATCTAACACAATATTCACCATCTCAATATGATCTCATGAGCTTTATTTGCTTTTCGTAATGCTTCTCTAGTTTAACCTTAAAGATCTTGAAGTTATCTAATGTTTCGCGCTTATTATGAAGCATATAGAGATAGGTATATCGAGAAAAATAATTAATAAAGGTGATAAAATATTTCTGATCTTGCATGTTCATGTTTGGACAATATATATCTATGATTTCTAATATACATAAACTCTTATTAGCACATTTCTTTGACTTGTTAGTCTACTTTTCCTTAATACAATTCACACATGTCTAAAAATTAGTAAAATCTAGAGTACTAAGTATGTCTTCTTTCACTAATATTTTGATTATGTCTATAGAGATATGTCCTAATCTCTTATGCCATAATGTAGAAGATTACTCATCAATAATACACCTTTTAGTGCTAGTTTAAACATGCATAGTGTTATGGGTGGAATTCTTTCATAAATTAATGAAATAAAGACTGTCACACAAAATATCATTCCCAACACATTTAAATTTATTAAAAAAACTGAAATATGTTTCTAAAAAGTGAAAAGAATACTAAGAAGGTACAAATTTTGAAACCGAAATCAAGTTTTTAGAGATATTTGAAATATAAAAAGTCTTTTCTAATTCTAAAATAAAACAAATGATTAAAATCAAATTGTATATTCCTACCGCCCGCATGCACATCTTATTTATAGATAAAGACATTGTAGTCTCAAAGAATTCAAGTAATTATTATAACTTAAAAACATGTTTGTATTTGACACATTTAATTTAGTGTTACTACAAGAAAGATTACAGGGAAGGTGTTAAACTTGCTAGAGACTAGGGGTGTCCAAAAATCGGATTGGACCGGACCAAACCGTAAAACCGGACCGGACCAAACCGAACGGTTTTACTAATCAAACGGTCCGGTCCAGTTTGTATTAATTTTAAAACGTTCAAACCGGACCGGACCGGTTTAATAATATATTAAAAATTTCACATTATTCTTCATTAAATTATAAAAAAATCGAACCAAATCGGAAACTAAACCGGACCGAAAGGTTTTATAAGTCAAACGGTCCGGTCCGGTCCGATTTTTATTTTTTAAAACCGTTTCAAACGGTCCGGTCCGGTCCGGTTCTAATAATATGAACGGTCCGGTCCGATTAGATTTTTTTAGGAAAAACCGGACCGGACCGGACGATTGACACCCCTACTAGAGACAGTGTCGTCTCAAAGAAGCAAGGTCGGAGTTTTGGGAGAACTTGGTCAAAATGACGTTGTAAAATTGAGGTATAATGAGTTATATATGTGATTAATTTAAACAGATGGAGTAAAATTTGAAGAGTTAAATATTTATTTAATTAAATTACGTGAAATTAGATATTTATTTAATTTGATTTTAACAAAAAATGAGGTTATCATTAATTATAATTTAATTAGTTAAATAATTATAAGTTTAATTAAATATATGCTTAATTTGACTCTAATCATTATAATTAATGACTAATAAAATTCCGATTAATTTGAATTCTATCTCTACAAATTGAATAAAAATTTAACTAAAATCCAATCATATTGTTAAAAAATAATTAAGGTATGCCATGATTAATGTTTTGCAGCATCATTTCTTTATAAAATGAAAATCGGTTGAAGTTATATACATTGCACAGATCTATCATTATTTAGTATCGATATGATATTAACAGTTAAAAAAATTATTATCAATAATAATTATATTAAATTGTAATTAATAGGAAAGATAAAATAAATATTTTATATACTTTTATTATAATTATAATAAAAATTATTGTATAAACATCATTTAAATAATAAAAACTTAATCATTATTTTAAGAACAAACCATTAATAATATATTAAATTATAATTAATATTAGATATAAAATAAATATTTTATGTATTTTATTAAATTTATAAGAAAAAATTGTAGTGCAAGTATCATTTTCATTTTGTAAATATTGAAGATTTATCTACGTAAAGCTTTGGCAGCTCCGCATCTCCCTACTGAATCTGACATTGTGTCATTCTCACTCTATTCTTGAAGATTGTTGAATAATCGTTAAATCTTCCACAGGATTTTATTTGTTAAAGATCTAAACCTTCACGGGTTACGAAAAGGGAATGTCTACATCCTTAAACGGTTGGATTGTCTCCTTTCTTACTTAGTATTTCCCTCCATTTTGTTTGGGTTTTCTATTAATCCAACAATATTTCTTTGCCCTTCTCTCCCTTTCGACAATTCCTTTGGTTTATGATCATCATCGCCTAGTTATTTACGTTGTCTTTTAATTCAAATAATTGTTTACAGAAGACCAAAGGAAGGATCAACAATAACAAGAATCTCCTTCTGGGCTATTATTATTTCTTAGCTGGTGGCTCTTCAGTTTCAGGTAATTTCTTTCTTTTCTTTTCTTTCTCAATGGGTTCCTCTAATTTGTAGGCTTGGTTTTTCAATAAAGTCTACCAATTACTTTTAACTGGTTTACATTCAAATTGACCTTTTGTTGAAATCGAATTGGAACCAAAGATGCAGAAAATTAAGTTTTTTTTTTCTTAATTTGGAAATTGTGTGTTTCCAATAACTGAAAAGCGAAACCCCTGGTTTAGAAACTTTGCATTTTTGTAAATCCATAGGTTTTAGACAAAAAAAAATTGGTATATTTTATTTGGCAATCAATCGGTATTTTTATCTTATGCTATTTTATATATTTTGGTTGAGCAGAATGGAGGCTGAAAATATAATCAAGAAAAGACTGGAGTCTGAAAATGATAATTGTGGGGATCCAAAACTGTTTTCTGAGACTAAAGAAACTAATCTGACTTGTTCCTCGTCTGGGAGTAGAGGAAAGATGCTCTGGAAAAAGGTGAGGTACCAACTTGTTGAGTACAATTCATTGCCAGGGTATTTGAAGGATAACGAATACATTCTGCGCCATTACCGAGCTGATTGGCCTTTGAAGCAGGCCTTGCTCAGCATCTTTACCATTCATAACGAGACGCTAAATGTTTGGACGTAAGTCTTGTTTCACTGCACTAGTGTAGCAACTCAGTAGATATAAAGAGAAATTGTTGTTTAATATTAGCTGTATTTTTCTGGATTCTTTGCATTGTGTATTGCTTTGAAGTGGTAGTAATTGAGCTAGTAATTTTTTTGTTTGATAATGAACAAGTTTATCCGGATTATTTTGCCTGAGAATTGAGAAGACTCCAGCTTTAAAATTCCCAAAGTTGTATGAGTTTCACATTCTGCATAAAGACAAAGTGTTACTTTAATTAAGACTACAAGTCAATATTGCCCACTAATTTTGCACAGACAAATTAATAATAATTTTGGAATAAAGAAAATAAATAAGTTAGTAAAGTTAAAATTAAACGACACACAATTTATTTAAGTGGCTCAACTTTTCAATGCGCAGTTTTACCCACCGACGACGGCACACCGATAAAAATCCACTAATAACCAAACGGGAGATACAAACACCAATTACCGTAGCTTCACAAATTATACCAAATTCCAAAATCAACCCACAAAATATCCTCTAATTTATCGGTAATATATATAGCAAAGATAAATTAACAAACTCTGCTATTAAATCAAATATTACCGTACAAATGAGAGAAACACCACAAATGGCAACCGAATGGACGCTATTGGCTACCGATTTTTCCCGCTTCTTACTGTCATTGTTTTCTTTTTCTTCGTCGCTTCTTCTCTACGGTCGTTTTTTTTTTTTCGATGGAACACAAAACCCTCTCGCTTCCTCGCTTTCTATTTTGGTCATAAAGATTCTCTTCTCCTGGTGGTCGCTTCTAAAACCAACTTCACGTAGGAAGTTATACATATATATATAAAGGGAAAAAGGGAAGTGGTTTTAATATATTGAATTACTTTTGTTTTGGGCCAATTAAATAACAAATCTCCACCTCAAAACAAAAAAATTCTTCAAATGAAATTCCTTGATTACCAAATAACCGTCATTCCAAAGCCCTGCGGCGATCATCTTTTGCAATACTAATCAAGTCCAAGCAATGCCGAACTTGTTAAACGAACTGGCTCGGGTTAACATATCACTGATTCTTCAGAATGGCTATCTTATTAACAACAATAAGACTCTGGGAGACAATATCACGAACGAAGGATATCCGACATCAACGCTGGTTTGGTTCTTTCACGATACATAGTATTCTTAGTCAAGTGTATCGCACTCGACTATCACAAAATACAAATGTATATCCTTCAGAACCCAAATCACAAACCAAACCTCTAAGCCAAATGGCTTCTTTCATCGCTTCGTGCCATATATTCTCTCGTCGCATTAAAGCAATCAGATCGTAAGTAGCCTTCCAACTAATGGCACAACGAGAAAGAGCTAAGACATAACCTGGTCGTAGATCTTCTTTATCCAGATCACCAAAGATAATCTAATCCACATAACCAATAACATCGCAACCAAGATTAGAACTTCCATCATATACCAAACCAAAATTAGATGTACCTCTCAAATACCGAAGTATCCATTTCATGCCGCTAAACCAATTTTACCAGGATTACCCATATATCTCACACAACACTAACTCCACGTGAAATATCTAGACGAGTACAAACCATAACAGACATCAAACTCCCAACTAAGATTAGCATACGGAACCTGGACATGTACCGCCTCTTCTTCTTCCGACCGTGGTGACAAATCCAAAGAAAGCCCGAAATGCGCAGCCAAACGCGTACTCACAAGTTTAGAATCTTTCATGCCAAAACGTTCAAGAACTTTTTCAATATAACTTTTTCCGAGTCAAATAAAGCTTGCCCGTCATTGCCTATCCCTCGTAAATTTCCATGCCTAAAATTTTCTTCGCCGCACCCAAATCTTTCATTTCAAACTCACCATTGTCGAGACTTTAATTTCGACCTGACTTATTCTTAAGCAAAAAGCATGTCATCAACATAAAGCAACAAATAAACCGATGAACCATCACGGAATCTTTTATGATAAACACAACTATCATAATCACTCCTGAGTAACCATGATCAATCATAAAAGAATCAAACCGCTTATACCAGCTTCGAGATCGCTTTCCAAATTTCATATAAAGACTTTTTCAATAAACAAACATGATCTTCCTTACCTCGAACAACAAACCCCTCCGTCGATGCATATATATTTGCTCTTCAAGCTCACCATGTGTTAAGGTTGTCACTTGACATCAAGTTGTTCTAATTCCATGTCAAACAATGCAACCATAGCAAGTAACACACGAATGTAGCTATGTTTCACAACAGAGAAAATACTTCATCAAGTCAATACCTTCTTCCGACAATAGCCCTTCGCAACAACACGTGCCTCAACCTAGTCGCTTTCAACCTCGTGTATACCTTCCTTTTCTCAAGACCCATTTGTTTCCAACAATCTTCTCTGCCCTTAAAGTGCTTTCACCAATTCCCATGTACGATTCTTACGTAAGTTGATTCAATCTCTTCATTCATAGAACCAACCACTAAACGTATTCATCACAAGCGATGACACTTCCATGATAACCTAAGGCTCACGCACCTCAATAGACTCTCGCCACGTACAATGCAAAAGAAACTAAGTTTGCATCAAGGCATTCTCCGAGGCCTAATCTCTCTTATTCCTTTACCTCAGGATACCGTATGGTCAGCTCACGCCGCTTTCCGCTACATCACGAGCAGTAATCGCCTATCTCATCCACGTATGGTCGATCCGGGGCCGCCTCTCGCAGACTTGACTGTGAGCTCCCACTCTCAAGCTCCACCTCGCTCACTAACACCGTGGTCTCTTATCCTAACAATAGACTCTTTTTTCTTTTGCAACATGTAAGACTCATCAAACTTAACATCTCTCGCTAATCAAAAAATTTATAGGTGACTCGGGGTTCAACACACCATAATTTATAACCTTTCACCCCGTAAAGATACCCCAAAAATATGCATTTCAATGCCCTAGGCTCAAGTTTACCATCATTACCACAGCATAAGCAGACAACCAAAACTTTCAAATCGAATAATTAGCAAGAGTACTAAAGAATACCTCAAACTGAGTCTTCAACTCAATTGCAAATGATGGAGACCGATTCACCAAATAACAGTAATGGTTACAAGCTTCAAATTTCAAAAAGATTTATCCAAGTCACTTGAAAGAGCATACAACGAGCTCTTTCTAAGCAGTAGTCCTTTTCATACGTTCTCGCTACTCCATTTTTCATTTGGTGTACGACGCACAGCTATGTCTCACTATGCCATTTCTTTCACGTAACTCATTAAACCGACCGTCACAAAATTCCAAACCATTATCGCTTCTCAAATGCTTGATTTTCTCGTTTGTTTGATTTTCTATACAAGTTCTCGAATTTTACAAATTTCGAGAACGCATCATTCTTATTCTTCGAAAATACACCCATACATGACGAGAGTTTACATCAATAAGAGTCAACATATACCTGCACCACCCTTGGGACACAACACGGTAATGACCCCAAAGATCCGAGTGAATATAATCAACAATACCTTTCGTTTTATGGACGGGTCAGACCGAACTTGACCGCGATGCTTTCCATGCACACAATGCTCACGTAAATCAAGTTTCCCAATTTTCTCGACCACAGCAAATCTCGTTTGCTCAAAATAGACATCCCCGCCTCACCATACGCCCAAGCCGCATATGCCATAATCGAGTAGTGTCTCGACCCGATTCGACGAGGATGAAACCGATACACTCGCTACAATAAGCCGCTTACCCCCGAAGATATGTAGACTACGCGATAATTCGTCTCTTTAATAACACAACCAGAAAGCACCCTTACTAACTTTTAAAACTCCACCTTTAGCTACATACTTATAAAGCCTCGGAATCAAGAAAGTACCCAAAGATATCAAATTCTTTTTCAAACTGAACACGGCGAACATCTTTCAAAGTCCTAACAATACCATCACGCATCTTAATTCTGACAAGTATCAATACCAATAACCTTCAGACATATTGTTTCCCATCAATACAACACCCCCATCAATAGACCGATAAGAAGCAAACCAATCTCACTCAATGGCACATATGGTAAGTGCCATCCGAATCAAGAATCCAAACATCTCCGTGAGAACCAATAGATATCGATAGAACATTTTCACCATCTAACCAGAACTATTCGCAACACCAAAGAACATCATTAAGTACTAAGACGTCAGGGTAGATTTTTCTTTACCTTGAAGTTTCTGGATACCAATTTACTTTCCAAAGGTTCTTCCCGACTCGCAATAATTGCATTTATCTTTTCTTTTCTAGATTTCGATCTAGCATCACTTTCTATTACTGCCAGGCCTTTTTCTCGATTTCTACCTCCGACAAATAAACCACTCGCTATTTTCATTGTCGTCATTGCACACCTTTTTCTTCAACTCTCCGAATTCAAAGTCGCTGACATCTTCCAAAGAAATAATATCTCGCCCATATAGATAGTATCAACAAAATGCTCAAAACGAACGAGGTAAAGAACATAATAGAATCCAAGTGCCTCGATCCTCATCATCAATCTTAACACCACCATTTTTCTAGATCACGAATAATTTTAGTAAATTCATCGATGATCGTGCAAAGCGTGTACCTTCCGACATTCCAATGTATACAAACGCCGCTTCAAATATAACCGATCGTCAAAGACTCGGGTCATATACAAATTCTCCAATTTAAGCCATAACCCAAGAGAGATTCCTCATCACCAATCTCGTAATACCTCATCGTACAAGGATAACTCGAATTTAACTTAAAGCATTTTCCATCAATGCATCTTTTTCTTCATCAACAATTTTTCTCGGCAATTTATCCTCGCTTCAAGTTGTCTTAACGAGCCCTTCTTCTTTAACTAATACGTCAGATCTTCATACGCTATAAACCGAATCATTTCTACCATTGAATTTCTCAATTTCATATTTTGTCACTATATTTAAAAACCAATATTAAATAAACAAGACAACCCAGAAAATATGAAACCAATCGATAACCAAAAGCTCAAAATAAATCCAAAAGAAATAAAACTTGATCACCCAATAAATACCGTATCAACCCAATAGTCTCGATACCAATTTGTTACTTAATTAGCATCATAAGCAATATCGTGTCCAATTTTGGTTAACAGACAAATTAATAATAACGGGTAACAAAGAAATAAATAAGCAAAGAAGTTAAATTAAATACACACAATGTTTAAGTGGCTCAACTTTTCAACGCGAAAAGTCTACTCCATTTACGACACAATCGGCGAAAAATCCACTAATAACCAAACGGATATACAAACACCAATTACCGTAGGCTTCACAAATTATACCAAATTCCAAAATCAACCCACAAAATATCCTCTAATTTACTCGGTAATATATATAGCAAGATAAATTAACAAACTTGCTATTAAATCAAATATTACCGCATAAACGCAGTAGAAACACCACAAATGGCAATCGAAATGGACAGCTTTGTCCTTGGCTGATTTTTCTCTCGCTTCTCTTAGTTCATTGGCTTTCTTCTTCTTTGGCTGCTGCTCTTCTTCTCTATGGCTGTTTTTTTTTTCTTTGGTGGAACACAAAACCCTCTGCTCCCTGTTTTCTATTTTGGCTGCAGCATTCTCTTTCTCTGGTGGCTGCTCTAAAAACCAACTTCACGCAGGAAGTTATACATATATATATATAGGGAAAAAGGGGAAGGGTTTTAATATATGTGTTTGGGCCTTTTGTTTTGGGCCAATTAAATAACACAAAGGTTGGTGGGCATGAATGTTGAAGAGAACAAGGATAAGAGATACTTATGACATAAGAGCTGAACTGGATATTGTGATGGTTTTAACCTTCACGTGAGACACCCTTAGTTTGAAAATTAGTAGAATTGGACCAGAGGAATTTGATACGTATAGATACGGCTATGGGCTACTAGTGGGTGCAGCGACGAGCAGATGTGGCGCACAGGCGTAGGAGGCAGGCTAAATGCGTGAGTGGAGACTATTGAATTGAGCTAGAGATGTCAGAATTAGTTAGCCTTGTATAATGCTATATATAGCTAGAGAGTTGTGGGAAGGAGTATATCAGAAATTATAAGAAATCAGCTCCCCTCTTACTGTTCTTCTTTCTTCCCTAACCCCTCTGAAATTCTATTCCTATCAGAATTGTTGCCTTTTCCATTATTCCTAGGAAATAACATGTTAGCGCCCATCCATGCTAGTCATGGATGTATACTTTTAAAATATGATGCAATAGATTACATGGCCTATGGCTTATGGGTTTCTTATTGTTTTTTTGTCTGCTTTATAAAGCATTTAAGATAACATATATATATATATATATATATATATATATATAGAATTACTTGTTAGAACCTATAACGTTGAATAAAGCTTTTTGTCTGGACGGGAAACTATTTTTTCTATATTTTATTTTTGCAGATAACATATATCTTCCATTTTTCTGGTTATACAGAACTGGAATTACTTTTAGCTTTTTCTTGGTTCATGGCAATAGATGTTTCTCAGTTCTCACACTGTAACCTGTTATTCTTTAACAGAAATATTTTTTATGCAGGCATTTAATTGGGTTCTTTCTTTTCCTTTCCCTGACGATATATACTGCCATGAAGGTTCCAAAGGTTGTCGATCTACAAACTCTTCAACAGTTTCCTGATATTCTTAGAAAAGCAGATTTGCAGAAACTTCAAGAAGAACTCTTGACCTGTCTCCCTTCCATACCCAATATGTCTGATCTACAAAGACTTAGGGAAGAATTAAAGGCTACATTGCCTTCATTGGCTCTGCTTCCATCTGTCTCTAACTGGCATGTTATGCAACTTCTATATAATTGTTTGCCAGAGAGGTTCTCCCATGGAAACTACACTGATGTCTGTGTTCTGGTATTCCATTTCCTTCTCAAAACGCAGAATATATATATATATATATATATAAAATCAGAAGAAATAATTCTTTGAAGTCACAAAATCTGTTAGTTTTCTGAGATTATGATTGCATGTTAAATTTCTATTGCCTACAATTTTATGACTCTTCTTCTTAGACTTTATGCTAAATTTTAGTTTTCCATTGCTCTCATATTACATAACCTACATTCATGTAACATCAATCCTTTTACTTTTGTTTAACTTTTGGTATTGCCCTATATTCTAGATGTTTTATGCAATAATATTTTTTGAGGAGTTAGTTTTTATCAATTGGTTATTGTCTTTTTTTACATTCACTAGGAAGGGACTAGACTGGTTTACAATTTCCCTAAATTCTAGATGTTTCACATAATAATAATTTCGAGGAATTAGTTTTTGTTAATTGGATATCCTCTTTTTTACATTCACAAATAGAGGATTAGGTTGGTATATACGGATTAGGGAAGAGAATAAGAAGTGTTGAATTGTTTTTCAAGTTAATGATTTCTATTTTTTTTGGTTGATGTAGCGAACTGTGAAGGAGGACTTATCGAACATAATAGCACCATTGATGATGAGACCAATCACAAGATGGCCATTTTTTGCATTCTTGGGAGGAGCGATGTTCTGTTTACTAGCAAGCAGCACCTGCCACCTTCTCTCTTGCCACTCTCGGCATTTATCATATATCATGCTCCGGCTTGACTATGCTGGAATTGCAGCCCTTATCTCAACCTCCTTCTACCCTCCTGTCTACTACTCTTTCATGTGTTACCCTTTCCTCTGCAGTCTCTACATGGGCATTATAACCCTCTTGGGAATAGGCACTATTGCGGTTTCTCTCTTGCCAGTCTTTCAAAATCCAGAGTTCCGTAGCATTCGGGCCTCTCTATTTTTTGGCATGGGCATGTCTGGCATTGCTCCTATAATGCACAAGCTTTACCTGTTCTGGGACCAACCTGAGGCATTCCACACAACTGGGTATGAGATTCTGATGGGTGTCCTCTATGGCATTGGAGCACTTGTCTATGCCATGAGAATCCCTGAACGATGGATGCCTGGGAAATTTGACATTGCCGGACACAGCCACCAACTATTTCATGTATTAGTAGTGGCTGGGGCATACACTCATTATCATGCTGGGCTTATTTACCTCAAATGGCGTGACCTCCAGTTGTTGAATTGGTGACCTTTGAAGATTGAATCGATGGTGGAGGAAGTCTTCGAGCATCATCAAACTGATAAATGAAGTAGGTACATATATTTGACTGATGTGAGAACATTCAACCGCTTCATCGAATCTGTATACACATATTGCGACACTAATGTTGTCTAGTCTTTCTTTTTTGTGAATATAAGAAAACAATAACTAGTATTATGCACTTGATGTGTTGCTAGCTGCTTCTCATTAGGAATGGACATAAGGATTGGCGGGGTGGATCAGTTTGAGGTACATTTGGATAATAACTGTCTTTTGGAAAATAGTTTTTTACAATTTAGTCACATTTTTATTATTTTTTAATATTTATTTAAAAATATATTTAATTTAAAAAAATTAAATTTTAACATAATTTTTAACATTATTTAAAATATTGATATTGATTTTTTTTATTTAGCTCATGTTTTTAATTAAAATAAAAAATATAAAAGTTTTATTTTAATTATTTTACGTATTGTATGTTTTATTATTAAAATTGTATTTTTATCTGATTATATATATTTTTAATTAATTATAGTTTTAATATTGTAATAATTATTATCACTTCAGATTTTATTACAGTTGTTTTTATAAATAAACCTTTGTTTTTTTTTATAGATAAGTATAATTTTAATTATACATAAATAATTTTGTAAATGAAGCTCCTGACATCGATCCAGATTCCCTCGTTAATGAAGGCAAACAAGTTATCTTCCGTGAGAGCATAGTTTTTACCGGTCTTTAATTTTCCAATGATGGTGCTCGTCGGGTGTTGTAAATGCCGTTGTAAGTTGTGTAATATAAAAATCATTTAGACATTTAGTAATATGATGAAAAAGAAGCTCAAAAATTGAAATGTTTTTGCTTTCATTGAGAGTCGAACTCAAGACCTCCCGCTTACTAAACGGGTGCTCTAACCAACTGAGCTATGAAAGCAATGTCGATATATGCTGGAACAAGATAATATTTGTCATAATCTTTTTGGATCACTTTTTCAAAAATTCGCTACAAGCGTTGTATCCACACATGCACAATAACTTTCAAGAATATTGAAAAAAAAATGGTGAAAACAATTTTAAAAACGCTAGTAATGTTTTGATTTCATGAGATTTCTATGTTGATTAAAGTAATTAAGTTATTTGTAAAATTAAAATGTAATGGAAATAAAAATTAAAATGATAATAAAAATTGAATTTAATGAAAAAATTATTATTATTATTATTATTATATTTGTTTAAACAATATAATCAAAATTATGTAAATATTAAAATAAAAATTATAAAAGAATCAAAATTATAAATATATATATATATATATATTTTTTTATTTTCTAATGACATAAAATGAAAAAAATAATAAATAATTAAAAAATATGTCATTATAGTATATTCTTGAATTATGTGGTAAAAGAATATCTTTAAGTATTTTTATTATAATTAATATTAACGATTTAAATATTTTGATTTGTACAACTAATTTAACCTACATTTTATCTAAATTGATTTAGCTTCAAATTATATATAAATAAAATAAGGATCACAAAAATTAAAAAAATAGAAGAAAAAAAAAACAAAATAATTATTTTTACAAAAGTTTACTTATTCAAAAAAAAAATATTTATCCCAAATACCTTTAAATCTCAAATACACCGGATTTATCAGACGCAATTACGAAAGATACATAATGGAGAAAGAGAAAGAAAATTAAAATTACAATCAATAAAATTCAAACAAATCAAGCCATATTGTGTTCCGCTTGGAAGAAGAAAAAAAAAACACCATTTTTTCAAAGAAGAAATAGATATTTTGTGGGTACATTTCCAAGTGTCACGTCGTATAACTTACATAGAAAGAGATGGGAACCGGAATGGGTTCAGATCATCTGCAGAACTTTTCATTAGGCATGTTAGTTTGCATATAACTCAATTTATCGATTTTTATACAAATATAAAAATAAAAATTAAATACAGATTAAATTAAATTTAAATATTTTAAATAATTTGTAATAAATGGAAGTCTTAATTTAATTTTATAATTTTATAATTTTATAATATATATCTATGAATTTTGTGATTCACTGCTTGTTATAATATTATTTATTATTTGTGTTTATAATAATTAACTTTAATAACATTAAAAATATATTTTAATTTATAAAAAGATCAAATAATAAAAAAAAATTGTAGATAACAAATTTAACTAATACAAAGTTTATTTTTAATTTAAAATTTAAAATTAGCATAATTCAAAACAAGTTCCACTGAACTCACACCACTTGTCATGTGATAAATCTTGTTGAATTTTAACTCTTGATCATTATATTGTTTTTATATTTATCCTAGAGCTAAAGATAATTCCACATCATTTAGACAGTATTTTAGCTCCCTCACAGGGTCTGAACCTATCAGTAGTCTCTGCGGCGCAATTTAGCATCTCGGGCGCACCTAACCGACGCCTACCTTTTTCTTTCAAACATTAAAAATGATAATAAAACATTAATATTTCATCGTCATATCTAAATTATATAACTGTACGATAGAGAGTAAATTCGATTGTTATCGGAAGCATATTTTCATAAACTATTTAATGATAGTGTTTTCTATCCTACTAAAATTAAAATCATTATAATATTGATATAATTTATCAACTTTAATCCATAATTTAAAATAATAAAACTACTATTTACGTCAAATGAATTTTTTTTTTTTGCTTAAAAAAATATATACCTTTAGTTAATTACTGCAACGAATCCATTTATAGTTGGACGTGTACTTGTAGAATTACTCTAGATACATAAATTGTCGGTCTCTATCTCGGTATCTCACTGACCAGTGACCACAGTCTCTCGCACTAATTGCTCAAAATACTAAAAAGTTTTGTTGGTAAATCTCGCGTTTCACTCCCTCGTTCACTTCAAAAGTTCAATCCTCACCCCGAAATTGGGATTTTAGTCAATTAAACTCACAAATTTCTGCTACTAAGTAACTCACTTTTTTTTGCTTTATAATGGTGTCCCCAGAGCTCCATCAGTCTTCAAACTCTCCAATGGCAAAACCCCATATGCGCAACAAAGCCTCTTCATGGATTACTGATTCTTTCCTCTTCGTCGGAGGAGTACTCCTCGCTCTTCTACTGGTTTGGACTCTCTGGTCCTTCATTTCTCCTTCACCTAATCCCAGCCCCGACTTCGGTCATACTATTCTTGAACCCAGAACGGCAAGTTGTGAAGAAAACTTACCGAATTCGCTAAATTGCTTTGGAAATCTGCGCGAAGAAGACCCAACGGGGAAAACGTTCTACGACGACCCAGACTTGAGTTATTCAATAGGTAATACGGTGAATAATTGGGACGATAAACGAAGAGAGTGGCTGAGGGAACACCCATCTTTTGCCACCGGAGCAGATAATCGGATTCTGATGGTGACAGGATCGCAGCCGTCAGCTTGTAAGAACCCTAACGGCGATCACTTGCTGCTTAGGTTCTTCAAGAACAAGGTGGATTACTGCAGAATCCATGGATACGATATCTTCTACAACAATGCTTTGCTCCATCCAAAAATGGGCTCTTATTGGGCAAAACTCCCTGTGGTTCGTGCGGCAATGATTGCACATCCGGAAGCGGAATGGATCTGGTGGGTGGACTCCGACGCTGCTATAACGGACATGGAATTCAAGCTTCCGTTACAAAAGTACAAAAATCACAACCTTATCGTTCATGGGTGGGGCCATTTGATTCAAGAAACGCATAGCTGGACTGGTCTAAACGCAGGGGTGTTTCTAATTAGGAACTGTGAGTGGGCCCTAGATTTCATAGAGGTATGGTCTAAAATGGGACCACAAAGTCCAGACTATGAAAAATGGGGTGAGATTTTACGGTCAACGTTTCCTGACAAGGCGTTCCCGGAGTCAGACGATCAGACGGGACTGGCGTACTTGATCTACAAGGAGAAGGAGAAATGGGCGGACAAGATTTATTTGGAGAGCGAATACTATTTCGAAGGGTATTGGATGGATATAATTGGAACGTTGGATAATATAACAGAGAAATATAGGGATATAGAGAGAGGAGATGGAAGGTTGAGAAGGAGACATGCAGAGAAAGTGAACGAGCAATACGGTGCGTTTAGGGAAGTGTTTTTGAAGGAGGCTGGGAATGAGAAAGGGAGTTGGAGGAGACCTTTTATAACACATTTCACTGGTTGTCAACCGTGTAGTGGGAATTATAATCAGATGTATTCAGGTGAATCTTGTTGGGAAGGAATGCAAAAAGCTTTGAGTTTTGCGGATAATCAGGTGCTTCGTAGCTTTGGTTTTATGCACCCTCATCCATTGGATTCCTCTGTCTCTGCTTTGCCCTTTGATTATCCACATCAGGTACATAGTTTACGCATCCATGGTTAATCAATCTAGTACTCATTAAATTTTTGTGAAATTTTGGGGTTCTATATTTTTTAAATACTCTGATTTCAAGCTAAATTATATAATATTTATTATTATTTTAAAAAAAAGTTTATAAAATTAATATCAATTAACCTATTTTAAAGGGTATATCTGTCGGTTCATATTATAACATTTTTTTGTAAATATTTTTTTAATTATCTTAAGAGATATCGTTAAGTTGTTAAGTTATTTAGGTTAATTATGAGTTCTTATTTTTTTATTTTTTATTCTTTGATGATATGACGATAATGAAGCAAAGCTGATAGGATGAATAAACCGAAATGGATGAGGATGGTCAGGATGTTGTAATTGGTATAATAAGTACACAATTATTTTCTTTTTATTTATTTTGGAAAATCGGATTTCTATGATGTGAAATGGGAAATGATATTTTGTATATATCAAAAGCACGTTGAAATTCTCTTGGAAAAAAACAAAAAAGCATGTTGAAATCCTGCCATAAATTAGGGCATCATTGAAGGGCTTTTTCAACATTGTGTTTTGTTTTTATTTATTTTTTCAAAGAAATATGAGTGGTGCTGGAATGCTTGTTGACTTAGTTTGACCAAATTATGGTGTGCTTTTTAGTTTTTAAACGCTTATTATAAGGGTCTTTATGTCAATTCCATGTTTCTTATTGATTAATTGTTATATTATGTCTTGGTGTATTTCTAATAAAAATAAAAATAAAAATAGTTTCAAAAATCCCGTGTTAGGTCAAATAGAAGGTTGCTAATGAAGCTTTCGAAGCCACATATATTTGTAGTTTTGATGCTAACAAGTAATAATTAAATAATGAAGGTTTAAGTAGATAATTAATGCACTGTCTTTATCTTCTCGTATGTTTTAAATTCTTAATTATTTATTTGTGTCTGATTGTTATGTCATTATAATGGTTGGTGAGGACTAGGGAGTCGTATGATATTTCGTTAAATTGGGATGAAGGTTCTAATAATGTTTGTCGTTTTAAATCTTTAATGTCAGCAGATATAGTATATAAGCAACTGGCCTTACTGTGGTACTTCACCAACAGAAGATCTAGTAGCAGATTATTCTTCACCAGTTGAAATTACAGAGGGATATGATATTTGTCTGACATTATATATATATATATATATATTATGTTTAAGAGTTATTTTGTAAATTGAAGGTATGATATTTTATTTATTCAGTCTTTGTTGAGAAATATTAAATCAAGCCAAAAGGAAGGTCCAGCTGGTACATAGAGTTGAAAATTACAAGGCAACTATCGAAAGTTTTAAAACTTTACATGTCGCAATGGAATGAGCCAATTGATTTGCACCTCCAAAACAATGACATACTTTGTTCGATATGAAGAGCCAAGTAATGAACCATATCCTTAGCTATTATAAGATACAAGGAAGAGATATTGTTCTTGTAAGTTTTAATAGGTTGTATTGTTTATAGAAAGCCAGTCTCAAGTCTCAAGTCTAACCTTTGGCTCTGCTTGCTATTTACCCTTTTCCTTTCTTACCCTTCCTCGTCCATTCTGGTCCACCAATCTCTGTTTTTTTGTTTACTCGTTATTGGTATGGATATGTTCAGAACGGTTATATTAATAATCATAAATAATTTACACTAATTTTAGATATATTTAGTTAATAACTATCGGTTATGAACCAGTAGTAATTTTTTTACGATTTAATCACTTGTTTTATTTTTTAATATTTATTTAAAAAAATTAAATATTAACTTAATTCTTAATTTATCATATTATTTAAAATATTAATATTTTTATTTTTTAACTATTTATCACGTATTTTTAAGTAAAATAAAAAAATATAAATTAAGAATAAATAAAATTAATCTAATTATACTATTAAAATTATATTTTGATATATAATTATATGTATATAATATAATAATACTAGTATATATTCGATTTCGATTAATTATATTTTCGATATTACAATAACTATCTTAATTTCAAAGTCTGTCCGATTATTATTATTTTTTAGAAAAATAGACAAAATTTTACTACTAAACATTGATTATTGCCATAGATTTCCATGCCTCCAATAAGCATCTGTTATGAGAAAATATAAGACTTATGGAAGAGAATCAAGGGCTTCATTGAAGAAGCAGCCAATAAATTTCAGATCCTATCAAGTTCTTTTGTTATAATCATCGATTTTAGAACCACCAAGAAACTCGGGGAATTGGCTGCAGAGGTTTTGAGGACTGTCGTTCTTATCAAATCGATGTGCTGAAACAAGTCGATCTGAGTAGGTCGTTCTTTTCTGTTATGATCGTCATTCCTACTCAGCTATCTTCCCTCTTCAATTCCTCTTCGAGTTCTTCTTTATCATCATCTTCTTCATTAGTGCTCTCCCAGATGGAGTTGCCCAAGTACAGCATGGCTTCTGAACTGACTAATTTTGTTGAAGGTCTTGCTTCTTAAATTTTTTACAGCTTTTCGACTCCAACAATGGCTTTCAATGTGTGAAAAGATCTGATTGAGTGGCAAGAGATGCTACTTTTATTTTCACTGCTGTCAAGTTTTTAAGTAAGAAATAATACTTGAGATTTAATCATTGGTTGATTTTGATTTTGATTTTCTATTAATAACTTTCCAAAATGTTGATTTTCTTTGGACTTCTTTAATTGTGTTTTCTTTGCTACTTAATTCCTCTCTAGAGTTATTCTAGGAGGGTAGGATGTCATTAACTTCAACAATTTGATTTTCTTTTCTGGTTTTGTTCGTTCCTTGTTTTATTTGGAATCTTGGATTGTTTTTATGGGTTTGGTTGTATCTGTTATTAAATTTTATTCACTTTCTCTCATTCAAAGTTAAACACTGCTAGTGATGTGTGAATTTATTCATATATATATATATATATAGAAGTTTAAGTTTATTATTTTCTTAAGTAGACTCTGGCTAGTTGTAGATAGAATCTTTAGTTTAGTTTGTATT
Source organism: Hippophae rhamnoides (assembly GCA_033030585.1). Classification (NCBI taxonomy): domain Eukaryota; kingdom Viridiplantae; phylum Streptophyta; class Magnoliopsida; order Rosales; family Elaeagnaceae; genus Hippophae; species Hippophae rhamnoides. The sequence continues at coordinate 32,781,985 of CM065430.1, forward strand.
TCTTTTCTTTTATTTTTTTCCTTGTATCTTATTATCATTTAGAATCTTTGTTTTAAGAGGTTTGACTGTTAAGAGTAACCTTTAAAAATCCCATTTATAAACCAAACTTGACTGCTTGTAAAGCAATTGGCTTTGATAATAATAGAATGGATTCAATTTTACTTGATAAATTTTGAATCAATTTTTAAATTTAGATATTATTTTATTTAAAATTTTGGGTTCAGATTTGATCAAAGAGATTTAAAAATCTAATTTTTATATTCAAAATTATAAATTTATATCTTTGTAGGATTAAAAAAAACTTTTAGGATAAAAATATTTATAATTTAACATTCAAAAAACTCAATTTTTGAAACTCTAAACAAACAACCGTTGTCTAAAGGTGATCTTTCAAATTTATAACTATCAATTCCGATTTCGATTTAGATATAATATAATATTTGATTTCGATTTCGGATAAAACTTCATCCAGTGTCGTTTCATGACATTCTTTAGGACATAAAAAAGCTATTGAACTATAATTAATTCAAATTCGGTCATAAGAAACACAAACCATGTTAATTGCAGGTATCATTCTAATACAGAGGAATAAACATTAACTCTACAACATGAATTCAAAAAAGGCCGACTGACTCATCAAGAACGCATAGAGTTGCCATCATCTTCTTCACCATCTTCATTAAACATGTACTGACTTTGATATTCCATCAGATACTGAGTTGATCTCTTAACATCCAAAAAGAGATGGTAAACTCTGTTAATATCTTCCATCTCTACAATCTTTCCCTTTCGTTTCTGACATGCCAATGCAGAAATTGTTATGAGATGGATGGCATATCTCAAAGATGTATCCACACCAATCTTGGTCAATAAAATCTTTGCTTCTTCAGACATCTCCACTTCTTCCTCTTGGCATCTTATATCCAGAATCTTGCGAATTTCTTGCTCAGTATATGGCTGAGTGGAAATTATCAGCAGACGATCTAGTAGATCTACGGGAATCCCGTGTGGTGATTTGTAATTTGTGCCTCTGATGGTGGTGATTCCTCTGTTGGTGGCAACAACTAGTATAGGAGCCATCTCATTCTCCAGTGCACGATTTAGAAACGAAAAGCACTCAATGTCAAGCATATGAACCTCATCGATAAAGAGAACCCCCGGCACAATCTCTGCTTTCCCTTCCTCCCTCCACTCCGCCACCTTTGTGTCGATCTGTTCCCTCACCTCTTTGCGGATTTCACCAGTATCACCAGTGAAAAGAGCTAGAAATCCCTGTGTTCTGAATTCAGAAAATATTATAAACAGAGACACACTAGAGGAGGAAGAAATATAAGGCTTCACGTGACAACAATCAAGTCGCGCTTAAAAATTTACAACAAAATAATTTGCTAATTTCAACAAGTACAACAAGAAAGATACATGTGTTACAATTGAAAACATCTTTGAAGTTCCATTGACTGCACCAAGGAAACAAAAGGATGTAAATCAGATACTGTCATATACCTACTAATCAAAAAACAGTAGAGCTGGTGATATTGGTTACCAAAAGGTGATATTGGTTATTCTTGACATTAGAGATGAAAAGATGGTAGAAATATCACAGACAAGTGAAGCTTTATAGTCATATGAAGTGGCAGATGAATGATTTCCGACAGCAAAAAACCAATTGTTTGATTAAGAAAAAAAGGAGAAACATTATTTATCAAGATTTGGTAGCTTGCTTAGTGGTACCCTTGAAAAAGATTATCCATTTGGACCATATTGTTAAAGTAGTACTTTAATGTATTGGTACCCCTATTTAGCAAGCTCCCTTATTAGTCCAAATCTGAATAGAAAGGGCAATTGTGTCTTTTTAAATTTTATTATTTCTTTTATTTTGTAACTTTTTTTTCTATTTGTTTTCTTCTCACCTCAGCCTCTCTCCTTCCTTCATCATGCCCCTCTCTCTTCTTCCTCTCACGTTTCCTCTCTACCTTTCATCTCTTTCCTCCTATGTATTTTGGTAAATGATGCCAGAATACTCCAATTGTATCTCGTCTCATCACATATTTTCCACCACCAATTATCCCCTCTTTTGCAAAATTAAATTCTTTGTTTGTACTTCACATATAAAGAGAATTCAAACCAATTTCATAAGTTTTGAAATATAATTCAATTATTCTGAATATTTATGAGGCTTCGCAAGATTGTTCTTTTTTTATCCAATCAATTCATTTGTCAACCAAATGAAGCAGCAACACCAGATCCATTTTTAAACAAAAATGCGTCTAAGAAATTGAAAAAAATAATAATTAAAAAAAACAAGTGTCCACCTCCATGAAATAATAAAAAATCTCACAATAATTACCATATTATAACCAATCAAGAATCAGAACGGAAATCTAAGGATTAATTGTCCAATGTTGTAGAAGGCTTTTTTTAAGTACCGAGCCCTTTTTCTCAGGCAAGGTGAGGCATAGGCCTCAAAATTTAATAAACGAATACCAATAAACGAATTTAATAATCTAATAATCAATTGAGCATGGAAATAACAAATGAACACTTCAAGTACATAATATGAAGTTGTAGTAGCTCTATTTTTAAAATATCAATTTGGAGCTATCAAAGGCAATCAATAATGGTGGAGGTAGAGCACAAAACTGCAGAAGAACAAAAATAACCAAGTAATGCAAGCAAATAAGATGGAGTTGCGGAATTCAGAACAAAAAAGCATAAGCCTTAATTTATCACTTGAAGCTATAGCATTGGGGGAATTAATCCCTTCCTCAAAGTGAAACTCAAAATAACCTTTTACAAGAACAAATTAACTCACGTCTGAAATGAAAACATACCAATTAAGCACATGAGTTTCTCAAATATTTTAAAAATAAATCCAAGTAAAATATGTTGAAATTATAAACTTGAAATCGGTTTTCGAGCAAGACTTCCAATCTTCAAATTGAACAAAGAGAGACCGTCCAAAGAATTTCAATCTGATATACAGGAGTGATCTCTCTTTTCTCATGCTCTCACTCTTAATTCTAATTATCTTTTGCTCTTATGGTTTTCTTCGTACAAGGGAAAAAAAGGAGGCATAAGGAGGAAAGGAGAGGCTGGGATAAGCGCAAGGAGGAAAGGAGAGGCTGGGATAAGCGCAAGAAGGAAAGGAGAGGCAGAGATAGGCATTAGGAGGAAGAAGAGAAAGAGACATTAAGATTGAATGAAAGACATAAACGTACCGAGAATAATGTTTTAAAAGGCAAAAACTACCCTTCTGGTGTTTTACTTCTACTACATGCGTAAGCCTCAAGTCAAAATTTTCAAAAATATACTAGATTTAAATAAATAGCAACAAGACATTAATTATAACAAAATAAGATATAAGAACTTAAAAATTAGCAACTAAAAGTCTCAAACAATAAACATACATCTACAAAATTAAGTAGTTCATTATTTCGAATGACACGAACTAAAACAAAAAATAAAACATCACTAAATAATAGAGATGTCAAATGGGTTGTCCTATCCCATCACATGTCCCACTTAATGTCTCTAATAATTGCATGGATTTTACTAATAGAGATGTAATCTTACTATTCCCATTTAAGTGTAAAAAATAAAAAATGAAAGAATGAAATAATGCAATATATCGTTTCTGAGTTGATTAATATATGAATAACTTGCAATTTTTTGAACTTCTCTTCAATCTTTTTTTACGAGCTTGGTACTTTTTTAGCATCCATATTTCATCAAAAATTTCACTTATTAACCATGTTTTAAAAGGATTTCCTCTAATACCCATGATATGGAAAAATATTCTATTTAATACCCATATTTTTTAAAAAGTTATACTTTAGTCCTTTTTGAACAGTAACAGAGAAAAACTCTTGCAAGGCTTTTTGGGCAAGGTTAAAATAAGAATTTATCACCTTTATCTTCCTTTCTCTATCATTTAGCACCATTACATCTCCTCTCTCTAACAGTCTAACTCTCCCCGATGAAGGACCATGTCATCTTACTCATACATTGAGAATCCACCATAAGTTTATCACATTATCGCTGAATTTCTACATCGTGAAATAAATAGGGCATGTCTCTAATACTGATTGTTGTGTTTGTGTTATAACTCAAAATGTTAGTATAACATTTCAATAACATACTCTGCTTACTCTTACTATTTATTCAATCTAGAACCTGTTCGATAAAATAAAATAAAAACACACACACGTATACACAAAACAGAGAGACTGAAGATTTCAATTGGGTAAGAAACAGAGAGTACAAGCGATACTAAGTGGTGGTGGAGAAAGGGTCGAGAGAGAAAAGATGTCTGAAATATACATCTCAAAGATGAATGTTTAACAGGAAAATAGAGGATATGAATTATGATGTAAGTGAATAATTGTCCTGGAGACAGAGAGAGCTTAACTGTTAGAGAGAGGAGCTATAATGGCGCTAATATGACAGGGAAAGGATGATAAGGGTGACAAATTCCTATTTTACTCTTACCCAAAAAGCACCACAAGAGATTTTTACCTATATTGCTATTCAAAAAGGACTTAAGTAAAACTTTTTGAAAACTGTTGATACTAAATAGAAACTTTTGATATTAAAAGGGAACCTTTTTAAAACATGATAAAATAAAACTTTTAATAAAACATGAGTACTGAACAAGTATCAAACTCTTTTGTACCTCTAATATATAAGGGAAATACAATAACAACCAAACCAACAAAACAGTTAAAACTGCAATGCTGAGGAGGGTCTTAAATGCTTTATTACACACATAAAAAACTGATGTGGGACATTGCCCACACTAATACAAGCTTCGCCGGCATGCGCACAAACCTCTCATATTTTCCTCTTCACTTTTTTTTCCTATACAATTCTGACATTCAAACATAGTCAAAGAGGCATCTAGGTAAACAAATCTTAAGCAGCAAGCTATAAGCGTAAAGTGTGCACAGGGTTTTATTTCACATGCAAATCCAAACCGTAAACAATCAGTTACAATGAAGTTCAAAACTCCAAAGAATAAATCTCAAATAACAGCAACTAACTACTAATCTATAAAGCATCACTATAAAATTGAAAACTTTCAAACGACGTGATCAATTAAAATAACAAAGATGTACCTGCTATTGATAACATCAATCTCATGAAGCGTGACACAATGCACAATCTCCTTGCGCTTCTGCAACTCTCCATCTGGGCATTGCACGAACTTAGTCTGGGGTCCCATGGCATCATAATCCCTGGACCTTGAAAAGGACCTGCCCAACTTGGTAATCTTCCCAGAAGCCTTATCAATAGCTATCACATCCCCACTCTGTACCTTCTCTTTATTCAAGGCCTCGATCATCTTAGTCCCCAAATCATAAACCGTCTCCATTTCCGTCGTCTTCAATGTCAACTTCCCAGTCTTCGATGCCGCACCAGCCACTGCAGGTCGGTCGATTTGGACCTCAACGACCTCACCTTCAATAACTTCCGTCTCTTCCTTGATTCGAACACCAATGGCTTTTCGAAAGGCCTGCATTAAAGCTTCAGTTTTGGACATCTCAAGAGAGAAGAGCTCGCTGCCAGCCATCATGGCGAAAGGAGTTTCGAGGCCAAGTGACTTGGCCATTCCCATAGCAATGGCCGTCTTGCCAGTTCCGGGTTGACCTGCCAAAAGGACTGCCCGACCTGCAATCTTTCCTTCTTTGATCATCTGGAGGATAACGCCGGCGGATTTACGAGCAGAGGTTTGACCCACCATGCCCTCGGAGACTTCACGAGCTTCTAGGGCCGAATCTAGCCCTAGGCCACGAATGTGGGAGTGGGCACCTATCCGCTCTATTCGGGTTAGATCTCGGCTCTCTGAGAGTTTCAGCTCCGCCATGGTTCTGAATGCTTTGTAGCGGTGGGGACGGTTGTAGAAAGGGAGATAACTAGAAAGCAGGGCAAAACCAAAGTTAGGGTTCAGGGTTTTTCAGGCGTTTATCTAATGAGTGACAAGTAGCTCCCAGGAGCCTCTTAATAGTCTTGACGGTACAATTGTAATTTACACTTTAGAAAAGCCCACTCTCATTCTCCTCATATTTTATTTAAATAACACTAACATTTAAGTATCAATGAAAAATTAGGATATATCTTAATATATTGCTCTAAATTAAGATAAATTTATACTATTGATATTAAAATATTAATTTCAATAATTTTGCTTTATTATTTTTTAAAATGTCGTCAAAAACTTCAATAAATTAGGGAAACTAATAGTAAAATATTGGTTAAAGGTTATTAAAAAATAATTTGTAACAACTTTACGTAACATAGAATGATTTTTTTATTTGGAAATAGAATATTTATTTTTAAAAATAATCTAATTATGATATTATTTTTTATGTTTTTCATGTTTTTTAGCATTTATATGTTAAGATATTTTAAACTTTCATACTATTTTTATTAAAGTTTATAAAATACGAATATAATTAATTTAAAGAGAAAAAAAATAGATTATTTTTAATTTTTATTAATTTATAATTTAATAACCTAAATAAAACAATCAGTTATGTAATCACGTATAAAAATCACTCATCAATCTTTGGAAATGGTCTACGAAGAAATCCAAAAATTCGTCAACATGGAAAGGAAGATGAAATCGACAAGGGGTGATAAATAGAAACGTAACTAAGCCACCTCAATTAAAAGAGAAGAGAATAGAAGACCTTCCAAAGATATGTGTCATATCCTTCCTCTTTTTAAACCTGTGATCACTCATAGGGGAAGTTTAGGGACTTGTGGAAAGATATTATCCCTTTTTAAAGGTCCCTCATTGCATATCTCACTGATTGAGGTCGTACAATGTATGGAGTGCCTTAATAATGTCAATTAGCCACCACCTATGAAGGCTCTAGTAAGAGACCCCAATAAATACAGTGTGTTCCATAAAGACACAGGTCATTAGACTAGAGATTGTAGAAACCTTAAATGGGATACCGAACATCTACTCTTGGAAGGATATTTGGGGGATGTTTTTGACAAAACTGGGTTCACGGGAAGAAAATAGGAGATTCAACAACCACGTTAATTGAGGTGAGGTAATTCCCACAAATCTGGCTCTAAAGGGTGTGAACAGACCCAATTAGCCTCCTTGAAAGGATGTTTGCATAGTCCATACCATACATGGGGTCAACCATATCGAGTTATTCCAGCAACTCCATAAATAGGTATGCTCCAGAAGCTAGAGATATAAACCGATTGCTCTATAATTTGAAGTATGAGGAGCCTACCTATCCCATCATCTTTGAAGGATGGTAGGTATTTCCCCCTCATAACGATCCTTTGGTCATCACAGTCGAAATTGCATACTGTGATGTGCATATGATTTTGGTGAATAATGGCAGCTCCTCAGATTTATTGTACTTATCGGCCTTATTAGATATGGGAATATATCCTAAAGAGATTACGCAACAACAAATTCCATTAGTGGGTTTCAAAGGCAACGCAACCATGTCAATAAAGACCATACGTTTATCTGTATTTGTGGAAGGGGTGATCATCCTCACTAATTTTGTAATGTTGAATACCTTCACGCTATACAATGCAATTGTGGGTCGATCCTAGATCCAGAGATGAAAACAATCCCTTCTACTTATCATCATCTCGTCAAGTACCTTACTATTGAGGGAATGAGGGAGATAAGGGAGAGTAAGACAAGGCAAGGAGTTGTTATAATTCTACCATGAAAAGCGCTTTGCCCCCAACATAGAAGTAGCAATCAAAGAATGGAAACCGTTTGAGTGGGGGGATGATGCCATGAGCTAGGAGACATGCCATGACAGTAAACCCCTATGATTACGAAATAATTCATGTAGGATATCCAAAGGCAGATAAATCCATAAAGATTAGCTCAAATCTAGCTTACTAGTTGAGAGCTTATCTCATTGAATTCTTGAAGAACAATATCGACCCTTTTACATGGAAGTCAGAAGACATGCCTAACATTGATCTTGAAATAATTTCCCATGAATTATATGTTGATCACGCCAAAAAACCAATTCAACAATGAAAAATGGAGGTTTGCCCAAGATAAAAGTGATATCAATAAGAAGAAGGCCACCTTTTTAAAAGTGTAGGATGGATTCGTGAAGTATGTTACCCTACCTAGCTATTGAACATAGTGTTGGAAAATAAAGCAAGTGGAGAGTACAAAATGTGTGTCGATTTTACAAACATCAACATTGCAACACCAAAAGATTGTTTCCCATTGCCAAATATTGATCAGTTGGTTGATGCCACGGTTGGTTTCGAAACAATGAGCTTCATGGATGCATATTTCGGCTACCATCAAATCCAGATGCATCCAAGAGATGAATAAAAAAGAGCTTTCATTAAGGAAGAATGGACCTACCTATTGCTATATAAGAATGCCCTTCAATCTGAAAAATGTAGGAGTTACTTACCAAAGGTTGTTCAATAAAATGTTCGAGAATCAAATAGGTCGAAATATAGAAGCATATATAGATGACATGATGGTCAAAACCAAGTGTGCCAAAAACCATATATCTAATATGGAAGAAGTTTTTCCATAATAAGAGACAACAAGATGTGGCTTAATCTAAAGAAATATGTCTTTGGAGTAACCTTAAGGAAGTTCTTAGGTTATTTAGTAACATCAAGGGGGATAGAAGCCAACCTTAACAAAATCTCGACCTTGATAAACACGAGATCCCCGGGTTGTATTAAAGAGGTCTAATAACTAAATGGTCGTATAAACGCACTTAGCCATTTCATTTCTAAGTGTACAGCGAAATGGCTACCATTTTTTCAGTTATTAAAGAAAAATAAAGCATATCTATAGGATGTAGATTATTAACAAGCTTTTCGGTCCATCAAAGACTACTTAGGAAAGGTGCCTTTTCTAGCTAATATTGTTACAGGCAGGGTGCTTTACATGTATATGGCTTTCACAAACAAAGTCGCTAATGTAATGTTGGTGGTCGACGGGGAAGGAAGAGAATACCCCGTATATTATGTGAGCCACTCTGTGACAAGAGTGTAACAACTATACCCTCCGCTAGATAACACAACATTTACCATAGAAATGGTGGCACATAAGCTCAAACACTACTTTTGTGCATATAAAATAATGGTCCTCATGTCACACCCCTTGAAGAATATCCTAGGTAAGTCAAATCAGTATGGTCCTCTCTTAAATAGCTATTGAATTGAGCGAATTCGAGATACACTATAAGTTATTGTTGACAATCAAGGGGCGAGCTCTTGTTGATTTTATTATCGAATGGACTCAAAAGTCCACATCCGAGTAAGATACTATAATGCCAGTGTCTATAATGGTAGTGCATATCCCCACTTCTGATCTTTGGAAGGCGTACATTGATGTGGCAAGCAACTCAAGAAGAGCAGGAATTTAAATAGTGATATTCCTTCCTTCTAGAGGTTTAATAGAGCAGCGTCTCTATATCGCTTTCCAGGAAACCAACAAGGTAGCCAAATATAAGGCCTTGCTCTTGGCTTTATGCCAATTGATAACTTTAGGAGCTAAAAGGGTGTCGATCTATAGCAACTCACGGTTGGTGGTAAACCAAGTTAATAATGAATTTAAGGCCAAGGAAGAAAAGATGAAGCTTTATATGTAAGAGGTGAAAAAAAGCAAGGGTACCCTTTGAAACATTCAAGATCAAAAAAATTATGTGAAGGGGGAATGCACATACAGACTCTATAGCTACCTTGGCATCAATGGTAAGTTTGGACTTGAAGAAGGTGATCCATATATCATGTTTATCAGGCCCAAACATAAAGGGGAGATGGAGTTAAGGAACAAAGTCAATTGAACATCAGCTCTTCAACCAACACCTCTTGGTTGACTCCATACTTGGAATACCTCATTCGTGACAAACTACCAGTGGATAAAGATGTGTCACACAAAATCATGACAAAAGAAAGAAATTACAACGTTATCTAAATAGTACTATATCAAAAGAATTATAGCGAACCATGGTTGAAATGCTTACCTACCTCATAAGCTCGTATAGTTTTAAGCAAATTACATGAGGGGTGATGTAGGGCTCACTTTGGTGGAAGAATCCTTTCTCAGGGATAATACGACAGAGCTACTATTGTCCTACTCTTCTCAAAGATTGTATCGATCACGTCAAGATATGTGACAAGTGTCAAAGACATGCTAACATCCCATACCAGTCGGCCAAAGACCTTAAGTCCATTGTCAGTCCATGGCCATTCCAAAAATGAGGGTTCGATATTTTCAGTCCCTTACCCCTTGCCTAAGGTCAAAGAAAATTTCTAACTATGGCAACTAATTATTTTCCCAAGTGGATAGAGGCTAAACCATTGGAAAGAATCCAAGAGGTGGACATATAAAAATTTATTTGGCGAAACATCAAATGTGGGTATGGTTTGCCTCGAGAATTGGTCACAGATAATGGCCGAAAATTTACAAGTCAGTTATTAATGCCTTTCTGTAATGAAATGGACGTCAAGTTGTCCCATTCCACTTCTTACAAATCACAAGCAAATGGTCAAGTAGAGTCATCAAACAAAACACTTATCAATATGATGCAAAAAAATTTGGAAGGAATGAAGGGAAAATAGGTAGATGAATTGCCCGATATTCTTTGGGCTATAAGAATAAATCCTAGGATAGCAACGGGAGAAAGTTCATTTTCCTTTGTTTATGGCACTAAAGCAATCATCCCATCGGAGATACATGAACCTACTCTTAGATCAAAGATAACACAAGAAGATAATGATCACCTCAGAAAAGATAATCTCTTATTAGCAAAAGAAAAAAGAGAAGATGCCTTGATACGCTTTGAATCACAAAAGAGAGCAATCCAAAAGTCATATAATAGAACTGTTAAACACAGGAACTTCAGTGTAAAGGAGTGGGTTCTACGAAAATCATTGGGGAACAAAGTTGAAGATACCTATGAAAAACATTTCGCAGCATAGGAATGCTTGTACAAAATATACGATATCACTCCATGAGGGTCATATCTGATAGAACTTGATGGCGTAAGGGATGAGCTAAGTTAGAATGGGGAATATTTAAAGAAGAAATATTATGTATGAAACTTTATAATCAATGATGATGGTGTATTTTGAGATTATTCCAATATATTATTTTCTCGCACAAAATTAACACGATGACTCATAAGTATGAAGGATGAAGGTCAACTGATCCCCTACATGGGATGCAGGATACGTCCCAAGAAAGGGTTTTGAGTTCACCAATGTGAACCTTCCTTTTTGAAGCACATATAAGGGGCATGATCTTTCACCCTTGCATGTCTCATATCTCGCAAAAATTAATGCGATGACCCCCAAGTATGAAGGATGGAGGTCAACTGACCCCACTTGAGATGCGGGATATGTTTTAAGAATAAACCCCAAGTATGGAGGATGAAGATCAACTGACCCCCCACTTGGGATGCTGTATATATCTTAAGAAAGAGTTGAGTTCTAGAGTGAACACCATTCTTTGGAAGCACATGTAGGGGTTGAATTCAATTTCTCCCTTACATGTCTCTCGTATTGTGAAAATTTAATATGATAACCCCAAGTATAGAGGATAGAGGTTAACTGACCCTTCAACTTGGGATGCAGGACACATCCTAAGAATAAACATCAAGTATGTAGGATGAAGGTCAACTGACTCCCTCACTTGGGATGCAAGATACATCATAAGAAAAAGTCTTGAGTTCCAAAGTGAGCCTCTTATTTGGAAGCGTATGTAGGGGTTGGATTCAATTTCGTCCTTACATGTCTCTCATCTCGTGAAAAATTAATGTGATGACCCTCAAGTATGGAGGATGGAGGTTAACTAACCCTCCACTTGGGATGCGAGATACGTCCTAAGAAATAGTCTTGAGTTCCAAAGTGAACCCCCTCCTACAGAGCGCATGTAGAGGCATATTGCTAGTCTTGAGAAAGGCCATTAAGTCCACCAATAGGGATCAACAAGAGAATGAAATGCATAATTGTTGTTTTATTATTTCAATTCCAAAGTTCATTTTGACAAAGGGAGAAAATAAAGTTATTACAAATTTAAAACCATCTCACAACTAAGAGGATCTTTACTTATTCACGGGGCATGATATAGTACTTTTCGACATAGGTGCCTGCAAATATTTTTCTCTAGTGCCCTATGTTTATAGTATTCTACCAGTTTACGCAATTAACCTTTTATCCTTATACTTATCCCATTGATGGTTGGCCATGATCAATTCATTACGCATATTTCCCAACTCTTATTCCATGACTCCAGAGCGAGTCTTCAAGCTACACAATTCTTGATCCACAAATTCGGATACTTCTCTACACGTATCTACCTCTTCTTCTAAATCCTTAGCGAGAGATATGGCATACACCAAATCAGAACTAATGCCAGAAATTAACTGAATACATGATTAAAAATTACACTTTACTAACAATACAAATACAAAAAATATCGAGAAATTGCTCATGTCGAGCACGCGTCTGGCCATCATATACCAAATCGTCCCATTCTTTTGCTTACGAGCTGTATAAATAGAGTGAGGATCTATAGGAACCCTAAAATGGTGATACAATTCATCCTAAGCATGCAAATTATCAAACATCTTGCTTTTGAATAGGTCGTTCACACCACTACTTTCACCTTGTTCCCGTTTAATGGGAAAAATACTTTGTAACAGACTAACGTATTCCTCTAATGGGGACAACTCTTTAATCCTATGGGTAAATTCACCTTGGTTTTCACTTCTTATAGTTCATGAAATTTTTTTTTATTCTTAATAATAATTATATATTAATGTTTTTATTATTAAATAAAATTATCGTTAATAAATTATTCTTACACCAACAACAAAATTTATTCTAACAACATCCCTATTTTTTCAAGTTGTTGGATATATTTTCCAATGCTTTCATATTGACACCAACACAAGTGAAAGTGAGCCCCCATCCCCTCCCCAGAGTTGGTAATAAGCAACCGAGCAACACACCACACCACATCCAAAGAATTGTGCGTACAAGTCTCGGTAGAAATACAAATTTGTTGTTTGACCTGAGCAAATACTTAGAAATTCACCAAAATTCACATAAGTTAGATTATAAATACAAATTTGTTGTTGTGGCAAATCCAACATTCAAGTGTCCGAATCAGTTTGATCTTGATCATATTTCCTTTGATTAGAGGATTTCGAGCTTTGATCTCGGTGGCATTTTTCTTTCTCTGAATCCACAAAGTTGTTCCTGGTCAGTTTCTTTGCCGTCCTCCTATGCTTTACTTTGCTCTGTTTAGTGCTATGACTTAGCTCTTCTGATAATTCAACCACAAGAGGTTCATCTATTTCAGTAATGTGTTCAAAACACTTTCCATAAAGGAAGCATAACCTAACAAGTCAAACCCTAAAAAAAACAGGCAAACAAATAAAAACCCAACCTTGATTGTCAATAGAATCACGAGGTTCTTCATCGGCATTTCGTCGAACAGTTGGAGAGCCACCATCTTCTCCACCCCAATCGTCGCAGTAAACTGGAGGTAAAAGAGGGCCAATAACTCCGCAACGGCGAGAAACATCTTCTTTGAGCTTCTTCTTACGAAGCCTCTTTCGTTGAGCTCTTGTGAGCTTCTGAATCCCACTTTCACCGCCATTGTTTTTACCATCATCGTCGCTAGTAGAGGAACAACCAATCTCCCCAAAATTATCTGCATTCATTCGTTATCAAACATTAAGATCAACTCAGTTTATTGGTCCAAAGCAATTAATCAATTATTACAACGAAAACGAGAAACACATAACTTAAAACTGTAAAACCTGGTAAAAGATCTGCGTTGGCATTAATCAAAATGTTCACTGGAACGTCCTCGTCTTCTGACTGTGTGAAATCAGTTTATGTCACTCTAATTGTTAATAAGAAAGAAAATTGAAAATGAAATCACAAAGAGAACCGAAAAGGTAGGTAGTAGTAATACATGAGCTGGAGAAGGGGAAGGAGAAGGAGGAGGAGGATATAGCGTGTTAATGATAGCCTCATTGAACTTGCGTCTTTTCTCTTCTCGTCGCATTTACTTTATCTCTAGCTAGCTTCCAACTTCCACCTATAGAAGTTTCTTCCTTCAACGTTTGAAAGACAATATGGTTACTTCAACATATAGGCTTTTGAGTTTTGATCAATGAAATACGGGATTTTAATTTAAAATTCTTAATTTATTATTATCCATTTTATTTTTTATTTGTATACAATTTTCCTTCAACTACGTATATAATAATATTATATAGATATATAGTGATTAAAATAAATTAATAAAGATTAATAACTTATTAAGGGTATTAAATTAAAAAAATATGTTTGAGAACTTAAATTAAAACGATACCTTCTAACGATATTATATAGGTAAAATTTCATGAAAAACTATGAATCAAGAGGGGCATTTGAAAGAAAGAAAAAAAGGGGTAATGGTTGGTAATAACTTATATCCGTGAGTGTCGTGCCCTTCAAGTTAGGTTTGAGCTTGTTGTCAAGAGGGGGTAATGGCTGGTTTAGCATCACTCATGTTAGCTTACTTGAGCAAATCTAGGACATATTTCCTTTGATTAAGAAAGAGTTCCTTGTGCGAGGTTGTCATTTCTTTACCAAGAAAGTACTTCAATATCTCAAGGTTTTTAATTGCAAACCTTTGTCTAAGGGACTGTTTGAGGTTGAAAATCTCGTCAGTATTATCACCTGTAATTATCAGATTATCTACATAAATCAGCACAACTAATTTTCCCAAAGTTTAAAAATTGAATCGAATCGTATCGAGATTTATATTTTATAAGTTCAAATAGATTAGTTTAGATTTTAAAATTAATAAAATAAACATGTATTAGATTTAAAAATTTATAAACCGATACTTAATCGAATTGATCTACATATTATTAATACGTATATTTTTTTTAACTTTATATATAATATGTTTATCATATATTTTTATAATCATTTAATTTTAATTAAAATTTTGTAAGATAAAATAACTTATATTATTCTTCTATTATGTTCATTAAAAAAATTATATATCTAATAAAAAATCTAAATTACTTTCTATTCTTAACAATTTACTCATTTTTAAAAGTTTTCATTTACTTAAAAATTGATGCACAATTATAATTTAAATGTTAATATATATTTTTTAATAAAATTGAATATTAAATAATATATCTTATTTATTAATTTAACATTAATATAAAATAAAATAATTCAAATTTACTTTAAAAATAAATAGGTCTAAAATATAAACCAAATTTATTAAATTGACATAAATAAATTTTTAAAATATTATCTGACTAATATTTTATTTATTGATATCAATTTTTTATTTTATAAACTAATATATATCAAGGTTAATATTTTAAATAAAAATGTAATCTTAACTATCACTAACTAAGCATGATGTATTATAGTTTAATTTATAAATAAAATTTAATAATTTATATATCATATATAATATACAGTGTACCATCTTAAATTAAAGTTTAAGCTTATAATATAAATTTAAAATCTTTTAAACTCAAATTTTATGTGTAAACTAAGTTTTAAAAAAAACCAATAAAGTTCTAATAAACCCTAGATTTGAATGTTTACCTCTAATGTTTAATTTGTTTTTTTATTTGTAAATTTTTTGTGCAACTTTTTCTTTATTTAATTATTGACCCTTTGAATTTAACAGTTACATCCGCCACTGTGTCCAAATAAGAGCTTTTCTTTATATATCTGTGGAAGTAGCTACCATAATAGATGTCATAGGTTATAAATAATAACTCTTTACTTATTTTATTTTTAATCTTTTTTAAAAAAAATTATATGTTTTTCATATTATAAAAAAATATATACACTATATTTTTAGATATATAACGTCATCTGAAAATAACATACATACACGACGTACAGTTTGGATGGGAGTTAAAAATAAAAATCTATTTATAAAATAGGTGATATTATCCAATTAAGCAAGTAATAAAGATAATAGAGGTATTTTTTTCAAAGATAAATACAACATTAATTAAATAAAAAAATTAAGTTAAGAATAAATAATAACATTGTTTTCTACAAAGTTTGTTCCCCTCTCGTGATTTTCAAATTGTACCTATAATTTTAACTCTTAATTTTATAAATAAAAGAAAAAAAAAGTAAAATTTTAAATATAAATATTTAAGTTGTATTTATTATATTTTAGTGAAAAATTGATATTAGTATTTATAAGTAATATAATTATTTAATAGAATTTAATGAAAAAATAAGATTCGAAGTTTAGGATACAGGATTATATAGTAAGTTTAGGATTAAAATTATTATTTTTAAATAGAATTTAGTATATATGGTTTATAGTTTAAGATATAATTATTATTTTTTGATTTAGGGTTTTGGATTTAAAGTTTTATAGTTTAGTGTTTAGGATTATAGTTAAGATTGAGATAAAATTAAAATTAAAATTTAACATTGAAATTGAATCGTGATTTTCATATGAAATTATGATTTTTTTTAAAAAAATTGATTACATTATATTCCTAATTTATATGAAAATTAAACATAAAATTGTTCATTTCTACCCGTAAAACACAACCTTAAGAGTATCTTTTAAATACCAATAAAAATGATAATTCTTCTTTAAAATTGCATCTTTTCTATAATTAAAGGACTTTTTTATATTTTTTTTTACTACATAATATTTGTTATTATTATTATTATTATTATTATTATTTCAATCATAAAATCCGATACACAATACACACTCTTTGGGTATGAAATTTGTTTATGTTATCTTCTAAGAAAGGGAAAGCGGGTATAAAGTTGTTAAAAAAAATAAAAGAAACACATCTAAATGAAGTGGCTGCAAGACTACCAAGCTTCTTTATTAATCCAACTAATTAGTAGTGTAAATGACTGCTTAAGGAAATGATCATCCAATTAATCCAACTAATTTTATGCAAAAAAAAAAAAACTAATGATCGAACAGCTAGACAAGTTGATTCGAAGTCATATAGCACTAACTAATGCATATATCAGAAGCAACAAAATCCCCATAATCAAAAAGGGTTTTATATACAAAAATAAAGTACAACCAACCATGCATGTAAACACGCCACCACAATAAATAATAACACGAACATGATCGGAATCTATTTTTTTATTATTATCTAAAATCATCCGTTAATAGTTTTGTGATTATATATATGATCTGCATGCATGTATTTTCTTATAATTAATTATAGATAAATTAATTAAATATTTCTAATGATATTAAAAAATATTGTGAAATTATACCCAAAGATACAAACTCGAACCGCACAGCATAAACAATCACGACACCTGCATCACTAAATGATACACAAAGAATTAGTTATATTAATAACAATTTTTTTTATAAAATAATTTTAAAATTATTAAAATATCTGTTTGACATTTTTTTTTCTATTTAAAAGATTAAATGATAAATTTTGTATAAATAAATAGAACAAATTAAACTTAGGTGTAAATGAATGCATGGAAAACATGGTTATAAATATCATTAAAGACATGTAGCTTGCAGCTAGCTTGGCAAAAGTTGAAACTCAAATTACGTTTTAATTGTTATATGTTTACTGTGTTAATCGGTTGATTTAAAGTAAAGTTAAGAATATGAAATAATGAAATATTTATAAGATAGAAAATCAATTATTTTGTGAAATATACGTTGGTGTATATAAAAAGGATTTACTCGATCGCAGTGGCAATAATTATTTACTTTTCCTCATTTGGCAAATTCATTTTAATTTTTAGCAATTAAAATCAATTATTAGGTACTTTAGTATAGGAAAAAAGAAATAATATATAATTTTCATCATCTCCCAACAAAAAAAAAGGAAAGAAAGAAAAAAAGTTTAATCCTTCTATACAAAGAAACACAAAAATTACATAACACATATTGCATTTGTAGACTATACCATTCATATATATCTTCATAAATATAAATCTAGACAATTCCTGTCAACAATATATGCAAAAAACTCATGACCAAAACTTATGATCAATAAAAAAAAAAGATATTAAAGAAAAAAATCATGACTAGCTATAACAATACCAACTATTTTCAAACACTTTTTTTTTTCTGATCACTAGAAATAACATTTTCAAATCTTGACTGTTGTATATCTTCATGTCAAACTGAACTTATTGATGGGAAAAACAATTTAAATACTTGATGAATATAGTTTGAACTTAAAAAAATCATCAAGAAAAAAAAGATAATAATTTCTGTATATAGATCATGAGAAAAACAAAGAGATTAAAAAAAGAAAAAGAAAAAAAAAAGAGCTGCTCTTTTTTTCTTCATTAACATCATGTGGTCGATATCTTGACTTAAAACATTGTTCTCCTGGAAACAGCATAGCTTTTACATCTGGGTAATACATCTGTTTTGACCTTAAAATCATCTTCAAACTCAACGGATTTGTCTTCATCAATCCTTCCAATCCCAACGCTTTGACTTCTGGGCATTTTATTTGGTCCAGTATAATTATTCTGCCTTCCCTGCTTTTTTCTAAGTAAATCCACATCAATCTTACTATTCAAATTACTACTCCTAGCCGAACCAACTCTTATTAGTTGTTTGATATCTTCATCATTTTTGGTAGACATGGTAGAACTAGCACTGAAGCTTCTAGGCAGAGTAGTGACTTGGGGAGTAGGACAACCCATAGCTGTGCCATAATCAAACATTACTGAGCACTCGTTCATGCTTTGGATGTAAAAGTTTTTGAATTTGATCAACACCCTCATAGGTGTTTTCATGAACCTGTTCAATTTGCTTCCTTTATCTGTTGCTTTGACTTTAGACATGTTGAAAATTATTCAGCAAATTCTATACAGACATTAACGATCTGGCTAGTTTTGAATATTTAGATGTGCCTTTTATAAAAGTGATGTCAAAGGAAAAGGAAGACAGATGAAATAGAACTAGAGGGATTGTGACTCTGTTCTTTGGTATTTCTGAAAACTTTTTTTGTCTTATGGTAGCAAAATTTTAGTGGAATGATTGATTGGTAGGACGTGTTTGGACTTTCTCATCAAAGTTTTTTTTGTGCCACATTCGGTTTTGAAAGAATCGGTGAGGAATGGTTATAGGTGGAACAAGAAAGGGATTAAAAAGGATCAACTTGAGTCCAATTCTTTGTGAAGGAAATATTTATTTTATTTTTGAATTGTTTATTTTAAATCAATTTTCTTTTAAAAATGAAGAATTTTAATTTAGTTTATATTATTATATTTAAATTATAAAAAAATACAAAAAGATAATAAGATTATTGTTGGAAATCAAATAATCTCTTCCATTTTTTGTCACTTTTTTTTAACACTTTTTCTAAATATATCCACGTAGCTTTAATAAATTTGTTTTCTATTAATTTTTTTTTTTTGCATATAATATTGAATATTTGTGAGCGTAAAATTTTTGTGTTAAATTAATATTTTTTTAAAAAACTTAGGAAAAATAAAATAAATTAGTTGATTCTTAACGATACTTTTTCTTTTTCTTGCGTGAGTATTTTTTTTAATTTAAATATAATAATATAAATTAAATTAAATATCCCTTTTTTAAAATAAATTTACTTGATGTAAGTTATTTAAAAAAAATTGATAAAAATAATATATTTAAAAATCAATCAATTAATTAAAAAATCCTCTAATATATTACAAAAATATTTTCAAATTTCATTCGTAGAGTTTTATACATATAACTTTGCTATTAAATTAAACTCTATCAAATTATTTAAAATTTATTATAAATTTTAATATTTAGATTTTTTTTAATTTAAAAATACAAAAAAATTTGAAACTGTACAAGGGATAAGAATGAGGAGGATTTCAATTGCCGTCTTGCCAGTTGACTTTTTTTTTTTTTTTGGTAAAAGGTTTCTTTGTTTCTAACTGAGTTTTTGAGGATATATAGAAAAAAGGAAGGCTGATGTGGTTTTGAAGTTTTCGTGACTTATTTATTAATTAATAAATAAATAAATAAATAAATAAATAAATAAAATACATTTTGATTTCAGTTGGTGTTTTCAATTCACATAAATAAATAAATAAATACGGAAATGGGTCAACGGCATTCCCCTCCCCACCTTAACGAGGTTAACAGGCGTTTAAGATCATACTAGCATTGTGATTTTTCTTTTTCCTTTTTGAAAGACTAGTAGTATTGTAACTTTTCAAAGTGTATATTTAAGTTTTTTATAAAGCGAGTAAATTTAGTTTATAATTTGAAGAAAATGATCAATTAAGTTTAATATTTAAAAATATTATTTTAATGATAAATTATTTATATATATATATATATATATATATGAAATGAGTTAAAAATAAATCTGTGATGATTAAATCTATTTGTCAGACGTGGGAATTTAGGTTTTAATGAGGATGGTTAATGACATATGTGATTAAATCCATAAATAAATGTACGACTGTATAGTAGCTGTGGGAGGTGTGATATGTGAAAAAAAAAATCATTATTTTTTTTAAAGATATCAAAATCTTATTTTTTGTTATTAAATAAAAAAATATTATATAGGTGTATAGCAATTGATCCATTAGTCTATTCCTACGGAAAATTAGCTAGCACATATTTTTCTTTCAACTTTTGTTTCATTTAAATTTAAAAGTGTAATTGAAAGAAGTTCCGAGTGTTCAAAATGATGCTTGATAAAGTGGCAATAAAGTTTAACAAAACCCAATGACTTTATTTTTTTCAAGATAGATACAGTGAACATTAATCATGCCCTTAAATTCAAAGAAAACAACCATTTTTTGAAGCTATTCTAGAAAAATATTAGGGTGTATCCATTTTCACCCTACAATGGAGTTCATGATAATTTTAGTTTATATTCAAGTTAAACATTTGTGTATACCATTAATTTGGTACCCAATTTTAATGAAAGCTATTTGGTTAGCCTCGTTCCAATGAACATTAAACTAAGATGTGGTTACTGTTGGAATAAATATGTGAAAAACTACGTAAGAACAATATTATCGATAATTTGAAATGAACTGCTTGTGTTGAGTCGCGTACTAGGTCGCGTACTAGGTCGTTCTCTTTAAGACGTTTCGCAGCTCTGCCCAAATTTGTGCAAGCAAACACAACCTCGTCGTCCCCAAGATAAAACAACCTGTAATCTTTTTTCGTCTCTAACTTCATCAGACCGATGAAGTCCGGAATACTACACCTCTCAAATATTTATGTTGCTCCAAAATCTGAGAAATCAATTCTGAATTTTCTTTTCTTTGATTTTGCTATGAAAATTGTAGAACTGTTTTTGAGTTGTTAAGTTATTTTCTAAACTGAGGGCTATTACCCCTATTTATAGTTG
The DNA here is from genome assembly GCA_033030585.1 of Hippophae rhamnoides. Lineage (NCBI taxonomy): Eukaryota > Viridiplantae > Streptophyta > Magnoliopsida > Rosales > Elaeagnaceae > Hippophae > Hippophae rhamnoides. The sequence continues at coordinate 32,803,353 of CM065430.1, forward strand.
AAAAAATATGTATAACGGTCATATAATTATGAACATAACGGTTATAAAAGTAACGGTCGCATAATTATGAGAATAACAATCATAAAAGTAACGACTACATAATTATGAAAATAACGGTCATAAAAGTAACGGCCACGTAATTATAAAAATAACGATCATAAAAGTGACAATCACATTATTATAAAAATAACGGTCATAAAAGTAACGGTCACATAATTATGAAAATAACGGTCATAAAAATAACGGCCATATAATTATGAAAATGACAGTTACATAATTTATGAAATAACGGTCATAAAAATAATAAAAAATATTTTTTTATTTAAATTCATTTCCAACAATCCCCCACTTGAATTTTAAATAAAAATAGTTTCATCGAGCAACCGATCAATTAAAAGTATAAGATTGTGCATAAGCAAAAGGTGTCTATCGACTTGAACTTTTGCATAGTGTTGATGCTTTAGAATATACTAGAGTAACTCGTAGTTTTGAACTCTATCTCTAACAACATCACACACACAACATTTCCAAGGTGTAGTTCGAAAAGCCCGTGCTTTACGGCCATGCACGTGTATCCCAGTATAGTGAAAGCTCTAGTAAATTTTTGCCCAAGAAATTTCCATAGGAAGCGGCCACACTTCCACATTCACATAGGTGAGTCTATCAAGAGTACTCATGTAGCTACGTACTCCACTCCACATAGAGTATAGAACTTATTAAGAGTTTAATAATTAACTCATCCTTTTTGTCGCTTCAGGACTTCATGCTTCTAACAATATAGAATGTGACTTCATAATAGCATTATTCATCTCATATCACTTCATGACTTGTTATTACCCATTGAACTTATTTCTTGGGATCTCCAGTCTATAAGTTGGATTACCATCATGAGTGACTCTTCATTTTAAGGGCATCAGTCACATTCCTTTCGAGGTTTTTGAAAACCTTCTCATTTGTTAATCCTTTCGTCAAAGGATCAGCCAAATTTTCATCAGTACATATATGATACATTCTTACAGCTCCTGTAGAGAGAAATTCTCTAATAGTACTGTGTATCTATCGTCTCTTGCCGTTGTAATAACGGTTCTAAATCTTTGCAATAGCCGCGGTTCCATAAAGGGATCTCAACTAATAGGCTTCTTAACTAGCCTGCTTCTTCACTTGCAATAGCTAGTTCTATAATTTCAAACTCCATCGTAGATTGAGCCAATATTGTCTATTACTTAAACTTCCAAGAAACAGCTCTACCAACAATGCTAAATATATAACTGTTAGTTACTTTGAAGTCTTCTGATAGAGTGTTCCAATCATCATCACTGTATCTATCTAAAACAACGGGAAACTTCTTATTATATAATCCAAGGTTCATAGTTATCTTAAGGTATCTTATGACCCTTTCAATTGCATTTCAATGCTCTATACTAGGTCTATTGATAAACCTACGTAGTAGTCCTACAACATAAGCTATGTCTGATCTAGTGTAATCAGTAGCATAACGTAAGCTACCAATGATGCTTGCATACTCAGTTTATCTAACACCGTCCCCGGTGTTCTTGAACAACTTTACACTAGGATCATAAGGAGTACATACAGTTTTACAGTTAAAGTAATTATATTTCTTTAAGATCTTCTCAATGTGATGAGATTGATATAGAGAAATTTCATTTTCAGACCTAGTAATCTTTATACCAAGGATTACACTTGCTTTTCTGAGGTATTTCATATCAAAGTTAGCACATAACAAAATTTTCACATTAACATGAATATTTGACACAAAAATAATCATGTCATCCACATATAAACATATAATAGTGTAAATGTCTTTTTCTGATTTATAATAAATGCATTTGTCACTTTCATTCATTTTGAATTCATGTGGGATAACTATATTATCAAATTTTTCAAGACTTGCTTAGGTGCTTGTTTTAGACCATACATATATTTATATAGTTTAAAAATTTTATTTTCTTGACCTGGGATAACAAAGCCCTCAAGTTGGTCCATATAAATATCTTCTTCTAAGTCACCATTTAAGAAAGCAGTTTTGACATCCATTTGGTGCACTACTAAATCATAAATAGCAGCAAGAGATAAAAGTACACCTATGGAATTTATTCATGTAATTGGTGAAAAGGTATCAAAGAAATTTACATTTTCTCTATGCCTATACACATTGACTATAAGACGACCTTTGTACTTTTCAATAGTACCATTGAGTTTTAATTTCTTCTTTTGTATCCATTTATATCCTATGGGTTTGCAACCAGTAGGTAAGTCAACTAAATGCCAAGTTCTATTATATTCATGAGAGTCTATTTCATCATTTATGGCTTCTTCCCATAAGTTGGCATCTAAAGAAGATAAGGCTTCATTAAGAGTTTAGAGATCTTACTCTAAGGTATAAGCATAAAAATCAGACCCAAAGTCCTTAAGGGTTTGAGCTCATTTACTTCTCCTAATTTTAGTGTTTAATTCCTCTTTTTGTTTACTAGTTCTAGTTATGGGTAAACAACTAGAAGACGAGCCCCCACTATTCTTCAATTTAAATGGAAACCTATGTTCACAGTAGTCAACATAATTTAATTATATAACTATGATCATTTAAGTCATAGAATTTATAAGTTTTACTATTTACAACATATCCTATGCATACACATTCGTATGTTCTACTAGTAAAATTTATATCTTTTAAGGATCAGGGATCCTAACATAGACTAAACAACATCAAGTTTTAAAATAAGTTAAGTTTCTTATTTTTCTACATTTCAGATGGTCAAATTTTACTTGTAAATTTAGGCACTCTATTTAGCACATAGCAAATAGTTAATAAAATTTCTCCCCACCAATGGGAAACAGTACCAGAGTTTAATAAAATTGCAACTACTGATTCAGTAAAAGTTCTATTTTTCTTTCAGCTTTGCCATTCATTTAAGGAGAATAAGGTGCTGTTTTTTCATGAATGATTCCATGAGTTTTATAAAAATCATTGAAGATATTGGAATCATATTTAGTGCCTCTATCACTTCGAAACCTTTTTATTTTTCTGTTAACTTGATTCTTAATTTCAGTCATAAATATTTTAAACATGTCAAACGCTGCACTTTTATTTTTCATTAGATATACATAAGTCTAATCTGAACGGTCATCTATAAAAGTTATAAAATAACGTTTTTCATTTCTTGTTAAATTTCCATCAAGTTCACATATGTCATAATGTATTAATTCTAAAGGTTTAGATTCTCTAACTACTGACTTATGTGAAGTTTTTGTTATTTTAGCTTGACTATAAAAGTCACATTTTTTCAAAATCATTTAAAGATAGTTTAGGAATTAGTTCTAAGGTACTCATGTTCTTGATTATGTGTTTATTAACATGACAAAGCCTAGCATGCCAAATATTAAAGGAACTCAACATTCAATTTAAACATGCCGTTAATGGTGTACCATTTCCCAGCAAAAAATATTAATTTTAGTTATTGTATATAAATCAGCCCCTATAGTTTGAGCAAACTCAGCTTTGTTAAGAAGATAGCCTGAAACTAGGTTCTTTCTTATCTTTGGAGTATGCAAGACATCTTTCAAGATGATAGTCTTTCCAGAGGTCAACTTCAATTCCACCTCACCATTACCAACAACTTTAGTGGAATGAGAGTCACCCAACAACACTTTCTTATCCTCAGACTCAGAGTAGGACTTGAACATGTCTCGATTATAGCAAATATGGCATGAAGTACCAATGTCCACTCAACACCCCTTAGATCCACCAACAAAATTGATTTTAGATATCATAGCAATAAGTTGATCTTCGGTAAGGTTCGCCTACGTGGCAGGACGATTCCTGTTCCAGCAGTTTCTTGCCAAGTGGCCAGGTCTGTTATAACTATAACACATAAATGTGTTATTCCTTAAGGGGGTTTAGGTCCATTCTAGAGAGTATAGTTGTTGTTTCTATTTTGGTGGTTGCGGTTTTGGTTATTATTGCGATTCTGAGTTCTCATATTTCTACCTTTAGGTTTCAAAATTGTAGATGATGGTTTCTTATTGGTACTGTTATTTGAGACAACGAGTACTTCATCTCTTTGGTCTTATTTTCGAGCTTCTTCTTCTATTCTTAAGCGGGTTATAAGACTTTCTAAAGAAAATTCCTTAGTTTTATGCCTAAGTGTATTCTTAAAATCTTTCCAAACAGGGGGTAATTTATCTATTATAATAGCTGCTTGAAATTGTCCATCTAAAGTCATACCTTCAGAAGTTATTTCGTGTGCTATCTTCTGCAATTCGTGTGATTGAGCTTCCACTGATTTGCCATCAATCATTTGAAACTTCATGTATCTACTGACATCATACCTTTTTAGTTCCAACTTCCTCAGTGCCATATTTCTTTTGAAGTGCTTCCCAAATTTCCTTAGCAGACTTATCACAGTTATAATAATTATACAAGTCATCAGCTAAATCGTTAAGAATATAATTTTTGCATAGAAAATCATTTTCCATCCAAGTGTCTAAATCCTTATTTACAGCTTCAGTAAGAGGATTGGACTGTATTGGTTTTTCAGTAGTAAGAGCAAAAACGACTTTTTTCATGGTTAAGAAAAACAACATTTTTTGTCTCCATCTTTTAAAGTGTAATCTTTCAAAACGGAATGGTTTGTTTAGATCAGTAGTTAGCATTTCAGTAGACATGACAGATTGAAAACGTCTTAAAATTGTTGGAACAAATATGTGAAAAACTATGTAAGAACAATATTACCGATAACCTGAAATGAACTGATTGGGTTGAGTCGCGGACTAGGTCGTTCTCTTTAAGACGTTTTGCGGCTCTGCCCAAATTTGTGCAAGCAAACACAGCCTCGTCATCCCCAGGATAAAACAGCCCAGAATCTTTTTCTGTCTCGGAACTTCATTGCACTGATGAAGTCCGGAATACTACACCTCTCAAATATTTTATGTTGCTCGGATATCTGAGAAATCAATTCTGAATTCTTTTCTTTGATTTTGCTATGAAAACCGTAGAACTGTTTTTGAGTTGTTAAGTTATTTTCTAAACTGAGGGCTATTGCCCCTATTTATAGTTGAAAAAATATGTGTAATGGTCATATAATTATGAACATAACGGTCAAAAATAACAGACACATAATTATGAAAATAACGGTTATAAAAGTAACGGTCGCATAATTATGAGAATAACGGTCATAAAAGTAACGACTACATAATTATGAAAATAACGGTCATAAAAGTAACGATCACATAATTATAAAAATAACGGTAATAAAAGTAACAGTCATATTATTATAAAAATAACGGTCATAAAAGGAACAGTCACATAATTATGAAAATAATGATCATAAAAATAACGGCCATATAATTATGAAAATGAGAGTTACATAATTTATGAAATAACGGTCATAAAAATAATAAAAAATATTTTTTATTTAAATTCATTTCCAGCAGTTACTTAATTTCAACTGCCCCAACAACTCACCAATATAAGTTTGACTTCTAAGAAGTAGAAAAACGAGTGTGGGTAAGAGACCATAATTAAAATCCTTTAGTTTTGATTGAGGAGCTCATTCGAGATTTTGAGCAAATTAATACATGCTTCACCATTATATTCCACTTTCTTCTTTTGTTTGAGTACTCCATTGATTTGTTGAGTTAAGTCATAAGACTACTTGTAAAATTAAAGGGTTAGTGTAATCTCTTGGCTGACACTGTTACAAAAAAAGGTATTTAAGTCGATATGTAAAGTTGATTTTTGAAAAAAATCAATTGATAATGAATTTAAAGTCTATTCGGTGTAGAACCAATGTTATCCATATAAGACATAGCGTCGATTGACGTGTCGAATTGACGCTACACATGGACGTAGCGTCGGTTGACGTGTTGAACCGATGCTATCAACGTAGCGTAGCGTCGGTTGACATGTGGAATTGACGCTACCCATGTAGCGTAGCGTCGATTAACACTTGGAGCTGACGCTACACACGTAGATAGCGTCGGTTGACACGTAGAATCGATTCTACACATGTGGATAGCGTCGGTTGACACGTAGAACCGACCCTACACACGTGGATAAATTTTTTTTTTCTTTTTTCCCGAAACATAAACTAGTAGGGGATGACAGAGGATGGCAATGTTTTGGTAGGGGAAGGTGTGGTTGTGATGATCTTGTGATTTGTAGTGGTAAAGGCTGCTTTGCTTAATCTATGGTCGTCGATATGTATTTTTCTTTTTACGCGCGCTTTTTTTTTATTGAAAGGATACATGATTTTTTTTTTAATAAAAGAAAATTTAGTTACTTTGGTATCAAATTAATATATAACAAATAAAAAAATATACCAAATAATAGACTACCATATGAAATAAGGGTTAAGGATTAAAGATCAAAAAATAAAAATAGAGAAAAAAATAGAGTAATTAAAGAAGAACTCGTAATCGATTTATATTCTAAACCTTATATAATACAATCATAACCCACTTATTTATTTATGAATGTTTATCCTAGATAAGATAATATATTTAAACTATAAACCTAACTAAAATTCAAACAAGCATATAAATATAATAAAATCATACTAAAATCTGATTAGATAAATACTAATAATAAATAAGGATATGTTATTCTCATTATGATGACTACCCAATTTTTTTATTATTTTAATTATAATAATTTATTATTATTAAAAATAACAATAAATTAAAATACCTTCCTTAGCGTAACTAAATAATTGAATGCATTTTTTATTTCTTTATTATTATTGCAGAAGGCATGATTTGATCAATTATGCCGTCTTTTATCTATTAAGTAATACTTCCTTTTTTTTTATACATTCACGAAAATGAAAGAATTGGACGTTGCTGAATAAAATAATTAAATTCAAACTTTCAATCAAAAATATAATAAACGGAAAACAATACTCTAATACTATCTTTAATTACGGATAAACCTTTGTTTAATATGTCATTTTTGGATCCCGGGATCATTGACATATTGCAGTCTTGTCAAACAAAAATTTAAATAAAATTTTCCATAATGATTTGAAAATAAACGTATATAATTGACCTAGTATACATATTATTTATTATATTTAAGTATCAATATTATTTCTAATAATATTATCATATCCAAATTTTCATGTTATTTTTACATAATTATTAAATTAAAGATCAAAAGTGAACAGGTCAATATATTTTTATATATTCTAAATTTAGTTTTTTTTTTCAGATTTGTTTCTTTTATTTTTTTTTAATTTTTATACTTGGATCTCCTTATTTTTTCCTTACAAATTAGTCACTTTATTTTTAAAAACAATTTACACTTTTATCCTTTATTTTTTTTATACTTAACTACACAAATGACCCTATATATTTTATATACTCCATAATTTGACTATCATATTATTTTTTTATTTTTATTTGTTCACTTTATTGTTTTGATTTTCATACTTTAATAGCTTATTTTTAATTTTTATAATTTGACCCTTTTAATTTTATATATTTAGTTTAAAATTTAAGATTAATTTGAAATTAAAGTTTAAAAAATAATAGAGAATCAAAATATAAAATTTATAAATAAAAGGAATAAATTATAAAAAAAATAATAGGATTGAATCATAAAAAAAAATATAATAAAAAATCAAAGTATAAAATATACATGGAATTCACTTATTAAAGAATATGTAGCTAGACTATTGGTACAAGTTGATGAATGTTTCAAATAAGCATCTTACAGAGCTGGCGGTTAAGCACTATTATATAAATTAGATTACATTATCTAAATTACAAACGAGTATGTGGAGTTTATTTAAGTAAATGGTTTCGATTATGTATGTATATATATATATATATATAGCCATTGTCATTGTCATCAAAAGCTTGGGCTTACTGAATTGTAACCCATCCTTTGTTGTACCCAGCTGTTATCACCCAATGCCCAAATAACTACTCAGTAAGCGCATGAAAAGCCCACCAAAGCTACACTTGTCTGACAACAGCAACTCACTGGGCTTTCCCTTGGTCATTCACCATGCTTTCAGAAATTGATTATAAATCACGTGTAAGTCATATAAAATTCGACTGTTTTAAGGTAGGTTTTCAATTTTTTACAATGACATACGAATAAAATTTCTAAATTGTCCTTAAACTGATGTTTTAATTCAATTTTTTATTGTCTCATATTAGTACCATTAATTTGAAAAATTAACAAAATTAGTGTGCTCCAATTAAAACTTGAGATACTAAGTCCACTATTTTACAAATTATTTTATATAATATATAAATATTATAAAATGTTAAATCTTAAAAAGTTATTTTATAGGAAAGATAAATATCATATTATTTAATATATTTTTTAATTATCATTGTATTGTCCTTTTTAAATACTAAGACTCCTCTTAAATTGTGTGTCCTTTTTAACTTATATTATGTATTTTTATTATATTATAATCCTATTTATTTCTTTTATAAGAAGATTTATTTTTTATGAGAATCTTTTAGTTTTTATATTAACACATTGAGTATTAAAACTCTGATATAATATAAATCGTATATAATGTATAAAAAATTAATATAAGATATGTAATGATAAAATATTAACATCAAAAGAAATATAAATCACATATTGTACTAATATTTTTTTTTTAAATATCACACAATTTTTTATACATTAATATTTTTACAATAAATAATGTATCGTCTTAATCCTAAATCATTTTATTATATATTATTATGAGTAATGCTACGTACTATGCGTTAGATGCAAGCACACCATGAGTATTTATGCGAGATGAGGTTGACATAATAAGAGATAAAGTCATAAGATTTTAACATTTAAGTGTCATTTATAATTAAATTAAAAAAAAATCATTATATAGTGGATCACGTGACCCCTGCGGAGCATATGCTTCTTTGATTCATATAGGTTTAAGCCTTTGTATTAGATTTGGATAAGTTAAATTCCAACCTAATATTATGTGAAATCTTTGTTGAAAAATTACACAAATTCTCGATAAGTCAGATTTATTAGAAAGCAAGAATAGAAAAATAACACATAAATTTGATAACGGAGTTTGGCCAATCTTATTTACGTCTCCGGACTTGCTGCAGATCTTTTTACTGAAAAAGGAGAAATTACACAAGGTGTTTACAACACTCACAACTCACAATTACACCCAAGAAAATTACTCTCAATTTTCTCTCACAAAAGCTTTTCTCTCTAAGCTTTTCTCTCAATTGGAATGAAGACTTTGGATGATTAATTCATTACAATTACACATCTATTTATAGGAAAATTCACTCCTTGAATTACTCCTTAAATTAATGGTTCCTTAAATTGCTTCTTGAATTAAGCTCCATGAATTGCTCCTTGAATTAAGCTCCATGAATTGCTCCTTGTTTTGGTCCTTAAATTAAGGAGCTTTATGACAATCTCCAACAATCTCCCACTTGAAGACTGATTTCAATATGTCTTCACACCTCGATCAATGCAGCAGTTTTTCTAGTCTTTGTTACTCTAGCAGACCAACTGAAGTTGAGCACAACTTCAGTTTGTCAATAGTCACCACCTTTGTTAACATATCTGTTGGATTTTTGCTTCCTTGAATTTTCTCCAGTATTAACACATCATCTTCCAATAGAGATCTGATGAAGTGATGACGAAGTCCAATATGCTTTATTCTAGAATGAAATGCTGAATTCTTCGTCAAGTGTATTGCACTTTTACTATCACTATGCAGAACATTCTCCTCTTGTTTGAATCCCAGCTCAATTAACAAACCTTGAAGCCATATCATTTCTTTACTAGCTTCAGTTGCTGCTACATAATCAGCCTCTATAGTGGATAGAATGACAATTTTCTGTATTTGTGACATCCAACTAACAGTTGTAGTTACAACAGTAAATATATAACTGGTGGTGCTTCTTCGGTGATCAACTTCACCTCCAAAGTCTGCATCTACGAACCCTTTTACTTTTAACTATCCTTTACTAAAGTACAAGCACTTTTTTGTGGTGCCTTGCAGATACCTCAAAATTCACTTGATTGCTTCCCAATGAGTTTTTCCTGGATTTGACATTGATAACTGTATTTTATATAGTTATTTTCATCAATTTTAGTAATGATAATTGCTATGTTCTTTTAATATTTAGTTAATTTTTGTTAAATAAATTAATATTTTCCTTTTATGCATTAAAAATACATTTTTAATAAAATTAAATAATTTGTATCAAAAATGTACTTAATTTTATATTTTTTCGTCCACGAATATAATTTCAAATAATATAGTTCTTAAACTACAATTTATAAAAATTGAAAATATAATTTAAATTAAATTTGGGCTTAATTATAATTATTTAAAGTTTAAAAATTTAATTTAAAATTAGCAAAGGGCTTAACTGTAATTTAAGAAAGTTTAAAATGTAATTCGAATTAAATTTGTGGGTAAAAATGCAATTAATAAAACTTAATTTCTACGCAGGTGAGATGAGGCCACATGCCCTATTCCAAACGCGCAAAGTGGACCGTCCGATCAAAGAAGTAACGGTTGGGATTCACGGGTGTAGATCAAAACCCACCAAGGAGAGTGGGTACAGAGTTCTTCATTTGCGCAGACTGGCGTGCCAATGGGGCCCACCTGCCGCGCAGACTGGCGTGTATAGTGGGACCCACATATCGGCTGCGCAGATTCCCTCGAGGGGAATCGATTGCCGTTGGATGAGATGAACGGTCCAGATTGAAGCGCGTTGAACCAAGCTATCGTGCACCGAGCCGCTCGTCTACAAATCCGGTGTGACGCGGTACATCCAAGCTGCGTGCACCCTCGTGTTTCAACGGAAAATGAGCAGCCACGTGTCTCATAAATATTCCAGCGAATAACATGATGACATGTGGCATGTATTCGGTGAAATAAAAACATAGAAACCGCGCCCACTTCCAGCTATTAATCACTTCCAACGCGAGGAAATCTTGTGCGACGCGTTCTTCATGCGCTCGGCCTTACCACCGAATGAACATCGGCCACGTGTCGCTGTATTTCTCTCAAAGAAATCACGTGGTGACACGTGTTATGTGTGAAAAGAAAAAAAAATCAGAAACGCGCATAATGGTTTTCACGCGTGTGTTGTTATTTTAATTCCCCATACATTTTTTTCCCCCACTTAAAATAATAATAATAATAAAAAAAAGAATAATTAAAAGGGGGATATATTATGTACGCGAGGAATTAGTTGGAGTTCTTTTTTTTGTTGGATTTTTCTTTCGTTTTGGTTACTCACAGTTCTTCTTATTTTTTTTCTCTTTACCATTTTCATTTCTTTTCCTCTTTGCGTGTTACACAAAACACGTAGAACGTTTATTTGACATTTTTGTATTATATTTTCTTGGGAAATTACAGAGAAAGAAGACAACTAAGAAGAAAGAAAGGGAAGAATTTATTTTTCATCGAGGAATCGTGAAAAAGTTTCTCCTAATCTATTTTCTCTTAATTTTTGTTTCTCTGCAATGTTTTATTTTTGTTGTGTTGTAATTTTAATTTCTACCATGAACTAATTTATTTGTTCTAGGATTGCAGTGTAGCGTAAATTATGAAACTTGAATTAAGTATTTTTCAATGATTTATGGAACTGTTTTAAGTTGTTTATTTTATCTGTGTTTAATGCTTTTAATTATCGGAAGATTAATTAACTGATATGTGACACTTAAATAAACTTGAAAAAGGCATTTTTGTGTGTTGCTCGTGATGAAGTAACGTATATACATAAGAGATAGAAATATACTTTTATTGTATGTGTAACTGTTTGAGAACTCAGAACTTAATAAATCTGGTTGAATTTAATTCGCATAGACATATAGTGAATTATTTTAACTGGATGTGTCTGTATGGAGCTCGGAAGAGATATATGGATAAATTAGGAGTTCTTGGTTAACAACTTAAAATACGATAACATAAATCAAGATAAAATATAATGATTCAAGTGGATTAATTTGGTGAAACTACAATCCTAGAATTTTCTTGCAATATGTTATAAAAGATAGTTAGTCAAACTGCATCAAATTATCGACTGTTTGGATAAAATTAGGTTGAAATAATTTTAATAATTAACGAATACTAGTAACAAATCTCTATGGAAACGATATTTTACTTCTCATATTATTACTTGTGACCGTGTATACTTGCACGTTTTTATGTGTTGTAAAACACACAACAGACATAAATCTGCTAACAACTCCCACTGCATGGTCAATGTCTGGTTTCGTACAGACCATTGCGTACATCAAACTTCCAATGGATGAGGCATAAGGAACCTTAGCCATGAATTCTCTCTCTTCCTCTGTCTGAGGGGATTGATCCTTGGATAGGCGAAAATGACTGGCCAAGGGTGTGCTAACTGGCTTGGCATCGCCCATGTTGAATCTCTGCAAAACACGATTGATGTACTCTGCTTGAGATAACTACAAGGATCCTTTCTTCTTATTTCTTGTGATTTGCATTCCAAGAATCTTCTTTGCTGGACCCAAGTCTTTCATGTCAAACTCCTTTGACAATTGTTGCTTCAACCTTTTAATATCATCCATATCTGAACCTGCTACTAACATATCATCAACATAAAGTAGTAAAATGATATAACTGGACCTATATCTCTTGAAGTAGCAACAATGATCAGCATTGCACTTCTGGAAACCTTCCTTGTGCATGAAGCTGTCAAACTTTCTGTACCATTGTCTCGAGGCTTGTTTCAGGCTATACAAACTCTTCTTAAGTCTACACACCATGTTCTTCTTCCCTCTTTCTAAGAAACCTTCTGGCTGGTACATGTATATCTCTTCATCTAAATCTCCATGAAGGAATGCAGTCTTCACATCCAACTGTTCAAGATGAAGATCTTCAATGGCTACAATACTCAATACTGATCTGATAGTATTGAGCTTCACAACGTGAGCGAAAATGTTAGTGTAGTCAACTCCTTCATTCTATTGAAACCCTTTGAAAACTAGGCGGGCTTTGTATCTATTGGAACCATCATGCTCATCTTTCACCCGGTACACCCATTTTTTATGAAGTACCTTCTTTCCCATAGGTAACTCAGCTAGTTCCCATGTCTGGTTGAAGATGAGAGATTTCAATTCTTCTTTCATAGCAAGCTTCCACTTGTTGGAATCTCAAGTCTGACAAGCTTCATCATAGCATTTAGGCACCCCTCCATCAGTTAGCAACATATAGTTTATGTATCTCCTGTTAGGCACATAAGGTCGAGAAGACCTTCTCAATACAGGAGATGGAGTAAGAGGTTGTGGTGTGTCGGAATGCTGTGTACTGCTCTGTCCAAGAAGTTCCTCGGGCTGAGGACTTGTTACAATTGGTTCTGTTGCGGAACTATCTGGGACATCATATGCATATGCAAATACTGACTCATTTTGCTCTGAGTCATTGGCGTTTATTTTAGGCATGTCCTTATACATCACCCTTTCGTTGAAAATCACATCTCTACTACGGATAAATTTCTTCTTTTCGTCATCCCAAATGCGGTATCCAAACTCATCCTCACCATAGCCAATGAATGTGCATTTCTTGGATTTGGGATCAAGCTTATTCATGCCTTGATCACTGATATGTACAAATGCTACACAGCCGAAAACTTTTAGATGTGATAGCTTCACCTCTTTTCCACTCCATACCTCCTCTGGTATTTTATGCTCCAATGGAACAAATGGGCCTCGGTTGATCAAGTAAGATGCCGTGTTGACTGCTTCTGCCCAGAACTGCTTCGGTAAACCTGACTGTATACGAATGCTTCTGCCTATTTCTATCAATGTTCGGTTCATACGCTCAGTTACACCATTGTGTTGAGGCATGCCTCGCACAGTTCTTTCCATTCTGATCCTGTGCTTATAGCAGAAATTTTTGAATATGGTATCTTCATATTCACCACCATTATTTGTTTTGAGCTTTTTGATCTTTAAACCTGTCTCATTTTCCACCATAGCTTTCCATCTTTTGAAAGCCTCAAATAGTTCAGACTTATGCTTTAGAAAGTAAACCCATACCTTCCGAGAGTGATCATCGATGAAAGTCACGAAGTAGTGTTTCCTACCAATAGATGAGACGGTCGTTGGTCTCCAAATATCAGAGTGAATAAGCTTTAGCCTTTCCTTCTTTGGGATTCTGCAACTTATCTGAAAGTTGACTCTCTTTTGCTTTCCAAGTATGCAATCTTCGCACATGTCTATCTCCGTAGACTGTAGACCTGAAAGTTTTCCCTTTGAGTGCATAATCTTCATCCCCTTCTCACTCATATGGCCTAGTCTCTGGTGCCACAGATTTGGTGTTTCATTGCCTGCTGCAACTGTGATTGAACAACGTGCCTCTACTATCATGTAAAGAGTGCCACTTTTCTTGCCTCGAGCAACTGTCATTGCACCCTTTAAAATCTTCCAATAATCACTATGGAAGATCATAGTGTAGCCTTCACTGGCCAATTGCCCTACTGAGATTAAGTTCCTTCTAAGATCGGGAATATGCTTGACATCCTTCAGCTCCCAAACAGATCTATTCAACTTAATCTTCACTACACATTTGCCAATAATAGCACATGGTTGATCATCACCAAGATATACCTTTCCAAGGTTTATGGGAACATATTTCTTAAAGAATTCTTTTTGTGAAGTAGCATAGAACGATACTCTAGAGTCTAACACCCAAGATTCTTCCTTGTTCTCCAAAGAGCATATCAATGCATCGTCTCCTCCTGAGGTGAAAGTAACATTTGCCTCTGTCTTCACTTTTTTGTCCTTCGGTGCACTCTTGCACTAATTTTTGTAGTGCCCGGTTCTTCCACAATTCCAACACTCGATAGTCTTCGAGCTTTGGGAATTATTAGGATTCCTGGATTTGGACCTCCTGTCCTTTGATCTACCTCGGTAGTCTGTTTTGCCACGTCCATTCCTTTTGGTTGAATTTCTTCCTCTTGACTCTGTATGCAAAACTGAAGAAGTTGACGATTCATCTACCTCTCTACGTCGGATCTCTTCAATGAGAACCAGATCACGAACATCGTCAAATTTTAACTTATTGCTTCCTGACGAGCTACTCACAGCCGTGACAGTAGCATTCCAACTTTCTGGTAAAGAAGACAAAAATATCAATGCACGTACTTCTTCTTCGAATTCAATTTCCACTGAAATCAACTGGATTGTGACTATGTTGAGTTCATTGAGATATTGAGCTACCGATGCGCCTTCATTCATCCGCAAATTGAACAAACGCCTCATCAAGTGCACTTTGTTTGAGGCTGATGGCTTCTCATACATATTGGAGAGAGCTATCATAAGACCCACTGTGGTCGTTTCCTTTGCTATGTTGAAAGCAACATTATGAGATAGCGTCAATCGAATTACTCTAAGGGCTTGTCTGTCTAGAAGATTCCAATCTTCTTCCTTCATAGCCTCTAGCTTCTTCCCTGAGAAAGGTTGATATAGATTTCTTTGATACAAATAATCCTCTATCTGCATTTTCCAAAACCTAAAATCTGTGCCATCAAATTTCTCGAGTTTCACCCTTCCTTCATCTGTGACCATTGCTCCCACTCAAACCTTCGGATCGTTTCTGACTATTTCTGTAAACCACCGTGTATTAGAACACCTCCGTCAATGAACAAATATCGTTGACAAAATGTCATTATTCACATAAATAGTAACCTTGCAGAAAATTGACAGAAATCACCACCAATAGCTCTGATACCAGTTGTTGGGAAATCATGCAAATTCCCGATGAGCCAGATTTATGAGAAAACAAGAATAAAAAAATAACACATAAATTTGATAACGGAGTTTGGCTAATCTTGCTTACGTCTCTGGACTTGCTGTAGATCTTTTTACTGAAAGGGGAGAAATTACACAAGATGTTTACAAAATTCTTAACTCACAATTACACCCAAGAAAATTACTCTCAATTTTCTCACTCATAACTCACAATTACACACAAGAAAATTACTCTCAATTTTCTCTTACAAAAGTTTTTCTCTCTAAGCTTTTCTTTCAATTGGAATGAAGACTTTGGATGATTAATTCATTACAATTACACATCTATTTATAGAAAAATTCAGTCATTGAATTACTCCTTAAATTAATGGTTCATTAAATTGCTCCTTCAATTAAACTCTATGAATTATCCATTGTTTTGGTCAATATTTTGTTTATTAAATGAATGAGCTTTATGAAAATCTAAACAATCTTGCTCCCACACTTACATGCTGCAACATAAACAAACCCTAGAAATCACATCAAAATCAAATCAATGCCAACCCAATTTCACAGTTCGTAAATTTACAACACAAATACACGACCATATATCACAATTTGTTACTCCGAAAGGAAAGGGAATGAAAAAAAAGTTTATTAATATCTCTTATTTTCTTTTTGAGAATATACTGCCATTCTAAGGAAATATGACTGGTATGGTTGGATTTAATAGCATTGTTTTCTAGTTTGAAAGGTAAGTTAGGAAAAACAAAATTATATGACATTTGCATGTATAAATAATATATCATGATATTTTTTAAATAAATATGATTTGAATTTTAATCATAATAAGTTCTTATATATAAAGTAATCAAAATTTGATTTTTTTTTGTTATATATCATTAATTCACCTATGTTATGAGGTGTAGATTCAAATGTATTAAAAAATCAAAATTAAATACAATTAAATCAAGAATGTTAAAATGCATTAAAGGTGATAATTTTGTTATATTTTAATTTATCGAATTAAAATTAAATTAAAAAATTTAAATTAAATTAAATTCATGTCAATTATAAACCATTTCAAATAATTTGAAAAAAATTGAATTATATTCTAACTAAGTAGTTAACAAAAATTAAATTAAAATTATTTTAATTTTGTTATATATATCTAAAATATTATGAATGATGATATGATTTAAAATTAATAAAATTTAAAATCTATTATAAATTATTTTAAGTATTATTATTTAAATGATAATATAATATGATATTATTAATGTTTATTTTTATTGAGTTAAATTAAATTAAAATTAAAATTATATCTCTTTAAATTAAAATTGATCTAATCCGTACGCATTACCGAGTACCGACTATAAACGTGGAAAGAATTATCAATTGTCTTCGTCACAAGTTATATTATAACATAATAATTGATATGACCGGTTATGATTGAATATTTTAAATTAGATCCATTTACTTAGATTATTGTCTTACAATAATTTGTGATAATTTGTTTTTCTTTCAAGAATCTGAAAAAAACAGAGGGGTAATCTGAGACGCACGCATCTCGGTGACACATGGCATATTAGCATAGTAGGAGGGGCCAATGGGAGTGTGAAAGTGTGGCAAAGCAGTCAAAGCAAAGACCGGATATGCCAATCGAGGTGTACAATCAAAGCAAAAGAACAGTGTCATAGTCAAATGCTTAGTTGGCTGTTTACGAGAAGGAAAATGTATGTTCACGATAAATTTGAAATGATGTTGTAAATATAATTGAATTTATATAAATATATTAAATAATAAATTATTATGTTATTTATAATATTTAATAAATTTTTTTATAAAAAATTAAGAAACAATATATCATATAATTTTTTTACACTTCTTCATTTTAATCACATATTATTACTTATAAATTATCTAAAAAATATTAATTATTTATTTAATTTTTAAAACAAATAATATAAATAATTTGATATTATTAAATATGATTGATGTAGTGAAAAAATTAAATAAATATTTTAAAATAAAAATAAATGTGTGTGATTTAATACTAGACTTATATATATCATATTATATATACACGTAATAATTATATAAGAATATACATCACATCATATACAATAATAAATAAAAAAATAAAAACATAATCTACTTAGGATCACATTAATATCAAATTGATGGTTGAACTTGACAAATATTTTTTTTTATATAATTATCATATATATTTCATATTATTTATGTATAAGAGTCTCCGTCTATATATAATAAAAAAAATAAAAATTTAAATATAATCCTAATCTATACACATACATATTTTAAAGTTCCATTAATATTATTGTCTATTATTTTTTATTCCACTAAATATTAGTGTCTTTACATATAATACACAATAACATAACTTTGTATTATACATGTTTATAAAGTTTATTGGAATATCATGTTGTGGAAGAATAAATACAGATACGAATATATCAAAGAATAAACGAACACACGTAATTTACGTTGCTCGTTAATTCGCCAGCCCACGGGAGGCAGTTAGATATTATTTGAACCGAAAGAGGAAATATACGTAATACGATACGATTCTCACTAATAATATCTCTCAAGTTGCTCTAAAACTCACAAGATTTTCTCTCTTCAGCTCTTACTCTCTCGATTTTTCTTATTTTTCGCTGTTTCTTCAACGCATTTAACTCTTCTCTATTTATAGACAAGAAAAGGCTCCTTTCCTAAAGGTGCCATAATTTAAGCCTTAAATTAAAGCCACCAATTTCCTTAAATTATGCCACTAATTTCCTTAAATCATTCCACAAATCATGCCACAACTCCTGCCACAAATTAGGACACTAATTTCCCTAAATTATGCCACTAATTTGTTACTTTTAGAGCCAATATTCAACAATCTCCACCTTGGCGAAAAAGTTCATAACGGGCCGTTTCTCCAAATGCGCGCCCTGGCGCCCTAAGCTCGAGAGATGTCGATCAAGTTCAAGCAAGCTGAAACTTGATCCCCGTAACCACCTTTGTAAGCATATCCAGGTTATTCAGCTCCCGACCTCTCGAGTATAACATTCCTTCATCAACGATTTCCCTAACAAAATGAAATCGAACATCGACGTGCTTATGCGACCATGATGAACTTGGTTCTTTGCCAAACAAATGGCACTGGCCGTCGTAAAACCTCCACGTTCTTTTGAACAATACCCAAATCCTTAGTCAACCCGGCAAGCCATATAGCTTCTTTGAATGCTTCACGCCCATATACTCGCCTCCGTAGTAGACAAAGCTACGCCGATCGCAATGTTGATCTCCAACAAACCGGGTCCTCCTACCATTGCGAACACATAACCAAATAGATCGACGCTTATCCAGATCTCCAAAGATAGTCGAATCCACATATCCAACTAGGTGTTTACCTTCGCCTTGTCTCTCTCAAACTTCAAACCAATATCCACAGCAGTACCATGTATGTACCGTAGAATCCACTTCACCGTCACACTGTCCCTTACCCGGATTATGCGTACCGACTCACCATACTACCGTGGGAAATATCGTGTCCGGTGCAAACCATTGCATACATCAAGGCACCAACGGCATTTGCATATGGAACACGTTCCATTTGCTTCTTCTCATCGGCGGTGCTGGTGACATTAATGCACTTAACCGGAAAGCTGCGAGTGTGTCGGTGTACTTACGGTTCGTTTTTTCATCAATGTCAAACCTTTGTAGTACTTTCTTCAGAGCACCGAGTCCGTGTCGATGATCGCACTTCAGTAACTCTATCTCTCGGTGATTTCCATCCCAAGAATTTTCTTAGCTTCTCCAAGATCTTTCATTTCAAATTCTCGAACTCACCGTAGCCTTCAACTGCCGATCTCCACCTCGCTTCTGGGATGCAATCAACATATCATCAACATATAAGAGCAAATAAATGAAGGTACCGTCTTGGAGTTTCCGAAAGTATACACAATGATCAAACCGACTACGCGTGTATTTCTCGCTCCCACGAAGCTATCAAAGCGCTTGTACTCATTGTCGCGTGATTCTTTCAAACCGTAAATTGACTTACTCAGTGCAAGCCCAATTCTCTGGCCCGGAATTTTAAAGCCATCCTATTGGAGACATGTAGATTTCTTCGTTCAAAGTACTACGTGGAGAAAAGCTGTTTTGACATCGAGTCGAGCTAACTCGAGATCAAAACTGTGCTACCAAAGCCAATAGTATCCGAATAGATGAATGCTTAACAACAAAGCAGAATACCTCGTCATAGTCTATTCCTTCTTTCGAGCATAGCCTTTGCTACCACCGCTTTGTATCCGATGTTGTCTTTACCATGAGCACCTTCCTTCGCGCATGTACCCATTCATAACCAATAGTTTTCTTTCAAGTCGGGAACCAACTCCCAAGTTCCGATTCTCGATGTGTAGACTTCATCTCTTCATCCATTGCCATTTTCCACTTCATACTATCAACTCTTTGCACGGCTTCTCCGTAAGTGCAATGGGACATCATCATCAATTACCGGAAGTGCGCTACCACGTTCGTGTATCTCGTAGGCTTCCTAATCTCCCTTCCTGGCCGAGTACGGGCAATAGATTCTCGGGCCGCCGATTAATCGGTAGCGATGGGCAGAACCTCCACCTCAACCGAGATCTCTTCGATCATCAATTTCATCTTCACCACGATCGGTAATTGGTGCAATCTTTTCTCGGATCTTCGAAGTCTCAAGCATCACCTAGAAGAGTATTTGACTTTCATTCTCTTTCTCCGACTCATTATTTGTCTCAAAGATAACAGTATTCGTCGAATGTAACATCTCTGGCTTAAGACGATCTTCTCGATTCACCACACCAAAGTCGAAATCCTTTAACTCCTTCCTTAAAGCCCAAGAAAATGTTTTCGCTTCCTGATCCGCTGGATTCACTAACATGAAAAATACGCAGGACATCCAAATATTCGCAATGAATCATAATCAAGGAAGAGCGTTGTCCACCATACCTCTTTAGGAGTTTTTCCATCTAATGCACACAGGAAGTTCGTTGACTATACGAGTTGCATATGACAAAGCCTCGCCCAAAATGCCTTGCTCAATTTGGAATGAGATAAAGCATACATCGAACTTTCTCAACCAAAGTACGATTCATTCGTTTCCGCAACTCCATTCCGCTCGTGTACGAGGAACCGAAAAATGTCCGATTATCCCTTCATCTTGACAAACTTTAAAGAAAGGATCCGATTTATACTCGCCACCATTATCGATCTGAGCCTTTAATCTTCCCCGCCCGTCTCGAGTCTCGATCATTTTCTTCCATTTAAGAAAGATATCCGTAACTTCATCTTTGCGGACTCATGTTGTATATCCGCATATCTAGAGAAATCATCAATAAAAGTCACAACCAACGTTTACCTCCAAGTGAAGCATTCTTGGAAGGTCCCCAAACATCCGTGTGAATATAATCAAGCAGATCCCTTAGTACGATGAACGGCGCTCGAACTTGACTCTTGTTTGTTTTCCCATTACACAACGCCGCAAATCAAACTTTCACTTGGCACCTTTCAAAAGACCTTGCTTCATTAAGCCTTGCAAAGCCTTTTCACCGACATGCCCTAAGCGCATGTGCCACAGCGGAAGAATCATTTGCCTTTTCTTCGTAACTACTGGTATACCGTCCTTCCCGTAACCGTACACCCATCTAAGAAATACAAGTTCGCCTTCCGAGTACCCTTCATTGCTACAAATGCACCTCGTACAACTTTCAAGACTCCATTTTCCAATGTTACCTTGTAACCATCGGGAGCTCCAGGAACACCCAAAGAAATAAGGTTTTTCTTTAGGTCGTGAATATACCTACTCATTTGTAAGTCGTTGATTGTACCATCGTGCATCTTTAACGTATTGTTCCGATCCCTTTTGTGACAGTGCATTGTCGTTGCCCATAAGCACAACTCCTCCATCGAGCTCTTCAAAACCTCGAAAACCAATGTCTCATTGGGACACATACGATAAGAACATCCAATCAAGGATCCACTTATCCGAGCAGGTTTTTGATGATGAAACCGAAAAGGCCGATTCTTCATCTTCACCTACTTTCCGTGCAACATTTGCATTTGACTTGTCCTTGTTTGGACAATCTTTCTTCCAAAGGCCCTTCTCGTGACAATAGGCACACTCGTCCTTCGCAGGACGTCTTCCTGGATGACTCTCCTCCGGACTTTGATCTAGATTTCCCTCATTATTTGATCCGCATTTTTATTCGTTAGTTCTACCTCCGTCGCCACAATCGTTCGATATCGAGTCTCCGATCATGTTGATCCTTCTTCCCACTGCTATTTACCAAAGCATTTGAAACATCTACGAACTTAACCTCATCCTTTCCATATACCAGGGTCAGGGTTAAACGCTTCATAGCTCTCGTGTAATGAATTCAACAACAACAAAGCTTTATCTTCATCGATAATTTCAACATCTAAATTTTGCAGATCGGCCAAAATTTTATTGAAATTATCTAAGTGCTCAATCATGTGGGTACCTTTCTTGTACTCGAAACGGAAAAGTTTCTTCTTCAAGTAGAGTCCTGTTTCTCAATACTTTTCGTCATGTATTTGTCCTCTAGTTTCTTCCGTAGAATCGCGTACATTCTCTTCACGACAAAGTACTTTTGATCTTTTCCTAAGC
The DNA here is from genome assembly GCA_033030585.1 of Hippophae rhamnoides. Lineage (NCBI taxonomy): Eukaryota > Viridiplantae > Streptophyta > Magnoliopsida > Rosales > Elaeagnaceae > Hippophae > Hippophae rhamnoides. The sequence goes on from CM065430.1 coordinate 32,825,768, forward strand.
ATAGTCGACCGCCACAAGCTTGCCTGCTGACATAATTCCAATCTTCATTTGAATAATCTCCGGCCTAGTCTCCAAGGCTATATTAGATCCTTCTGAACAATAGATCTAATACTTCACATTGCCACATGCCAAAGTTATTCAGGCCGAATTTCTCCACCTCAAACTTTCATACTGGACAACATAGTTCTTCGAGTAGAACTTGGTTTGCCATAAATTCTATGATCAACTTGTTCACCTTCTTCGATCTCTCCTTTATCGCCCATAAGTACAAACTGATAACAGAAATTTTGCACTTACAACTTAAAATAGTGTTTTTCCAAATTTTATACCTTATTTGAAAAAACGAAGTTCGTAGTTGAATTTGGAATGATCCAATTAGCTAAGAATAGATCCAACTCATTTGAAAACGGATGAAAAACAGACTAACTCGGTCCAAATATCACTAGTGAGTGAGTTGACTCTATTCAACTCCTACAGTTGACTCAATTCACCACAGATTCCCCATAGCTTCATGATTCTCACTTCCGATTTGAGCGATTCTTTCACCGCTATGTCAGATCGTCAAGAGCTTCGATTTGATATATAATACCGCTATATTTGGCTCGATACCAATTTGTCAGCAAGCAAGAATAAATAAGATACTTAATATATCAAAGCAATAAAATGAACACACAATTTACGTGGTTCTAAGCAATTCGCCCAGGTCCACTAGAGTCGCTAGATATTATTTGAACCGAGTGGGAAATATACGTATCACGACAGATTCTCACTAATAATATCTCTCAAGTGTTTCCAAAACTCACAAAGATTTTCTCTTTCAGGGCTTATACTCTCTCTGATTTTTTCTTATTTTTGCCTTGTTCTTCAATGCATGAACTCTTCTCTATTTATAGATGAAGAAAGGCTCCCTTTCTCTAAAGTGTGCCATAATTTAAGCCTTAAATTAGGCCACCAATTTCCTTAAATTATGCCACTAATTTCCTTAAATCATGCCACAAATCATGCCACAAATTAGGACACTAATTTCCCTAAATTATGCCACTAATTTGTTAATTTTAGAGCCAATATTCAACATATCAATCTTCAAGTGAGAAACAAACTCAAGACTCAAATGCGTGTTTTTATCTCTAGCTATATAAGGCTTTTACAGTTTGTCTAACGTTGCATTCAAATAGATATATTACATTTAAAGCATGTTTCTTCTTTGTGATTTTTTTTCTCTTAATTTTCAACATATAGAATTAAATGTTATTTTATAGGATTTTTAGTATTTGTTTTGTAGAAAAGTAGTATGATTTGAAGTATTCGATTTGCTAAATCGAGATGTGGGCATCGTATAATGGAAGATTCAATCAGCGTTGAGAGTTCGTTGGATGTGTTTACTAATACGAAAAGATTAAAAAAAAAAATAACAAAAGAAAAACTGAATGAAAAAAGATTGAAATATTTGTGTTATGATGCTTATTTTTTTTTTTTACCTCTTCTTATTAATTTGCTTTTTCAAAATTTTAAATATTTTTTATATTATTTTTAATATAATACATATCCTATCTTATTAATTTGCCGTAAATTGTTGACTACCCCGTCTTCTATATTTAAGGCATTTAACAACTTACGAGCTACCAAAATATTATTAGTATTAAGTTGCTTAGGCATGATATCACTTTGAGTAAGACTAATAACAACAGATGCCACACGACTTAACTGATTAGTAGGCATTTTAGTAATGATCTTATCTAACACATTACACAAACTAATTAGTCAAATCTAGGTCATATTCTTTAGATTATCAAGCATTAAAAAAATACATATAAAATTCACCCATAAAATTAGTATGTTGTAATTAGGAGTGGTCATTCGCAACTCAATTGTTGGAAACAAACCTAAATTGATTTAAATTAGAACAAAATTCAAATTAGGTCAAATAATTAGAAAAATAATTTTTCTTTCTCTTTCTGTCTTTCTCATCAACACTCTTAAAAGAACCCAAACCCATCATCATGGAATCTACGTGTAAGTATTATTTTAAATGATTGATATAATTTTAATTAAATCTAATTTTTAAAAATAAGCTATTATATTATATTAATTATTAGTATTTGTTGTTGTTGTGTTGTTGTGGCAGACACCAATGACTTAGTAGAGTAAAACATGGAGCATACAATAATGGTAGTAGATCCATAAAACATGGATATGCAGGAATTATGGTTATTGTTTAATTTTCATTTTCTTTGTATACATATATCTCAACTATTGTACAGAAACAATTACAGAAATAATAATAAAATATACTAATAATTATCAGAGAAAGACAATATTTTAACATTTGTTACTTAAAAGAGACTTAAAAATATATATATTATGTTTGTTAAATAAAAGAGACTAAAAGACATGTATTATGTTTGAATACCATGATATTGTTATTCAAAACCCAACTAAAATCTTACAAAATAATAAGTTAAATTAAATTATACTTTTATAATTATAGATTTTTTTATAAGCTTTTAGTAGCACACTAATTTTATTATGATTATTTTGTTATTATGATATATAATTATCATTTAATTTAAAATATTTATATGATGTAAATAGTTTTATAACAACGTGATAATATATAATTCTTGTTAATTAAATTTTAATGATAATTTTCATTTATTTTTTGTTTGATTTATGTTTAGGGTGAACTTTATTCTTTTAAATTTAATTTAATTTAAAATAAGGTTAATCAATTCAAATTCGTCTATTTCGAGTTTATTCAAATGAATTCAAATGCGTATTAATTATAAAAATAAATTTAAAAGCATCTAAACATAATCATAAATAATATGAAAATATTTTTTTTGGCATACTGTCCGATCACAATGTTTTTGGAAGGACTGATTTGAAAACTGCTGCTCGAATTTCAGCATATGTCAAGGGTTTAAGGAACTGTTCACTATGCGTTACTGTTACATAGCAAGGAACACTTTCGACCATACTACTTCCACTCGTTAATGAGACGGATTGAAACAGCCCTTACAAATAACAGCAGTGACACTACTTAGTTATGCTTGCTGTGTGTGCCACACCACATCTTCACCTTCCAACCTCTTAATAAACACCCGACGTCAACACAGAGTTACAGTTGCATGAAAAAGATGGTGTTTCTGTCACCCTTTTCCAACCTTTGAACCTTTGTTTTTTCTCACCAATACATTTCCTCCTCAATGAAACGGCATTGGTATCACCGTCACCATCACCATTGAGTATTACTTAAAAATTAACTTAATAAATTTAGTGGGATGATATTACTAAAATAATTTTGTTATAATAAAAGTGTATAAAATATCATTTTATTTTTAATATTAATTATAATTTAATATCATTATTATTAATAAATTATTCTTTTTACAATAATAAAATATAGTGTGAGCATATCATCACTGTTAATAAAAATATAGCAAACTGAAGTGAGAATTAACATAACTTACCATAGTCTTAAATATGTTTTCATATTTGTTTATACTAACTTTGTTGGAGTGAATCATAGTGGATTTTTTAATATTTGTAATTAACTCAAAGAAAAATGTTAATATTAATTATTTTTTTTACATTTTTTTATTTATATATTTTATAATTATTTTAAAAATTAAAAAATAATTTAATTTTTTTTAGATAAAATTAACTTATATGCGTAAAGAAATGAATATAAATTTATATATTTATTATTATAATTGACACAAATTCTTTAATATTTGTATTATTTTCCGTGAAGGGTTTTCGGCACCTTCTCCAAAAGCAGAGTGGGGAAGCCTTCGGCCAAGGGATTTGGCTTTTCTATCGCTTCGCCCATGGCGGTATTTCCCTCTTCCATAACTTCTCCTTTTAAACCTTCTTTATTCCTCATTTCTCTATCATTACCTTCTTTTTTTTTTAATATTGGTCTCCATTTTTCTTTCTTAATTTCTGCATTAGCACTTGGATTTACGCTATTTCTGATTTACTTGTAGAATGTACTGTTTATTTTATCATTGAGTGGTCTCCGTCTCTTTCCCTTTTTTTTTTCATTTCTTCTCCTTGCTTTATTTCAACTTTTCTGTAGCTGGGAAAGGCATTGTTGATTTGTCCCTTTTTGAAACTTGAGTACGAAGTGAGAGAAGTCTGATCATGTGTTTATAATGGTAGTGATGCTTTTGACCATAGAAAGAGATAAGATAAAAGCAAATAACAAAATAATAGCTTTTGTGTATGTTTAATCAGAAAAGATTACTGTTTCTTTATATTTGAGGAGAGCTTGTGATTTTCAGGGGTTTTTTCTATCGTGGGTTAGTGTTTCTTTCCTTGGGTTTCCTTTTTCTTTCTAAAAGCGACTCAAAGATGCCGATATTTCAGCCCTCTAAAAGGGATGGCGTGGTGGGGTTTGATAATGGTGGAGATGGGCAAGTTCTAGATCTAGAGACGGCCGTAAAAGATGGGGTTTTGGGTGGTATTGGTGGTGGGATTATTGGAGGTGGTGTTTCTGAGAAATTTGATCTAAAGAAGATGATTGAAGAGCTCAATTTGTCTGAGGTTCCATCTGTTTTTATCTGCCCTATCTCGCTTGAGCCAATGCAAGCCCCTGTTACGCTTTGCACTGGCCAAACCTATGAGAGGTCTAACATCCTCAAATGGTTCAAATTGGGTCATCTTACTTGTCCCACTACTATGCAAGAGCTTTGGGACGATTCTGTAACTCCAAATCGTACCCTTTACCATCTAACCTTTACTTGGTTTTCTCAGAAATATTTACTCATGAAGAAGAGGTTAGACGATGTTCAAGGGCGGGCTTCGGAGCTTTTGGAGACACTGAAGAAGGTGAAGGGTCAAGCTAGGGTTCAAGCCCTCAAGGAGCTTCAGCAAATTGTTGTTGCTCATGCGACTGCAAGGAAGACAGTAATAGATAAAGGTGGGGTTGCTTTGATTTCATCTCTGCTTGGTCCATTTACATCTTATGCTGTTGGCTCTGAAGCCATTGGAATTCTTGTTAATTTAACTCTTGATTCGGAATCAAAATCGAATCTAATGCAACCTGCGAGAATTTCGTTAATGGTGGATATTTTAAATGAAGGGTTCATAGAGACAAAAATCAACTCTACGAGGTTGATTGAAACTCTTATGGAAGAGAAGAACTTTAGATCAGAAATTGTATCTAGTATTAGCCTTTTAGTTGGACTGATGAGGCTGATCAAAGATAAGAGACATAGAAATGGACACTTGCCCGGACTTAGCCTCCTTAGAACTATATGCCTGCATAAAGAAGTTAGGAGTTTGATTGTTAGAGTTGGGTTTGTATCTCAATTGATTGAGCTGTTGCCATCTTTAGACCATGAATGTTTAGAATTAACCCTTTTTATCTTGGATTCATTATCATCTATACGAGAGGGAGCTGTAGCTTTGAAGGATTGTTCGAACACCATTACAAATATGGTGAGGCTTTTAATGAGAATTTCGGAGACTTGTACACAGTATGCACTGTCAATCTTACGGTCTGTGTGCAAACTTGCCCCGGAGGAATGCTCATCCATTGCTGTAGAGGCTGGTCTTGCAGCGAAACTCCTCCTCGTTATCCAGAGTGGTTGCAGTTCTGACTTGAAACAGCAGTCGGCAGAGCTCTTGAAGCTGTGCAGCCTAAATTATACAGATACCATATTCATTTCCATGTGCAAGCTTACACGGACAATTCAATGATGAGTAGAATTTGATATGCTAATAATGTACACTACCCTTGCTCAAAGCAAACAAGATATCCACCCGCCAAGAACACATCTAATGACATTCAAAAGGACCCAACTAAGTTGAGTTTCAGGTACAAAATTAGCTTCCTTTGTAATATATTTGTGTGTTGTCATTCCAGCAATTGATTCGACATTCATGAAAAGAAGCATAAGGTGGATTTGTTGATACCCCGCACAATAGTGGTGTGGAATAAACTCGGCCTTCATTTGCTGATGCTCTTGCTGATATTTTTCAAATAAACCCAATTGAAAAAGAAGATACTTTAATAGTTATTAGATAAACGTACTTGTTAGGAGGGTTATCTGGAGCTTGCTATTGCAATTGTAAATTGTTTGGGTAACTGCTAGCTCCAAGACTATAATATCCACAATTGTAAAGCCTTTGCGATTTGTGCATCAAATGTCAATTTAATGTGTAAATTTAAATCAACCATTTTTCTATTCACAATATGAACGGGTAAAATGAAATCAACCATTTCCTATTCCCAAAATGATGTGAAATGGTATCGACCAAGAACAATGTGGATTACACAAAGTCGATTTCGAACCTTAATGAGCCCTGAATGTATCAAGAAACTCACCTGGAAAGACAAACTTTTATATATTATATTTGTTGAGAATCTGAGTAGACTCAATATCTCACAAAACGCCAATGAACTCATACGGATGATTCTCATAGTTCACTTACAAAAATCAAACATCAAACAAAGTATTACAAGTTAAAGAACAATTCAATATTGCATTAGGCATGAAACCATGGGCCGAAAGTCCAACCCAACACCAAGTATAGATTTGAATTCCAATTGTATTACATGGCTCAACGTGGCACATTTGTAGTAATATGAGATTATTATTTTATTCTTCTCATATCCAATTACTTAATTATCTCTGCATGTTTTGATAGTCATTTTGACTTAGGTGTCACAAAATTAACGAGATTAATCATAAAAAAACAAAATAAGAGTCCGAAAAACGTAGCTGAATCTACACAGCTACGTTAATCTAGCGCAAGATCCACAAATAAAAGAAATTGAAATTTTCAAGTGACTATAACAAAATACAAACCACTCTTTCAAAATCAATATTCAAAATTTCTTTTATTTATGTAATCACTTTTAAATTTCAGAAAATTTGACATTCCAATAAACTAACGCTTAAAACTAATCCACCCTCTGTTTTACAGACTTTGAACACTCGAAATTAATCCATATTCTTGTTCCCTGAAGTTGTCCCAAGCAATTTGAACTAAAACCCACTTTTCTTTCCCACAAAATAATTTTAACCCATTGAAGAAAAATTTAGCTTTTCTATATGATTATCCAACCCGATGGGCAAACTCGTAACACTATAGAATAGTAGCGCATTCGGCTGCCCTTCTGTTTGGAGCAGTAAACCAAATCGTAAGAGCAATCTACCATTTTCTAGAGCAAGTTTGCAACTATTTTGGCTTTAGAAAAGCCTTTGCAAAATTTCCAGTTTTTTTTTTTTGTACGAAAACATATTTTTTTCTCCCATTCTTTTATCCGCTCCGAATAAAATAAGGAATTATGAAATTGGAACTATAAAATGGTATTAAAATGTAAAATAATATTTTTATATATTTATCACTATTGTACCGAAATATTAATATTAAGACTTCAATTTTACCGAAATATCATAAATAATCTCGATATTGATATATATTTTAAGAAAAAATTACTCAAATATGAAAATTATAGCTATTTTCAAATTATGTATAATTTTTTAAACCTACAAAACAAATAATAATGATTAATTAAAGTGATTTTTTTAAATATCATATATGATTAAAATATAATATATATGACACATATATATTGGCGTATTTTTAAGTTCTAACCAGGTTTTTCGGTGAGTAAGAGATGAGTCATCCATAAAAACACTTAAAGGATCCATGCTCATTATTTAGAGGATCAAACAATATTTATAAAAGAAAATGAGTGATCAACACAATAAATAGAACAAAGATTGTGAAGAACATAATGAACATTTTTGGTTTGTTCGTTAGTTCATATCGGTAAAAACAATTAAAAAATTCCCACAAGGTGCCAATTTTTGAAGCCAATTTTTGCATTCATGGTGTTTATCACTTATGTTGATTTGGATCTTAAAATGGATGAAAAAACACTTGAAAAGAATGACATTAAGGTGAATAGTTGTAAGGATTAAAGAAAACTTAGAGAAAATATATATTATAACGGTACGGAGATGTTATTTATAGGAATTAAACTGATATAGATAAGTTTTAAGAGAATATATTTAAATCCCTTAATATATAATAACGTGTAATTTATTTATTAGATAATCAACTTATAGAGGGAATATGTTATGAATATAATTTATGTTTAAATTTAAACATATTTGTGACTCATATGTGTACCAGTCAAGGGTGCGACTCATCTTTGATGAAATTTTCCCAACATATATAATACAAAAATATATTAAAAATGATTTAAAAATAACACTCTTAAAACTCATAAGAATAAAAATAATTGGATAACATTCAATATAAAATTATATGTCAAATTTTGTTTTAATTGTAAAAAATATATGTGTTATACATAAGGAATGCTATTTTTGTGATTATAAGTTTTAAGGATAATATTTTTGTTATTTTTTTCAAATATATTTAGGAAAATAATAAAAATAATACCTAAAAAATGTAAATATGAAATAACATTTTTTATGTTTATTTCATATGTTTTTTATTAAAAATTATTATTGCTTAACATTTAACATTAAACACAATCATATTGAAAGATGTTATTTAGATTTATTTAACGTTGAATTGTGTTCGATTCATCTCTATTCAATAATATTTAACTGTCATTTATATTATTATAAGTTTTTGTTAAATTATTTTATGTAATTTACCAATATATTTTGTACAAACTAAAGAGACTAATTAGGTACCGTGCTGTATTTTCAATTACATGCAAAAGAACTTAAAGTGTAAAGAAGTTAGACCAGTAAGTATTCTGGTATGGGAAAGAAAACTCAATATATCGACGATGGTATTTTTCACCGTCTGAGTTTGATATTTTGTGGTATGCTTTGGAATTTTTGTTTATGTAGGATTCTTATTCTTATCAATTGGAGACTTATAATGATAGATCTTTGAAAGCTAGTTGGTTTATTTTTTTATTTTTTTATTAAATAAGAATCCATGAAAATTAGTATGATCAGGACTTTGAGGCTCAATGATGCAGTGAAATATTTGTAACCAATTAAATCAAATATTGAATAGAGCAAAATATGACAGGCTCACCATGTAATCTGCTTATTTAGAGAACTTCTTTCTTCATTGACTGACAAGTCTTGAAGTTTTTATGTTGGGTGATGCAACTTTAATTTTTTAAACATTAAATAAAGTTTGATTTAGTTTTAATAATCTGAACCTGTGATCGCATGGCAGATGTCCATAGTTATCGAATATCTGCAAATATAAATATTTCATGGACCAATCCTAGACTTTATATTTAGATCAATTAGGAGATTAATTTATTAGAAAACTTTGTATAATCAAGACACCAAGTTAACTATTTCGAAATACCTTTCGAGAATTTTAGAGCTAATAAAGGTCATACATTTGCCAATGTTTGTAATCAGCTAATTGTACATGATTTTATTATCTTTTCCTTTTCTGCTGCATCAAATAATGATATTAATGTATAGCTTCTCGATCTCCCTTTCATATAAAAATGAGATTAACCTTAATTGTTAACTTATGTTATACTAATTAATAATGAGCAATTTGCTTAACAAAATGAAGTAAAATAAAGAATTAAATCTTTGTTTTTGTTTTTATTTTTTATTTTTAAGGGGTACTCAAAACCCCATTTTTATTAAAAAAAAAACAATAAGCACAAAAATGTTTCTTTTCTCAATATGTATGAAGTTGGTCGCCTTGTTTTTCTTCTACCATTGAAGAATTTCCCCCTATTTTGGGTAAACAAAAAATTACATAAATTTTTAAAACTAAATATTTTAGTGCAATGTTTATTACGGCTATTTCATATCAATGATTTTAATTTGATAGGAAAAACTTAAAGAAAACTTCAAGACTTGTTGGGAGTTTTCTAAATATTCAATACTATATGATAGGTCTAAGATAATGATATTTTAGAATAGTTTTTGCTATGGTTATAATAAAAATATATAAACTATCTATTTTAATCTTAATATTAATTACACATTAGTATCATTATTATTGAATAATATTATCATTCATAAAATATTATTATAATAATACCAGTTTACATTTTCAAATAAAAGACTCTTGCATACTAAAGATTGATCTATCTATTATTTTTTTATTTGTTTATTACTCTACGAAAAAGATTAATATATTGAATCCTGTAAACGATATAGGAAAATATGGAAACATATGCTTAGTTTCATTATCATGGTACTTTGATAATTAACAAAATAATAAGAATTAAACTATTTTGACCTTATGTCTCATTATATAATGTGTTGTTTTCTTTTAAAAGAAGAGAACGTCCTCAAACGCTTTTTAGGGAGAGACATGGTGTTAAACTCTACACCACTCTCGACACTCATGTGCACGATGCATGAAGGATTACTGATGAGCTAGAGAATGCTAATAGGGTTGGCATTGGTTGTACCATGAGGGCACATCAATATCTCTCTAAGATAGGGAGTCAAAGGGATAATATCGATGATATGAAAGGGTCGATATAGTGCATATTTCCCACGTGGGAGGCTACATGAGAGGAAATATCTATGCTTGATGATTTACTCGATGTAAGCATTTGAAGGTAGTTTTTGTGGGAGAGTGACACACCTTGTGAGGGACGTTGCATAAGTGATGAAACATCATTGAGTAGCGACATGCTAGTAAGGCAACGTTGCTTTATATAACACATATTGTGAGCGTGGTAGGGAGATGTGTTGGCTAAGGTTTCAACTAAGCACTACGGATCCATATATTGGTACGCACGGAAGGGGGTTACAACATATCAAGACAATGGTATCATTTGTGTGGGCTTCGAATCAATGAGTTGTTCAATTAGTTAGTATGTGAGTTTGGTTGAATGGACTCGCTTACATGTCAGACACACTTGTTTGGTTGACATTAGAATAAGTTGGCATATGTGTTAATTTGAGTATAATTATGGTAGGGCCAATTGAGTATACATGCACAAGGATTGCCATATGAAGTTGATCTTTTGCCAAGTAGTTGGCCCTTAGTGTCAAGTAGTATATTCAAGGGTATGTTTGAGAAGACTTGATAAAAAGAATAAGAAATCGACTAAGTCTTGGTATATTATCATATTATTGGCTAGCTATCAACGTGTATGTCTCGTATAGCCTAGTGCCTTGTTGATGAGAAACCTTATGATGGGTGAGCATCTTAGTTGAGTAACCTTGATGTTGGAAAACAATCATTACGTTGCAAGCATGTAAGACTTGGTTAAGAGTAGTTCTTGTTGGTATTTTCTGAAAGAGCTCCAAAATATTTATACAAATGTTTTAGACTCAAAAGGTGATAGGTTGGCCTAAACTTGGAGATCTTGATGCCAAATGGTAAAATATTTTCTATGCAAACTAACAAATTGTTATACTTTATATCAAAGCCATGTTGCATTTATGGAAAAGGCTTATCGGTATGGAATGATACTCAATGTTGGATGATGAATTTTCATGAACACGATACTACTAGTTAATAACACTTTCTTGGTTTAATTGGTTGGCTCGAGGAGTTCAACAATTTGTGTGAAGTAAGTTGTCTAGCTAGCGAGTATTGGTGGAAAAGGTTGCATTATACAAAATACTTGAAATAGCAAAACCCTGCATATTTGAGTTGATATAGACTTGGGTGTGTAGGTAAGGAAACCTACAAGCGATAGATGTTAAGGCATTGTTTGTAGGAAGCTCCTACAAGTAAAGTTCCTTGATTGAGGGCTATAGGTGGGAGAATTTGCTAATCTTATGGTTTGCATGCACTTTGTTCATGGAGGGTTGCAAGAGACTATAAGACATTGTAACAATTGTATCCCTAGAAGTTATTAACAATATGTATCCTATCCTTCATCAGATTATTAAATGTGAAAGCCTATTTATCTTAAGATTTGAGGACTTGTAAGCCATGGGTTTGGTATATGGTTTCCAAAAAGTTTGTGCTTCCATATTATTATCACTAATTGTTGTAAGAGGTCTTGAAAACCCTTGTGCTTTGGGGTAGCAATAGGAAAAATAAATTGGATGTATCTTGGTGACCAAGGATTTCACGTTTGCCTAAAAATGGTAACATTGTTGTTGAAGTATATTCATGACAGTCATATAGTGCTTGATTAAGGCCACTAATAGCATAATGTGGCATGGTAGGTCACAAGAATTAATCAAAGGGTTTTTACATCTAGTTTCAAATTTGAGACATAAAAGCCAAGTGGGTCAAGCCAAGAGTTTCAAGATGGCCAAGATGGATCGATCAGTGTATCCAAGGTGAGATAGAGACCAATGGTTTAGCCGAAAGGCATGAGTTGTTAGTGAGGGACAATAAAGGATCATTGTTATGGTAAATGCGTCTTTAGTTTCAACCATGAATGGTTTTGAAGACTAGGGTCAATTGAGACTATATTGGAAGGGTCATAGAGCACTAATGTTGGTGTGTTTAATAGTGAGGTGGGTCATGAAACACCATGTCGTTGAAGTGAAGAAGAAAAGTTATAATAAGCATCTTATGCTATGATCTTTTAGGAAAGGTTCCTTTCTAATTTTGATAAAACTATTTTCTGATACTTAAATGAATACATTTTTTTAATAATTTTCAATCGTACAAAGCCAAATCACACAAGAAACAAATAATTTTTTTAAGTAATTTTATAAATTAACTTAATTTACTTTCAATGATACAAATAAATTCATTAATATTATTTTTTGATATAAAAGTTTTAACTCAATATCTAATACATCATGTATAGTAAACATAATACAAAATATCAAAATTAACATCTAAATCTAAGTATATCTAATATCATTCTCACAAAAAAAAATATAATAAATAAAAAAAAATCAAATATACTAAATCATTTTCTTTGTTTAAATTTATGCAGTAAAATCACATTAACTTTTTTTTTGCGGTGCCGTATCTCTATCCTCTTTTTGCGGTCATATATATATATATATATGGCTTCTCATATATTACGTACCCAGAAAAGCTTTTATTTATTACCCACATTATTACGTTCCTACAGTACCTATTCTAATCCCTTTCGTGAGTATATATAGCCACACAAAAAAACTTTTTGGCTTCAATTATTTGGCCAAAACAATGGAGTTAATTATATAGCCTAATAAATGATAGGCTTTCATTTCTTCTCCATACAAACGGTTTAATGTAAACCGTTTGGTTCTTTTTTTTTCTTTTTAAATTTATTTTACCATTAATACTAATAATCTCTACCTTAACAAAATAAATTAATATATTATATTATAATATATTCATAGACGTCATTATTGTACCTTATTTAAGTCATTTGTGGATAAAATATACAATACTTTATTTAATACTTAACAAAAAAACAATTTTATTTAAGGCTATGCCACATATTTTTAACACCATATTTTAATCAAGTAATCACTTTATTGAACTTAACTCGATTTTCTTGACTTATTTAACAATATTATTAAAAGATGTTAATTTTGAGTCAATATTTACCTCATCTTTGTATAAGATTTTTTTATTCGTCTCTTTAATTATAACCAAAGAACATTTACTCATTTCTAAAGACTCATTCTTTACAAATAAATCATAGCGAAATGAATCAAGTTTGGTTAATGAAATTAAATTCTTTTTCAAGTTAGGAACAAATCTTACATCACTTACTATTCAAATAACTCCATCATATATTTTCATCTTGATAGTATCTTTTTTAATGACTTTGTTTTTCGATCCATTGGCTATCATAATATTACCACCACGAGTTTTTTTAAGTATCAAACAATTTCTTATTTCATCACATATGAAAATATTACGCAGAATCAAAACCCAATTATCTATGGAGCTTTCACACGTAGTCACACATATGACATTATAATTAAAATCATAAATTTCAATGATATTTATCTTTTCTTTTTTTTGTCAAACTTCTTATATCTTTTAATCGGTATTCATAAAACTTTATTGTGTGTTATTTTTATAACAATAATAACACTCAATATCATCTTTTGAACAAGACATGAAACAATTCTTATCTATATTAGAATCTCTTTCTTTGGGCTCACATTTTTTTTTCTATTTAATGAACTTGAACTTACTCTTGAGTCTCAATGTAATCCTTCTAATGAGTAATGCTATCACTAGTGTATTATAGGGTTATGGTAACAAGCACAATGAATCATTGGTAGGCCTTCATCATCTATCTTTACATCAACACTTAAGAGATCAGAAATATATCTATTGAACATGTTTAGATGGCTTCTAATATCATCACTTTCACCATCATCAAAGAAAATAATTGTTTCTTCAAGTAAAATCTATTTGTAATAGACCATGATGTATGCAACTTTTTAAATATTTTTCACAACTTTGATGGATAAGTTTCATTCAATACATTATATTTGATTTCGGAAATTAAACTCAAACGAATAGTATTCACTGCTTTGCTTTTATTTCTTCTCGATCATCTTCCTTTATGTCTTCTTGTTTTATTCCCTTCAATGCTTTAAGAAAACTTTATTGTATCGACATATCTTTAACATTATTTTATCAAATGTTGAAATTAATTGTTCCATTAAATTTCTCTGTATCAAACATTTTGTTATCATATTTTTTAATTCAAGACCTCCGATCTTTAATTTTGATACCAATTATCATGCATAACAAAAGAACACAAAAAATAAACAAGAAAATAATACAAAAGAAAATTTATGTGATTCCACAAATTAGTTTCGTTAACATCTAATATCACAAATAAATCAACGAATATTACTTTTTGATACAATATTTTTAATAAAATATCCGATGCACCCTTTATTTCAAGAATAATATTAAAATATTAAAAATAACACTTAAATTCAAAACTTTGATATATTCAATATTACTTTTATACATAAAATATAATAAATACAAAAACATAAATAAATTAAATCATTTTCTCTGATATAGCCTAATGAATTAACAGGTTTTCACGGTTTTTTTATATATATATTTATTTTGCCTTTAATACCAACATTTTTCATCTTCGGAAATGCTTTTCCAACCCAAGAAGCCTCCTACCAAGGCCGGCCCCAAGGAACGTTGAATTCAGAAAATATTTGCCTTTTAAAATAACAAATAAGGAGTCTGGGTTTTTTTTTTATATATAACAAAATCCCCCGCAAGTGAGGCCAAATTACAAGACTTCACATCTCAGAGTCCAAGGCCAAATTATTTGATTTCAAAATTTTACACTAAGCCAATCAATTGATTTTTTTTTTTGTTCTTTGAACTTCTGACTTTTTATTAACTAATGTTTGAAATATCGACGTGTATGTCAAGATATAATTTTTATAAAAATATTTAAAATATTATCATTATTGATATAAATATTAAAAAATCAAAAAATTATGAATATTTTATCAAAAATATGAATTTTTTTTATAAAATTTATAAAAATCAAAATAATAAATTACATATTTTAAAATAATTTTTTATTTAATATATATATTTAAATACATAAAATATTTATATTAATAAATAAATTGATAAATTAATTAAAATATTATATAATAAAATATATATTATTTATTTATGTTAATTATTATAAATAGATAAATCGTGATAATATAAAAATATAAAAAATAAAATACATATAGTTACTTTGTATTTGAGAATTAGATTGGATGTTACTGTTTCATTGAAATAATTTTATTTTTTTTAATTATTCATTTTATATATATAACAAACATGTTATAAACAAAAAAAAATGAATATATTTTCTTCCATAAAAGTAAGAAAAATTAAATTAAATTAAAATAATTGTTCAAAAAAAAGAAGAAAAAAGATAAATTAAACCATTAATTTATATTTTTGATATTTTATTTGATATATTTTAATAATATTTTAACAATAATATCCATAATATTTATAATATTTTAATTAAAAAGATATTTGAAAGTTAATAAAATTTAAGCGACATGTTAACAACATTTTTTATAATTTTACAATAAAAAAAATATAAATATTATATTTTGATATTTATACGTATAAAAAACAGATATTATGGAGATAATTTTCATGATGCATTTACACCCTTAATATTAACACAGTTTTTATTAAGTCTTCACATATTACTTAAGGGAGAAGACAATAATGCATAGAAAAGTTAAAAATGACGAAGCCACGGCTTTTAGAAAGACTTCCCTACCACCAGGTGAGAGAAAACTTGCTGATGTGAATTTTTTTTTTCACACAGAAAAGTTAAAAACCTTAATTCTTGCTTTATCAATTAAAGATGAAAATCGTGAATACTTATCAACACTACCCGAATTAGGAACTAACATTACTCTTTGTTAAAAAACTCATATCTAACACATCACTTGAAAATAATCACTAATTTATTAACGAAGATGAACACGTTGTCTAAGAATATATCTTTTCATAATTATGTTTGTTTTTAATTATTATAATTTTCTTTTGTATAAATAGTTTGTAAACATTCGTTTATCTATATCAATTAAACAATTTCTTACATGATATCACAGCGTAAGAAATAATTCTCAAAAAATTTAGCTCACACATAAACTTTTTCTTCTTTTCAAATTTTGTTTATTTCCAAAACCAATTTTGATTCACAAAAATAATTTGAATTTCACCACATTATAATATCTAGAAAATTCTGAGCAGTCTACGATTAATTTCAAGCCAAAAAATCAACACACGCGTCCTGTCTGAGATCACCGACGTTCCACGTGCCTTGCTGGAGTTACACGCGCTAGCTGCTAAGGAAGACGACTCAAACGACCCGTCGTTCAGCGCGCCTCTAAAGCAAATGACACGTCGTTTGTCCGGTTTGGTCTTTAGCATGTTCGGTCTTCCATCCGGTTCGGTCTTCATCTGGTTCAGTGCTCCAGCGTTGCAGTCGCCGTTCTAGCCACTCCAGACGCTTGTTCACTAACTTTTCGACCGATTCTGTGGCTCGAATTTTCAGTTCTGTAATCCTTGACTCATTTTCTATAAAATAAAGCATATTTCATTTCATTATTTGTTTCATAAACAGTCATTGTTGTCTAAAACACACTAAATTCTATCCCATTTTTTCGAATTTTTCACTCAAAAATCATGTCTGAAACTACCAATGAAATTCATACATAATATCCTTACAAAAATTACCCACAAATGAACTCACATCACAAGTGCAATCGATGCAATAATATTGACCACAATTCTAAAAGTTGTCGAAGTCACCTTAAATGTGATTTTTGTGGTCTCAATGGACACAATTATGAAAACTGTCGAAAACGCCTCAAATGTGATTTCTGTGGTTTGAATGGACATTACATCAATATGTGTCGGAAGAAAAAGTCAATTCAAGATAAGAAAGATGCAAGTTATGGCTTTCCCTCCAAAGCTCACCATACTAATCTTCAGGAAAACAGCTCCAACACAAGGACACCATCCCACAACCTTACATACACCCAATATCATGAGCTTCTTATACTTCTCAATCAAGCCAAATCAGGTAGCATGGTAAGACAAATGACTACTTCTTCAGGTAACATAACATGTGCGAATGTTTTTCATTCAGAAACCCGTTGGATTCTTGATACAGGAGCAACTGATCACATGGTCTGTTCTCAAAACCTTATGAGCTCCAGCATTTCAGTCACTAATCAGCATGTATATTAACCTGACCATTCACTTGCCAGTGTCACACATATCGATACTGTACATTTTTCTAATAATTTCATACTCCATAATGTCTTATGTGTTCCCTCATTTAAATTAAACTTGGTTTCAATAGCCAAACTAACTCAAACTATACTTTGTCATGTCACCTTCACTAATAATATGTGCTTTGTTCAGGACAAATGTTCGGGGAAGACAATTGGGATGAGAACTGAGAAAACGAGACTATACTACCTGACTATTTCGAAGAAGGTTGGATGTTTCTCTGTTTCATATACTACTCCAACCAACCCTCATCTATGTCTTCACCGACTTGGTTATCTATCTAATAACACTTTGCGTGACCTTTCTCTTTCCATCAACATACCTTTTTGTTCTATTAGTGATTGTTCTATTTGTCCACCAGCTAAGCAAACTCGTAATCCATTTCCTTTAAGTTCCATAAAAACAAAAGCACATTTTGAACTAATTCATGTTGATATTTGGGGTGGCTATCACATTCCAGTACTTAATAGAGCACGTTATTTCCTCGCTATTGTTAATGACTACTCAAGATGCACATGAGTCTATCTCTTAAACACTAAATCTAATAAACGCACATTTCTCACCACCTTCATTAATCTTGTTGAAACACAATTTGCATTCAGAGTTAAAATCATTCATAGTGATAATGGACCAAAATTCTCTATGACCCAGTTGTTTTCTAGCAAAGAAATCCTACATCATACCAGTTGTGTTTCTACCCCTAAGCAAAATGGTGTTGCTGAACACAAACATCGCCACTTTCTCAATGTGGCTCATGCATTACTCTTCCAAGCCAACCTCCCTAAACAATTCTGGGGAGATGCCATTCTTATAGCCACATACCTCATAAATCATACTCCAACACCTGTTCTCAAGGGAAAAACACTATTTGAAATCCTTTTTCACAAAGTTCCTAGGTATAAACATCTTTATGTTTTTGGTTCCCTTTGTTTTGTGTCTGCACATCATGATTGACCCACCAAGTTTGATGTTAGATCACATAGATGCATATTAATTGAGTAACAATATGGGATAAAATGTTATCGTGTCTACAATCTGGAAACAAGCAAGACTTTAGTGTCTCGTGATGTTATCTTTCATGGACATGTGTTCCCTTATTTCACTTCCGCTGTCAACACTCCAATTCTATTCAATCCATCAAAAAATACTATTTATGATGACATGCCTAACATTCGTCAATCAACCAATCCAAATACATCACTTCATTATACACCATCTGTCCTTCCAACAATTGACTTAGACATTTTTCATCTTCAAAATTCATCTCTTGAAACATCATCATCAACTTCTGCACCACACATGACTCCTCCAACACTAGTCATACATAGGCTTCGCCGATCCACCAATGTTCCTAGCTACCTTCAAAAGTATCATGTAGAAGCTTCCTTGCCTTCTCGGTCCTTCCCTTCGTCTAACTCAGCATCGTCTAATGAAAAATGTACTTCTCATTCTCTATCTCATGTACTTACTTATGACCGATTATCACCTGCACATCGTGCCTTTGCTACTTCTATTTCCACTCTCAGGGAACCAACCACCTTTGCTGAAGCTTTAAACGATCCAAAATGGCGGCTTGCCATGAAATAAGAAATGGATGCTTGATGAACGAAAACCGGCATCGCCGATTCTGCCAATACTTTGGTTTTAATATTTATAAAACTCTCGCAAGTGCACGAATCATTTCGTAGAAAATGATAAGTATACTCCCAAGGTCGGTCTAAGGAAGGAATGTATTTGGTTTTTAATTTATTATTCAAACTTTTAAAAACGAAATTAAATCCTAAACATCCTGTCACGATATTTTGGGGTTTTGTGTTTTAATCTACATACATAAAAATAAACATAGATTCAATAAATATTCATGCAAATTATGTTCATTTATAATGGCGGAGTATTTATGGATATAATAACTAAGTTAATTATGCTTGTTCATATTATTTAGGTTATTAAAGATATGAATAGATATTTATTGATTCTCCCTTTTTTGTATGAATACCACCTTTGGTGGGGTTAGATATTCTTTGTTAACTAAACAAATCAATTAACACCTATGGGTGGGGTTGATAACTAATTTTCCTAATTAAATTAATTCCTTTTTCTAAGAGATTGAAAATGAACCATTTAAATGCCACCTTTGGTGGGGTTAGACAGTTTAAACTTTATTCAAGGTGTCCAAATTAAACCTAAGAATTTAGTTATCAGTGTACTAACTTTCAAGTTTTAAAACCACTACCGAAAATATGTTGTCAATACATTTTTAGATAATAATTCTTATAAAAACTTTTGAAATAGAGCTTCACTCTAACTACCGGGCGATTGTACCATCAAATAAAAGAGCACTATTCTAAATCAGACCGGATAACTAAACCTTAAAATCTAATTTTCATGTTTAAGTTTGTAATGAAAAATAATATATTTCTCTCTAACATTCTTAATATAAAATCTTGAATAAAAATAAAAATCAATTCATTTTAGAGATTTTTACCTATTTAATATTTCGTAAGCATAACAACGTTATTATTACATCATGTTAACTAAACAACCAGCATAGTTAAATTTAATCACAGACAAATTAAATATAACATGTAAGAATAAAGCATAAAAAATAACTGTAAAGAAAATAAAATCCTTACAGAACTTCGACGCTATTCCCGTTGCTAGAAAACCTCCAAGCGGAATTTGCACTCACATTTATTGAACCAAAAAGCTAAATTATTACAAAAAAAACATAACTAGTTCTTCCCAAAAAGGGAAGAACTCTAAAACTAAGAGAAACTAGCTAAAACATAAGAAAAACTAAAAACTAAGAAATGGAGAGAAAGAAAGAAGAGAGAAGTGTGTTTTGAGGTGTGTTTTGAAGTGAAAGAAATGGGGGTATTTATAGGTGAGGATGCAGAGAAAAAATGAGTAAAAAATGTTAAAAAATGTAAAAACGCGTAATGGAAATGCCGAGGTTATTAATGACGCGTCGCATGACGTCAGCGGCCGCACGTGAAAAATGGGGCGAAAAAGGCGTTAGGCGCACGGAGTGGGCTGATCGCGTGCGCGCACGGGGCCGTTGCCGCGCGTAGCTCTGCGACGCGCTGGCCACATACGCAATGGCTACCAATGCAAGGGGCAATGAGGCGCGATTTCCGTCTTTTTGACATTTTTTGTCCTTTTCGACCCATTTTGTCCAATTTTTCCATGTTTGTTGACCTTTTCCCACTTATTTATTAATATATTTGTGATGTATTGCTTCAAGTATTCCTCTTTGAGTCTTTAAATTGCGTTTTTAAGCCAAAATACCTGAAAAATAATAAAAATACTTGTGATTCTGAAAAAGACAAATTTATATAAATATATGATAAAACATATAAATATATATATTTTTAATCAATTAATGTACATAAAATCATGGTTATTTTAGTGCTTTTTGAGCACTTATCAATGCTCTTGAAACTAATGGCACTTGGACGCTTCAACAACTTCCTCCAAACAAGAAACTAGTTGGTTGTAAATGGGCCTACAAAATCAAGTATAATCCTGATGGCTCTGTGGAACGATACAAGGCTCGGTTATTGGTCAAAGGATACAATCAAATTGAAGGTTTTGACTACCAAGAAACCTTTGCACCAGTCACCAAACTTGTCATTGTTCGTCTTCTTCTTGCCATTGCTGCTATTCAAAATTGGCATCTTCGACAACTGGATGTCAACAATGCTTTTCTCTATGGTGTTCTTCATGAAGATGTCTACATGTCCCTTCCACCTGGATTTGGACGAAAGGGGGAAACACGAGTATGTAAGCTACACAAATCTTTGTATGGACTCAAACAAGCCTCACGACAATGGTTCATCAAGCTATCAACAACACTTAAGCTAGCTGGTTTTAACCAATCCAAGTATGATCACTCACTATTCGTCTGAACCCGTGGTAATTCCTTCTATGCTCTTCTTGTCTATGTAGATGATATAATCATAACAATAAATAATGTACAAGACATTGAAAAAACTAAGAATCATCTCATGCGACAATTCAAGCTAAAAGATCTCAGTGAATTAAAGTATTTTTTGGGCATAGAAGTTTCATGTTCCAAGAAGGGAATTGTTCTATCACAACGCAAGTACGCACTTGAAATATTGGAGGACATGGGTTATCTTGGTGCCAAATCTGCCAATTCACATATGAAACAAAATTTATCCCTCAACAAGGTTGAAGGGGAATTCATCAGTAACCTCACATCCTATCAAAGACTTGTTGGGAGATTAATATACTTGACCATCACAAGACTCGACTTAGTGTATGACGTGTACATTCTTAGTCAATATATGGATAAACCACGTCAACCACATTTGGAAGCAGTTCAACGAGTGCTACGATATGTCAAGAATACACCAAGGAAAAGTCTCTTATTCTTTGCAACTAGTTCATTACAACTAAATGCTTTTTGTGACGCAAATTGGGTTAAATGCACAGACACACGACGATCAACCACATGATATTATATGTTTCTTGGAAACTTGCTAATTTCTTGGAAGACTAAGAAATAAAATACGATCTCACGATCAAGTGTGGAAGTAGAATACCACTCCATGGCAGCAACTTGTTGCGAAGTAACCTGGTTATGATACATTTTGGATGATTTGGGTATCAAACACTCCCAACCAATCAAGTTATATTGTGACAATCAAGCAGCCCTTCACATTGCATCAAATCTAGTGTTTTATGAACAAACCAAACACATAGAGATCGATTGTCATCCAGTAAGAGAAAAGATTCAAGTTGGAATGATCAAGACTTATCATATCTCTACATTTGAGCAATCGATAGATATATTTACCAAATTCATGAGGTTTTCATAGTTCTCGAGCTTACTTAACAAGTTGAAAATAATTAACATATATTTCAACTTGAGGGAAAATGTTAAAGAATTCGAGATTAAACTGGTGACAACCAACACACTAGTTGAAAACAGACACCAATCTGTTGGTGAGGAGGAACAAACTGTACAAGAACATATCTATCTATAATTGTGTTTATTTTTAATTATTACAATTTTATTTTTTTTTATATAAATATGTTATAAACATTCTTTTATTCGTACCAATAAAAACATTTATTAAGCTTTGATAGTTCATTAATTTCGATTTAAGTGATATATGACCAAATCTCAACCGAAACCGATAACCATTTCCTAAATAATATTGTTTGGACTAAAACTTTTCTGCAAGGAAATTTGGGTCATCGATCTTTGTTAAGAGGATCTTTTAGTCTCTTGGTTCTTACAAGAATCACTTTAATCAATACTTTTAAACATATGCTCTTTATTAAATTATTTCCAATATGATATATGAATTTGATAAAAATTCGATGCTTTTAAATAGGGTTTTGAGCCAAGGATATTAAATATAGTTGTTTAGAGACACTTATTCACAGATCTTCATTTTGTAAGTTAAGAAGCTAAAATATTGTTCTCAAATATTCCTTTGACCATAGTAGATAAATTCATTGAGTATTTTTTCCAAAGAAATAAGGTTGTACAATCTTTAAAAAAAAAGTACAAACAAAAATTTAGATATTGAAAATAAAGAGATATTTTTTAAAAAAAATCATATAACTTTTACTAAAAATGCATTTGAATAATTTTTATTTAAACAAATTTACTTAGGTATATAAATAATATAATAATTACAACTACAAGTCCTCAAAAGTTGAATGTACAAAATGTATGTAAATTAGAGGATTCAAGTATAATTATTTAAAAAAAAAAATCAAGAAATAAAGTTCAATTTTGGTGACACTTATTAGACCGTAAATGACATACATTCAATTTTTTCTTTTTGTAGTTATTTTAGTTATATAATTATATAATTTATACATTTAAATAAGTTGAGTTCTATTAGCTTTATAGTTTAAAAATATAATTAATTAAGTTAAATTTTTTAAAAATTGATATTTTTTCAAAAATAAAATAAAAATTATATATTTTATTAATAAAAAAATAAAAAAACGTCTCATTTCTCTACCTCTCGGTTATTTCTCTTTTTCTTTAATTTTTTTTCTATACTTTTTTTATTATTATTTTATTAATAAAAAATAAAAATAAAATTCAGAACGAAAGATAAAGAGTAAGTAGAGGGAGAAAATGATAGAGAGAAAAAGGGAGAAAGAAAAAGTGTGATTGGGAGAGAAAAAGATAGAGAGATAACAAAGAGAGATGGAAAGGGATAGAAAGGGTAAGGGTAGGGGTGAACATCAGTTCGAAACCGCAAGTTTTAGATCAATCCGAATCCGATCCGATCCGAAGTAAATTATGAATTATTCAATCCGAATCCAATCCGTTGTACATGCCAATCCGAACCAATCCAAAATCGCTAATTTTAAGTCAATCCGAATCCAATCCGATCCGATCCGAAAATTATTCAATCCAAAAATTATTCAATTTGAATCCGCTTTAAATGTCAATCCAAATCCGATCCATTGTACATGTCAATCCGAACAAATCCGAATCCGATCCAATCCGAATCCGCTTTAAATTCTAATTTTAATTAAAATTTGGCTTCACATACCAGTCAAAATCAATGTAGTTACAGGTTATGACACGCAAAAAAGTTATTTGATGCTAATCCAAGATACAAGTATACAAATTAAATTAGCAACTGGGCATTGAAAGCAGCAAATCCTGGAAAAAGAATTAGAAGTATAGGTACACGGTAATGAGGACGCAACAAAATTGAACTCTCATTGTTACGAAATCAACGCAACAAAAAATCTGACAAAAGCTCAAGCAACTCAATGAATTAACAATACTTATAGATCTAGGTAAAATGAATCTCCATTTTGAATAAACCGATTGATGAATCTAATGAAATTCATCCATTTTTCTCAACAATAATGTACAATCAAACTCTCACTTTCAAAACCCATCAAATTCACGTCTCTATGAATCAAACCAACCAAATTAACAAAACCCAGATTGTATACTGAGCGAGATCAAGAAAAGAATGAAAGAAACTAACAAGACCCAGAAAGCTAAACATCAAAATAATAAAAACCCAGCTGCAAAAGAGCAAACTCTTACTGGATTTTGAAGAAAGAATGAAGCCGAAATAGTAATGGTATCTAAAGAGCTAAGGGGTACAACGAACGGTGACAAGCGACAGACGATAGGCGGACAATGAACATCGAGCAGCGACAGATGAACATGGACTCGAACGCAACGATTGGAACCAACGGCGGGGGTGGAGTCGACTCGAGTACGAGAGACAGAGAGAGATGATGGCTGCAAAAAATTTAATTAGGGTTTCAATTTTGTTAAGATTAAAGAGACGGAGTCGCAGAGTATATTAAGTTAGTTTATTATTTATTATAATATATATATATATATATATATATATATATATATATATATATATATATATATATATATTTTAAATAATATATTAAATATGTCGGATCGGATCGGATTATATGAATTTAAATATTTATAATCCGAATCCGAATCCGAATTCGATCGAATTGATAAAATCTAATCCGATTTCGATCCGACTTCGGATCGAACCACTCAATTTTTTCGAATTTGATCGGATTTTTTGGATTGATTGGATATTTTGCTCACCCCTAAGTAAGGGATGAGATTGTGGGTTGATGTTTTTATTTTATTAGTAAAAAAAATTAGGAGTCGTAGAGTATATTAAGTTAGTTTATTATTTATTATAATATAAATATATATATTTATATATATATATATATATATATATATATATATTTTAAATAATATATTAAATATGTCGGATCGGATTATATGAATTTAAATATTTCTAATCCGAATCTGAATCCGAATCCGATCGGATTGATAAAATCCAATTCGATTTCGATCTGACTTCGGATCGAAACCACTTAATTTTTTCGGATTTGATCGGATATTTTGCTCACCCCTAAGTAAGGGATGAGACTGTGGGTTGATGTTTTTATTTTATTAGTAAAAAAATTAAATTTTTAAAAATTTCACTTAATTAATCACATTTAAAAAAATTATATAATTAAATGATATAAATCATATAGTTATAAGATATAAAATATTCAATATTTATTTTTAAATTAGATGCCTAAAAATCAATTAAAAAAAATACTAAACACATGTTTAATTTAGTTCCAAGATGCCCAATCACATGTTCTTGGATTGGAGAATCACAGAAGTTGTAAGGTGTGGGTTTCAAATCGTAATAGATGGATAAATAGTTTAATTATCTAATTTTGTATTTCCCATTAATATGAGAGTTATAATAAAAATTATAAAATTTAATCATGATATATTTTTGAAAGAGTTTTCTAAATCATAATGATATATGTTTGATAGATATACGCAATGATATATATTTTTTGAAAAAAAAAACATTCATTTAATTTTGTATTTGGTTTAAATTGATGTTTTGGTTTAATTGATTTGAGTTTATTTATTCTTAAAGTAAAATGAACATAACAGAATTTCATCAACGTCCTTCCTTTCTTACACCAAAAATGCTTGTTTATCTATTGAACTAAAAAACCTGAAGGCTACTTGCTTTAAACAAGCTGAAATTGAACCTATCTATATACTCCGATAAAAAGGGAGTTGATCACAAGAGTATTTATTGGAATTGGATAATTTTAATTTTTATTGAATAAAATAAAGTGTATTAGGATGAAGAAAAATAATAATAAAACAAAAAAAAAGAGAGGAAAAAGTGAATGTAAACTAATTAATTTCTAACATAAATTATGTAAAATAAAGTTAAAATATACTTAAAACAAGAATAACAATACAATAAAATTATATAAATTATTTATTACATTCATATAATTAATTAATTTAATGTCATATTGTTGAATAAAGTTGATAACAATTTGAATTGTGTTACTATCATTATTATAAATAAAATTAATATTATATGCATATAGTTTTTATATGTATTAATTTACATATTAGTGTTTAATTTAATGTTAATTGTGAATATAAAAATATTGTTGTAATTGTGTAATGACTTATTAGTAAAAATAAATTATATTATAAGACATGGATATCGATAAATACAAAAGTTAGGATAAAATATATATTTTTTAAAATTAAAATGAACTTGGAAACAAAAATAAGGAAAGATATGCTCTTCAAACAATTTTAACTATTTTATTGTTTTAAAAACTTTAATATATTCACATGTGTCTTTAAAACAATTTATATTTAAATATTAGTTTTAATTAATATATAGATTTTTTATTTAAATTTTTTAATTTTTTATAAATTTTAAAAATTTAAGATAAAATCAAATGATTTAAAAATTTAAAATTATTAAAATTCATAAAATAATATGTTAATTTGTGCATATTATATATATATATATTTGTATATCTATTTATAATTATTTTATATATAAAAATATATATATATTATGTATATAAAATATATACATATGATATATTTTTTTATGATTAATTTAATTATGTATAATATATACATATTATTTAATTAACATACTAGCTTAAAAAATCTAATAACAATTTAAGGAGGAATCTCATAATTTATTATCGTAAAAAAAAAAAAAATTCTTACAAAAATAGAAAGATAGTTTGTTTTTTTTTTAAAAAAATTATAGTATATTTTCTATAATAATAAGAAAAATACTAAAAATATTTAAAAGCACGCCGTAGTATAATCATTAATATCTTCGAGACCGTGGCGTAAAAGATCAATCAAACAAAGAGCCAGCCGACCCCGCAAGGCAAACATTGCTGTTAGGCTGTGAGCTTGAAAACTGGGATCTGAAACAATGTCATGGCTGGCTAAGTCAATCGCCAACTCACTCAAAATCGACAATGACGATGACACTCAAAACAACAATACCACCGACGAATTTACCTCCATAAAATCACCGACAGCAATCAGTGCACCGTCCTCGGCACCATCAACTCCCTCAGCTCGAGGCGTCAAAGAAGACATATCGGAACTCAGAAAAACCCTAACCCATCAATTTTGGGGCGTTGCCTCCTTCCTCGCTCCTCCTCCTCCCGAGTCGTCGTCTTCTTCTCCAAACGATTCCACTCAGATATCTGATTCGGTTATATCTAGGCCTACCGATCAGGTGGGGAACGACGGAACTTCCGATCTGAAGGTTTCTGATGAGGATATGATATCTGGAATTCGAAATGACTTTGCTGAGATCGGTGGTAGATTCAAGACTGGGATATCCAAGTTGTCGACTAATAAGGCGGTGTCAGAGTTCACTAAGATCGCTTCGAATTTACTCCTGTTTGGAGAGGACGAGGAGGAGGAATTTGAGGTGAGAGGTGTGGTTGGTGTGACTGATGAAGTTCTTGCTTTTGCAAGGAATATTTCTTTGCATCCTGAGACTTGGCTTGATTTTCCTTTGTCCGATGATGAAGATTCTGATGGTATGCTGATAGTATTTCAGTTACTATTTTTTTTTGTTATTAAGTTCGACGTTATGATCTATTGACTATACTGTGATGATTGGTTCATGATTGTTTTATGGAAGTGTAGTGTGGATATTGTGTGCTTATACCCTGATTGACGTTTTATCCTTCAATTTGACAATGTAGAGCTACTTGAATTGTCTTGATTTTTGGAAAGCTCTGCTTTTATCATTCTTAACATAATTTTGTATGCTGTTTTGAAGTTTTTGTGGATTGTTTTCCCAGATTTTAATTTGTCTGATGCTCAGCAAGAGCATGCGCTTGCTGTAGAACAACTTGCACCAACTTTAGCTGCCCTCAGGATTGAACTTTGCCCAGAGCATATGAGTGAGAGTTACTTTTGGAAGATCTACTTTGTGCTCTTGTACCCTAGACTCTGTAAAGAAGATGCTCACCTTTTGTCAACTCCTCAAGTAGGTTTCCCGGTCCCTTCTACTCTAACTTAACAGTTATTTATGTCGTTGATTAATTTCTTGTTTTCCTTTTATGGGTTCAATTTTTAACTTTTCACTCCTAACATGTCCCAAGGAGCCTGTCTATGATTAATACTTTGCCGTAGCGATTTTTCAATTAGATAAGGTTTATATATTCAATATAAGTGATATTGTGGAGTATATTCTAGACTGCTAGGTAAAAATTATCCTCGATGCATTCAAGTTTGGCACGTTGCACAATGGAACACTACTCTACCTTTGTAATTATATTGCAGGGATAGTTTTTAATCTTTAAAATAAACATAATCTTGAACTTTGAAGCTTCAATTTAGATTTGAAATGCATATGCTGAGGATTAGAAGCGAACAAACTGTGCTAAGTTTATTGCCTTTTACCATTCGCGTTAGAGAAAATACTTTAGAATTGGATATTGTGGTTGGATACAGTCTACATTACTGTAAGAAATTGCAGTTGCTTACAGTCTAGATTAGTGTGTATTTTGCAAATTCTTAGTTCATTATCATTTTAGTTCCTCCATCAAGCTTGCACGTGTTGTTTTTTTGCATACCACCCAACCTAGATGCTTGCTTTTGCATGAAGATCCTTTAAACAATATGTGTAGCTGCTGAACTAGACTAAGATTAGACCTATGGTAATGCTGTGGGGAGACACTGTTAGTGACTAAAAAGGAGGTCCAATCAGCATTTGAACATTGAAGGTTTGAAGTTAGTTGGGTTTCTTCTTTGCTAGATTTTGTTCTTTTCAACCATCATATGATCTAAAGTGCTGGACTTGGAAATTTTATGACATTGGATTACAAAATCTAATGTTTGTGTATGCGTCTGTATTTTCTTGGTACTCATTTCCAGTAATTTGCCTTTTTAATTTGGAATCTCTCATCATTAGCATGAGTTTGACTTGATGTTTATGGATGCAGATAGTGGAAGCTAGAGCTATATTGTCTCAGGAGTTGCAGAGCAGAACCAAGGTGCAGGTAGGGAAAGATTCTTCTCAACAGAGCATCATTTATTCAAAAGGAATACCAGATCCATCAGAAGAAGAACATCTGTCTGTGCTGACTGGTGCTCAAACTGACGTATTGCCCATAGAAACATTGAAGACTGAATCTGCTTGTTTGCCTGAGGCTGTTGATGTTGAGACTGATAAGCATGCCATTGAAGATGTGGAGATTAAAATTATTGATAAACCCATAGTTTCAGAAGGGCCAATGAATCGGATCAAGTATCAGGAGTCAACTTCTGGTTCCTCCTCTAAAGTAATAGATGTGAAATTTGAGGATGATGCTGATGATTGGTTGAAGGAGGACAATTCAGAGGCTGTTAGTGGCCGTGGGACCTCCATCCCTATTGGAAATGATGAGGATGTATCATTCAGTGATCTTGAAGATGATGATGAGGAAGTGCCCTCAAGTTACAAGAAAGTGGCACCTGGCTCTGATTCTTCGGCAAAAGATTCCCGGGACTGGGTGCAGCTAAGCCGGAGCTCTATTGGTTCGGATAAAGATTTGAACTCTGTGGAGATCAGACATTCTGGATCCGACAGGGTAAGTGGTAACAATGAGAACAAGGATTCTAATGATTGGCTTGACGTTGATGATATTGATGTCGTGTGATACTCTAAAATCAAATTCTGTTATCGATCTTTATTCCTTATTCATCTTCTCGTTGAGCTTGGCTTGTTCAAGGATCTTATGACAGACTTTGGAAACAGTGTGTTTGTACATAAAATCCCAGTACTGGATGATTAAATGTGACTATTAAGCATAGTAAATACTGCATCAGCTATTAATCTGCATCAAGTTTCTTTTATGGTCAATTTGAAGTTTGAACTTTGAACCATGGATTATGACTGCTCCTTCCCAGTTCCCACTGGAGATAAATTTGTGGAAAGTTAATTACGGCAATCCTTTATAAAGATCATAAACACGTACAGTTTCTTAATTCGCTTTAATTAACTATCCAAAATTTGATTGAAGTCCAAGCATTGATATAGCCATATAGGTAGCGTTGTTTGGGAGAATGTATAGACATGAAAGAGTAAGCTCTTGGCTGACTCAAAAAGTATATAGTATCTTTTACCAAGCAACCAAAGAAGAAAGAGTTGCTTCGTAAAACTGAATATTGTTGAATGAATTGTTTAGTACACTAGCATTAAATATAGACAATAGTAATACAATTGGAAACTGCAAGACTCTACTAGATGGCGTGTATATACTAATAACAGAATCAAAACAAACACTGAATTAAGTAACTAATATCTCTAACCCCTCTCAAATGGGTGGCTGTGGCAACAGCATCAATTTGGCCCTTAAAACCTGAAAAGAAACTGTACCAAGTGGCTTTATAATAAAGCAGATCAACTAACTGATTTTGTGAAGAGACATAAGCAATATTTAGAACCCCTTTTACAACATGATCTCTGGGGAAATGATGGTACAATCCTATGTGTTTGGAACGTGCATGAAGAATATGATTCTAAGTAAGATACTGAGAACTTAAATTGTCACGTAGAAACAATGGTTTAGAGGGTAGAGTTATATGTAACTCAGAGAGGAGACAGAAGTCAAAACTTTACTAGCTGCATAAGCAAGTGCATGATACTCAGATTATGTAGAAGAATGAGATATCACCTTTTGTTTTGTATATTTTCAAGAAATCAAGTTGCAACTAAAGAAAATACAAAAAAGCACCGGTACTTTTGTGATTATCATAACGACAATTTTAATTAGCATTACTAAATGCAACTAAATCTAACGTAGAGGAAGAAGTCATAAACAATCCATGACTTAAAGTACCATTAACATATCAAAGTAATTTTTTGACTACAAGCCAATGATAACCAGATGGTTGAGTTATGAACAAACATAACCTATTTATAGCAAATGAGATCTTAGGCCTTATGAGAATGACTTGTCACGAAATCACAAGTATACTTTTGCTAACTTAAATAGATATCAGATTTGGTATAAGTCACCTTTAATCCAAGAAAGAAGTTGGATTTGTCTAAATCCTTTAATGAAAATGGAACATTTAGTTGAGAAACCAAACTTGAAATGTTTGAAGTTGAGTATGATAATCTCATCAACCTAAACAAGAACTAAAAAATATTTATGAATCTTAATAAGACTAACATCAGACTAAGATGCAAGAAACCACAATAGAGCAAAAAATTACTCAATTTTGGTACCATGCCTTGGGGCCTATTTGAGACCACAGAGAACCTTTTTGAGCTTGCACACTGAGCCATTTCCCTTCTCAAAACTAACTGGTTGTCTCATGTACACTATCTCTTCCAAATCATCATTCAAGAATGTATTATTGACATCGAATTTACTTAATTTCCAACCAAAATCCAAGGTCAAGCTAAGAACAAGTCGAATGATAGTTGGTATGATGGATGAATTGAAAGTTCCATAAAAATCCACACCAGTCTCAAGAAGATAACCAAGAGCTACCAATATACTTTTATAATTATCTAACAAATATAAACTGAGAAGCTTTATCTTGAGCACTCATTTCCGCCCAATTTCCTTTTATTCATGAGGTTAAGGTGATAATTCCCAAGTAGTATTATTGAACAAAGTCGTATTTCATTCGCATAAAGGCTTGCTATTTTGAAATCTTAAGGGCATATTGTCAAGATTTTGGATCCGACAAAATGCCAATTTTATCAATGTATATTTTAGGTTTTTTGATACCTACCTTGGCCCTAGTTACCATGAGGTGACAATTGACTTGCTGTGGAGATGTAGATGAAACAAAAGAAGGCAAGGTAGAACAAGAAACATGGGTGTTAGATAGGTTAGATGAGTTAGAAGTAGGCATAGGGGTTCAGAAGAATGCTCAATGAATACAAATGGTAAAGTAGTTGAAAAAGTGAATGAATAATAGACAGGTTGTGGGAACAAGTGGAACAATGGAAGGTATAAGTAGAGTGAAAGTAGATGTTGTAGGTGACAAAGAGGTATAAGTTGACAATTGGGCAAAAGGATAAATATTTTTATTGAAAACCACAT
Source organism: Hippophae rhamnoides (assembly GCA_033030585.1). Lineage (NCBI taxonomy): Eukaryota > Viridiplantae > Streptophyta > Magnoliopsida > Rosales > Elaeagnaceae > Hippophae > Hippophae rhamnoides. Next base: position 32,858,360 of record CM065430.1, read on the forward strand.
GATGACTCACATAGACGACTTGTGAAAATGTATAGACAAAGTTAACCATTTCGATGTGCAACATATCTAATAAAAGTACAAGTTATAGATCTAGCTTGTAGTTTATTTTGATAATACGCTCTTGGATAAAGAAAATATTGTGTGCCAAAAGTTACAAACAAATATTAATGTGAACCTTTATTATACACCATCTCATAGGGAGAAAGACCATTTACAACTTTATATTGAAGTTTATACATGAATTAAACAACTGTACTCATGGCATATGGTCAAAATTTGGTTGACATAGAAGCTTGATGCAACATTGCCAGACATTTTTCAATGATACGACATTGTTTACTTTCCACAAGGTCATTTTGTTCAAATGTATAAGGGCAAAAAAAATGATGAACTAGACTTGACTTATGAACCTAAGACTTGAACATAACAAACTCACTTCCTAAATCCCTTTGAATGCTCATGATAGAACACTTAAATTGAATTTGAATCATAATCATAAATGACTTGAAAATAGATAAAATTTGATCTTTAATTTTAAGATTAAGCAACCAAGTAAAATGACTAAAATCATGAATAACTGATAGAAGGTAAAGTTTACCGTTACAAGAAACAATAGGTGAACACCAAAGATCAAGAAACAAAAAACTAAACATAGATGCACTCTTCTTAATCCTAGTTGAGAAATGCAATTTATGTGATTAGAGGTTGGATAATGTTCACAGAACAAGTTTTTCTTAGAAAAAGAAAAGAAAACAAGATTATTTTTGTTTATAATAAAAGAAACAATAGAAAAGGAGGGATTTATAAGCTTAGAGTATCATTCACCAAGTGAAGTCGCCTGAGCCAAAATGAGAAGAAGAAGATTTCAATGCATTCATAATAGTAGTTAATTGGTAAAGGCCTCTTTTAGCTTATCCTTGCATGAGAGTTCTCTTCATGAAAATGTCTTTGGTAGGAAAAAAATAAGTCAACACACACGTTATGCACATTTAACAACTTAAATGTGGTATATGGAGTATGCATACTATGATTTAAGGCAAGTAAACACTTGTTAAAAGAAGAGAAGAAAAAATGGCAAATGCAATTACTAGGTAAAATATTAGCATTACCTACAAACACACCTTCATTTCCAATGTACAAGATAAAATGAGGAGCATTGGAAACATCATATGCCAAATGATGACTTGTTCTTGTATCAAACAGTTAGAAATTATCTTGTGAAAGATTGTTATTAAAGAGATTAAAAGCATAAAGCAATGAGATGTTTGATGATCTACTTTGTCACAGGTTTGACATGTATACCTCTCACTATACCTCATTTATGTTGAGTAGTGTTTGACGAAGAAATGTTAGATGTAGAACCACATGAAAAGTTATTACTAGAGGAAGATGACTGAGTATTAAGATCCTTGAAAAAACTATGTAAGTTTTAAGATTTTCCACTAGAAGAGTCTAAATTATTCTTAGTCTTTTGTGAAGAAAAATAATGATTAGTAAAGGGAACATGATCATAAAATCCTAGATCTCTATTAAAAAAAGTTGTTGAAGAATATACTCTCATATGTTTCACGATGACTATGAAAAGATATGAAATTAGGTTTGTCTTGGATCATATTGATTAAAATGGCCAGAGGATTATAGTAAGGATTATAGCTTAATATAACTAAGACATACATTCACCAGATCTCATTCCAAAATAGGCTAACCAATAGAAGTACGATTATATGAAATAGTTTGAATTTTAGAAATATACAAAGTAACAGAGATACCTTCCTTTCTCAAGGTTGCTCTCAAGGTGTGCAACTGACTTCGAATATCAATAATATGTTATTGAGTACTTGAATAAAAAGTTTCTATAAGTGATAGCTATTGTTCATGAGTTACTTACTTCCTAGACACCATATAATTCATTTCACTTGAGACATACACATAGATCTAAGTATTCACCAAATTATAAAGATTATCAAGTTCTCTATCTACTCTTTCTAGATGAGATAATTGTTGTGATCAAGTTTGATAGACAAACTTGCATTTACTAGAGGATTTATATAGAAATTCTAACCTAATAAGTTAAAAGAATATGAAGAAGAATTGATTGCAATAGAGGCCGAACCATGATCTTGAAATTGATTTTGAAGAGTGGACATAAGTGTGTTGATAACATCATAATAGGGAAAAAATGTGTTTTCTCATCATTGATAGTTGTTGAAGAAAAACCAGAAGAAGCAAAGCGATACTAGGATCTTTTGTGCTCTAATATCATACTAAGCAACCAAATAAGAAAGAGTTATTTATGTGAAATTGAATGTTATTGATTAAATTGATTAGTACACTATTATACTATATATAGACAATAGTAACACATTGGAAATGGCTATACTTTAGTAACTAACTAGATGACATGTACATACTAATTATAGAAGCAAAACAAACTATGAACTAAGTTATTAATGTCTCTGATACCTTTTGTTATATATACCCTTTTTACCCATTCATTTGAATATGAAAAAGAAAAGTTAAAGGTATGAGTCTCATTCAGATGATGATGGGTTTATGGTTTTCAGTATTATGCTTATTTATTCTTGTTACTAAATCCCTTATATGGTTAGTGTAAAAAAAAACTAACCATTGCACTGACTTTGTAAAGAAAACATTTTTTTTAGAGCAACATATCGTTGTTACCTATTTTGTTATTTTCATAACTCATTTTATTATTACATAATTAATTTTGTTATAATCATAACAATAATTTACTAATAATGATTTTATTTAATATTAATAATATTTAAATATAATTAATTATTGAGATACATTAGACTATTATAATCGTAATGCAAGTTGGTTAGTTAGTTAATTGTATTATATGTTTACACTTATACATAATTAGCTAGCTTAGTTTCTCAATGATTAAATCTTTTTCTTAACTTATATATAGTGGAAATAATATCTTAGGGGTACCTTAATTAATACATTAGTATCTTAAATATTTCATATTTTTAAAATATTTCATTTTAGTACCACGATTTAAGTATTGGTACTCTTTCTATCATTTTCAATAATAACTAATTTTTTACTCAAAATACCTTTTTGGCTTTTTAGTGAAAGATCGTCATTTTGTTCTTTATGAAAATTAATTAGAGTTGAAAAAATGATTTTTTTAAAGGTTGGATTTCACACTTTTTTATTAAAAGTTAAGAAAAAATAAAAAATATTAAATTTTTGTCTTTAAAAAACAAATAATATAAATAAGTACTAAAAACCATAACTTTTCAACAGTTTCATTGAGCCATGATAAAAATATTTTTCATGACTAACTAATAAAGATAATGATGAAAATATTTGTATTATTATTGCTATAAAAAAAGCTTATGAATATTAACAAATATTTTTCACTTTTTTCACTCTTGTTAATTGCTAAAAAGAAAAAAAATCCATAAAAAAGAGGCTAAAAGGGTATTATGAGTAAAAATTCGATTACTATTCAAAATAAATAGAAGGAGTACCAATACTTAAGGTACTAAAATAGAACCTTTTAATAACATGAGATATTTGGGTACCAATGTATTAAATGAGGTACCTATAGGATACCAGACTTATATATAATGGTTACATAATTATTTTGCAACTATTCAATCAATAACAAATACTAAATTCATCATTTAGTTTGTTAGTGAAAAAGTCCACAGCCCGGTATACAACCGGTGTAAGGAGATACAAACTTTTTAAGGATTTAGTCCTAACTCGTAGGAAACATAGTAGAAACATAAATACATGGGATGTTTTGTACTTGTGCCTTTATATTTTGCATGATTTTGGTATGTTTTTCTATCCATTGTTCAGGAGTTTTCTTAAGCCGATTATAGAGTGGTCTTGCCAATCTATTAATATTTGGGCAAAAACTTAATACGTAGTTCAAGCTGCTAAGAAATCTTTGTAGCTGAGTTTTATCGATAATCCTATTAGGAAACTTTGTAGTAAACTGAAGTGATCGATCGATTGGAATAACTGTTCCATTGGATACGTTGTGTCCAATAAACCTAATATTGGTTTGAAAAAGAGTCATTTTCTTGGCTGATAAAGCCAATCCACTTCTCTTGATAAGATGGAAGAAAGTTTTGAGATGTCTGATATGTTGTCTGACATCTTTGGAAAATATAAGTACATCGTCGATGTACAGGATACAAAATTCTGAGTAGGGATTGAATATGTCATTCATAATCCTTTGAAATTCAGAAGGTGCATCTTTGAGCCCAAATGTCATAACATTCCACTCAAAATGTCTGAATGGAACAATGAATGTTGTTTTGTACCTATGTTGAGACTCGATTTGGATTTTCCAAAAGCCTGATTTCATATCAAACTTTGAGAATATGGATGATGTGTAGAGTTTTTGAAGCAAGTCCTTTTTATTAGGGATATGGTACCTAATCCATTTTAAGGCTTAGTTTAATGGTTTATAGTTGATGACTAGCCGAAGAGTTCCTCTTTCAATCTCAATTGATTTATTGACATAGAAGGCCGCACAACTTCATGACGATCTGGATTTTGAAATCAAATTCTTAGACAAGAGATCTTCGATCGCCTTTCTACATAATTGTTCAAGGTCACCATTCATTTGAATAGGCCTTGCTTTTGTAGGGATATCCTTTTCATTAAAGGATGGTTCATATGGTAAATCTACCATGTGTTCTTTTCTGTTCTAGAAAGCACTTGGTAGTTCAAAACAAACCTCATTTTCAAAAGAGTTTTGTAGCCTAGAGATTTTATCTTTGATCTTTGGGATTTGAAGTTCCTTCTTAATTGTAAGAGACTTGACTTTGGTTTTGAGATAGAGAAGGACCTTTTCTCTATGATTTATAAGAATAGAAATCTCTTTTGGAGAGACTGAATATGTTTTGATGAGATTAAGATCTTTTGTTTTTGATTCTTCGATGAAAGAGAAGCTGAAGGCTTCTCTTCCAATTTTGAAAGAAATTATGTCATGTTTAATAGAATATGGGGTAATGATATCCATAAATGAGGTACCTAATATGATAGAGTAACCTATATCGGATACTATGACAAATGGAGTTTTGATAAGGTATGATCCTTTTAGGATAGATACCTCAGTTTTCCCAATAATACTCATTTGAGATTTATTGGCTGAATATAGTCGTTCTTCAGTTGGTTTGTAAAACCTTCTGGGAACTATTGATGGTGTGATACAATTAAGATCAGCTCCTGTGTCAAACAGAGCTATGGTTTCTAGTTTTGAATAATGAGGGAATATTAATATTATCTTAATTTTATATTTCCTAGTTGTAATTTTCCTCAAGTTTTGAATTTCTTGATGGTTTTGAGTAAGATCATCGTCAGAATCACTCACATAAGTTGATATTTTTTCTCCATTATTAAGTAGTTGGAACTTAATATCATATTCTTTTAATTTCTCTCTAAGCTGGTGGAGTTCGAGTTTAATAGTTTTGATTTCAATTTTTAAGTCTTGAATTTGACTTTCTGGTTTGATAACTTTGTTCTTTCGTTCAAGAACAGCAGTGAGGTTATAATAGCGTGTGCTGGTATTTGGAAGTTCAGAATTTCTTTTTGTTGATTTTTCCCAAGATGTAGTTAGGTAATACATAAACCAAGTGCATCCACCTTGTGCACTCTATCCATCTTCATGCAACAACTCATATACTCTATCACTTTGAAATATGAGGGTCTTAACACACTACACATTTAAAGCTCAAAGATTTCAATCTACATCTATAACTTGGACACACAGAACAAACACACCCCGTGAATGTATAATATAGAATCAATATATAGTCTATCCACGTACTATCATGTTAACCCTATAGAGGTACATAATGATATGAACAAGCACAAATGCATGACTCCCCCTGACTTCATACAAAACTCTCCCTGAATTCATACAAGTCAAACAATAGTATGTAGTGAAATCTTACTCTCACAATCCATACAACACACATGATAGCAACAAAGACATAGTTGTGCATAGAAACTTTTCTCCCTTTTTACACTAAAAGTCAAAGGAAGCATCCACACAATATGCAACATATCACTCCTCTATATGAAGGAGAAAAGTCAATCAAAAATGCAATAATTATAACACTCATGCATCATAACAACAAAGATTAGAGAAACACAATAAGAATAAATACATACTATCATGCAAAAAAGAAAAAAAATACCATGGAGACTATAGAAAGGTAAAATCATGCAACAAAAAACAAACTGGATGCACAAACAAACCAAAAGAAATATAGACATAAATTATCTTCCAAATTTGATACATAAGACGGAGCTATACGTCTATATGTGCTATAGGAAGGCATAAAGGGGTTTGCAATGTGATTATAGCACATCGAAAAGACATGCGATCGAACACCAATGGCACATAAATATGTCAGTGAATCCCTAAGAAGAAATTGTTTAGGAGTCCAACTATTTTTTAAGTTGACACACTCCTAGTGATTACACAATATTCCCTTAGTAACATTTGGGTGTATTTTCAATCATGCAACATCAACCTATACTATGTACATATATACAAAAATACATCATAGTCTACCAAATAAAACATGTGTCATGCATTTCAACAATAAATACTAAGTTATTAGCTATATGTGAGAAAGATGCAATAACTTACTACAACAGGGAAGTAGGTAAACACATAGGAAGACATATCTAATAGGAAAATGTAAACTATGCATCCAACTTATCATACTAAAAGTCTTATTTATGCAAGGTTTGAGTAAAGAAATGACAAGAGAAAGGAAGCATCACAACATATAAACATAGCATAAAATCATAAATAGGACAAACAACATAGATGAAAAACAAACAGAGAACTCCTTTTGTCAACATGCATTTTACACACACTTTCCATAAATATAATCATCTACACACAATAGAAAATAAGAATACAGAACGTGGGGAGCAAGAAAACTGCACGAAATAGGTGAGGTCAAATGAACAGAGAATAAGGAACACAAAAAACTCAACCTTGTTAGGTAAACATTATTTTACAAACTTTAAAGGAAAGGGTCGAAACAAACTAAAGCAACAAGGAAAATAAAAGAAGTTCAACACTCTATGTCTTTCTCTTCTGCATCATTGCTCCCATGAACACCATTTTGAGAAGATTGTCCAATATTGGCGTGGGAAAAAGATGATATGGTAGTATGAGGGTGTAGAACATTAGTAGCAAATTAGTCAAAGGAATGGTCAAGCTCAAAGGGAAAAAATGTTCATCTCTACTAAACAAAGAAATCATGAGGAATAATAGGCCAATAGAAGAAGTACCAGAGTATAGAGGGCCTATAGAACCAGCATGATGAGTTTGACTAGGGTCGAAGAAATGGGTGAACCATGAACAAGAGATAGGGTAGGAGAAAAACTAGAAGGCATTTTGAGATTAACCAAAACATTCAATGAAAATATCCACAAGGCTATTAATCCATAATGCATTCAAGTAAGTATATGAATGAATTTTTATTGACATACATTGTGTTTTATATGCTAAACTTATTTACTCTGTATGCTGTCAAAATAAGCTTATGTGAACCAAGAAAATTGAAATATAGACTCAAATTGTACTAAAATTTATAAGTCCATGTTTAGTCTCTCTTTCCACTAATGTAAGTTACAATTTAGAGGAAATTAATAGGTCTTGTAAATCTTGTAGTGATAGGTTGAGGTTTGGGTAGAATAGGAGAAATTTTAGTTTAAGCACACCTGTAGTCAACTAAAACAAACATTTTAAGCAATGAGCTCACAACCATAAATAACAATCATTTAAACTAGGTTATTTTAATTTTACTTCTCAAATTTCATACACTTCAATTCCCAAACATAGTTTTTTTCCTTTGCATCTTAGCATTCATTCGTTGATACCTCCACTTTTTCTCTTTTTTTTTCTTTAAACACGAGGGTAAAACAAAAAATCCTAAAACATATGAGTTCAATAAGTAACATACTTGAAACTCAATGGAAGGTGTGCAAGGTAAGTGAGATTTATCATTTATGCTAGTAGGTGTAAAGAAATGAAGGGATAACATAAACACTTAAGATGGGAATTGAGGGTAAGAAAATATTGGTTGGAAGTAAGGATAAAACAATTCAAAGATGACCTAAATCCTCTTTCTATTCAAGAAACACGTAGGATTTTGCCTCAAAGGACACTAAATTGGATTCTATAGCTTGTCAAAGATATACAAATCATCAAAGCAAGAAATCCACACAAACTTTTCAAAAAAACTATACAAATTCATAATGTTATTGCATATGTATAGGAAAAAGTTCTTTTTAAATTCAATACAAGAATTTAGTCATACAAACTCTCAAGGAATACATATGTCAAAATAGTCACACTTCTATTTAAGTCAAAAGCACCACAACCATAAAAAAATATGGTTCACAGAAAATGGTTCATTTATGTAGTAAGATAGTTGGATAGAGAGACTTGCAAAACTATCTAGGGAAGAGAGAGAAAGGAAAAAAAGAGTGCCAAAATGACAACCACAATATATTTAATGCAATAAAGGAAGATAAAACAAGTAGAAAAATAATAAAATAACAAAAAGGTCACATACAAAAGTAATACAATCATAAGAGAGAAAATAAGGAAGTAGCCTTCTACTGACACCTCAGAAGTTCAAGAGGTTACAACTGATGCTAATGATGATGAAGACTTTGATTCCTACAATACACTCTTATTGGAGCATATCAAATCATAAAAAAGTTAAGAAAAAGGCCTTGAAGAGTTTTGATGAAAAGGAGCACGAGATAAGTGCTCTGAAGAAAACTCTTGACAAAAGGAAGTCCTCAATTGACAATCAACAATATGATCTCACTAATAGGTGTGCTGTCATTCAAAACAAACATTTTGATTTGCTAGAAAACTTTGACACAAACCTTGAGAAACTGAAGATACTCGAGGAACAGCTAGATTGTTCCACTATGATAAAGCTACTCCTTATGGAAAAGGAAGATTTTGATTATAAGTTTAAAGAAAAAGAATATGCTCAGTATTTATCTACTATCAACAAAATGAGTTTTGATTCTTAGAAATTAAGTAAAATTATCAGTAAAACAAATCCATTTGGTGATAAACATGGTATCAGGTATAATGAAGGGGTTTATACTTCTAGTTTCATTACTCTTAAGTTTGTCAAGTCAACTAATCAAGATTCAAAGTTGAAGTCAGTTGTTAGTGCTTCTAAATGTAAGTCAATTTTCACGTTTCAGCTTGGTTCTTCTAGCAAGGTGAACACTTTACCTAAGGCTAGTTCTTCCCATCACTCTAGTGGTGATATATTTCCCCTACATACTATTACTCCTATGTGTCAACCCTTTGGTAAACTTAGGAATTTGAGACTACATTGTAGGAAATTGACCTCCTATCCTCTTGTGAAAGATAGTTTGAGTGCTTCCATTTCTTCCCCTTTGTATTCTACTCCTCAAAGACTTGTAAATCACCAATTCACTCATTAACATTAAGCTCACCTAAGTTGTGTATGAATTCAAGCATGATAACTTTGGCATGAAATTGATAGAGTAGGCTAGTTATGATTTTCTCAATCTACTTTTATTTGTTAATAGGTCTACACAAGTTGTAGGAATAGTTGATAATGTTAGAAAAAAATGCATAGAATTTATCAAAGGTTGCATCCTCTTGCATGATACAGAGTTCAAAATCTTTGTTCAACTTAAGAATTTTGAATCTTTTTTGTAGCAAAAGTACCTTCATAGGTAATCTCCAAAATGTCCCATGCTTGTTTTGAAAAAGTACAACTTTGAATTATTTGATATTCATATGACATAATAGCTTTGGTGATTTCATAAATTCCCTTGCTATCCCATTTAGATTCTTTAATTTCCTCTTTAGTCTACTTAATCATGAGTTTAGGAATCATAGTATTATTAGGAAGAGTTTTGGTTGGATATGTCTAGTCATTTTCAACTAGAAAGCAAGCCTGGTCTTTAAGGGACCATAAGAAGGCCCTCATTTGAGATTTTTAATAGGCATAATTTAGGCCATTGAACATCAAAGGCCTACTACCTACATTACCTTATTCTCTTGAATCCATCAGAGAGAAAAGTGCGTATGTGAAAAGTGAACCAATCAACACCAGAGCAAATAAGCCCTATAAAGGTGCATATGTTTTGATACCAATTGAAAAAGTCCACAACCTAGTACACAATCATGGTACAGAGATATAAACTCCTTAAGTACTCAACTCTAGCTGGTAAGAATAGAATAGTAAATACTTAAGCAAGCAACACAATAAATGTACAAATAATATTATATTAAATAAGCAAATAATTTTTCACAATTGCTATTTCATACATACATACATACATACATACATACATACATACATACATACATACATACATACATACATACATGTATATACACATATGTATTCAAGAAAAAGTAGGCAAAAATATAAAAGCTTTCTAATTATATTTAGGCTTTTAGTATGTTGTAACATACACACCTTAAAATTTGATTATGCCAGCATAATAATAGGTCATACATAACATGCAATATAACATGGTTAACTCATATAGACACTGTATATATATGGTAACATCCTTAAAAAATCATTCAATAATAAATAATTCACTAAACAATAAACACGTTACAACTCTTGATCCACCCTCAAATGTAATGTCTTTAAAATAATTTAAATAATAGATATAAATCCCAATGTAAATTGTGATAGAGTTTCATACCTAAAATAATGGGTAAAGAGTTGAGAGAAATGAAAGGCATTTATAGAACTCGGATGCCTACCTCGCTAGCCATCTTACTAACCATCTTGCCAAAGGTACCGGCGAGGGTGGTGGTAAGCTTGTTGCAAGGTGCTAAAAGGAGATATTTTTTGTTTTTAAATTTTTTGAGTAACATCCATAAATACCCGCACTCGAAACAAAATAAAAACTCAAGTGATAACATCAACGACAACTCTCAACCTATCATACACACTATAACAACCAATTCTCATGGTATGTGTAAACATGCTTGCATAAAATGTGTACCTAACTATATACATGTGTGTATTGTTGATTTGTAATAACCAACCTTATACAGAGGAATACATATACACTAAATAAAATAAACATACATCACGTTTTTCACACGAGAAGCCAACATATAGATACAAAGTACAACGAGATTTACAATTTGTATGGTACCAGAGCTTTAAAGGATCTTAGGATCTAGTTCTTTCCTACTCTTGTCCTTGAGTATTCAAGCTTCAACCATAGTTGATAAGAATACCTTATCCTATCGAGATGATGTTCATACACCTGGTTCTAATAACTACAATCTAGTGCATAATTCTTCTACACCTTCTATTACAATCAATTCTGCTTCGCCTACATTTGATCATTTGGCTCATAATTTTTCTTTAACTCCACCAGTTAATTCAAGTTTGGCTATCAAACTTAATCACAAAAATTACTTGATTTGACACGAGCATATAGATAGCTTGATCATTACTTATAATCTTGAAGGATTCATCAATGATTACAATTCTTGCTCAATTTCTTGATTTAGGTATATCAATTCTCAATCCTTGATTTCAAGAGTTAGTTACAATCTTTGCAAAAGGAAGGTTCGACAATGTTTGACTACATTGCCAACATTAGAACACTTTCACATCATCTAGTTACTATAAGAGAGCCAATTTCTGAATGTGATCTTGTTATGTATGCTTTGGTTGTTTTGAGTTGCAATCCTGCTACAATTCTTTGATTACATCCATTAATATGATGAGTGATAAGTCTAACTTCAATTTTTTTCATAGCTAACTAGAAACATATGAAATGATGATTGTTCAACAATCTATATATGATGAGGAATAAGTTTTTAATACTCACTATGCTTATACTAATAAATCATTCTCTACACAAAAGCTTAAAAATAGTTAGCCTTATGGTGATTCTTAGAATTTACAAACATTTCCCAAAGACTTGAACTTATAACCTTCATCATCCAATACACTTCTTGCTTGATTTTCTACACCTAATGTTCCTTAATTTAATATCAGTAATTCTAATAATAATAATAAATATGTCACTGGTAAAAAGTATATGTGTCAAATATGTTACAAAATTAGCCATCCAATAGCCCAATTTTTTATCTTGAGAGATTTACTCAACAAGACCTATAAAAGTATTAAAGTTTCTTCCAATTCTCTAGCTACTTATACTGTAAATACAAGGGACCAATATGTATAAGACAATATTTGGCTTCTTGATACAGGTATTATCCATTACTTAACTTCAAATCCATCAAATGTTCCTCATTCTATATTCTACACTGGTAATGAAAGAATCTCACTTGGTAATGGTAATATTCTTCTCATTCATTATGTAAATCATGGTCTTTTATCTTCATGTAAAAGTCAATGTTTTCTCCAGTCTTGACTTAGTTGCATTCAATGATGTGCTGGTGATCAAAAAAGCACAAGTGCTTACTGCATTTTCTTTGGTGATTGTCTTGTTTCATGGAAGTGTTTGAAGCAAAAAGTTGTTTTCAAGTTCTCTACTGAGTCAGAGTATCGTGCTATTTCTTTTGCTACCAATAAAATTTTATGGCTCCCGTCCTTACTCCTAGAATTACAAATAGTTATGAATTCCAAGCCATTACTCTTATGTGATAACTTAAGTACAAAATATATTGCTTAGAATCCCATCTTACACACACGAAACAAACATATTGAGCTTTATCATCATTTTCTTAAGGATCATGTCATGAAAGGAACTCTATAGATTGCACATGTTTCCTCACAAAACTAGCTAGCCAATGTGCTAACAAAGCCACTTGGGATATAACAATTTCAAATGTTATGATTAAAAATTATTGGTGCTTCCACGCCTATCAATTTGAAGGAGGGTGTTAGACTATTGTAATCCCAATACAAGTTTTTTAGTTAGTTAGTTAGTTGCATTCTATGTTTATACTTATACATAATTAGTTAAGTCTTTTTCTCATCTTATATGTGATGGCTGCATAATTGTTTTGCAACTAATCAATCAATAACGATCACTACATTCATCATTTAGTTTATTAGCAAAATGTAGTAAATAATTTTTATATTTTTGTTGTAATAATAATAAAAGTAATTATGGTAGCTTTAAGGCTCTGAGCTTTATTTTTTTTAATACTTCCAAGGCTCTAAGCGTTAGAATGTTCTTTACATTTGACAAAATAAAGAAAAAAGAAGCTAGTAGGGTATTCGGCCCAACAAAAAAAATATTGCTATCAGTTTAGGATGAAAATTTTGGTATCGGTAAACACTTTGTTATTTTAATTTTATAAACAAATTGTAAAATTTATATCTCAATTTTGTTATAGGTGAAAATAAAAAAATCATAAAAATTTACTTCTAAAATTGAAATCTATGAACAATTATTTAATCACAATTTATGATTATTTTGTAAATAAAATAACGTATTATAATCAAATATATGGAAATATAAAAGGTTTTAAAATAAATATTATTAAAACTCTTCTCCATTTTCTTCATATGTTGCCTATCAAAGGAATTCCCCTCTCTCCGGTTATTTAATCTAATATTATTTAAATAAACCAACCACTACATTTAAATCAACATACGTGGGAACATTCTTCACGTAAACTTTATCTAATGCAATTTATTTGCATATTTTCTTTATTATTTATGCAATTTTTTTGGAACTAATCTTAGATAAAATTGATAAATATTGTGTTTCTCTGATAATTATTATATATATTTCATATCATTTTTTCAGTTCTGTTTCTGTACACGAGTTTAGGTATTTGTATACAAGGAAAAACGAAAACTAAATAATAACCCTAACTACTACACATCCATGTTTTATGGCTCCACTAATATTATTGTCTGCTCCATGTTTTGCTCCACTAAACATTGGTGTATGGCACTATTGCAGCATGCACCATAACATACACCAACACTTTCCCTCAAGTTGGTGCATATATGTCTCTTATGCCCAACTTGTCAAGTGAGTTGTAGAAGTTCTTTACACATATAGATTTTGTGAGTATATTAGCCAGTTGATCTTCTGATTTAACAAATGGAAGCTGAATAATCTTTTCTTCAAGATTCTGTTTGATGAAGTTCCGATCCACTTCAACGTGCTTCGTGCAATCATGTTGAACTGGATTGTGAAAGATGGAAATGGTTGCTTTGTTATCACAAAATAAATTCATTTCAGAGTTAGGAGCAACATCAATCTCAGTTAGAAGTTTTTTCAACCAAAGGAGCTCACATATTCCCTTGACCATTCCTCAAAATTCAGCTTCAGCACTAGATAAGGCAACTACCTTTTGCTTCTTGCTCCTCCATGTAACAAGATTGCCCCCTATAAAAGTAAAGTACCCAGTAATAGATTTCCTATCCTTTATATTCCCTACCCACTCTAAATCTATATATCCAATGACTTCCAATTGACCATTCTTTGAAAACATAAGTCCTTTCATAGGGGAGAATTTTAAATAACGGAGTATTCGTATGACGGAATCCATATGGTCTTCACTTAGGAAGTGCATAAACTGACTCACGACACTCACATCATAAGCAATATCAGGTCGAGTATGAGATAAATATATGAGTGTACCTACTAACCGTTGATATCTCTGTTTATCTGATGGTACTTGGTCCATATATTCTCCAATTTTATGATTTTGGACCATCGGAATATCGAAAGGTTTATAATCTAGTAATCTTGCCTTTGCCAGTAGGTCTAGAGTATATTTCCTTTGGGAAAGACATATACCTTGTTTTGATCTTGTTACCTCAATACCTAAGAAGTATTTGAGCCCTCCCAAGTCCTTAATTTCAAACTCATTTGACAGTTGTTCTTGAAGCCTAGAGATTTCTTCTTTATTATCCCCTGTAATGATCATGTCGTCTACATAGACTATAAGGGCTATTATTTTTCCCAATCGATGTTTTAGGAAAAGAGTGTGGTCAGAGTTTCTTTGTTGAAACCCATATTTTCTCATTGCTGAACTCAATCTGCCAAACCATGCTTGAGATGATTGTTTTAGTCCATACAATGCTTGTTGTAATCTACATGCAATTTCTTTCCCTGATGAAACAATATATCCTGGTGGAATATCCATGTAAATCTCTTCTTCAAGGTCACCATGAAGGAAGGCCTTCTTCACGTCAAGTTGGTGCAATGGCCAATCTAAATTTGCCGCAAGAGATAACAAAACACTCATAGTTTTTAGTTTAGCCACATGTGAGAAGGTTTCTTGATAATCTATACCATGTTTCTGTGTATACCCTTTTGCTACTAACCTCGCCTTATATCAATCAACTGACCCATATGCTTTATACTTAATGGAGAAAATCCATTTGCATCCTACCATCTTCCTCCCTTGAGGCAACTTGCTTAACACACATGTGTTGTTCTTTTACAGTGCCTCAAATTCTTATTTTATAGCTTGAGCCCAATTTGGATCAAATAAGGCTTCTTCAACGCTACTTGGAATCTGACATGAGGAGAGTGTTTGTGCAAAAACCCTGATAGGTTCTGATAACCCTTAAGTAGATACATAATTGGCTATTGGATACTTGGGTTATCGTTCCTCTTTGTCTGGAGAGTATTGATTCAGAGGTTTGCCTTGATTGTGTCTGAAACGTAGAATATAACCAACAAATGTATCTATAGCATTAGTTTGTAAAGGTGTGATAGGATAACTTACCTCAGGATTATTCTCAACAGGAGGATCATTAGGTACTAGAGAGTGGAGGGGTGCATCAACCACTGCATCTTTTGGAGATTCAGTCACTAGTTCAGATTCAGTTCTTAGAAGTTCAAGTTCGGGTCTAGGTACTGGCTCATCCATATTGTTGGAAATATCTGAGTATGTCGGATTATTACTAATGTCTAATACTTCAACATCAAGCCAATTACGCTCTTCACCATAACTCTCCTCCTGAAGAGGGTAATTGGATACTGATGATGGAAAAAAAACATTTAGATTTTAGGAAGGTGACATCCATGGTAATGTAGGTTCTTTTAGTAATAGGGTCATAGCATCGGTATCACTTTTTTTGTACGTCATACCCCAAGAAAACACATCGGACAGCACATGGATCCAACTTAGTTCGTTGATTTTTATGGAGGTGGAGAAAAGCAACACATCCAAAAATTTAGGGCAGAAGCATCAAAATAGTAGGCAAGGGAACATGATCAGATAACACCTTTAATGGAGTCTAACATTGTAAGGTTTTTATAGGCATACAATTTAGTAGATACAAAGCTGTAGTAATAGCATCACTCCAGTATCTACTAGGCATATGTGCACCAATTAGTAAGGCTCGAGCAGTTTCTAAAATATGCCTATTCTTCCTTTCCGTAGTCCCATTCTATTGTGGGGTTTGTGAACACGAGGTTTCATGGAGAATACCATGGTTGTCCAAGTATGTCCGAAATTGTTGATTAACATACTCCCCTCCATTATTAGACCTAAGAATCTTAATTTTTTCAAAAAATTATGTCTGAACCATGGTGTGAAACAAGTGAAATGTAGAGAATACTTCATCTTTATGTTTGAGAAGGTAAAGCCATGTCATTCGTGTACAATCATCAACAAAAATTACAAACCAACGATGACCCGATGACGTAGTGACCGTAGAAGGTCCCCAAACATCAGAATGTACTAAAGCAAAAGGAGTCATACTTTTATTCATGCTTATAGGATAAGACGTCCTATGACTTTTTGCTAGGATACAAGTATCACATTTGAAATCTGAATGTGTGATATTTGAATATAAACTGGGGAGTAGGTGGTTTAAATACTCGAATGATGGATGCCTAAATCTACGATGACATAGCCAAATCTGTCGTTCCTTGTTACCAATAGTGTGTTGCATGTGATTGGCTCTTCCTAAATTGAGGTCATCCACATAATATAGCCCTCATCTCCTAGTACCACGCCCAATGATCTCCTTGGTGAGAATATCCTATAGAAGACAAAAGGTAGAATACATCAATACTACACAGTTAAGATCTGAAGTGACCTGACTTACAGATATTAGTTTGTTTGAAAGAGATGGTATAAGTAATATATTAGATAATGATAATGATAATGAAGGAGATAAAGTCATTGTTCCAGTCCCTGTAACTGGATAAGTGACCCCATTGGCATTGGCAACACGGCTCCGTCTCGGTTGGGTTGTATTGGAGAGATCTTTTGGGTCAAATGTCATATGATCTGTAGCTCTAGAGTCTAGAATCCAATCCTCATTATCACTACGAGTAGAGATGTGAAATGCTTTACTTGAAATACCTGGATCCTGGGAAGATTCGGCCTGAGGAATAAGGGATAGTGATGCATTATTGGTAGCCACAGGGGCTTGCTCAGTGGTTTCCCATTTCTTCCGTGCTTGAAGATCATTCCACCATTCTGGATACCCATGTAGTTTGAAGCAGTTTTCACCGGTGTGTTTGGAGTTTTCGCAATGGCCACATTTCATATCAATAGACGGTGGATTTCCCGTGGATTTCTTTCCACCCAAAAAATTTCTTGGTTTTGGTGGTAATGGATTATGGTGTCCCTTGATCCCTTTGAAAGCCATAACTGCTCCGGGTGTCGTATCTGCACCCGTGATCATCACGGTCTGCCGGACCTCTTCCCTACGGATGAATCCATAAGCTTGTTCCACCGTAGGGAATGGTTTGATTTGAAGCACATCACTTCGAGTTTTATCTAGTCTATCATCAAGTCCATCGAGGAGGGTATACACTCGATCTTCCTGAATGATGGAGTTGTATTTTTGTATGTCAATCGCACACTCCATTGGATTAGGACGACGTAAATCAATTTCTCACCACAACCCTTGAAGATCATTGTAGTATTTTTCAATGGATCCACCCGCCTACTTCATACGAGTAACTTGACGGTGAAGATCATACACTTGAGATGTGTCTATCCCATCATAGTAGGTGGTAGCAGCAGAATCCCAAACTTTTTTCTTAGTTGGGAATCGAATAAAATTTGCAATCAATGAGGGGTCTATCGAATTAATCAACCATCCTTTGACAATGGCATTTTCAGTGCGCTATCTCCTAAATAAGAGGTCAGTTTTAGCAAGTTGAGGAAAATCCCCATTAATATATCCCAGTTTGTCTTTGCCAAAGATATACATCTTTACCACCTGGGACCACAAGGCATAGTTGGATCCTCCCAACTTGATACTAATGGGAGTAGTCGACGCTTCATTTAGCGAAGGGTGTGAGGTGATCTGAGCTCTAGTTAAAACTTCCGTCATTTTTGTCGTCAAATCTTCAAATATGAAATTAGTGGTTAAATCTCTAGCTATATATAGAACATTTCGTAACCCTAATTTTTTTTTCAAATTCGCGCAACTTCTTTTGCGTTCCTCAGCGCAGCTTCTTCTACTGCGTTTCTCAGCACAACTTCTTCTACTGCGTTCCTCAACACAGCTTCTTCTACTGCATTCCTCAGTGCATCTTCTTTTATTGCGTTCCTCAGCGCAGCTTCTTCTACTACGTTCCTCAGCGCAACTTCTTCTACTACGTTCCTCAACTGTGTCCGAGCCAGTCATCACTTTCAACTGTTGTAAAGCCACAATTATTGAAGGCTTGCATTGTTGTGATGTTCTACCGAGCTACTTTTGGAGGTCAATCGTACTTTAGACCCCAAGCACAAGGCTAATGAGAGTAGCACAACTTTTTTAGGGCTTTTATTTGTCACTTGGGTTCTCAGACTGGCTATGATCTTTGTTCTTCTTCAACTTCTTGGCATTGGTCTGGTATATTCATAGGTTGCTTATGAGAGTGGAAGCTTTGCAACTATTTGTTTAGCCACACCCAAAAAAGCTTATTCTGAATTTCCTTCGATTATGGCAGTGAAATCTTCGGATAAGTTTGGATACAAGCCGTTGTTGAACGAGAGAGAAGTTTTTCACGAAATTGGAACTTGCCCAGAAATTATACGCTGTTTTGGCTATGATTCTCTGAGAGGAACATAAATCAGTGTAGCACACCGGATCAAACCAGTGTAAGTGAGAACATAAATTAGTTTATTTCCAGCGTAGCATGTAGCTATTTTATTCATTAGGACAACATTAACTTTGCTATGATACCATGACAAATATTGTGTTTCTCTGATAACTATCATATATATTTCATATCATTTTTTTAGTTCTGTTTATGTACAAGAGTTTAGGTATTTGTATACAAGGAAAAACAAAAACTAAACAATAACCCTAGCTGTTGCACATCCATGTTTTATGGCTCCACTAATATTATTGTCTGCTCCATGTTTTGCTCCACTAAACATTGGTGTCTGCCACTATTGCAGCATGCACCACAACACACACCAACAAAAATTTCATGTCTATTTCCCGGAGATAATTATAATTTGGGAGCCAAGTTGGGAGCCAAGCTTATGGAATCAATGAAGTTGTCGAAGATATTGATGCACTCAGGGGCAAGCCTAATGGGTGGTTAGGAGTGATCGTAGTCTATTCAAAATTTTACGAAAAATTAATTAATATTAATTTAAATTTAAATATGATGAAATAATATTTATTAATAAATTTAATGTTTTAATTTGATTAATTTTGTATCAAATTTATTCAATTTAGTATTTATTTAAATAATCAATCTGTGCCCGAGCCATAGGACAGTGCTTGAGCCTTAGATTATGTTCGCATCATAAATTTGGACATTCAAAGCAACCTCATTATACGAAGAATAAGAGGTTCTACTACCACCTCGATTTTACAATATGGTTGCACTTAAAATAGTTTCTGTTTTATTATTATAACATTTTGACATATATTGATATTTATTTTTTATATAATCGATACTTGTATATATATTGTTGATATATTTATATATACGAACCTAATATTAAACTATACACATTTATTTTTATTTTACTAACATCTTTCTAGTTTATTTTTTTCTAAATTGATTATCCTTAATTGCATCCTAAAAATATCTAGATTGTTTAAATTGAATTTAAAATTATTATTTAAATTAGTGAAAGACTCGTGATGAATATATATATTCTTTTAAGCAAGAATGATAATAGGACATCTAACATGTATAAATGATAACTACCATCAAATTTAAATAATATAATTATATGGCCATTATGTTTTCTTATTCTCACGAGCTATTAGTTATTTTGGTAAAAGAAAGTAGTTTTGTTTGTAAAATTTAACTTTAAATTATTAATTACTATAAAATTGATTAAAATATCTGTAAAATTATAAATATGACAATCATTTTTATTTTAAATTATGTAAATGATGTTGTAAACTTGGTAATTTATACCAAATTTTTTAATAATTAAAATTTTTGGATTAAGTTTACTAAATTAAGAATTTGAGAAATAAAATGACTAATGTTATTAATCAAAATGTCAAATTTATTATTTATGTGAAGTTCATCTCCGACTGAAAATATTTTCTTAGGTTCCCTACTGGACGTACTTTTTGTAGAAATCTAAACAAATAAAAAGTTATTAAATGAGACGAATATCGTTAGTGTTAACACTTAATAATATATAAAAAAAAGCTAGTGATGTATATGTCTATCCATCGTTATTAATTATGTAATTGATTTTTTTTATCTTCTATTTCAATGAAAAAAACTTTGTAATGCATAATGAGTTATAAAATATATTTTAAAATAAGTCTCTTAATTAACTAGAAAATAGAAATTTTAAACTTCATATAACAATTATTGCATTAAGTAAAATTATTTAAAACATTATTATATATCACGAGCACAAATAATTTATTATAATGGATAATAGGTTTATAGGTATGATTGTACTATCCAATTAAAATATGTCATAAATTTGTAATATTTAGATTTTTTTATTCAGATATTTATTTTCAAATTGCTTATGGTAAGTTCAAATATAATAAATAAATATACAAAATTTAGTAAAATTTAAAAAATTGATAATTTATCTCATATTTTATAAAATTATTCATGTTGAGTTTAACTTCTAGTAATATATAATGGTAAATTAAGTATTTATTTTATTTTATAAAAAAAAGTTGAGCGTTTGAACTTAAATTTCACTAAAATTCACCGAAAATTCGCAAGAAACTGGTTTCTACACAGTTCATGTTTCAAATAGTCAAAATTTCCGAAATATGGCATTCAGTTGAAACTTTCAAAAATTTATCCTTGATTCTATCCTTAGATTGGTAGCTTTATAGGTAAATAAAAGTATTCAAGTTAAATTGTTAATACATTAATATATTTTATATCATATATTATAAAGATTTTGTTTAATACTCAAATTCGAGTATTTTAACTTGTTTAGTAATTTTGATAGGTGTTTTTATTTTATTTTTTTGTCTTCATATGTATTTTATATGATGAATTTTATAAGAGTAACAAAGGAAAAAAAAAAACAAAAACTACTAGATTATATCAAGTAATATTTTTTTCTCAAAACTTTGTTAACACGATAACCATATATATAAAAGTTAAATTCTTACAAAAAAAAGAATTAAGTTTTGAGAGAGTTAATTTAGTTTTGTTATTAAGAGAGATAAAGTTTGAGTTTTTGATTTTGATTAAATATTTAAGATCGAAAACATAATTTTTCTGTAGAAACTACAATGTTTGAAACAACATAATCGGAGATGAAAACGATGATCTAGATAATCATAATTGTAATATTTATTTATTTTTTATTAAATTCATAAAATATCTTTGTAAAATGTACCACAACTTATATTACATACTTTAACTATAAAAAGAAGAGAAAATAATTTAAAATAGTTAAATAGATATTGAATTGAGATAATAAAATAAAATATTTTAATTATATAAGACGTAAAAGATACTAATTCATTAACAACAGTGCCTCTACCATACTAAACCTCACTTATTTGGGTTTATAGTCATATATCAATTGGTGTATTCTAAAGATTTCAATAAAATCACACAAAAGTATGATTTAAGGAGTATTTAATTAAATTTTTTGAAGACTTTATAAAAATTCAGTTGTATGGTCATGTAGAATTTTATAATTCTTTTTTTTAAATTCATTTGTATTCATAAATTCATTAACTTTAAAACATTTAAAAAACTTATAGTTTTTGTTAGATTTTGATAAATGTTTTACTTAAAATTATATGTAAAAAAATCTAAAGGCATTATTCCTTCAACTCCAAAGATTTATAAAGATAGGGATTTTATTTTTATTATTTTTTCCAAATATTATTTTTTACAAATAAATATTTTATATTATTAATTCAACTATTATTAATACAAATCCACATAAATCTTTAAAGTATACCAAAATTTCTTAAAAGGTAATAATATTTTTAATTTATAATTATCTAAAAGTTTATCAAAATATTAGTTGATTAAATTCTCCTTATATTTGACATTGTTTGAACCCATGCATGATTCTTTTAGTTCTCATTAAGATCAGTAATGGAGCCAAGACTCAAAGTCAGATGGAGAACTGCTGAACTAGTTTTAAGGCATAGATGCAAAAATAAATAATTTATTTTATCAATAATTTATTTTGTTATAGTTTTGTTGAATCTAATCAAAATGATAGACTTTACATGTAAAATTTGAGTTTAAAAAACATATAAGGCTTAAAATATACGTTGAAAGAAACAATATGTGTTAAATATAATTTAATTTTTATACAAATTCTAAAATGTTAGATGTAAAATTATATTTCTAATTATGTTTGAGGCGACATTTCCTTTTTTAATACCATTCCCAAGCTATATATAAAACATAAGATGACAAATTATTAATAATAAATTTAAAATTTATAATCCTAAAAATAATATTTTTTATTAATTTATTTTAAATTAAATTATGATTATTTAAATTTATTTTATTAAATTATGTTAAATTTTATTAAATAATATTATTTTTATTATTATAAATTTTAAAAATATATTCTTAGAAAAAGAAATCTATTTTGTTTTATAATTTAACAAAACTCTTTCCACGAATTCTAAAGTGATGTGTACTAGATTTTAGCTCGATGGTACTATTAGACCAACTTTCAACATTTACTCATATTTTACAACATATAATGTCTCAACCAATCCCTTTGATTAATTTGTTTTGACGTCTCAATATTCTTGCTTTATTTAAAAATTATTATATGATTTTAGGATATAATTTTAGTTTTTCTTGTACAATAGTGCAATCTTTATAACCTAATAATTTATTTTTCTAATATATATATAGGTTAAATATAAAGTAAATTTAAAGTAAATTTTGTTAGAAATTACTATAAAATTCCTTAATTTTTTAATATATAGATTAAATATAAAGTAAATTCTGTTAAAGATTACTATAAAACTCTTTAATTTAAGGAGTAAGTTAAGGAGTAAAACATAGAGCAAAATAAATAGCTTAATTCAAGGAACCATTAATTTAAAGAGTAATTCAATAAGTTAATTTTTCTATAAATAGATGTGTAATTGTAATGAATTAATCAACCAATTGTTCATTCCAATTGAGAGAAAAACTTAAAGAGAAAAGCTTTTGTGAGAGAAAATTGAGAGTAATTTTCTTGGGTTTAATTGGGTTGTAGGCTGTGAGTTGTGAGTGTTGTAAACACCTTGTGTAATTTCTCCCCTTTCAGTAAAAAGATCTTTAGCAGGTTCAGAGACGTAAACAAGATTTCTTTGCGTAATTTTTCAACAATTGGTATCAGAGCTTTTGGTGGTGATTTTTGTCATTTTCTTGCAAGGATACTTGTACAAGGTGGTTTGCAGAAATAGTCAGAAACGATCCAAAGGAAGTCAGATTTGAGTGGGAGCAATGGCCGTAGATGAAGGAAAGGTGAAACTCGAGAAATTTGATGGCACAGATTTTGGATTTTGGAAAATGCAGATAAAGGATTATCTCTATCAAAGAAATCTATATCAACCTCTCTCAAGGAAGAAGCCAGAGGCTATGAAGAAAGAATATTGGAATCTTCTAGACAGACAAGCCCTCAGAGTTATTCAATTGACGCTATCCTGTAATGTTGCTTTCAACATAGCAAAGGAAAAGACCACGACGGGTCTTATGGTAGCTCTCTCCAATATGTATGAGAAGCCATCAAACCCAAACAAAGTGCACTTGATGAGGCGTTTGATCAATTTGTGGATGACGAAAGGCGCATCAGTAGCTCAACATCTCAATGAACTCAACACAGTCACAACCCAGTTGAGTTCAGTGGAAATTGAATTTGATGAAGAAGTACGAGCATTGATACTTTTGTCTTTTCTACCAGAAAGCTAGAATGCTACTATCACTGTTGTAAGTAGCTCGTCAGGAAACAATAAGTTGAAATTTGACGATGTTCCTGATCTGGTTCTCAATGAAGAGATTTGACGTAGAGAGTCGGGTGAATCGTCAACCTTTTCAGTTTTGCATACAGAGTCAAGAGGAAGAAATTCAACTAGAGGGAATAGACGTGGCAAAACAGACTATTGAGTGTTGGAATTGTGGGAGAATTGAGCACTACAAAATTAGTGCAAGAGTGCACTGAAGGACAAACAAGTAAAGGCAGAGGCAAATGTTACTTCCACCTTAGGAGAAAATGATGCATTGATATGCTCTTTAGAGAGCAAGGAAGAATCTTGGGTGTTAGACTCTGGAGCATCATTCCATGCTACTTCACCCAAAGAATTTTTCAAGAAATATGTCCCCGGAAACCTTGGAAAGGTATATCTTGGTGATGACCAACCATGTGCTATTATTGGCAAAGGGGTAGTGAAGATTAAGTTGAACGGGTCTGTTTGGGAGTTGAAGGATGTCAGGCATATTCCCAACCTAAGAAGGAACTTAATCTTAGTGGGGCAATTGGCCAATGAAGGCTACACTACGATCTTCCATGGTGATAATTGGAAAATTTCAAAGGGTGTAATGACAGTTGCTCGAGGCAAGAAGAGTGGCACTCTTAACATGACAGTAGGGGCACGTTGTTCAATCACAGTTGTAGGGAGCAATGAAACACCAAATACGTGGCACCAGAGACTAGGCCACATGAGTGAGAAGGGGATAAAGATTATGCACTCAAAAGGAAAACTTTCAAGTCTACAATCTGTGGAGATAGACATGTGCGAATATTGCATACTTGGAAAGCAAAAGAGAGTCAGCTTTCAAACAAGTGGCAGAACCCCAAAGAAGAAAAGGCTAGAACTTATTCACTCTGATGTTTGGGGACCAACGACTATCTCATCCATTAGTGGGAAACACTACTTCATGACTTTCATCGATGATCACTCTCGAAAGGTATGGGTTTACTTTCTAAAGCATAAGTCTGAAGTATTTGAGGCTTTTAGAAGATGGAAAGCTATGGTGGAAAATGAGACATGTTTGAAAATCAAAAGGCTCATAACCGATAATGGTGGTGAATATGAAGACACCAAATTCAAAAATTTCTGCTATGAGCACTGGATCAGAATGGAAACAACCATGCCAAGCACGTCTCAACACAATGGTGTAGCTGAGCGTATAAATCGAAAGTTGACAGAAATAGCCAGAAGCATTCGTATATAGTCAGGTCTACCAAAGCATTTCTGGGCAGAAGAAGTCAATACGACATCTTACTTGATCAACCGAGGCCCATCTGTTTCATTGGAACACAGAATACCAGAGGAGGTATGGAGCAGAAAAGAGGTGAAACTATCACATCTAAAAGTTTTTGGTTGTGTAGCATTTGTGCATATTAGTGATCAAGGCAGGAATAAACTTGATCTCAAATCCAAGAAATGCACATTCATCGGTTATGGTGAGGATGAGTTTGGCTACCACATTTGGGATGACAAGAACAAGAAAGTGATATGTAGTAGAGATTTCAACGAAAGGGTGATGTATAAGGACATGCATAAAATAGACGCCAATGACTTATAGCAGAATGAGTCAGTATTTGTAAATGCAGATGATGTCACAGATAGTTCCGCAATAGAACCAATTGTAACAAGTCCTCAGCTAGAGGAACTTGTTGGACAGAGTAGTGCACAACAGTCTGACACACCACAGCCTTCTACTCCAGCTCCTGTATTGAGAAGGTCTTCTCGACCTTATGTGCATAACATAAGATACATAAACTATATGTTGCTGACTAATAGAGGGGAGCCTGAATGCTATGATGAAGCTTTTCAGACTCGAGATTCCAGCAAGTGGGAGCTTGCTATGAAAGAAAAAATGAAATCTCTCATCTCCAACCATACATGGGAACTAGTTGAGTTACCTATAGGAAAGAAGGAACTTCACAACAAATGGGTGTACCGGGTGAAAGAGGAGCATGATGGTTCCAAGAGATACAAAGTCCGCCTAGTTGTCAAAGGGTTTCAATAGAAGGAAGGGGTTGACTACATTGACATTTTTGCTCCCGTTATGAAGCTCAATACTATTAGATCAGTGTTGAGTATTGTAGCCATTGAAGATCTTCATCTTGAACAGTTGGATGTGAAGATTGCATTCCTTCATGGGGATTTAGATGAAGAGATATACATGTACCAACCAGAAGGTTTCTTAGAAAGAGGGAAGAAAAACATGGTGTGAAAACTTAAGAAGAGTTTGTATGGCCTAATAACTGTATTTTATATAGTTATTTTCATCAATTTTAGTAATGATAATTACTATGTTCTTTTAATATTTAGTTAATTTTTGTTAAATTAATTAATATTTTCCTTTTATGTGCTAAAAATACATTTTTAATAAAATTAAATAATTTGTATACTTAATTTCATATTTTTTTGTCCAAAAATATAATTTCAAATAAAAGAGTTATTAATTGCAATTTAAAAAAGTTGAAAATATAATTTAAATTAAAATCGGGCTTAATTTCAATTCTTAAAAGTTTAAAATTTAATTTAAATTACCAAAAGGACTGTATTGCAATTAAACAAAGTTGAAAATGTAAATTGAAATATATTTATGGGTCAAAATATAATTAATAAAAGTTTAAATTCTACGCACGAGAGAAGAAGGCCACGCGCCCTATTCCAAACGCGAAACGTGGACCGTTCGATCAAAGGATCAACGGATCAGATTCACGCGTGTTCATCAAGCCCGACCAAGGAGAGTGGGTACGTAGATCTCCCTTCGCACGGCTCGGCGTGCCGGTGAACCGCTGTCGCGCGGTAGGCGTAAAGAGTGGGACCCACGTATTGAGCTGCGAGATTCCCCGGCGCGTCGGCCGGCGTTGGATCTCTTGAACGGTCCACGTTGGAAGCGCGTGGAACAGTGTCGCGCATGTTGAACCGATTCGTGTAGCAATCGTGTGTGACGCGGGTTATGGTAGTAGTGTGCATCCTCGGTTTCTGAGAATAAGAATCTGCCACTTGTCCCATAATATTTAAGCAAATCGTATTCGCCACGTGGTATTTTACAATCTGTGCGCCGTGACTGGATCACGCCGTTCCAGTAGTTGCCTCGCTTCGGCGCGCCCGATCTTGTGCGTAGTTCACTGTTCTGTGCGGGTTGTTAAGCCCGATGATATGCTTCCACGTGGCCTTAGGGAATCTTGCGGCCGAATCAGATTTGACACGTGTACGCAAAAATGAATAAAAAAAATCACGACATTGACTCTTGTCTCGCGTGAATTAAAATATGTTTTTTGATTTTTGCACGACCGCGGATTTTGAAGGGAATGTCGGGGTTTTATTTTCGATACAAATTTTAACGCGTTTATGTTATTTTAATATTTTTGATGTATTTTTTTAGCTAGAAATAGGTGATGTTATGATAGGGTTAAGGAGTTTTTTTTAGTTTAGAATTTTTGTGGTGTTCGGTTTTTGACTGTAGAACACGCAGAAGCCATTTTTTGGCTTTTGTTGTGTTCTGTGTGTGCCAAATATTTTCGTATGTGATGTTTTAATTTTCTTTCTTCTTCTTCTAATTTTTCTGAATCTGTTGTAATTTTAATTTTTAATTAATGAAGTAATTTAATTTTTTTAGGGTTGTATTTGATCTAAATTTATGAGGCTTGGATTTTAATTATTTTTTTTATAGATTTATAAGACGTTCGATTTGTTCGTTCTATTTTGTCTTATCTTTTTGATTATTCAATTTTATCAAAGCGATTTGTGGCATAAAAATAAACTTGAGAAATGCATTTTTGTGTATATTGCTAAGTAAATAGAATGGCGTATGATTAAGGATATGAATATCACAATTTGTATGTGTGGCCATTTGAAAACTTAGAACTTAATGAATCTTGGTGAATTTAATTCTCATAGAGATATAGTGAATTAATTTAACGAGGTGTGTTTGTACAGAGCTCGGAAGAGATGTATGAATAAAAAAAAGTTTTCGGTTGACAAATTAAATGTACTAAAAAGTATAAATCCAAAGAAAATAACATGATTGGAGTGGATTAGTTTGGTGAAAAATTGCAATCCTAGAGTTCTCTTATTTTATTTTTAAACATTTTCTTAATTAACGATTGTTTTGGATAAAATCAGAAAGATACAATTTTAGTACTCAACAAACTATAGTAACAAAACCTCGTGGGAACGATACTCTACTTACAAATATTTATTACTTGTGACCGTGTATACTTGCACGATTTTTGTGTGTTGCAAAACACACAACATGGCATGAAACAAGCCTCGAGACAATGGTACAAAATTTTGACAGTTTGATGCACAAGGAAGGTTTCTAGAAGTGCAATGTTGAACATTGTTGCTACTTCAAAAGATATAGGTCCAATTATATCATTTTACTACTTTATGTTGATGATATGTTAGTAGTAGGTTTAGATATGGATGATATTATAAGATTGAAGCAGCAATTGTCAAAAGAGTTTGACAAGAAAGACTTGGGTCCAACAAAGAAGATTCTTGGAATGTAAATCACAAGAAATAAGAAGAAAGGATCCTTGCAGTTATCTCAGGCATAGTACATCAATCGTGTTTTGCTGAGATTTAACATGGGCGATGCCAAGCCAATTAGCATACCCTTGGCCAGTTCATTTTTGCCTATCCAAGGATCAGTCCCCTCAGACAGAGGAAGAGAGAGAATTCATGGCTAAGGTTCCTTATGCCTCAGCCATTGGAAGTTTGATGTATGCAATGGTCTGTACGAGACCAGACATTGGCCATGCAGTGGGAGTTGTTAGCAGATTTATGTCAAACCAAGGGAAAACTCATTGGGAAGCAGTCAAGTGGATTTTGAGGTATCTGCGAGACACCATAGAAAAGTGCTTATACTTTCGTAAAGGAGAATTAAAAGTACAAGGCTATGTAGATGCAGACTTTGGAGGTGAAGTTGATCACCGAAGAAGCACCACCGATTATATATTTATTGTTGGAACTACAGTTGTTAGTTGGATGTCACAAATACAGAAAATTGTCACTCTATTCACTACAGAGGCTGAGTATGTAGCAGTGACTGAAGCAAGTAAAGAGATGATATGGCTTCAAGGTTTGTTAACGGAGCTGGGATTCAAACATGAGAAGAATGTTCTGCACAGTGATAGTCAAAGTGCAATACACTTGGCGAAGAATTCAACAATTCATTCTAGAACCAAGCATATTGGACTTCGTTATCACTTCATCAGATCCCTATTGGAAAATGATGTGTTAATATTGGAAAAGATTCCAGGAAGCAAAAATCCAACAGATATGTTAACAAAGGTGGTGACTATTGACAAACTGAAGTTGTGCTTAACTTTAGTTGGTCTACTAGAGTAACAAGACTAGAAAAGCTACTGCATTGATTGAGGTGTGAAGATAGATTGAAATCAGTCTTCAAGTGGGAGATTGTTATAAAGCTCCTTAATTTAAGGAGCAAATTAAGGAACAAAACATGGAGCAAACACATGGAGCATAACAAAGAGCTTAATTCAAGGAATCATTAATTTAAGGAGTAATTCAAGGAGTGAATTTTCCTATAAATAAATGTGTAATTGTAATGAATTAATCAACCAAGTGTTCATTCAAATTGAGAGAAAAACTTAGAGAGAAAAGCTTTTGTGAGAGAAAATTGAGAGTAATTTTCTTGGGTGTAATTGGGTTGTGGGTTGTGAGTTGTGAGTGTTGTAAACACCTTGTGTAATTTCTTCCTTTCAGTAAAAAGATCTACAACATGTCCGAGGACGTAAGTGAGATTGGCTTAACTCTGTTATCAAATTTGTGTGTTAAATCTATTTTATTTTTCTCATAAATCTAACTTTTCGAAAATTTACGTAATTTTCTAACAAATTCGACTTTTAGACCGGAACCATTTGGACACTTATTATGATAAGTAATTTCATGGATTAAGTAATTTATTGTTCATTTTGATTATTTCATTTTATATGTGTTATTGGATATTTTAGTTAATTTCTTTTTAAGAAGAATATTTAAGTTATTCTCTCAATAAAAATAAATTATTTGAGTTATTTTTTAATAATAAAATATTATTTTATTTAATGAAATTTTTAGAAATAATAATAAAGGGAATTTAATGAGATAAAATTATTATTTTATTTTAACAGTTTAAAATTAAATTTAAGTACCATAATATTTTTTATTAATTTTATATATTATGGAATATTTATGTATTTTTTTTATTAATGTGATTAAAATTATAAACTTTATAATATCAAAAATAAGGATATATATATATATATATATATATATATATATATGTATTAGAAAATTATAAGATAATAAGATTGAAATAACACGAATAAAGTCTCTCTTATTTAATATATTCAAAGACCAGTAGGTGAAGTTGAATTCCCTGTATTGTAATAAACATAATTGAAAGCATATGATTAAATATTTTTATTATTTTTAAAAGAGCAATTTTATATGTTTAGCGAGGGATTGCTTCATAACTTTGTATCTATTTTTTATTAGTTGTTATTGTAATATCTACTGTTAAATCATACGAGAATCATAATAATTAATAAAAGATTTAATTTATTTTTTAATAAAAATAAAGTAAAGTTGAGATAGTAATAAAAATGTTTAAATTTAAAAAAAAAACTAAAATAGTTCTCTATTAGTTTCTTTTTCTTTTTTTAAGTAGAATAGTGAGTTTGAAATCATAAAAGTTGCTATGCAGTTGTTTCTATATCTATTGAATTAAATTAAATGATATGATAAAGACCACCATTTAAGTTCCAACCATCAAAAAGATATTTTTACAGGGTTCAACTAACTGACTTTTGTATCTTATTTACTCCATTTCAACGACCATTTCAACGACCATTTCTCTGCATTTACTCACACAATTACACAAACCCTTTTGTTATATATCATTGGTCCAACCATAAATTTTATACAAAGAAGCCAAAACCAAATGGGTGGAAAGTACCATCATTTTCACTTATAAAATCAGTAAATGAAATAAACAAAAATTAATGGCGGTGGTTCAACTTTGAATTGAAACTGTTTATCGTTGATATTCTGTCTTCATTCCAATCCATAATCCGTAAACCACAAGTAGTACACGCACTTCCTTTATCTTCTCCTCCTTCAGACGCATCTCCAACCCTTCAACGGCTTATACATCACCACCATCTCTCTTATATTTCTTCACAGGTTCTTATCTCTTCTCTTCTTTGTTTCTCATACCCTCTTTTCTTCTTGGCTAGCTACAATTATATATTCACATGCTTTCAATAAGAAGTCAATTTTGAATCAATTTCTGTATTGGGTAGTAGAAATTTCGATTTCTTTTGATGGACCTTGAATTTGTGAAGAAGGGTTTTGATTTTGGACGTAGAAGAAAGAATTGGGTATTTCTGCTAGCTGCTTCAAGTTTCACTACTTACGGAGTTTATAAGTTGTATCACTTGCCGTCAGTAACTCAAAAAAGAAGAAGAATATTAAAGCTCTTAGGAGCTCTAGTTTCTGTAGCCGAATCAGTCTCTGACTCTGCTGACACAATTGGGGTTATCTCCAAAGATTTGAAGGAATTTCTTCGTTCCGACTCAGACCAAATTCCAATTAGTTTGAGACAAATTTCAAAAATCACCAGGTCTGATGAGTTCTCAGAGTCTTTGATAAGGGTCACACAAGCTATGACTGTTGGAGTTTTGAGGGGTTATCAATCACAGAGTATTGGGATCGATGGAGGTTCTAACAATTCCAACTTCACAGATCAGGCTATGGATAAACTCTTTTCTGTAAATGGGTCTGGTTTTGCTTCAGCAGTTGTTGGAAGCTTTGCAAGAAACTTGGTAATGGGTTTCTTTTCAGAAGGTCAATCAGATTCCGAAAATTCATCAAATATGAACCATTTTGACCCAGAAATGAATCAAGTTCCAAAATGGGTTGATGTGGTTTGTGGTAAAAATTGCAGAGAGCTCATTGGTGATTGTATTCAGTTATTTGTGAGCACTCTAGTTACTGTTTATC
Organism: Hippophae rhamnoides; assembly: GCA_033030585.1. Lineage (NCBI taxonomy): Eukaryota > Viridiplantae > Streptophyta > Magnoliopsida > Rosales > Elaeagnaceae > Hippophae > Hippophae rhamnoides. The sequence goes on from CM065430.1 coordinate 32,890,723, forward strand.
TTGAAAAGACTATGGATGTGAACCCATACAATGAAATATTCTCTGGGTTAACAAACCCAAAGCATGAAACCAAATTGAGAGACATGTTAGTTTCTATCTGTAATGGTACAGTTGAAACACTTGTTAAAGCATCTCATCAAGTTTTAACTGGTTCAAGTTTGAGTGAAAAATCTTCTTTGAATGTGCATCCAAGTTCTTATTTGGTTATTGAGGAAAGCACAAGTCCAAACCCAATAGATGAGGAAAATGAAAGTGGATGGGTTGATAAAGTGTCCTCTACATTGGCAGTACCAAGCAATAGGAGATTTGTTCTTGATGTTACAGGAAGGGTTACATTTGAAACAGTTAGATCATTCCTGGAGTTTTTATTGGAGAAAATTTATAATGGTGCCAGAAGATGTGTTAATAGAGTTGTTGAAGGTGGTCACGAGATTGTGAGATACGTTGCTTTCAAGTCCAATGTTATAGCTACCATATGTTTATCTTTGTGTTTGCATGTAGTGAGTGGTGGTTGGATACTAGCGCCTGCTTTAACTTACTAAATCACTGTCATTAGTATGCCAATGGTTTAAATCCATTATTTTTATTATCCAAACAGATCTTTGCCCAAGTCTTCAAATTTCACAAGAATATAACTTGTTCGACGAGTTATATTTTGTATTTTGCTAATGTTCAGGCTTATGAAATAGAAACTTAGTGTATTATTTTGCATTGAATAGAGGGTTTGGGGTTGCAAAAGTTCTGTAAGTCTGTAATTATAGTGATAATATATTTTGTTATTGGAAAGATTTGGGTGTGCTTTATTAGTTATGTAATTTAAAATTACATCCAATTTTTCAAAATTGGTATTTTTGGGGGTAAAAATGAAATTCACTATTCTTAAATAAAATAACAATAAAATCTGGAAAAAGAAAAGAAGAAAATTGACTGTTTGAAAATTCGTACTTAATTGACCTTTTTTTTTTAATTGCTGGATTATTAGAGCTCACTTAAATCTTCTAGTACCAAAGTGCGTTCTTGCTATTGTTACAGTATCTCTTGGAAACAAACCCTTGTACTAAAGTAGTTCTTAGCTATGTGATAGTTTATTCCTCATAACAGCAATTCTTAATAGGCCTTGATCTTTTGCTGATCCTTTTATTTCTTTTAAGCTCCATACTGTTTCCCAAAATCAGTCTAACACTGCCTGCTGAGCTTACTTGTTTGGCAGCTGGAACTTGATTTTGAAAGCAATGAATATATACAGTTGGTTGCTATTAAAGTAGAATGCAATGAAGCAAAGTTACTCCTATTCCACCACCTTTGAAGTTTGCCTTCCTAGTTGCCCTCTCCGTTAGAAAAAGAGAGAGGATAACAGAATATGCCAAGGACAGGGTTAAAGCTTGACCACTGTTTAAATGGCAAGGTTTACAATTCTCTGTCCAAGCCAGAGAGCCCTAGTATAAAGAGATATATCACAAATAACATGTTAGAGTATTATTAGTAAATTTAGTCAGGTACCTAAAATGGGTTACGTTATAAGTACCACAGGATATCTAAGTTTTACAACTTATACTTCTTTTCACTCTTAAAGGGTTCTAATTTAATACTATAATCCATTAATTGGTTCAAACATTACTAAATTGAAATAGAAAACTTTTTCATTAATTTTTTTTCCTTTATTTTTCTTCCACCTTTTTTTTTTCATAACATGACCAGCGCCTATTTCCACACTGATAATCTAAAATAATTCTTCAAGCAACAGTAAGGATGTTACCCATTCGCAATGACTTGAAAAGCAGAAAAGTGGCTTTTGGCGATGGTGAGGACTGCTATTCAAACAAAGGCATTGACAGCTTCAGTGATAAAGGAAAAGGTTATATTGATGACTCATTCAAATTAATTGGTTTTTGTTTAGAATTCTATTAAATTAATAACTTATCTTGATAGAGTTTTAATTTATATGTAATAATAGAGTAAGAGATTCTAGAAAATAATTAATTTAATAATATAGAAAGAAGTGCTATTCTTTATTTTTTCTCTTATTCCTACTATTTAAGAAATAGTTCTTTTTTCTTTTATTTGGAAATTAAAATTCTCTTATTTGTGAGATAGAAGAATATATTTAAGTTAAAGTGTTCGTTTAAAGATAAATAACATAATTACGTTTATCTTATTTTAGAATTGTTATGATGTTTGCTTAGATAATAATTTCATTATATTTGTTTCATAACACAAATATAAGGACGTCTTGTCAGACAATGAATATAGTTAATTTAAACTTTGTTAATCTATTTCTTATTTTTTAATAGTTTCTATATTATTGGTGTATTTATACTTCCGTCTTGGTTCATGTTGCTTGAAGAATTATATTAGTTTATTAGCATGGAATTTAATAAGTTATTGATTCAATCTTATAATTTTTAAATGAATTGATAAACTGGAGTACTAAATTTAGAAACATGGTAAAGGAGATACTAATTGTTAAACTTGAGTAACATGTGTACGTAACCCCATGATGTATCACAATATCATCATATGTCCATGGAAATGAGAGGATTTGATAGAAATTGAAAACAGACCATGCATTTGTTTGGAACGTGTGATTATGAGACATGCTGCTGTCAATTCCTCAGTTATTGATTTATAGCTACCATATGTTTGTCTTTTTGTTTTCATGTAATGGGTGAGATGGTTATAAAGCTCCTTAATTTAAGGAGCAAATTAAGCAAGCAACGTAGGTAGAGCATTGGAGCAAAAGCAAGGAATAAAAACGTGGTGCGATTAAATGGAATAAAACGTGGTGCGATTAAATGGAGCAAAAGCAGTAAGCAATTCAAGAAGCGATTTAAAGGAATCATTAGTTTAAGGAGTAATTAAAGGAGTGAATTTTCTATAAATAGATGTGTAATTGTAATGAATTAATTATCCAAAAGTGTTAAATTCTGATTGAGAGAAAAACTTAGAGAAAATCTTTTGTAAGAGAAAATTCAGAGCAATTTTCTTTGGTGTAATTGAGTTGTGACTTGCGAGTGTTGTAAGCACATGTAATTTCTCGATTTTAGTAAAAAAAAGTCTATGTGAGTCAGGAGGCGTAATGTGAGATTAGTCGACTCCGTTATCAAATTTTGTGTGTAATTTTCCTATTCTTGCTTTCTTATAAATTTGGCTTATTGGGAATTTGCGTAATTTCTTAACAACTGGTATCAGAGCTATTGGTGGTGATTTCTGTCAATTTTCTGCAAGGTTACTATTTACGTGAATAGTGAATTACGTGAATAGTGAAATTTTGTTGACGATATTTGTTTGTTGATGAAGGTGTTCTAATACAAGGTGATTTACAGAAATAGTCAAAAACGATCCAGAGGAAGTCAGATTTTAGTGGGAGCAATGGCCGCAGATGAAGGAAGGGTAAAACTCGAGAAATTTGATGGCACAGATTGTAGGTTTTGGAAAATGCAGATAGAGGATTATCTGTATCAAAGAAATATATATCAACCTCTCTTAGGGAAGAAACCAGAAGCTATGAAGGAAGAAGATTGGCATCTTACAGGCAGGATGGCCCGGAGTTATTCGATTATCAGTAATGTTGCTTAAGCAAAGGAAAAGAACGCATGGTGAGTCTTATGGAAGCTCTCTCCAATATGTATGGGAAGCCGTATTTCAGAACAAAGTGCACTTGATGGCGTTTGTTCAATTTGCGGATGAATGAAGAGGCGCATCGGTAGCTAGGCATCTCGATGAACTCGACACGGTCCACAGTCGGTTGAGTTCGGTGGAAGTGGTCGATGAAGAAAGTACGACATTAATACTTTTATCTTTTTTGAGAAAGTTGGAATGCTCTTGTCACGGCGGAAGTAACTCGTCGGGAAGCGATAAGTTGAAATTTGTGATGTTCGTGATCTGGTTCTCGGTGAAGAGATCAGAGCGTAGAGAGTCGGGTGAATCGTGACTTAACTTCCCGGTTTTGCATACGTGTCAAGAGGAAGAAATTCAGCAAGGGAATGGACGTGGCGGGAGAATAGACTCAGAGGTAGATCGAAAGGACGAGAGGTCCAAATCTAGGATTCCTAATAATTCCCGTAGCTTGAAGACTATCAGTGTTGGAATTGTGGAAGAACGAGAACCTTCTGAAAATCGGTGCAAGAGTGCAGTAAAACAAACGAGAAAGCGGAGGCAAATGTTACTTCCACCTCAGGAGGAGACGATGCATTGATATGCTCTTTGGAGAGCAAGGAAGAATCTTGGGTGTTAGACTCTGGAGCATCGTTCCATGCTACTTCATAAAAAGATTTCTTCGAGAAATATGTCCCCGGAAACCTTGGAAAGGTATATCTTGGTGATGATCAACCATGTGCTATAATTGGCAAAGGTGTAGTGAAGATTAAGTTGAACGGATCTGTTTAGGAACTAAAGGATGTTAGGCATATTCCCGATCTCAGAAGGAACTTAATCTTAGTGGGGTAGTTGGCCAGTGAAGGCTACACTACGATCTTCCATGGTGATGATTGGAAGATTTCAAAGGGTGCAATAAAAGTTGCTCGAGGCAAGAAAAGTGGCACTCTTTGTAATGAGAGCATGTTGTTCAATTCTGATTATGTGAGCAATGAAACACTTGAAATCTGTGGCCGCAAGTAGACTAGGCCATATGAGTGAGAAGGGGATGAAGATTATGCCTTCAAAGGGAAAACTTCAGTCTACGATCTACGGAGATAGACATGTGTGAAGATTACATACTTGTAAAAAGAAAAGAGTCGGCTTTCGGGAGAAGTTGCGAGAATCCCCAGAAGGAAAGGCTAGAGCTTATTCCTTACGATGTTTGGGGACCGGTAGTCTCATCTGCCATTGGTGGGAAACACGCTCTTGCATTGACTTTCATCGATGATCATTCTCGGAAGGTATGGGTTTACTTTCTAAAGCATAAGTACGAAGTATTTGAGGCTTTCGGAAGATGGAAAGCTATGGTGGAAAATGAGACGGGTTTAAAGATCAAAAGCTCGGGCAGATAGATGTGGTGGTGAATATGAAGACACGCGGATTCAAAAATTTCTACTATGAGCACGGGATCGGAATGGAAAGAGCTGCCGAGGCACGCCTCAATACAATGGTGTTCTTGGCGTATGGGAGCTGCATTGGAGAAAGAGCCGAAAGCATTCGTATACGGTCGAGTCTACGGAAGCGATTTTGGGCGAAGCGATCAACACGGCGACTTACTTGATCAATAGGCTCATCTGTTCCATTGGAAGCATAGAATACCGAGGTGGTATGGAGCGGAAAAGAGGTGAAACTATCCGCATCTAAAGTTTTTGGTTGTGTAGCATTTGTGCGTATTAGTGATCGAGGTAGGAATAAGCTTGATCCCAGATCAATGCACGTTCATTGGCTATGGTGAGGATGAGTTTGGCTACACGCATTTGGGATGATGAAAAGAAAGAAAGTTATCCGTAGTAGAGATGTGATTTTCAATGAAAGGGTGATGTATAAGAGACATGCGAAAAATGAGCGCCCAATGACTCGGGAGCGAGAATGAGTCGGTATTCTGACGGATCTGAGATGATGTCCCCAGATAGTTACTTATGCAGAACCAATTACAATAAATCCTCGGCTAGAGGGAGCTTTCCGTGAAAAAGAAATAGAAATCTCTCATCTCGACGACATGGGAACTAGGTAGTTACACATGGGAAGAAGGCCAACTTCCTGAAAAATGGGTGTCTAGGGTGAAAGAAGGCGTGATGGTTCCCGAGAGATCTGGCTAGCCTAGTTGTTAAAGGGTTTCAACGAGAAGGAAGGAATTGACTACCTTTGAAATTTTAGCTCAGGTTGTGTAGCTCGATACTATCGTATCATTGAAAGTGTATTGTAGCCCATTGAAGATCTTAAATGCTTGAGCAGTTGGATGTGAAGCGCATTCCTTACGTGGAGATTTAGATGAAGAGATATACATGTACCCCGGTCAGAAGGTTTCTCGGAAAAAGGGAAAGAAGAAGAACATGGTGTGCGAGACTTAAGAAGAGTTTGTATGGCACAGAAACAAACCCGAGACAATAGTACAAAAAGTTTGATAACTTCGTACACTGAGGAAGGTTTCGAAGTACAATCTTGACCATTGTTGCTCTTGAGAATATAGGTCGAGTTATATCATTTTACTACTTTATGTTGATGATATGTTAGTAGCGGGTTCAGATATGGATGATATTAAAAGGTTGAAGCAGCAATTGTCAAAAGAGTTTGATATGAAAGACTTGGTTCCGACAAAGAAGATTCTTGGAATGCAAATCACAAGAAATAAGAAGAAAGGATCCTTGCAGTTATCTCGGGCGGAGAGTACATGTCGTGTTTTGAAGAGATTCAACATGGGTGATGCCAAGTCGGTTAGCGCCGCCTTGGCGATCATTTTCGCCTATCCAAGGATCGGTCCCCTGAGACGGAGGAAGAGATAGAATTCATGGCTAAGGTTCCTTGCCTCGGCCCGTTGGAAGTTTGATGTACGCTTGATAGTGCATGCGAGACCGGACATTGGCCGTACGGTGGGAATTGTTAGCGGTTATGTCAAACCAAGGGAAAACTCATTGGGGAGCGATCGAAGTGGATTTTGAGGGTATCTGCGAGACACGTAGAAAAGTGCTTATACTTTCGTAAAGGAGAGAATTAAAAGTACAAGGCTATGTAGATGCGGACTTTGGAGGTGAAGTTGATCACTTAGAAGAAGCACCATGGAATTATATATTTATTGTTGGAACTACGGTTGTTAGTTGGATGTCACAAATACGAGAAAATTGTCCTCTATTCGCTACGGTGAGTATGTGAGCGATGGTGAAGTGAGTAAAGAGATGATATGGCTTGAGGTTTGTTACTGGAATTTTGGGATTCAAACGGAGAAGAATGTTCGGCGTAGTGATAGCCAAGTGCAATACACTTGGCGAAGAATTGACATTTCATTCTAGAACCAAGCATATTGGACTTCGATTATCACTTCATCAAATCTACATTGGAAGATGATGTGTTAATCTTGGAAAAGATTCAAGGAAGCAAAAATCCAGCGGATATGTTAATAAAGGTGGTGACTCTTGACATCTTTGGAGTTGTGCTCAGCTTGATTAGTGCAAGTAAAGACTAGAAGAAAAATTCTTGCGTTGATCGAGGTGTGAAGACAAATTGAAATCAGTCTTCAAGTGGAAGATTGTTGGAGATTGTTATAAAGCTCCTTAATTTAAGGAGCAAAACATGGAGCAAGCACATGGAGTAAAACATAGAGCAAAACAAAGAGCAAAACATGGTGCAATTCATGGAGCAAAACAAGGAGCTTAATTCAAAGAGCAATTTAAGGAATCATTAGTTTAAGGAGTAATTCAAGGAGTGAATTTTCCTATAAATAGATGTGTAATTGTAATGAATTAATCATCCAAAAGTGTTCATTCCAATTGAGAGAAAAGCTTAGAGAGAAAATCTTTTGTAAGAGAAAATTGAGAGTAATTTTCTTGGGTGTAATTGGTTTGTAAGTTGTGAGTGTTATGAACACCTTGTGTAATTTCTCCCCTTTTAGTAAAAAATCTGCAGTAGGTCCGGAGACGTAAGCAAGATTGGCCGAACTCCGTTATCAAATTTTGTGTGTTATTTTTCTATTCTTGCTTTCTCATAAATCTGATTTATCGGAAATTTGCGTAATTTCTTAACACTGGGGTGGTAGTTAAATAATAGTGCATGCTTTAACTTACTGAGTTAATGTCAGTACGTTAGCGATACATGAATTGTAGCTGTCATAGTTAGTAGAGTGACCCATTGTGTGTTTACATGTTTACTACTCTGTGATTTCTTTTATGCTATTAGTTGCGTAAATAAGTTATTGTATAGTGTGAAATATTCACTATATATTCTGAATAATAATCTTTCTCCCTGTATTGATCTTTCTAAGTCTTTGAACATTAGTATATATGCCAATGGTTTAAATTCATAATTTTTATTATCCAAACAGATCTTAATTTTCCCAAAGTCTCCAAATGTCACAGGAATAGAAGAGATTTCGTTACTAAGACTTGTTCCACATGATGAGTCATATTTTTGTATTTTTCTAATATTATGGCTTATGAAATTAAAACTTACAGTGTATTCTTATGCATTGAATAAAGTAGGTCGTAGCTATGTGATAATAATTTATTCCTCATACAAGGAATTCTTAATAGGTAATGATATTTTGCTGAAGTGAATGATTCTTTTATTTAGTTTAAATTTCATACTATTTCCCAAAATCAGTGTAACACTGCCTGCTGAGCTTAGTTGTTTAGCAGCTGGTACTTGATTTTGAAAGCAATGAATATATGCAGATGGATGCTATTAAAAGTAGAATGCCAGTATGAAGCAAAAATTACTTGTATTCCACTGCCCTTGAAGTCTCATCTAATTGCCCTTGAAGTTTGTAATCTATAATTTATGTTAACATCAACAACTTGTTGAGAAGAAAACAAAAACAAAATTACATGTAATCGTCATCTTTATCATTGGTCATGAATTATATCATCTATTTTGCTCTAATTTATTAAAATCTCTATCAAAATATTTTAGTTTGATTTCTTAATATGCTGTTAAAATAATAGTAAAATAATTAATTATAATTTTATTTAATAAAATTTAACTTAAAAAAATGAGATAAGTAAAACTTAACAAATATAATCATTACGTACTATATATATATATATATCATGTCAATAATTAAGAATTATAATTTAAGTTTATGTATATAGATAACATATTAACTAATTATGTACTGGTTGCTATCAATTGACAAGTAATAATGAAATAGTTGCTTTCAAACACAAGTAATGATGAACCTTACAATTTCATCACAAATAAGAGGTATATAAATCGAATTAACAATTATGAAAATAAAACTGTTATAAAAAATACTAAAATTACTTAAACATGTCCATCACATCTTAAATAGCACATAATTGAAATCTTTAGTATTAGAAAATGGCCAAGCTTTTACCACTAACTTCACACCAATGTTTTAATTAACTTAGAGTCATCTCTTTACTTTGGTCGTAAATCGGTGTCCATTTATATCAATATCTGTGTGTTTCTTTACTATATATTTTAAATCATACACGAGTCACTTTAAGATTTTTGTGATAAAATGATCAGGTTCATTTAGTTTGTGAATGATCTATTCTTTGAAAAAAGAATTAATCAAAATATTAGTTTATTGCAACAAAAAAAAATTAAATTAAGTTTTTATTATCAAATATTTACATAATAACGTAAACAATTTTAAATTTTTTGTTTATCTTCATCTTGCAACCATTTATCCCCTTTTCTTCTATTGTGACAAGGGTTTTCTTTCAAAATATTCATATGTAATCTAATAAAGATGAGGTTAAATAAGTCTCTTAAAATTATGCAATATACAAAATACACAAGATTGGAAGACTTACTCTATGTAAGGCTCAACCTCAATATTATTTGTCATGACCATTCGGTGACATTGCTCCTATCCATACTCATCAATGCTCTTCTAGCGACCATCGAATATAAGAATACCAACTTGTAGCATGCTATACTCCGTGAAATACTTAAGGCTATACTTCATGAAATACTTAAGGCTAGGGTTTCTAAAAGAAAAGATATCATTTAAGTATTTAGAACAAAACTTAATACATTCTTTTGCAATATAGCACTCAATTGTGCTTCTTTCAGGTTGATTATGATTGCCCACATAACCTTTGATTACACTCATGTATCTTTCAAAAGAATACATCTACCACAAGTAAATGGGACAACATAATTTCACTTTTTAAATTAAATGAATAATAAGATGAATCATGAAATCAAAAAATGAAGGATAAAAGTACTTCTCGAAAAGAGAGAGTGTCTCCACAAGGTCCTTTTAGATTTTAACCAATTCATCAATACAAATTGATTTTTGCATATCAATTTGAAGAAGAGATAGAAACGAGTGATAACATGATGAACATGCTTTCGTAGAATTGACCAAATTGCAACATGCAACAATGTTGCATTAGAGTATGAAAATCATGAGATTTAAGGCCATATAGTTTGCGATCATCCAAACGCACACAATTTCTTATATTGAATGAGTAACCATCAGGAAGGAACCTTAACCATCAATAACCTGGAGATAGGTACATATATTTCTTTTCATTTTCCTCAATTGTGCCAAATCTTTATGTATACCCATATCCATAAGGTCTAATCTTATTTTTAGACCATATTTGGTTTTTTCTAGGTATGTCAAGTAAAGTACCAATCATACTATCACACGTTTTTTTTTCAATATGCATTACATCTAAATTGTGACGTATATGTAAGCTCTTACAATAAGGTGATTCCCAAAAAATGGATTTATTCTTCCAACATCAAATATCAATGATATTAGTATTCTTCTTCACCAATTTTTTAGTCAATCTTTTCCTCTTGCCCTTTGTAGTTGTGTTAATTGGGTGTACCACTATGTTATTAGTAACCTTTTCAACTTTGGTAATATTTGACTATCTTCTTGACAGGTCTCTTAAATGTCATGCCTTCAATTTCACTCAATATATCCACATCACATTTGACTCTCGTAGGTAAAGAATGTAATTTGCATCCATCAAAAGATTTCTTTTGGTATTTAAATTTGTGCCTAATAAGCAAAAAATTGTCAATGTTTAGTGTAGCATACCTTCTCTCTATTTTGAAGATACTTTGCATATTTATCATCACTACAAATTAGACACGCTTTATATCTACAAGTTGCATATCCTAGCAAGTTATTGTACACTAAAAAATCATTAATTATCCATAATAGTACTCTTTTCGTATTGAATTTCTCAACTCTATAAGCATTATACACTTTGATACGTTCATTACATAGTATCTTCAAGTCATCCACCAAATACACATCAATATCAACACTTGTTGTTTTGGCCCAGATATCAATAACGTTAACATTATGAACTTTTTTCAAGTAAACTCAAGGAGAAAGATTATAAGTGGCCATAATGACGAGCCAACAACATTATCTATTACTTAAGGAATTATGAGGATTGATTGCATTTACAACTATGAAAAGTCAAAGGTTTTTATATTCATTAGAAAGTTTAGAGTGTAAATCATCAACTACTTTCCAAGTAGCAGAATCACAAGAATGATATAAAAAACCATCCTTAGACTTATCCTCTGCATGACATGTCAACACTTTTAATGTCTTCTAGCTTTGATACATCCTTTGAAAACGAGGAATAGGAGAAAAATACCATAGACCCTTGACAAACATTCTTTTCTTCATTATTTTCTCTTGAAAATTTCTTCCATCTTGAATTACCACACGCATGACAACTTTTGGCATTCATATATTCCTTTCTATAAAGAATGCAATCATTCAAATATGTATAAATCTTCTCATATTTCATAAATTCTCTTAAATTCATACATAGATGAAGACAATTCAATTTGATATGGTAGTAATCCATAAATGCATGCAACATCTCAGTGAATTCTTTATCGATAATCTCGTTTCTTGTTTTGACATTATATAAATTTACCACTGCAGACAACTTAGTGTATTTTTTGTACTTTAGATACAACGTTTTCTCCGCATCTTCCTTGAAAGTCTTAAAACTTTTAAGATTTTTAGTAAAATCCTCTTTTAATGCATGAACCATTTCAATTGTTTCCTCATGTACATCAACATGAACATGTATTCTTTGACCCTTAGATCGATAGGATGTTTTATTCTCTCCAACCACATACATTACTAATCTCCTCTCTATGAAATGCCAATTATCATAACTTTTCAAAAATACTTTCTCAAATTAAATGACCCTTTATTTTTTTATAGGAAAAAATCTAACGTTTTTGTACTTAACACGAGGGTATCAAATGAAATCTTCATCATTTTCATTTCATGTATGAATTTCATAAAAACTTCCACTACATTTAAATATGTTTTAGAAAGAATAAGTTATCGCATCTAAGATTTGTCCGTTCTAAAATTGTAAACACATATGTATTGTTTATATAAGATTAGTTTAATTAAATGATTATGTTAATTTATAAATAATTCTACCATACCTATCATTACATTTTATTTGTTTTATAATTAGATTCGTAAAACTACATTTAATTAAAATTTATGGTATTATTGTAATAATATTTTTAAAAATAAAGTTAAACATAGTATCATCTACTTGGTATCTATTCAAAGAATTATATAGTTAGAATATTTGTATTCAATTATAATTTCATTTAAAAATAAGGTATATAGATATGATTTTAAAATATAGGTTTTACTTTTTTAATAATATACTATTATTACTACTATTTTAAAATTTTAATTCTTTTTTAGTCTCTTCTTTTTCTTCAAACATCACTATATTTTTTTTTGTTAACTTATATATGCACAAATTTACGAAATAAGCATCAATACAATTAATTATACTACAAATCTACTACTAAATGATCATAGCTAAAAAAAAAACTAAATAATCACAAATTTATGTAATATCACAAATTTATTTCTAAATAAAAACACATTAAGATAAAAACTAAATGAGCACAAATATAATTATTTATACCACAAATCTACTTCTAAATAAACATAATAAGACAAAAAAATTAAATAATTACAAATATACGTAATTATAGCACAAACTACTACTAAACAAAAACATTAGGACAAAAAGAACTCAACAATCACAAATATAATATTTACAGCACAAATATATTAAATAAGCATAATAAGAAAAAACAAATCCCACACATATATAGTATATATCTTAAAAAAAAAGGAAAAAGAATAAGTCACTTAGGCCCGAGAGGAAGGACGATGCAAGCCAGGGATGATGCAATGGAAAGCTGTTGGAAAAAGATAAAATTTAATAAAAAATTTGATTGTTGAAAAATGTGCCTTATCTCACATTGACTTTTTACATTATTTTAAAGAGGTATAAATAGTGAAGAGTTGGCTATTGGGATTGGGTCCCAAGGGGTACCTATTTTTGTGGAAGGGGAAAGGACCTAAACAAATGTGATACCACACGCGCGTGTGTGGAGTGAGGTGATATTTTATTTTTTGGAAAAATATTCTCTTTAAGGAAAATTTTTCCACTTACAAAAATGGTTGTTATATATATATATATATATATATATATATATACTTTGTTCAGAAAAAAATGACCGTTATTTTCTTTTATAAAAAATATGACCGTTAAATGGCCGTTCGTATTCTTTATTCAGAAAAACAGATGTTGCTCGTATTTACTCACAAAAATTTCCATTACTCGTCTTTAATCCGAAAATGGCCGTTATTCTTTATTACTCAGAATGACCATTACGCTCTTAATTCCCAAACATTAACGTTTTATCATAATTACCACACGATTTCTAAAACCTATAAAAGGAGGGCTTCAGCTCTCAGTTTGAGACAACAATCTCATAAAACAATTCTCACTACAAACAATTATCTCTGCAACTCGAAGTTATTTTTTAGTTTTCTGAGCAACAAATTTTTCAGGTGTAGCATTCCGGTCTTCATCAGTGCAATGAAGTTCCGAGACAGAAAAAAGGATTATGTGCTGTTTTATCTTGGGGGCGACGGGGCTATGTTTGCTTGCACAAATTTGGGCAGAGCCGCAAAACATCTTAAAGAGAGCGACCTAGTCCGCGACTCAATCCAAGCAGTTCATACCAGTTTTTTCCCGGTAATATTGTTTCAGTACTGTTATTAACAAACTTGTATCAACAATTTTAAGACGTATTCAATATGCCATGTCTATTGAAATTTAAGTGCCGATCTAAACAAACCATTCCATTTTGAGGGACTATACTTTAAAATATGGAGACAAAAAATGTTATTTTTCTTAACCATGAAAAAATTCGTTTTTGCCCTTACTATTAGAAAACCAATACAGTCTACTCCTCATACTGAAGATGCAACTAAGGATTTAGACACCTGGATGCAAAATGATTTTCTGTGCAAAAATTATATTTTTAATAGTTTAGCTGATGATTTGTATGACTATTATAACTCTGATAAGTCTGCTAAGGAAATTTGGGAAGCACTTCAAAAGAAGTACGACACTGAAGAAGCTGGAACTAAGAAGTATGCTGTCAGTAGGTACATGAAGTTTCAAATGATTGATGGCCAATCAGTGGAAGCTCAATCACACGAACTACAAAAGATAGCACACGAAATAACTTCTGAAGGTATGACTTTAGATGAACAATTTCAAGTAGCTGTTATTATAGATAAATTACCCCCTGCTTGGAAAGATTTTAAGAATACACTTAGGCATAAAACTAAGGAATTTTCTTTAGAAAGTCTTATAACCCGATTAAGAATAGAAGAAGAAGCCTGAAAAACAAGACCAAAGAGATGAAATACTCGTAGTCTCAAATAACTGTACCAATAAGAAACCCTCTTATACAATTCTAAAACCTAAAGGTAGAAATATGAAAACTCCGAATCCTAATAATAACCAGAACCACAACCACCAAAATAGAAATAGCAACTATCCTCCCTAGAATGGACCTCAACCCCCTTAAGGAATAACACATTCATGTGTTATAGTTGTAACAGACCTGGCCACTTGGCTAGAAACTGCCGGAATAGGAATCTTCCTGCCCCACAGGCGAACCTTATCGAAGATCAACTTATTGCTATGATATCTGAAGTCAATTTTTTTGGTGGATCCGAGGGGTGGTGGGTGGACACTGGTGCTTCCCGCCATGTCTACTATGATCGAGACATGTTCAAGTCCTATTCTGATTCTGAGGATAAGAAAGTGTTGTTGGGCGACTCCCACTCCACTAAAGTTACTGGTACTGGTGAGGTGGTATTGAAGTTTACCTCTGGAAAGACTGTCATCTTAAAGGATGTCCTGCATACTCCAGAGATGAGAAAGAACTTGGTTTCATGCTATCTTCTTAACAAAGCTGGGTTTACTCAAACAATAGGGTCTGATTTATATACTATAACTAAAAATAATATATTTGTTGGAAAAGGGTACACCGCTGATGGCATGTTTAAATTAAACGTTGAAATCAATAAAACCTCATCTTATGCTTACATGTTGAGTTCTTTTAATATTTGGCATGTTAGACTTTGTCATGTTAATAAACGCATAATCAAGAACATGAGTAGCTTAAAACAAATTCCTAAACTATCTTTAAATGATTTTGAAAAATGTGATTTTTGTAGTCAAGCTAAAATAACCAAAACTTCACATAAATCAGTAGTTAGAGAATCTGAACCTTTAGAATTAATTCATTCTGATATATGTGAACTTGATGGAAATTTAACAAGAAATGGAAAATGTTATTTTATAACTTTTATAGATGACTATTCAGATTACACTTATGTATATCTAATAAAAAATAAAAGTGAAGCATTTGACATGTTTAAAATATTTATGACTGAGATTGAAAATCAACTTAATAGGAAAATAAAAAGGTTTTGAAGTGATAGAGGCACCGAATATGATTCCAATATCTTCAATGATTTTTATAAAACTCATGCAATCATTCATGAAAAACTACACCTTATTCTCCTTAAATGAATGGCAAAGCTGAAAGAAAAAATAAAACTTTTACTGAATCAGTTGTTGCAATTTTATTAAACTCTGGTGCTGCTTCCCATTGGTGGGGAGAAATTTTATTAACTGTTTGGTATGTGCTAAATAGAGTGCCTAAATCTACAAATACAATTTTACCATATGAAATTTTGAAAAATAAGAAACCTAATTTAACTTATTTTAAAACTTGGGGTTGTTTAGCCTATGTTAAGATCCCTGATTCTAAAAGAAATAAACTTGCTAGTAGAGCCTATGAATGTGTATTCATAGGATACGCTGTGAATAGTAAAGCTTATAAATTCTATGACTTAAAAGATCATGTAGTTATAGAATCAAATTATGCTGACTTCTATGAACATAGGTTTCCTTTTAAATTTAAAATTAGTGGGGGCTCGTCTTCTAGTAGTTTACCCATAACTAGAACTACTGAAAAAACTGAAGAATTAAACACTGAAATTAGAAGAAGTAAACGAGCTCGAACCCTTAAGGATTTTGGGTCTAATTTTTATGCTTATACCTTAGAGGAAGATCCCCAAACTATTAAAGAAGCATTATCTTCTTTAGATGCCAACTTATGGGAAGAAGCCATAAATGATGAAATGGACTCACTTGAGTATAATAAGACTTGGCATTTAGTTGACTTACCTCCTGGTTGCAAAACCATTGGATGTAAATGGATACTAAAAAAGAAATTAAAACCCGATGGTACTATTGAAAAATATAAAGCTCGTCTTGTAGTTAAAGGATATAGGCAAATGGAAAATGTATATTTCTTTGATACCTTTTCACCAGTTACACGAATAACTTCTAAACGTGTACTTTTCTCTCTCGCTGCTATCCATGATTTAGTAGTACATCAAATGGATGTTAAAGCAGCTTTCTTAAATGGTGATTTAGAAGAAGAAATTTATATGGATCAACCTGAAGGTTTTGTTATCCCAGGTCAAGAAAATAAAGTTTGTAAATTAGATAAATCTCTTTATGGTCTAAAACAAGCACCTAAGCAATGGCATGAAAAATTTGATAATCTAGTTATCTCACATGGATTCAAAATAAATGAAAGTGACAAATGCATTTATTATAAATTAGAAGATAATATTTACACTATTATATGTTTATATGGGGATGACATGCTTATTTTTGGATCAAATATTTATGTTATGAATAATGTGAAAATGTTGTTAAGAGCTAATTTTGATATGAAAGATCTTGGAAAAGCGAGTGTAATCCTTGGTATAAAAATAACTAGGTCTGAAAAGGGAATTTCTCTAGATCAATCTCACTACATTGAGAAGATCTTAAAGAAATATAATTACTTTAACTGTAAACCTGCATGTACTCCTTATGATCCTAATGTAAAGTTGTTCAAGAACACCGGAGATAGTGTTAGACAAATTGAGTATGCGAGCATCATTGGTAGCTTACGTTACGCTACTGATTGCACTAGACCAGTCATAGCTTATGTTGTGGGACTACTATGTAGGTTTACCAGTAGACCTAGTGTAGAGCATTGGAATGCTATTGAAAAGGTTATGAGATACCTTAAGATAACTATGAATCTTGGATTACATTATAAAAAGTTTCCCGCTGTTCTAGAAAGATACAACGATGCAGATTGGAACACTTTATCAGAAAACTCCAAAGCAACTAGTGGCTATATTTTTAACATAGCTGGTGGAGCTGTTTCCTGAAAGTCTAAGAAATAAACAATATTGGCTCAATCTACAATGGAGTATGAAATGATTGCATTAGCCACTGCTAGTGAAGAAGTAGGCTGACTAAGAAGTCTGTTAGCTGAGATCCCTTTATGGGAAAGACCGATACCAGTTGTTTTGATCCACAACGATAGTACCGCGGCTATTGCAAAGATTCAGAACCGTTACTACAACGGAAAGAGACGACAGATACGTCGTAAGCATAGTACTGTTAGAGAATTTCTCTCTACAGGAGCTGTAAGAGTGGATCATGTACGTTCTGATGAAAATTTGGCAGATCCTTTGACGAAAGGATTACCAAGAGAGAAGGTTTTCAAAACCTCAAAAGGAATGGGATTAATGCCCTTAGAATAAAGAGTCACTTATGATGGTAACCAACTTATAGACTCGAGATCCCAAGAAATAAGTTCAAAGGGTAATAACAAGTCATGAAGTGATATGAGATGTATCATGTTATTAATCAAATCCCATTCTATATTGTTAGAAGCATGAAGTCCTGAAGCCATAGAAAAGGATGAGTTAATTATTAAACTCTTAATGAGTTCTATACTCTATATGGAGTGGAGTACATAGCTACAGGAGTACTCTTGATAGACTCACCTATGTGAATGTGGAAGTGTGGCCGCTTCCTATGAAATGTTTTTTGGGAAAAATTTACTAAAGCATTCACTATACTAGGATACACGTGCATGGCCGTAAAGCACGGGCTTTTTCGAACTACACCTTGGATTTTAGGCTATTTTATCCTCGGGACGATGGGGCTATGTTTGCTTGCACAAATTTGGGCAGAGCCGTGAAACGTCTTAAAGAGAGCAACCTAGTCCACGACTCAACCCAAGCAGTTCATACCAGTTTTTTCCCAGTAATATTGTTTCAATACTGTTATTAACAAACTTGTATCAACAAAAGCAAATGACGTCGAAGCTCCTCAGTGACGAAAAGCAGCGATGTAAGAGGCAGCAAAACAACATGGATCTTGCATGCAGACGAATGGATTAAAAGGAAGGCTTCCATGTTCCTCCTTTCTTCTCTCACCAAGCTAGTTGTGCATGGTTAATTAATTTTCATTTGTCTCTTAATGAGTAGACTAAAGAATGCTAATTATTGATATGTTGCGTGGGTTGTTAGTAGTAAAATTCATGCAAAATATTTTTGCGTAGGTTATTTGTAAAAAATTATGCAAATATAACCAATAATACACGCAAATATTTTTAGCATGATTCTTTTGAAAAACCCACTCAAACGATTTTGTGTGGGTTTTCAAGAATAACCCACACAAATTTAAGTTTTCAAATTGTTGTGTGGGTTTTACAATAAAATCCACATTCTAATTTTTACGTAGATTGTATAGTACAACCTGTGCAAATAAAATTTGCGTGTGTTTTATTACAAACTCATCCAAAATTTATAATAATGGGTAAGAAGATTCATTGGATTAGAGCTTCACATATATTTGCTCTACATGATTCACTCTAAATTAGATCAAAATGAATCATTTGTTGTCAGATTTGATCATGATTTACATATAATATTAACAAATCAGATCAGATAACGACGGATCAACATGAATATGTCTAAATCTAATTCTTTTTAAATATAAAAGAATCACACATTTTCAACATATTTTTATAATTTTTGTAACTATTTGAAAAAAATTTACATTATGAATAATCATTTTAAATTTTCCCTCTCTTATATTTTTATAAATCTAACTTTCTCTTACTTAAAACTTTAATAAATCTATTTATTATTATTTAAAATTCGTTAAACAAAAATTCAAATCCCATCATATTCATAACTATTTATTTTTTCTTATATTTATTATAAATCATATTATTTTTTAATTTATCATAATTTGTTTAAAATAAATAAGAAAGTTTCTAAAACAAAGTAAGAAAGTGTTACAATATATAATGTTCTTTTCTTTAAATTTATCAATCTAAAATATATAATGCATTGCATCAAATAATATTTTAGTTTAAAAAAAATAAAAAAATAAATAATTTGAATCGAGTTATGGATATTTATTGATCCATAGATTAGTACCTAATCCGATTTATCTCATCTATAGATCAAAATAGATCAAATCAGACTGAAATTTTTGAAAAACGGATTGAATTAGATCATCACTAGATATGATCTAATCCTATTCTACTACTACAAAATGGGTATTTAAGTCGATATGTAAAGTCGGTTTTTGAAAAAATCGACTTATAATGAATTTAAAGTCGGTTCGGTGTAGAACCGACACTATCCACGTAGAATGTAGTGACGGTTCCAAGTGTCAACCGACGCTACGCAACCGTCACTACGCTACGTGGATAGCATTGGTTCACCACGTCAATCGACACTACGTCCACAGGTAGCGTCAGTTCGACACGTCAACCAACGCTACGTAGAATCGACGCTACACACGTGGATAAATTCTTTTTCTTTTATTTCTTCCCCAGATAAAAACTATTCCAAGCGTTGCATAACTCTCAAAAACTCAAAACCTCTTCCACTTCTTCTCCATTCTTTCTCATTTTCTGGCCACCTATGACCACCATTTTTCAGTGCCGATTAGTGGGTTTTCTTCCTCTCTAACTAATCTTTTAGATCCCCTATTTTTTTAAGTGAAATACTCAAATTTTTTATACCCATTTTTCACTTACAAAACACAATTTTTTCTTTATTTCTTTCATTTTGTCACTTCATTTATTCTTGTAAGTATTTTTATTAATTCTACGCACTTATTATTCATATTTTTTCTGTTATTATGTGTTGTTATTTATGTGTATAATTTTTTGTATTATATATGTAGGTTTGTATTATAACATCAGGAGAAGAATACACCATGATAATTTTTCCGCTATTAATTAATATTTTATTTTTTAATTATTTATATTATTTAAACTATTTACTAAATTGATTTTGGTTTTTTCTGCTCGAATATAGGTTTTTATTTGAGTATAATAGAAAATGAGTAAATTAAAAAAATAAAAATAAAGTCGATTCACGCGTTGAACCAACTTTACATTTTAAGTCATTTCATTCAAAGTCATTTTTTAACCGACTTTAATACCACTTTTTATAATAGTGTTCGATAAAGTGGTCATGATTTTTGTGTCATTTGTGCTCTTCTCAATATTCGTATTTTGGATATTAAAAAATGCACTTTTTATGATACAAGTTGTTATACAATTAAAATTGATATGACAAAAAAATTATTAATTAAAATAAAAAATATTAATTTATAATTAATTATCACATAAATTAAGATAATATTATAGATTAATAAGTTATAATTTTTTTAAAATTTACTTTAAATAGGAAAGAAAAACAGCAAACACCAGCTTTGGCACCCGGGTTGACGCAGCAAGTTGAAATCCTATGCTGATGCTTGTGACTTTTTTAAAAAATAATAATAATCAACTAATCTTAGTTTAATCTGTACATATCTGTGGAAAAGAAGAAATTAGATAAATTATAAACAGTCATATTTTAAAATTTATATTAATAAAAATTATACTTCAATAATATTTAAAAAATTTAATTATAAATATTACTTTTATAATTATAAATGTTAAAAAAATAGCACATAAATGGGTGGAATCTGACCCTAATACGCATTTGGAGTTTGAACCCCTTTATAATACTTTAGTTTTAAAGAAACGCTAGTTGCACTGTTTTAGGCTCTGGTCAACAGCAGGAATAAAAAAAAGCTAGCCATATTGAGTTGACCAATAAGTGCCGGCACAAACTTACCGCACAATGCCATTTTACAAATAATTAATTTTTATTCAAATTATTTTATTCAATAAAAATTATAAAAATTAGAATATTTCATATTTTTTAATAAGCTAAGCAAAAAAAAAAAAACTCTTGTTAACTTAGTTAATCATGTAATAATTTTAATAACTAATAAATGTTATTTTATATACATATAAAAGTCTTTTTTCTTCGCAATTAATTAAGGGTACGTTTATTTTAATTTATGAAATAATTATTTAAAATAATTCAATAAATTTATTATATTTTATATTTTTAACATATAATAAATTTATTAAATTTATATGGATTGAATAATCTATTTATATATATGAAAATATATACATTTTATGGTAGATTATATTATTAAAAAAATTATGATTAAGATCCTTTTATAAAAGTATTGGAATGTTTATCAATTAAAAAAATTAGAGAAATTAAATAAAATAATTTTTTAAAAAATTATAACAATAAAAAATATCACTTTAATAATATTAAAATGATTTATATTAAATAATATTAAATATTTAACGAATCTAAATGAATGTAGTTAATTTAATTTAAATATCGTCTAATTGAAAAAAGTTTAGCATGAAATAATGAGTTTAATTTTTTTTAATAATAAAAATATATAAACTTAAGTTAAGTAGTCTTATTTTTATTTTATTGTTACAAATTTTGAAAATATTATTTTTTTTTCAAAACATTATTGGAACATATGAATGATAATGATATAACTTAATATAATGGCAAATAATTAAGATAAAGAAAATGGTTGTGAATTTAGGTTTAAGGATATAAACAAATTTATTATTTATCAAATTATACTTTATACGAGGTGTTAAACACATATTACTTTGAAATTAGAAATGTTCATATATTTGATTAGTAGAATATATTAAAAAATTCTGTCTCATATAGTATTTACGTGATAGGTTGACTAAATAAAATTTACATAATTCTAGTAAGTAAATTATTTATAAATTAAAAATAACATGACTTTAAATTTATTTATAAAATAATTATTGATAATTCTAATTCAATCTTATTTTAAAAGTATAATAATTATGGTTGTCATCGTAAATAGAATTATCACCTATATTATAATAGTAAGAGTATAGAAAGAAAAGAGTAAATTTTATTTTTATTTATTTAAATTTAAAATAAAATTTACACATTAAATTGGAACCCTCGTTAGGGCCAGGCAACCACCTAGATTACTTTGACCTTGTGCGAGCCCTAATAATTGAAATAGATAATACTTCATAAAAAATGATTTTTATCGAAATTTGGATTTTTTATCGGAACTTAAATGCATGCAATATTTTATATATTATAATTTAAATAACTCTTATTTTAAAATTATTTTATTTTATCTTATTATATTATTAATTTTATATTTAATTAATAATTAATATATCATTTAATATATATAATAATTTAATACAGTCAAACAATATGACTTAGAAAACGTTTGACAAAGGTATTAAAAAAAGTGAGGGATGCATAATATCTCATAGTTTTTATAAATATATTTTATTCGTGTTGTTTTTAATTGAGGTATTTTAATTATATAATTTTAAAATAATAACTTTTAAGTTATATTATTCATGTATATCCCTTTTGGGACTAAAATATATCCTTTTAAAAATTAAAGTATATTTTTTAAAAAATTATAAAATTAAAATATATTAATTAAAAATTAAGAAATTAAAATATTTATTTTGTAAAATCTATGCAACTTCAAACGCCTTGTACCCTAAAAAAATAAAACAAAGATTTGTGTTTATTTTTTCACTAACAAAGAATGCGTTTTATAATGTCTCTAATAATATCATTTCCTTTTGTCTGAATTCTTTTTGTGTCTTTGCTTAATTTTACTTTATTTGTGGTTTCAATAGAAAAGGAAAGTATTTTCAAGAAGTACCTATTATATGCTCCTTTTAAGAGGCACACGCTTTCTATTTACTGAAAAGACTCCTATTAATGATTTTAGACAAAAAAAAAATGTTTTTCTATTTAATCAAAAATAATTTTAAAAACAAAACTAAATTTTATTAGCATTGAAATATTTATTAATCAAACCTAAAATAATTTTTTATAAAAATAGCTTTATTCTTTAAAATAATCACATATATTATCCTTTATATATTATTTAATTTAAATTTTAAAATAAATTCAGCACCTTAATTAAATATATTTTTTATAATAATATGTATTTATAAGTTTACTTTTTGAATAGCTATTTCTTACTTACGTTTCTTAATATTAATTAAAATTTATTTCAAAATCGAAGGGATTTAATTAACCATCCTTATAATATTTATGTATGTAGCTATTGATAAAAGGAATTTATACAACAATACATCTCTAATTAATTAAAAAAAAATTGTATTTGATTTTGAAAAATAATAAAAATAGAAATTTTAAAACTTATAATCATAAAATAATATACATTTTAGTATTAAAAAAATCTAGGATATCATGTCATATTAAAAATCATTTAAATTAAATTATAATTATTTAATTATATTAAATATTAAATATCATCTAATTTAATACCTTCTGATATTATTAGATGTATTATTTTTACTATTATAAATTTTAAAAATATAACTTTTTATAATTTATAATTTATAATTTATTTATCATTGCATTTTAAAGAATATTAAAAATACGTTATAGTTTACAAACAAGATACGTATTTTAGCTAATACATATGAAAAGATTTATTGGTTCTTTACTCAATGAAATAAAAATAGAAGTGGCAGCCAACAAAGAGTGAAATTATCGCACGTGTTGCATGGCAAAGCAAATGAATACATACAACCGACAAATTGAATATGGAGTGATACTATAATTTCCAGAAATGTATATAAAAATATTATATTTTTTAAAAATACATTAAAAGTTATATTATTTTTAAATAGATATAATTTAGTCTCTAAAATGATCATAAAAATATAAATTTTATCAAATTTGATTAATATAAAACATTAATGAATAAAGTTCTTTTAAAAAATAATAAACTTAATATTTTGTTATTATCAACTGTAATGTGCATTTAATTTCATAATTTTAATTTTTTCTTCAAAAAAAGATTAATAATATATCCCTTTATAAAATAAGATATTAATGATATGCTCTTGTATTATTTTAATACTAATATATATATATATTTTAAATTATGATACTTGATAAAAATTTTACCTATAATTATAATTGAATTGACTAAAGTTTTTATCTATAATTATAATTGAATGGGCTATCATCAAAGAGAATATAATTTATAATTGGAGCAATTAAAATATAATTTGTAAATTCACCCACTGTTTTTAAAAAACCATATGGTTCAAGTGATGACTTTAAATAATATTCTTCCCACTCCTACCATTCTCTTAGAGTAAGAATAAAACAAAATAAAAATTGAATAAATGCTACCATATCATTCCACGTTCATAAAAAAATTACATTATTTTAGGAATAAGTTATTTGGTACTTAGTTCATGTGAAAAGGACTTAAACTTTTAATTTTGCTTTTCTTTTAGTTCATGTTTAACTCAAACTTCGCTTCACTGAGAGAACTTCCCTCTTTGGATATCATTGTTCCAACTTTGTGTTGGTAGTTTCTCATATTTCTCTCGATATCATTTTAATACTTAATCTCATCCATTTTAGCTTGTTTTAATTTCATACCTAATTTTCTTTTCTTTTCTTTTCTTAATCTTAATTTCAGCTTGTTTTCATCTATTTGTAGTTTTCTTTGTAAGATTCATGTGCATAAAATAACTGCACAAAAATCAATTATTTTCTCGATCTAAATAGGCGTTTAGGACTTGGATGAGGCGTGAAAATGTTAACCTATAAAATCTTTTTATAAGTTCTATTCTAACTCAACAAAGTAGACCTTATAACGTGAATTAAGTATATAACACAAAAAAAGAACTAAACAACATGCTTAATTTAACAAATAACAAAAGCAACCATCAAATAAGAAATAAAGGATTTTCACCTTAAGACCTTATAAGTGGGAACTTATCCAATAAAAGATTATTATACTTTTCACTTGTAATCATACATAACATAGCATACCAAAAGAAAGAATTTAACTTCTGCTACATTATCAAGATAAAGAGATACTGACTCATTAGGGACTCATGCCAAAACACACATATAGGTTGATTAATTTAAATTAGCAGAAGCAATAAAAAAAAAGCTATAAACACTCTACAAGGAAAGAAAAGAAAGCATGCAACTACATAAATCAAATAAGTTTTCTAATTAGAGTCTAAATCTAGTATATAGGTACATACATAATAGAAACTCATATTATATTAACAAAATAGTTGATCATACAAGCATAGTCATGTAACCATATAAACTCATATATAATCTCTACCTATGTGGTAACACTCTTGGGTTGCTTATGACAACCACTCGATAGTAAATAATCTACTAAACAATGAACATATATAACTTGATAGAAATATGAATGCAAATACCTTTATCAGTTGGAACCATAATACCCTAATTGCTTATTGTTATCCTCGCTTGTTGCCTCTGCAACTACTTGATCCAACACACGGTTTCGACTCTCCTTAAGAGCCAACACCACACACAACAGTGTGATTGGTAATCAGTGATTAGCAATGCGTACAAACAATATAGGAGCCACCTTAACCATAACCAGTAGCAATTGTTTTCTTAAAAATTCACATATACTACTTAGTCTAATCTCAAGAATACAATATTGCTTTCAACCCATTAGTAAAATAGTCATAAGTACCCACACCTTAAGAACACTATTTTATCCTCACTAGCAAGCACTGCCTTGAGTACACACCACTTAAAAATACAATTTTGCTTACATAGTCATGGATAACTATTATCAAACAAACATTCAAGGTAATAATGACCAAAAATCAGAAAAATAAGATGTCAATTTGACAGAGCTTTGCTACAATCTTTCTCATCAAGGCTTCACCGACCACTCGATAAGAAGCCTAACGAGGGGTACGAAGCACCCAAAAGTTCAAAAAAATGTGATTTTTCTTTTAAAATTTTTAAGTGATTTTTTACAAATACCCACAAACACAATGAAACTAGAACAGTAACAAACAACCTAGCATGTATACCATAAAAATCAATTCCGTAGTGTGTGTAAGCATGCTTATATATAAAATATACCTAACTAAGTGTATATATACATTACTAATCGTCAATAATCAACCTTACATAAAGAAAAATAATTACACTATGTAAAATAAATGGAATCCGTGTTTTGTATGCTAAAACATCAACAAAAACATAAATGACTACATGGCTTACACTTTGTTTTTCGGTTTTGACTAACCCTAATTAGTATACTAATTTTGATCCTGGTCAATCTTTACGATGGAAGATCTTAGGTGTTTCAATGATCAACTTAACCTCACCATTAATTTGGAGGATTTGATTGAAGGGGGCAAGCTAGATATGTGCTTGAAATCGTAAATCGTATCACCTTGGAAGCATAAGGAATAGTGGACTGGACCTTAAAGTAGTAGGTCACAACATTTTTATATTTTACTTTGAGGAGGTCATTGGTCTATAATTTGTTATTAGGAAGACCCCGTGTTGCTTTGAGAATTATCTTATAGTCGTGTATCGATTATCTTCAGGTATGTCTCCTTCTAGCCTTGTGTTTGATACTACTCTTATTTAGATTCAAATTCGAGATCTCCTAATAAATTGGAGAACTTATACTATTGTTAAGAGAATTGTGAGCTTTGTTGGTTTGTAATATAAATAGATAAGTTCTTACTTTCTAGTGGCTCTTTGAGCCCTAATAGAGCTCTAGTGTGTTTTGAGTTTGCTAAGGCTCTTGTGTTAGGTACTTGGATTCATTTAGAACTAGATATGTGTTTGAGTTGAATTCAAGAATGAAAGGCTTTGTAGTTTTTACTATTATTGTGATAAGATCATATATCAGAGTCACTTAGGTGAAAATGTTAGTGATATATGTATCAAGTTTGGGATAAGAATGCTTAGTTTGGGGAATGGTTATGTGCTAATATGAATATAAAGGTTCTTGGACATGTTAAGAATTGAGATTTGTAGAGAAATGAGGTGTATGATTTTGTTTTTGGATATGGTGATGTGCTGAACATGAGTGGAATTAGTGTGAGAGTGGTTAGTAGAGGAAAAGAGAATGGTGCTTCTAGTAGTGGTCGAGGTAGGGCTGCTGGAAAGACAAGTGACTGACGAAGTGTTAAGGATTGGAAGAGATTGAGATCTAATTTGAAGGACGTGACTCATTTCAATAATCTGCCAAAAGAGCTTGCTAGGCTAGGAATTGAAGATTCTTAAGAGAATGTTACTATTACATACTTGGGAAAAAAAATATAGATTTGGCATGCTAATTCAGTTTTTGGGTGATGTGGTTAGCTCTTGGGATATATTTTGTTCTAGTGTTTCTTTGACTATGAATAATAAGCCATATTTATTTCTTGCTTGTTTTGTCATGTTTATGAGTCTTGCTTGAACTTTGTTTTGTCTCTCAAGCGTTTTTAGTGTGTTTACTCTCTTTTTTTTTTACTTCATGTTATGGTTTGTATTTTGGTTAATCTGTTTTGTTCTATTTTTTTATTGATTTTAGGGATTGTATTCTGTGTAATTTGGAGAAGCACTTGCCTGATGCTAGTTGGATTGTTGGTAGGGCCTTGGTTATTTCTCCTTGCATGTTGTCTACTAGCTTTGGAGTTACATATTGGTAGTTTCTTGATTCCTAGGTTAGCTTTGATGCTACTGATGATGGAGTCCTTGAATTTTTTCTAATTTTTGTTTGTTTGTTTCTGTTTGTATTTGTGTCTAGCTAATACTGAGTTTTAGGATTGCATTAGAGTTTCTCGGTTTGATAAAGAAGGTTTTCTCTATAGGCCAAAAAAAGAGGTTATGTGATAGTATCTCCTAATTCTATTGCTTGTTATTTTACAAAAATAGAATATAATTGTGTTTTGTTAAAAAAATTATAGCACTCATCTTTAGCCTCACTAACTTAAAATATCATATCATTAACTATCCTAAACTGATGTATAATTACTTTCACATCCACGAGAAAGGTTTGACTTTCTACTAATCTTCTTTCTAGTTTTCAATGACCTATAAAGTTTGAGTACAATAACATTCTAATCTAATCTACTTTACATTTAATTATAACACAGGCCCTTTTCTCACAAAAATCATCATGTTTTTTCCAATTTGAAATAAGCTTATATCATAGATATAATTTAATACATATTACCTAACAAATAATAAGTAATCTCAAGTGGTAAAAACATTTATGAATCAATCTAATAAACGTTAGTCATGAAATAAGTATGCCAATTAAATAATCTCTATGATGAGGAGACAAATATTATATAATTATCCCTTAATTGTACGAAAAAGATAATTAAGAAGAAATAATAACAATGATACAAGAAATTTATCTACACATATAAAAGATATATATCAGGTTATTGTTAAGAAATCACATTTTTATACTAAATTAAGTAATATAACTTTTTCTTTCTTAATTATTTTGGTAATCTCTTGAATTGTTCAAATTGATATGAATGAATAATTATCAATTTTTACTTTAATAAGTGGATTATAGGAATCCTAATTAAGTAATATATAAAGACCCTTTTGATTATGGTCCATAATACATCAAATTATAAAATAATTTATCTTCTCTCCATCTATAAGAGAGATGATTGTCCGATTGACGAACTAAGATGATTTGGTTTAGGAAGATCACAAATCACCTCTCATTCTTGTTCATCCATTCATGATCGATTGTCGTAGTATTTTTACAACAGTTGGCAATCGTTTTCAATTGGTCCATGTATCTCACTTAAATCCATAAATCCTTAACAACTTGGTATGATATAGATCTTAGAATTTTTAGTATTTTGTTTTAAGATGTTTGTATCTAGAATCTATTTATGGCTTTTAGTGTGATTTAATTCCAACAAGTGGTATTAGAGTGATCATCATTGTTAAATTATTAGGATTTATGAATATTCTATTTGTATAGTGTTCAAATAAAATATTTATATTTTGTGTAAAATTTCTTGAATTTTAAGAATTTGGGTTTTTTTTATTTTGGGCTCGATTACTATATTTTTTAAGATAAAAGTTATATATATATAACTGCAACTTTTTTATGTGGTTGTTATATTATTTTGCCAAGTTAGTTTAATATTTTCAATTAAATTGATTAAAGTAGCATGTTGTCAAAGTAACATTTGTTCTGAAGATTAATTGAACTAAAAACGCATAGATATTTGTGCAAAATTATTTACGTCAACTGTGCTTGGCTCAAAGAAAGACATAGTTTGGTCAAATTACAATGCGCCTGTGATGATAAATGTGTGATAATTATAAAGACATTTATTTATTTTCATGTGAAAAATAGTCTGTTTAAAGAAATGTTGTTGTTTGATAGAATTAATTATCAGTATTTAATCATTGCATTAAGAGTACCATTTTCAATTAATGTTGTGCTAGAAATTAATGTTGTGCTAGTATCTTGAGATGGATCCCCAATTTGAATTATTTGTTCATGTTTTGATTTATTTCTATGACATGCTTGTTAGATGTGAGTAATTTTGTTTATTTTGTACTCTATACAGTTTCTATTGCTATTGCTATGAATGTTTTTGACAAAGTCAGCAACATTCCAATGCTAAACAGGATGAACTTCAAAATTTGGAAAGAAACTGTGAAGATTGTCATCGGTTGTATGGATTTGTATCTTACAATTCAGTCAAATCGATGCACTACTATTCCAAAAAATCTCAATAAGGGTAAAATTCAAAAGCGGGATATATCTAAATGAATGTGCATGATGTTCATGAAACACTTAATTATAGAAGTGTTTCAGGGCTTTATTACTGAAATCAAGAGCACTAAGAAGTTTCTAGAAGAAATTGAGCAATATTTTGCTTAGAATGAAAAGTCGGAGGTAAGTAACCCTTGGCTAAACTCGTCACGATGAATTATAAGGGCAAATGTAACATAAGGGAGTACATTATGGATATGTTTCATCTCGCATCATAACTCAAATCGTTTAAGATGGAGCTATTTGAGGACTTGCTTAAGTACTTGGTTTTGATTTCTCTTTCTATACACTTTGGGTAATTCAAATTGAGTAATAACACTCAGAAGGAAAAATGGTCCCTCAATGAGCTTCTATCTCACTATGTGTAAGAAGAAGAGAGGTAATGGGGGGATAAGACTAAAACTGATCACTTGGCCTTAACCTCTCAAAACAAGGAAAAGAGAGAGCTATGGTTGTCGCGGAAGGTTTTTCTTAGTAGAAGAAACAAAAGTAGTAGGATGAAGAGTTTTCTTGCTATTTTGGCAAGGAGTTAGGATACAAGAGAATTAATATTCCAAGTATGCTGCTTGTTGTGTAAATAAGGGTTTGCTTCTAACTTTATTTTTTATGAAATTAATTTAGCTACGGTACCTAAGGATACTTTGCAGGTAGATTCTGGTGCTACTACTCATGTTAGTATGTCTATACATGGTTTTTTGTGAAGCCAATTGCCAAGTGATTCTGAAAGATTCATCTTTGGGAGTGACAGAAATAAAATTACAATGGAAGCTATAGGGACTTTTAGATTACAATTAAAAACTGGATTTTATATGGATTTGTTTGAGACATTTGTTGCACCGTCTTTTTGATGAAATTTAATTTCTATTTCTAACACGAACAAATTAGGATTTTCTTGATCTTTTGGAAATAATAAAGTTAGTCTCTATAAAAATTTAAAATTAAATGAGAATTCTATCAGCTTATGGAATAAGCGTTTAGGTCATATCTATAAGTAGAGAATTAAGAGGCTTATGTCAGATGGAATTCTTAAACCCCTAGATTTGATATACTTTCAAGTCTATGTTAAGTGCATCAAGGGGAAACGAACATACGTTACAAATTTAGGTACGAGAGAGCTACAAACGTCTTAGAACTTATACATGTTGATATCTATAATCCATTCCTTATGACTTCATGGAATGTATAATAATACTTCATTACATTCATAGGAGGTTAATATAGGTATGTTTACCTATATTTGATACATGAGAAGTTGCTATCCTTTGACATTTTCAAGTCTTTCAAATATGAAGTTGAACTTCAACTTGGAAAGAAAAATTAAAGGTGTCAAATCAGATTCTAGTGGTGAGTACTATAGGAGGTATGATGGATAAGGAGAACAATGTCTAGGACCCTTCATAATTTTCCTCAATAAGTGTGGAATTGTTCCAAAATACACCATGCTAGGTAAACCTAGCATGAAAAGTGTTACAAAGTAATGAAACTAAACTCTTAAGTATATGGTAAGGAGTATGATTAATCATTCCTACTTGCTAGAGTCACTTTGGGGAAAGAAGCTTTAAAGACCATAGTGTACATCCTTAACAGGGTAATTATCAAAACCCCCAATGAGCTTTAGATAGGTTAGAATTCGAGCATTAGGCACTTATATATTTGGGGTTATCTAGCTGAGGCATGACCTTATAGGCTACATGAAAGAAAAATGGACTCAAGGATGGTTAGCTGCTATTTCTTTGATTATTGAACACTCTCGGGGCACTACTACAATATTGATATATGACCTCAGTTTTTAACCTTGACTGTAAATATATGGCCACAGTTATAAAAATTGAGGTCTTATATGAGAGAGATCGTAGACTCTTATGTATGGTATCGGTTTTTAAGACATAAAATATGAGATCTTATAAAAGACCGAGGTTATAAACATACTACTTGGTCACGATCTTTTATAAAACCGTGATCATAGATATACCATTTGGTTATGGTCTTAATGAAGACTATGACCATAGAAATATCATTTGGTCACGATCTTATAAAATACTATGATAAAATGGTATGTCTATTATCGCGATTACACCGAAACTGTGATTGTATACGTCACAGTTTACCCTATTTTCAATATAAATTACAGTATTAAAAGTTATATTATATTAAAATTAAGAGTGCAATTACATTTAAGAGTTTATATACCAAAACATAATAAAATCTTAGTAGCTAACTAATTAAAGAATATAAATGAAGTCGTCCTTACTATACATAGGCTAGAAGATAGGGCATAAGTCAACAAACTAAAATTAAAAATGTAATAATATCCATAACCCAATTTAGTAATGAAAGGACTAAAAAGTTTAAGCAAATTTGAACTTGACTCTAACCTTTGGTATTTCAACATCATCTTCATCTTCAAAGTCATCATCATGACTAACTCTTCCATTTCCCTATTTGTGAAAGTCAATACTCTTGCCAAGATGACCCCAAACTTCATCCTTTTTGAATTTTTATTTCATTGCAATGACATCAAAAAACTCATTGAACTTTGTAATTGAATGCGAATTCTACGTGCCATGTGTTCAATTTTGATGTCAAAGTCCAAAAATGTTATCATAATCCACAACTATATTTATCATAATTTATAGCTTACAAATGATGCAGTTGTCTAAAAATGGGAAAACTAATCGTCAATAAAAAATACTCATATAACTCGAAACATTGAACTAAAACACAACACTATAAATACACATCTATCTAGGTTCAATCCAATAATGATAGTGTCAGTTGAAATAACACGGAAAACAATCCAACATTATGAACAAATTTCATAGTTGATAGATAACATTTGAATAAGTCATACGTTTACCTTGTTCAGCTGTTTTGTTGCTTATTATGGGTGTATGCTTGCTCCCAAATTGATTTATATTCATGTTAGGGTTGGTTTGATGAATATATGATTTCAGTTGTCGATTCTGAAATAAAGTGTTCATTTATTACATCATGAACTAAATCTTCCATGAGTTATTTTAAAATATTTTAGAATCTGGAATGTAACTAACTTTAGATATTTACAACATTTGGTTATATATATGAAGACCTAAAATTTAAGTCATGACTTAATAATGGCATTGCTATTTCAATTTAATTATTTTTACTAGTTCATATATTATGAATGTGTTGATATTATTTGATTTTCTAGTTGTTCTAATTTTTGCTTGGTTTTTCCTTTAAGTATTATAAATTCATTCACCGATGAAAATTAAATAGTTTTATATTCACAAAATATAAGAAGTAATATCCACAAAATTCAAAATCAAATATGCTTTAGAATGCTATAAAATAAAAACAATCAAAGATTACCATAAATGGAGAAAACTACTAGAAGAAATTGTTAGAATGGAGGTTGGTGACTAAAAACTAGTGGTAAAACTGAGGTTGAGGGATGACTAGGAATTGGCAGAGGCACTGGGGTGAGTTTAAGGCGCTAGGTTGGTAATGGATGAGCAAGAAAAAGGAATTGAGGTGCTGGGTTGGGATTAGAAAGAATGGAATTGATTGAGAAACATTACATGAAATCAAGGCTGGGAAGAAACAGAGAGGGATCTAGTGGATTTAGGTACAACCAGAGGTGGAAGGATTTGAGGTGGGTTGCGATGGGAAAACGTGAGAGAGAAGGAAATAGAAGAAATAAAAAACAAGAGAAATGCGAGGGAAAAAAATTGGGAAAAAAAGAATAAAAATTAATGGCAAGTGTACGAGAAAGAAGGAAAAGAAAGGGGAAAAAAAGAAAAACAACTGAGAGAGAAATTTATTGTGGTGTGGAAGAGAGAAAATATATGAAATTAATTAAGAGGAAAATGAAAAAATTATAAAGTAATTTTTGTATTTTATTAAACAAATAACACAAAATATATTATTTGATTTCTATTTTAAAAAGACTGAGACTCTATTATTTTAATTAGATCACAGTCATTTGATAATCTTAGCTATATGGGTTTTTTTATATATATTTAAGTAATTTTTATAATTTAACTTATGATCATGATTATTGATAAAAATCGAAGTTATATGTACACATATAGTCATGAGTTTTATTAGATCGTGACTAAAACCCTAAGTCCTTGGTTTTTAAAAAGATCATAGCTAAATTTTTGAGATCAAAGATCACTATTGTAGTAATGGGGCTACAAGTTTTATAATCCTACAACAATATCCTTTTTTGAAATGGGAAATGCAAGATTTCTTGAAGATATTGAGTTTGAAGGGAAGAAAATATAAAGAATGCTATTTTTGAAAAAAAATCTATTATTGATAGTTATCAAGTCTTTATATCTATCGCTATTCAAGACACAATTCTAGCACTAGATTAAAATGTTTAGGTTCCTATTCCTAACATTGTTCTAAACCAAGACAACAATGAGATTCTTCCTCAAGCACTACCTATAGAACAAATTCAACAATCTCAAGAAGTTCCATTATGGAGATCCACTAGAGAGAGGAGAAGTGCAATTCCAGATGATTATATCTTCTTTTTCCAAGAACATGAGGATGACATTGGTTTAACAGAGGATGATCTGATCAAATTTTGTCAAGCTATGCACATTTCTAACTCTCAAAAGTGGATTGATGTCATGAAGAATGAGAAGTCTATGAAAGACAATGATGTTTGGGATCTTGTCAAGTTACCCAAAGGTGCAAAGACCATTGGTTGTAGACGGATATTTAAAACCAAAAGGAATTCCAAGGATAATGTCAAGAGATATAGAGCATGTCTAGTCACCAAAGGCTTTACTTAGAAGGTAGGCATAGACCAAAAAAATACTTTCTCTCTAGTATCTTTGAAAGACTCTTTTAGAACTATAATGACACTAGTGGCTCATTTTGATCTAGAGCTTCATCTCATGGATGTCAAGACTGCATTTCTTAATGGATACATTAATGAGACAATTTATATGGTATAGCTAGAAAAATTTCTATTGGGAGATCCACAGTGTATGGTTTACAAGTTGAAGAAATTCATTTATGGTCTCAAACAGGCTTCCCATAACTATGTCACAAGTTCCATCAAGTCATCACGTCATATGTTTTGAAGGGGATGGCATTGATGACTATGTATATCATAAGTTCAGTGGGAGTAAATATATTTTCATGGTATTAGATTTCGATGACATTCTGCTCGCTAGCAGTGATATAGGTTTACTACGCGAAACAAAGAAATTTTTGACAAAGAAATTTGAGATGAAAAATCTTGGTGACGCCACTTTTGAATTAGATATTCAAATACTGAAAAATCATTCTCGAGGTATCCTTGGGTTTTCACAAGAGAGTTATATGGATAAGGTCCTAAGTAGATTCAGAATGAAAAATAGTAAACCAGTAGACACGTCCATGGCTAAAGGAGACAAGTTTAATCTCAAATAGTGCCCCAATAATGATATTGAAAGGAAATAGATGTAAAAGATTTCATATGCTTCAACAATAGGGAGTTTGATGTACGTTCAAGTTTGTAATCATCCCGACATAGCATTTATAGTAGGAGTTTTGGATAGATATTTGAGTGATCTAGGTATACAACATTGAAAAGAAGTCAAACACCTGATGCATTATTTGAGTAGAATAAAAGATTAAATGCTCATTTATCGAAGATCAAACAATTTAGAGATCATCGAGTTCTCTGACTTTGATTTTACGGGATGTTTGAATAACAAGTGCTCCATATCAGGCTATATCTTTATGTTGGCTGGAAGAGCTATCTCATGAAAATCTGCTAAGCATATTCTTATAGCTTCGTCAACCATGCCTGTGGATTTTATTGCTTGTTATAAACCACATGATATGACTACGAAACTTTGTCACTGGATTGTTTGTGATAGATGGCATTGATAGGCCATTGAAGATTTATTGTGACAATAATTCGATGGTGTTTTACTCTAATAACAACAGAAGCTTAATAAAATCAAAGTTTATTGACCTAAGTTTCTAATTGTTAAAAAGAGAGTTAAGAATAAACATATTTTCATTGAATATATAGGAACAAATTCTATATTAGTAGAGTCATTAAACAAGGGCTTAACACCTAAGGTCTTTCATGAGCACATTACTCTTACGGGTGTTATTTCTAATAATATCTTGGTTTAGTGGGAGTCTTGTTTATGCTTT
The DNA here is from genome assembly GCA_033030585.1 of Hippophae rhamnoides. Taxonomy (NCBI): domain Eukaryota; kingdom Viridiplantae; phylum Streptophyta; class Magnoliopsida; order Rosales; family Elaeagnaceae; genus Hippophae; species Hippophae rhamnoides. The sequence goes on from CM065430.1 coordinate 32,926,749, forward strand.
GTATGTTTTACTTTAGACATTGTATTGTTTAGTTTATGCGGAATAAAGTTATTGATTTATGATTCTATTTTTAAGCTTACTTATGTTTTCTATGTGTAATGTTCACATTATATTAAGAACTTTGGATTGATATCACTAAAGATCGAAGAAGGACCAATTGAAAATAGGCATATCTGAAATCACATTGCATGTGATTTTCATGCTACTCATCCATATTTAATCTGTCATTGAGTGTATTAGTATGGTAATCATCGTGGTTTGGTCACGATTGTATTGTGATAAAAGTCACGGTGGTTCCATTAATAATATATGAGATGAACTATAGTGTTTAAGGAAAAGTTTACGGATAAATATCATATTGTATGCATAAGAAATTATTGTGATATAATTTGTTCAGGAATAATATGTTGTCCAAATGATAGATTGTTAGGAAATCACATTTTTTATCATTCCTTAATTATATTAGCTATTTAGTTTAATTGATGAAATTAATCTTATTTTGATTAAGAATTGATATGAACTAATTGAGTAGTTATGAATTTTTGCCTTAATTAGGGGATTATAGAAACATCAATTAAATGATATATAAAGACCCTTTCCGTTATAATCTACAATACACTAAATAATAAAATAATTTATCTTCTTTCCATCTAGAGGAAAGATGATGGTCCCATTAAGGAATTAAGGCAATTTATTTGAAGAAGATCACAAACCGCCCCCTCATTCATATTTATCCATTTGTGATCGTTTTTTGTAATATTTTTGCAATATTTTTGCAACATCGTTTTCAATGGATCCATATATATCAATTGAATCCATAAATTCTTAATAATTTAAAATGTTGTAAATCTTAAAAATTTTGGTATTCTATTCAAAGATGTTTGTATCTAACGTATGTTTGTAGCTTTTAATATAATTTAATTTCAATAATCATTTATACTAACATTGTATATTTACCATTATGCACATTGATTTAGATATTTAGTAACAACTAATAATCTTAGATATCGTAACTTAAGAAATCTACCAACACTCTATTTTCTTTTCATCACATAGCATACCTAAATATCTTTTACATTCTACATTACTACCTTAAACATCCTAATATAAAAGATCATCGATCCTAATGATCCAAGATCCCATCCAGTTATCTCATGTATCCACGAAAAGAAAAAAAAAAGTCTTTTGACTTGTATATAATGTTAACAAAATACATATCAACATATCATTATATATATATATATATATATATATATATTGCATTACGTACTGATCATCACACAATTGTGTGAGGCCCACCGACATGAAAGATCATGCATTACGTAACTACAAGGTAAACTTAGAACGTGATCGATCAATAATGAATAAATTCTTAAATTGCTTTTATTGGGGATGAATTCTGGAACAGTCGCTATTACACAAATATTGTTGCAGCCTAAATCTAGACGCGTATCAAGCATTCATGCGACAACCCATATAAAAAGTTCAACGCTAGAGCTCATAGGACCACAACTTTTTTTAAATAGATAGTCAAAAAAAAGCTAGAGAGGGCTGGTCATCCATGTACTTGTAGGTCCAAGAGCCTCATTCTCCTCTGGTTTTCTCTATATTGTTTCAAAAGGCTCTTTGTCTGTTTTCTTATCAAAATTAATCATCGATGTGATTGCTTCAATCTTTGCATTAAATTCAGTAATTAAATCTCATTTTCCTTTTAACTCTTTGTAATGGTTGATTTTTAGTGAGTAATTATTTTATGTGTATAAAACACATAATCATGAAATCTATATTTTTTTATGTTACAAAACTTTATGTTTTTAACCACTTTTTTCACATATTTATTGCATAATAATGCCACTTGCTGTGATATAATAAAAATGAAAATCGACCATTGGACTCTTTTAAAATTGGACTGGTGGTTTGCATTGATACATTTAAAAGAAAAGGTTTAGATAAGCAATAAAACTGCAATATTAATTCGTAAACACTTCTGCAAGTCCACTAATTTTGAAGCCTAGCCTATATTTGTGAAACAAGAAAAAAACAATTATTGGTTGGGAGCCTAGAATCCAGATTCTGAGGATCAACGATAACATCTCCAAAGATTGGAATTTAACTTCAAGTAACCTAAATCTCTCCGTTCTTAGTTTTGATGCAATTTACCCATATCATTATTTTATGACAGATAAATATATAGATTAAAATAATTAAAAAAATAGATATTATTATATAAAAGTACTTATTTTTATCAACGTATTTATCGTGTATTAATATAACGAGTAATTTACCCGCATTTATTATAAACTATATCTTTTCTTAATCATTAACCATATTTTGTTTGTAATTTTCTCATCAGTTTTGACTTTCTTAAATAACTATGCGATTCATTTCCAGTAAGTTTAAGTGATGAACCTCTTTCCTTTAAAGATTTTCTTTTAACTTTGTTCTTTAAAATGAACATAATATATTCAAACAGTAGGTTAAGAAATTCACTTCGTATTTAATATAATTTTTTTTTTCAAAGAAGAATGATAACGCTAACAGAGTCCCTTTTACACCATGAACTGTGATCTGTCAAAATTTGCAAATACCCTTGTCATCCATATATGTCTTCTTACAATGGAGAATATTTTTATAGGAAACATCCAAGAACAGGAAATAAATTACTGAAACTAATATTAATCGAACCACAAGTAAGAAAGTCTCAAACTTGTAAATTTTGATAATGAAGATATCTTGTTATAACTGATAGGTATTTTCACCCACATAATCACAAACAGTTGACAGATGCAAAAAACAAATTATGGTTTATGCTTCTGGGTATAGATGTAATCGAGATGAGCAGCTAGAGTCCTTCTCATTAAGCACTCTTCTTCTCCAATTCCTTCACAGCTTAATTCATCCCCAACGTCGGAAGCTTCGTGTTCTGTTTCAACTCCCTAAAAAATCAGAGTACTTACTCATCAAACTCAAATAAACCAGTTAATCAAAATTATACCAAATAGTTTTAAACAAAAAAACAAGGATATTAAATTTCAACAAACCTTTGTTTTGGTTTTAAATGGATTTCTTTCAGTAAAAGTTGGTTCAGGTCTGGCGGCGAAAACAAGAGTACAGCAGAGGAGGAGGGTTATTAAGAACAAAGTTGTAAACTTTGCCATATCTGAGTTTTCTTTAGACAAAGTTTTTAGGAACTTTGGATGAGACTTAGAGACATGGAAATAAGAGAGTAAGATGTGATGAATTTATAGAGTGAGATAAGGCAATGACATATGTGGTGTGTGAACACTTGATAACCGAAAGGGGAGACTTTATGATAGCGAATTAATGGGACGAAGGGCCTAAATAAATTCTTATTTTCTTTTTTTTTCTACACCAAAAAAAAAAAAGAAAAGAAAAGAAACATGCTCAATAAATAAAACAAACAAAAGCCACCTCGGTCACTAACACATCCACGGCTAGGACAACCGTCATGCTAGCCAAAAACCGTAACAACAAGCCGCCAATCATTTCCAACGTCGGTAAGAATTGATCTTAAGATCAAACACCTCATGATGAAAGACAATCGTATTTCGATTCTTCTAAATCCGACACCGCTCAATAACCACTTTAGCCAAGACGTCCTCATCACCAGTCCACAATAGAGACCAATCCAAAAAATCAATTAAAAAAAATTCTTGAAGGAGCCATTAGCATAATTAGCAACAGAGAACCAAGGACATATGGTAGAGAGAATATGGTGCACACAAGAATAACCCACCAAAAGATGTGACATTCTTAGCTACCTCCCCACAAATGGGGCATGGAAACCTCAAGAAGACAAAACCATTGAACAAGAGATAGACAAACTGCAAGGACAAAATGAAGGCACCGCCAAAGGAAATGCCGGACCATTAGAGGAACTTTAACTTTTCACACTGACTTCCAGATCAAACGATCAATTAGGCTTAGATAACTCGCACAAGATAACTATCGCCAATAGAGTCTAAATAACAACACTGTTGAAAATCAACACCAAAATAATAATTAAAGAGGTAGAGAAATAAATAAAGTGGTTGAAGAGGTAGAGAAATAAATGAAATGGTTGAAGGTTGTAGAAATAAATGAAGTAGTTGAAGGTTGTAGAAATAAATGAAGTAGTTGAAGGTTGTAGAAATAAATAAAGTGGTTGAAGGTTGTAGAAAATAAAAGTGTGTAGATAAGATTTGTATGGCTAGGATTATTTCTTAGTTTTATATTTGTGTGGTGTAGATTGCATGGTGAGTACTATAAATAGCCTACCTTGCATTTGGTTTAATCATTCCATCAAAAACAAATAAGTCTTTATATTCTTAGTTTGAGTGTGAGTTAAGAGCTTTCTCTTTGAGTGTTTGTATTTCTCTTCAATTTGTGAGTTGTCTTTCAAAGGTGTTATAGTGAATATAATACAAGTAGTTTGTTTACTTGTTTGGATATAATATTAGTAAATTTAGAATTGTTCATTCTAAATTTTACTCAACAATTGGTATCAGAGCGGGACGGTTAGGGATCGTTCTAAGTGGAGTTATCTTGAGTCGTGAGAAGTTTGGTACTCTGCAAGTTTATTAGTCAAGCTTGTTCGGTGTAGTTGAAGTCTTGCCGACACGATGGGTGATCTTCAAGTAGTTGGAGGAATCAAGAAGCTCAACAACAAAAACTATAACACATGGGCAACGTGTATGGAGTCTTATCTACAAGGTCAAGACTTGTGGGAGGTTGTTGGCGGTGATGAAGTTACACAACCAATGTGGAAGATGCAAACGGCATCTCATGCGAAGTGGAAAATTAAATCGTGCAAAGCGATGTTTGCTTTGAAGACCACAATTGAAGAAGAAATCTTTGGAGCATATTCGGGATGCAAAAACACCAAAGGAAGCATGGGACACTCTTGTTACGCTCTTTTCAAAGAAGAATGATACCAGATTGCAACTTCTGGAGAATGAGTTACTATCGATGGCACAACGTGATATGACGATTTCCCAATACTTTCACAAGGTAAAGTCATTATGCCGCGAAATTTCAGAGTTAGATCCAAAAGCTCCTATTGGGGAAACGAGGATAAAGAGAATAATTATTCATGGTTTGAGACCCGAATATCGAGGGTTTGTTACCGCTATACAAGGATGGCCGACACAACCATCTCTTGTTGAGTTTGAGAATCTGTTAGCCGGTCAAGAAGCTATGGCTAAGCAAATGGGAGGAGTCCAACTGAAGGGTGAAGAAGAAGCGCTCTACACTAGCAAAAGCAAAGGCACTTTCAAGCGGTACAATGGAAATGGATATAAAAATGATGGAGATAAAGGAAAAATTCCTCAAGGAAAGGGAGGCTTTCGTCCAGGGGGAGCTTGGAAGAACCGCAATAACAATAGGAAATTTGACGGTGAATGTTACAACTGCGGAAAGATGGGTCACATGGCAAAAGATTGTTGGAGTAAGAAAAAGCCTGTTGAAAGCAATACAGCTACTTCCAGTTCTAAGGAGCATAGCGAAGATGGTTGGGATGCCGAAGCATTATTCGCTACAGAGGAAGAAGAATTGGCTCTTACGGTGACAACATCAAAACAAATTGACTACAAGAATGACTGGATCATAGATTCGGGCTGCTCAAATCATATGACAGGTGATAAACAGAAGTTGGAAAGCATGTCTGAGTACAAGGGAGGTCGTGTAGTGGTAACAGCTGACAACTCAAGGTTACCGATAGCCCACATCGGTAAGACGATAGTTACGCCTCGATATAGTACTAACCAAGTACAACTTCAAGATGTTTATCATGTCCCAGGAATGAAGAAAAATTTGCTGTCTGTGGCTCAATTAACATCATCAGGCCACTATGTCTTGTTCGGTCCCCGAGACGTGAAGGTGTATCGTGATCTCAAAATCTCAGAAACACCGACAATGGAAGGGCAACGATTGGAATCAGTCTACGTGATGTCAGCAGAATCTGCATATGTAGACAAGACAAGAAGAAATGAGACAGCAGATCTATGGCATATGCGGTTAGGTCACGTTAGCTATTCCAAGCTAAGTGTGATGGTGAAGAAGTCGATGCTTAAAGGGCTTCCTCAACTAGACGTACGTACAAACACGGTCTGTGCAGGGTGCCAATATGGTAAAGCTCACCAATTGCCATATGAGGAATCAAAGTTTAAAGCAAAAGAACCATTGGAGTTAGTTCACTCTGATGTATTCGGTCCTGTTAAGCAACCATCAATTGGCGGTATGCGATATATGGTGACATTCATTGACGACTTCTCAAGGTATGTGTGGGTTTTATTTATGAAAGAAAAATCTGACGTATTATCAAAGTTTAAAGAATTTAAAGAGTCAACTGAAGGAGAAGTTGGAAAGAAGATTCGTTGTTTGCGCACAGACAACGGCGGAGAATATAGCTCAGGTGAGTTCTCTCAATACCTAAGGGAATGTCGAATACGTCATCAGTACACTTGTGCCAACACGCCACAACAAAATGGTGTAGCAGAAAGAAAGAACCATCATCTTGCAAAAATTTTTCGGAGTATGCTACATGAAAAGAATGTACCTGGGAAGTTTTGGGCTGAATCGATGAGGACTGCAGCCTTTGTCATCAACAGACTTCCTCAACCAAGGTTAGAATTTGTTTCACCCTTTGAGAAACTATGGAACATGAAACCTACAGTTAGCTACTTTCGAGTATTTGGCTGTGTATGTTATGTATTTGTTCCTGATCATTTACGGAGTAAATTTGACAAGAAAGCTGTTAGATGCATCTTTGTGGGATACGACAGTCAAAGAAAAGGGTGGAAATGTTGTGATCCAACGAGTGGAAGATGCTACACTTCACGAGATGTGGTGTTTGATGAAGCATCTTCTTAGTGGTCCTCAGAGAAGGAAGCCTTGCCAGACTCAAGAGAATTTGGAGATAAGCTGCAACAAAAGATGGAGGAGCATACTATTCAATTCCAACCAAGTTTAGATGAATCCAAAGATCCAGACGATGATGGTGCCGAACAAAGAGTAGCTCAGAATCCTTGGCAAATTGGCATATATCAACAACTAAATGAAGAAGGTGGGCCTAGTGAAATAGAAGAATCAACTCCACAATCTCAACTACGTAGGTCAACAAGAACACGAAGGCCAAATCCCAAATATGCCAATGCAGCCATAATTGAAGAAGCAATAAAACCTGAGACGTTTGAAGACGCATCGCAAAGATCTGAGTGGATGACAGCTATGAGAGAAGAGATCGATGCACTTCAGCAAAATCAAACTTGGGATCTGGTGCGAAAGCCAAGAGATGTGAAACCCATATCTTGCAAATGGGTTTACAAGATAAAGCATAGACCAGATGGGTCAATCGAGAGATACAAGGCACGATTGGTAGCTCGTGGTGTCTCTCAACAGTATGGACTAGACTATGATGAAACGTTTAGTCCAGTGGCGAAACTTACAACTGTTCGAGTCCTACTTGCACTTGCAGCAAACAAAGATTGGAAGCTGTGGCAGATGGATGTGAAGAATGCTTTTCTTCATGGAGAGTTGGATCGGGAGATCTACATGATCCAACCAATGGGTTTTCATAGCCAAGATCATCCTGAATATGTGTGTAAGCTGCGGAAAGCACTCTACGGATTAAAACAAGCACCCAGGGCATGGTATGGTAAGATTGCTGAATTTCTAACACAAAGTGGTTATTCAGTAACACCTGCAGATTCCAGCTTGTTTGTTAAAGCCAATGAAGGAAAACTAGCTATTGTGCTAGTGTATGTGGATGACTTAATCATAACTGGTGATAATGAGGCAGAAATTCTTCGAACAAAGGAGAATTTGTCAGTCCGTTTCCAGATGAAAGAACTTGGCCAACTCAAGCACTTCCTTGGTTTAGAGGTTGATCGCACACAAGAAGGAAAAAACGGTTCGGAATGCTTGAATGCAAACCAATTTCGACGCCGATGGAGCCAAATGCCAACATGTGTGCACATGAAGGAAAAGATTTAGAAGATGTGACAATGTATCGAAAATTGGTAGGCAGTCTGATCTACTTAACCTTAACTCGGCCTGACATTTCTTATGCAGTTAGTGTAATGAGTCGGTACATGCAAAATCCAAAGAAGCCACATTTGGAAGCAGTTCGACGAATATTGAGATATGTGAAGAGTACAATTGACTATGGTATTTTGTACAAGAAAGGTGGAGACAACAAGCTAGTTGGTTACTGCGATGCAGACTATGCAGGAGATCATGACACCAGAAGATCAACAACTGGGTATGTGTTTAAGCTGGGTTCTGGAACAATTTCTTGGTGTAGCAAAAGACAACCAACAGTATCATTATCAACCACTGAAGCTGAGTATCGAGCAGCGGCAATGGCAGCTCAAGAATGTACATGGTTGATACAGCTAATGAATAATCTACATCAATCAGTAAATTATGCAGTACCGTTGTATTGTGACAATCAATCAGCAATTCGTTTGGCAGAGAATCCAGTCTTTCATGCAAGAACTAAGCATGTTGAAATACACTATCACTTTATTAGAGAAAAGGTTCTGCAAGAAGAAATTGAAATGAGACAAATCAAGACAGATAATCAAGTTGCAGACTTGTTCACAAAAAGCTTAAGCGTTGGCAAGTTCGAAATGTTTCGTCATCAGCTTGATACAGTAAAAATAGTAAGAGTTGGTGTTGAGGGGGAGTGTTGAAAATCAACACCAAAATAATAATTAAAGAGGTAGAGAAATAAATGAAGTGGTTGAAGAGGTAGAGAAATAAATGAAATGGTTGAAGGTTGTAGAAATAAATGAAGTAGTTGAAGGTTGTAGAAATAAATGAAGTGGTTGAAGGTTGTAGAAAATAGAAGTGTGTAGATAAGATTTGTATGGCTAGGATTATTTCTTAGTTTTATATTTGTGTGGTGTAGATTGCATGGTGAGTACTATAAATAGCCTACCTTGCATTTGGTTTAATCATTCCATCAAAAACAAATAAGTCTTTATATTCTTAGTTTGAGTGTGAGTTAAGAGCTTTCTCTTTGAGTGTTTGTATTTCTCTTCAATTTGTGAGTTGCCTTTCAAAGGTGTTATAGTGAATATAATACAAGTAGTTTGTTTACTTGTTTGGATATAATATTAGTAAATTTAGAATTGTTCATTCTAAATTTTACTCAACAAACACCATTTATTCATCACATCCATAGACACAACCGGAATGGAAAATATTTTGTGCCTCTACATCGAAGAAAATCTGTAGAACCTTATTAGTATCCCATATTCCAGTAGAAGCATTCAAAAAATCACATACCCTAGTCAAACTCGAAACACGAGCAGATTGTGGTCTAAAACAAGAAATATCAGGCACCCAACGATCATCCCAAATACAAGCATATTGACCCGAGTGATATAAGACATTCAATCCATTCGCTTACATCGGGATGAGACCTATTACACGTGACACAAAATTATCTATTTTGATTTATAGTTGCAAGTTCAACGGTATAATCATGTCATTTAGAGAATATTCACTCTTCATAAGCACATTATCATCATACATTCCTACTTAATGAGTCTTACGTCCTCGTAAGAACGCAAGCTCATATTGATAGGAAATTTGGATAAAATGGTATAATCACAAATTTCGCCTCCCAAGATCCTCCTTAGTAGAATATCAAATAACAGAGAAATAGATAATACACAACACAAGAATTATAGTGGAAACTCCAAATTAGAGAAAAACCACTTTCGTTGTCAAAAGACAACCAGAGAAAAAATCACGATGTGGAAAATTGTTACAACCACACTCTCAGTAATTTTCTCACACACCAAAAGACAATATGGTAAGCCACCTTCCATGAATTTTCTTCTAAATTAAGCACCTCCTATTTTGACTAACAAACCTAATATTATTTTTAATCAATCATAACACATATGGCTCAATAGGTTCATGGCTTTGATATCAATTGATATAGGACAGTTAATCTGTCTCCTTATAACGGGATGAGACCTAATCCACGTGGCATAAGATTGTTTGTTTTGGTCCATAACAACAAGTTCAGCAGGTCCAGGATCATGACTTACAGTTCAATCGGAACTCACAACTTTGCTTTTAGGGAGAAACCTCAAAACGCATCGTGCCATTTAGAGAACATTCATCCCTTATAAGCACATTACCACTTAACTTCCTAAACAATGTGGGATATGTGCAGACACACTGCATCATACAACCTCACTTAAGAAACTATTATCTAGGCAAATACTCTAGAAAATATAGAATAGGATAAACCTAATTGTATTATCTATTTTTGGACATGCACTCTAATAATTCTAGAGTAAGACTAGCCTAGAGATATTCCTTTATCTCACGGATAAGAGGACTTCAACTTCTAAATGAAAGAAAGAAGAGTTTTTCTTAAAAATTTAGAATAAGAGAAAAAAAACTTTTTAATATTATTAAATTGATTATTTTCTAAAATATCTTATACAAACATAGATTTTAGTTATTTATAGCTGAAAAGTTTCTATATGTGATTCTAGTAGTATATAAAAATTATAACTCTAAACGAAATAAATTATTATTTTAATAGAATTTTAAACAAAATAAATTATTTTCTCTTTTTTAATTTTTTAATTATATTTCTTAAAAATTTGAATATCAATGAATTAGGATGCCAAAATTGCTTGGCCAACATGGAAACATTAAAAGCATGTAAATCTCTAAGCCGGCCGTAACAACCTCACACAATCTTTTCCAGGCCATCCAGTGAATCTTCCTAATAAAATCAAAAAAAGTCCCACTAGAATTTTTACAACATAGACTCAATATCACCAAACAAGTCAGCTCGTAGCACAAAAAACTACATAACATAATTAGGCATAACACAATCCACTGACTTCAATAAAATTTAACTTCTAGATAGTGAAAGTTACCGGCATGCTTAATTCTACAATTTCTGATTCACTCTATCTAAAACGTAACTGACTTGGCCCAACCAAACAACACTAAAAGACCCAAATATTTGTCGAAATCTGACATTCCACTGACTCTCTCAAGCAATGGTGTATTAACTCTTTTATTATCATATCAAGTATTAATTGGAACTATAAAAAATGCTTAGCACCTTTCATACTCTTGCAAAGCTGTTTCAAGTTGTTTTACTTCGTGAATGTCGATTTTACAGGGGATAAGCGAGTCATCAACGAAGAAAATATGAGAGACAAAAGGCTCATCTGACTCACTTTAATTAAGCCTAATAATAGTCCCAGCCTTTTCCTTTGTAATAAACACAAAAAATAGGGACAATGAATCATCCTATATATCTCAACCCTCGTTACGGTCTAAAAAACCAGTTGGTTCACCATTAATAACACAAGAGTAAGATACAAATGACACAGAAGCCATAACCTATTTAACATACTAGTTAGCAAACCCAAGTCTTCACATCATTGCCTACAAAAAAAAATCTCATTTCACCTTGCCATATACTTTACTCATATCCAACTTTAAAGCCAAATATTATTGTTTACCATGTTGCCCATTTTTTAGGACAAACAACATCTCATGTGAAAAGTGTTATATGCAAGTTATATTCTCCTACTTTTATGCATAGTAGAAATTTATAATCTACTACTTGACATTGTAAAGTAGGAAATTAAATTCAAAATTCAGCTACATGTCATGTGTTTATATTGTTCAACCATATATTTGGATCAATTAACTATTATCACCCTAATTTTTTAATTCTTTTTTTTTTTTTGGACAGAGTAAACATCCCTAGTTGGAATGGTTATTTTATTATCTAGATAATCATCTTGATAAAAGAGATTAAGTTTTGAGCTAGGAGGAGAGTGATCCATACTACCCTTTATAAGAAGAATAAGAGACGTGATCTCAAAATTACAATCTCATGCATATAACAGTTTGATAAAAGAGACTAAGTTTTGAGCTAGGAGGAGAGTGATTGATACTACATTTTATAAGAAGAATAAGAGACATGATCTCAAAATCACAATCTCGTGCATATAGCTAGCAGAAATTGAGATACATTAAACATTGTTAATTTGAAATAGCAAAGTACAAAGTGTTCTATAAATGTAACATTTGAAAAATTGGTAAACTTAACATACTCTCTTATAAATTAGAATACGTACTAAAGCATTGTTTTTCAAAATTTGTGTACCATTCAGACTATTTGGGAAAAAAAGGGTTGAATTAAATTATTGGTAATTAAGTTTTATTAGATTTACTACTTTTTCATCTTAACTTTTTTGATAATACGAATTACTCTATCTTTTTGAATTTAAAAATTAGATTAAATTGTAAAATAGTGATGAAAATTAACTCGATAAAAAAATTATTTTTGTATTATTTATCAATTAATTTTTAAAATTTAATATTTTTAGTTTATTCTCTTTAAATTTAAACTAAAATTGTTAATTTTAAAAGATAGTAGATGTAATATTATGAAGTAAAAAAATTAAAGAATCAAAATGTTAAATCTGATAAGTTTAGGGACTAAAGATGTAATTCACCAAAATATAAATTGGCTAAAAAATTGGAACATTTTTATATATGATAAATATATCACAATCACAACTGACATGAGAGTTTATTATTGGATACAATTACGTGAGTGAAGTATACTTATTAATAATAATACAATACATCAGAAATAAAATTTTCTAAAAAAATAAGATGAAAAGAGTGATCATGTGAAATGATACTTTATGTGAGTGAAATTTAAAAAAAAATTGATACTTTCATTTTTTTTTTTTGCATCCAAGATTCTATGAATATAAATTTTAGTTTTAATATTAAACATTTTATGCTAGAATTAAACTAAGAAATTTACATGAAAAATTAAAATCTAACAATTAAGTTTTTATAATATGAAATGTACAAACATTTGTCAAGCAATATAGTTTTTCAAAATATTCCGGTAACTTTCCAACATACACAATAATATGAAATATACGTTCTGAAAGTGATTGTTTCGAATAAAAATGATTTAAACGAATATTAATAACAAATCATTTCCACCTTTCCATAAACCCCATCTGCCTATTTATTATAATTCAATATTTTTGTTAATATTAGTAATTGTTCACTAATTTAAATTTGAAAATATACTACATCTATCTCCTTGAATAAACATTAAATAACTACCCAAATTTATTTTTGAGGTTATTTATGACCGGAACATGCACGAGCAATGTATTAAGGATGAAGAGTTGATTAAGTCAAAATTTATTTTAGATTCGTAATAATTAAATATGATAGTTTAAAAATGTAATAAAAAATTCATTTTATAAAAACAATAGACTTATAATGTTATATAATTAAAATAACAAAAATTAATTATCTTTAAGAATATACAACTTGTAGTAATTCATTTAATAAATAAGGAACATAAATATGCGCATATTTAAGGATATAATTAGATTATTTAACTAATGGTATTGAATAAAAATAAAAAGAAAGGTAATAATGATATTAACAGGCTTTTAAATTCCTCGTTGGTATCGCCCGTGATTTGTTTTGATTTCTGAAGAGTCAGCCAACTTGGTTTGGACATGTTGAAGAAAAAAAAATCTTTAAATAAATAAAATAATAATTTATTATAAATTTATGAAAAATATATATTTTTCTAAATAGAAACCTCCAAAAACTACTTATTGGACGCTGGTCATTGAATAAAATAAAAATCCATATTATAAATTCATAATGTATTTAAATATTATAATTGAACTCATAGAATTTTATATATTTTATAGTAAGATTTGTAATTGTGATAACAAATTGTGAGATAAGTTGGTGAAGTGTATTTTTTGTATTTTCTTTTTATTCGATCCTGATTCTGGAAAATCCAAAATAACAAGAAAACAAATATTTGGGGTCAAATGGTGAGAGTAAATTTTGATAACAAGTCATCAATGGAGGCATGCATGCACACTTGGACCTGTATCTGGAGTTATGGGAATGAGTGTGTGTCATGAGTAATTCTAGATAAGTTTTTGAAAATATTTTTAAGATATTGAATAATATCTTAAGTAGTAATAATTATCCTAGACGAGAATATATATATTTCTCTAAAAATGCTTCTGTTTTAATTTTTTTTTTTTTTAAAAAAACTATCTATGTAGGTTAACTATGCTTTTTAATTAGTAAACTAGCAACGTGATGACGTGGATTAATAAAAATGTATTGCATGATTACGAAAAAAAAAAGCATGAAAAAATATTATGAATAAAATAAATGTTTAATTAGTAAAAATAAATTAGTGTGAAGCAACTTACATTCACTTCTTTTATCAAAATAAAAATAAAAATAAAAATATAATATAATATATTTATTTCATTTAGTGACCAAATGAAAGTTTGATTATACTTCTTTTTTTGGGTAGGCAAAGGTTAGTGGAGTTGCTATTGGAGTTATAAATCAATTTGGGTGGGAAAAGTAGACAAAGCACCATATTTTCCTTGATATAATTACATGGTAGCTCAACTATAGACGTAACTAATATTAATAGATATTTTCAATAAGGTAGTTTACAAATTAATTGGAATTAATATATTGTACTATTACATAAATCAGCAAATATTATTGATGAAACCAAAATGATAAATTATATATATAAAGTCTGTTTGGTACCCTCCGTGAACTACTTCAGTGATTGAGATGATAATACTTTTTTTATGTAAGTAAAAAAATGAGATAATTCTCTACCGTTTGATTTTTTTATATATTTTTTATATAAAATGATAATATCATCGAAAGTCTTTATCAATTAATTATACTTTAAATTAATTAGATATTTATTTAATTTGATTGATCAGAATTAGACATTTATTTGAGTAACCGAAGTTTAAATTATCGGTGAATCCACTCTAAAAATCGAATTAGATATATGCCTAACTTAATTACATAATTGTTTAACTGATCAGAGTTTAGTTAGTCGATGATTCTATTTGTTGGAGTCAAGTTGGACACATATCCAACTAAATTGAGTTATCCAATTAGTTTGTTTTTGATTTGAGGATGATTCCATTAGTTGGAAATAAATTGGATACATATTCAATTAAATTGATAATTATCCAACAAGAAAAAGTTTAATCGAACAATGATCCTACTCGTTAGAATAAAGTTGAACACATATACAATTAAATTAGATAGTTATCCAACTGATTATATTTTGATTTATGGATGATGCTACTTGATAGGGTAAAGTTAAACACATGTATATTTAAATTGAACACTTGTTTAATTAGTCGAATTTTAATATATTGATAATCTTATTCTTTTGGAGTTAAATTAAATATATGATCAAGCAATAAAATTTTAATTAATATATGACCTAAATCGTTGGTTAATATATATTTAAATAATCTATTATACATATTTTTTATACATTTATTTATATAACTTAGTTAGATATTGTATAATTTGATTAAGTAAAATTAAACACATATATTTAAAATAAATTCTTGATTTTAATTATGTTATCTCTAATTAGATATATATTTATTAAAGATATAATAAAAATAATAATAAAATTGTAATTTAGAGGTTGAATTTAAAATAAATAAAAGGTGATATAAGCATACTTTCCGATAATCTAATTACTTATTATAATTTATATATATTTACAATTACTTACATTCAATTTCAATATTATGACTTGTAGACTACATTTCAACCTGTATATTGTAATTAATATATAATTCACAAGTTGTTGCTGTTGTTTTTTTATTTTTTTTAATACTAAGGAAATGTTTTCTTAGCTTTCCGACTTTGCAATTTGGTTTTATTCAAAACTGATTATAAGCCATTCTGAAACGCCTTATTAACAACAACAACAAAAAAAAAAAATTAAAAAAGTCAATCTAGAACGTCTTAGAAGTCTTTTAGTAATATTGGGGCACCAAATTGGAAAAGCAGATGAATGGGTAAATGGTAGTGTTTTGATAGTGATTGAATTTGATTCTTCGAATGTTATCAAGTTTGGTTTTTTAACAATAGCAAACCAAAAATAATAATATTTCAATGATGTTTCGTTAGAATATTAATCTTTCTTGCATGCATACACACATATATATATATATATATATATATATTATTCCTTTTAAAATATAATTAAAATTCAATAATTTAATAAAATATATATTTAAATAATTTTTTATTAAATAATTACGTACTAAATCTATTTTTTTGTTATTGATTCATATTTTATTGTATTTTAAGTAAAAAAAATAATATTTTAATAATAAAATCATTAAAATAATATTATTTATTTTTAATTTATTTATTTTTTTCAAAATTAAAGAAAAAAATCTATGTTTTTGTTATTGATTCATATTTTATTGTATTTTAAGTAAAAAATAATAATATTTTAATAATAAAATCATTAAAATAATATTATTTATTTTTAATTTATTTATTTTTTTCAAAATTAAAGAAAAAAATACAAATTATAATATAAAGAAGTAAACATTCTTTAACTTAATAATTTAAAAACTTTAACATTGTTACAACTTTTGGATATGAATTATTTATTATTTTTGATAATTGGGTAACACTTTGAACCACCACTATGTCATTATTAAACATAAATACAATAATAATTTAAATTATTTAAACATATTATTTAGATTTTGAAGAAAAGTTGCTGGGTGCTTTACCAGTACAGGGTAAAACTATTAGGCTATCATCCAATTCTCATTTAAAAAAAAAAGTATAATTTATTTTTTATAATAATTGATTTGATAATTATTTATAGAAAAAATAAAATATACAAAATTGCCTTTATTCTCATACTATGCAACATGTCAAATCCCAAAAGGGTTTCTTCCTTGTTAAGCAAAGTCGACGAAAGACAAAGATTCCTTCACTACCTAGTACCTACTTAGCTTTTAAGTAGTATTTAGTAGTATCTACAGCTTGCTTGTTAAATCAAAAAACATTTCAATGTCTTCCTCCGTAACTGGCTATAAGGCCCTACACATATCTGTCGGAGTGCTTCTCTCTCAACCGAAACATGATAAAAAGAAAGTGTAGGGTGAAATTTATAAGTAGACTCAACTCTATATTTGCATAAATATTCGTGAGTTTATTTATTCAATAATATATATATATATATATATATAATATTTTTACATTAATATATAAATCTATTAAAAACGCTTTTAGAACTTGAAAAATACTTTTTATGCTTAATGACAAAACATATTTCAAATTAAATATTGATGTAATTATTTAATTGACTCATGAAATGAATTTTTTTAAATAATAAAGATTAATTAAATGAAAGGACAACTTGGATTATTGCTGGTGATATATTCTTTATGTATTTAAATGACAGATATAATACATGTGTGGATCGAATAAAAAAATATCACTTTTGTCTATTTAATTATAATATAAGTATATAATAAAAAGTTATCAACCTTCTAGATTTCAGGTTCCATTGGTTGATTTTTAAATAGTTTCCAAATAATAAATAACATACAGAGTAAACGGAAACCAGTCATCTTAAATTATGCTTTACTTTTTTTTTTTATTGCAAAGCCATTTCATTAGAAACAAGTATCCATTGTACATGACAAACCGTGTCTTGCATTATTTGTATATTTTACATAGGAAAAAATATTATACTACTTCGAATAATAATCTAAAATTGAAAATCATATTTAATACGTCAAATATGATTATTTTAAAATATCATTTTTTTTATTATCATTTTTAATGATATTATTTGGATACCGACAGTTGAACAATTAAATTAAAAATGATTGTAGGAGAATTTAAATTCATTTAATTTCAAATAAATACGTGGTTTGTATCCAGTGTGACTTTAGTATAAATTGTAAATAAAATTAAACATTTAGTCTATGATTGGTATCTTTTCATAATTTAAATGGGGCATAATTTTGCCCTTCTTCCTAGTGATTTTTTCTTTTTATTTTAAAATAGAGTTACCTATCACAAAAATTTGTTCATCTCAAAGTGGTCTAGTTTGTTATATCATCTTTTATGTTCACCATTTTGTGATAATTAACATTTTTTTTTCTTCTTTTATATTTGGGTTTATTACAAGTATCAAAACATAAGTACTAACAAAGATATTGAAATTTTAATTTTATAAAAAAAAATTATAATAATTACTTTAAAAATTTATTTTAAATTGATTAAAAAAACAGAAGAATATTGATAGCATTGTATAGACGATCTCTTATTAATAGATCTTATTTAAAATAATAATTTTTATAAAATTAATGGATTACTAAATATCTATTTATAAACTTGTACTAGACGTGGCCGCAAAGACAATTCTGGTATTTAGCGATTGGATGCATGAGAAGCATCTTCTTATGTTTCCACAGAGCTCTTGTTTACTGAAGTTGACCAACGACTAATTAATGGATCAAACAAGAGCATCCCTACATCCAGAAAAAAAGTACGAAAACAGAAAATATGGTTTGAATTTTATTGTAGCAAAAGTGCTTAATTCGAAGAATCAAAACATATTTTCGCAACCGAAAGGCTCGATCGATGGTTGCTTTGAATGGGTCAAAAAGACATTCTACTCGAAACATTTCTTTCGGCACATAAAGATAAAATTTATAAGCCGAGCCAAACTTAACAGCAAGAGGTAATATTATTCATTAATTCCATTTAGCTATTGGGGTATTGAAAACCAATAAAATATTTTGATTAAAAAAAATGTTCCGACTTTATTTAATTACTTGAATTTAAGGATGTATAAAAACGAATATGATTTTTAATATAATTATTCATGAATTAAGTCATAAAATTTATATTTGAAATTATTTAAAAATAATTAAGATTCGGTGATGGTTTTTTATCCGTGTGTATCGGTTCGGACGGTTATTAAAAAAATTCAAAAAAGAACTATTTTTTCAATTTTATTTTAAATTTTTTTAATAAAATTTAATTATTAATTAATATATAAATTAAATAAATAAATATAATTAATTTCGGATACAGTTGAGTACGATTATCGGTATAAATCGTATCCAAATAATAGTAGTTATTTCATGTTTGATTTTTACTCAAAATTATATATATTTTTAAAATTTATCAGATAAAAACCGAACCAACGGTACATATAATTACGAATAATCAAACTTCTAGTTTTTTTTTATCAATTCTTACTTGAATTTCAACCTATTAAATTAATTTAATATTATTTAAATATTAATCGTATTGATATATATTTTAAATGTATTAATTGATGTAATTTCTTAATAATTAGGCTGTGAGTTATATAGCAACCAATTATAGTGCTCCACTGTTCGTGCAAGGGAATTTCTTCGTTCTATATATGATTTTTTTTTAATTAAATTCTAGGCATGAAATCCCTTTAGTTTGGGTTTTTTTTTTTAAATAAGAAAAGTCAAGCTTTGAATTTCATTAATACAAAAAGAAGACAACAAAGTTATAACAGATTGGACAGGAAGAATTTCATGCCGATCAAAAACTTACACCGTACAAGCAATGTTAATCAATGCACAACTAATATAAAATAAGATTAAGACACCTCATTAAACTTAAAACACCCCATATAACATTTTGAATTAAAAGGTGACCAAAGAACTTAGCGATGGTACCCAAATTAAATTATCAAATATTTAATTTGATTTTTTATTTTTTAAAATTATAATTTTTAAAAATAATTACAAATAAGAGTTATTATTCACAGAAAAAATTAAAAAAAATATAATTATTAATTAATAATTTAAAAATCAAATCTTAGATGTCATAAATAAAACAAATGGAAGGTTTTTGAATTTTTTTAATGAAAAATAAAATAACATAAAATAATAAGAAAATAATAAAAAGTATAAATTTTTAAATTATTAAAAAAAACACGTGATTATGAATCTTTACTAAATTATAATTAAATTTATCATACTATAATACATTTAATTTTAAAATCTTAAATTTATTATATAATTTTATGAAAAATTTTTGTTTTAGAAATTTAAGTTCGTCTAAATTTTTTTACTCTTTCTTATTTTGTCATTGACTAATAATTAGATTTTTAATCAACCTAACTCACCAAAACAACCTAGAATTATGACTACTATATGTGTAATTTATTTATTATATATAATCCAAAAATGTAATAATTAAATTACATGAAATTAATATCATTAATAATTTTTAATCTAAGCATATAATTTCAATTGTAATAAAAATTATAATATTACTTCAATTACAGAAATTAGTAATTTCGTACTAACTTTATAATTCAACAATATACAAAACTAAATATCGAACTAGTTATATACCTAACTAAATTAATTAATTAAACACATTAAGAAATTAATAATTGAAACTTTATTCAAATAATAACATAACTCATATTAAATCATAATTTAGGCCTTGAAATTATCCATAATTACAATGAATTATTTAATTAGATATAAAATTTAACACATATAATAAGATAACTAAACAATTCATAACTATAAAGAAAAAAAATATACAAGAATTTTATTATTTTATGAGAAAATGGAGTCAATTTAATTAGATATACCAATCTTTTAACATATTCTTGAAAAAAAATTCAAAATATTCTTTAAACTCCTCCGAGATAGCTTTTCTAATTTTTCTCTTTATTTTTTTGAATTCTTCTCATCATTCTCTTAGGTATTTATATGAGTTTTATTTTGAATTTTATTGTTATTAATCTAGACCTTCAAATAGAGTCAAATGGATGCACCATATCGTATCACGTGTCACACAATAGGATCAACATTTGAACAATGGTGAGGGAGGAAACGCATTGTTGAAAGAAGCTAATTGGTTGTACAACACTTCGTTTTGCTTGTTGATTGAAGGAGTGTTGAATGGAACAACGCATAGGTTCATCGTTATTTGGCTCTGATGGTTGCAGAAGGTGCTATTTTGAGCACACTTTTTCTATGTAAATTTATGATCTGCCTATGTATGTCCACCTTGCTACATACACCCACATTTCGTTCTAAGTACATTCATTTGTCAAATAAAATTAATAAAAATTTAAAAAAATCACAAAAATTATAAAATATCATATTTTCTCATAAAATATAAAATAGATAATTATAACACATGAGAACAATAAAATAAGTGTAAATATGAAAAATTTAATAATTAAAAATATGAATAAATTATCACTTATCACTTAGCATTATGAAACACAACAACATTTCTTCCTTTCCACACCTGGCACCACACAAAAATAACATTTCTAACATCAAGCAAACCACGTTTTTCACCACGATGCTCCAACAAGACGTCAAAACTATTCTCAAAAGATTGCGTCTTGAAATCCTTAATAGGTATGCATAACCATAAGTCATTTAAAACTCTTTTAGTAATCTTGCATAAGAAGAATAAATGAATAATTATTTCCTCACATAAAGGGCACACAAGAGGCATAAACACCTTTATTAGTATGATTACTCCTAACAAGCAAAATATTGTGAATACATTGCCATACAAATTGCTTTAACTAACTCGTGATCTTAAGATTCCAAGAAAGATTTCACTTACTTTTGGTCACACCATCCGTAAAGTTAGAAGCATGAACCTTTTGCACAAGTTCATCTCTACGAATAAGATGGTCTTTTTCCACCAATCTTCTTGCAAGAAAATACTCAAATCTAATTGAGTCACACTACTACAAAATGTGACATTTAAGTCAATATGTAAAATTTGTTTTTAGAAAAAACTAACTTATAATGAATTTAAAGTCGATTTGGTGAAGAACCGACGCTACACATAGCATTGGTTGACGTAGTATTTCGTAATAAAATAAATTTATATATATATATATATATGACTGTGATTTAAGGTTAGTATTTAATTTATTTATTTATGTTAAAATGAAATAGGAAAGACATGATTCAACAATATGATGCTTATTAAAATATCTGTGATTTGAAGTAATGTAGTTATTTAAAAAAAATCTTAATAATCACAAAATTGTTATATAAATTTATATGTTATTAAATACAGGTTCTTAAGTAGAGTAGAAAATAAGTAAAATATGTATAAAAAAAATTAAAATCAATTCACACGTTGAATTGACTTTAAATTTTAAATATTTTCATTTAAAGTCGATTCAGCGAACCGACTTTAAATTGATTTGAAGTCGATTAAAACCTGACTTTAATGCTCATTTTCGTAATAGTGTCACATCCATAAGACTCTAAAGGCATCATGTAAGTTTGTCTCTCTCCACTTATATAGGAGTGTTGAAAATCACGTGATCATCAACAAGCCAAAATATGATATTTACCTAATCAATGTCCCAATTATTGCTATTTTTGTTCAATAAATCTTTCACAATCTTCACTGAAAGTTTTGGTTTAGTAACAAGTTGAGGATGATCCAAATACATCAACCCAAGGCCCGTCCCATACTTTAACAAGGCCGATTTAACCTATTACCCACATTATTCCCTCCTTCAAAAGTTTTAAACTTTTGAAGACACTTCTCCAACCCCAAGAAGGTTGATTTGCTTCAAGGAATGTATAAATTAGGGAAGTATTTTCTTCTCAGCACACCAAAAAGTAAGGAATCATGACTTTATACACAATCTCCAAGCTTGTTTTGCTAATAAAGCATGATTATACAATTCCACGTCACTTTAGTTTAGTTACTACGTACTCCTTTAAAGTTTTTAATTCACCCTAATTTTTTTGTTTCCTTTTCAAATATTAATTTTTGTTAAGTTTGCTAGCAAGTTTTAAAAAAGGAAAAATTCCAAGGTATATAGTTAGATGGACCTCTTAATGAAAAAGACTTGTAAAACAGCCCAATAATTGTCTTCTCGCTAATATTATAGAGGCAAATTCAAGTTACTTCCCATAAAACCTTTAAATATATACTTCAGTGTTTAAAATTATTAGATATATGTGTTTAGAGATATGTGTTTGGAGGGCTTTGTGAAATTTAACTAGAATTTTCCTATTGTAGAACAATATATGACAAGCCCAAATGCCCAATATATCCTACAGATTTGATCAAGGGCCTCCAATAAGCCCAAAAATTCATCTAGATAAAGTCGAAAGATTTTGAAAGTTATCTATGTGGTTTTCAGTTTTCATGTACTTGTACATGGAACAAACATGTTTGGACAATTTGAGTTGATTATTAACAAATGTCATCAATAATTGCATATCCTTGCTATAGAATGACAGTGCTTATTTGTTTAGTTTAAAAGTACTTCTATGTAATATTTAATATTTGTCGCCAAATAAAAAATGAGACAATGGTAACGAGTGAGTATGGGTAAGATGATTTAATTTGTAATGTATATTGGGCTTAAAGTTAGAATTGTGTGATGTGTGTATGGGGGCTTTGATTACTCGTTTGGGCCGAGAAAGTTGAAAACATATGGCCCAATTGATTCAACAAAGACGTTACTTGATCATTGTACGTTGAGGATACAATGGTCTTTTCCTTGATGACAAAAATACATAATCAAATACCAATCTCCCATAACATGTGTACTACCAAATCACAAGGAAATGTACTTTGATTTCAATTTGAGATGGGAATCTTAAGTTATCTGTGACATGTTTGAAATGGATGAAATTATTGGATCCACTTTACACTTCCTTTCTCATCCAATTGAATTTGGTCATATAAGTTGTAAACTATCTTTAAGTTTGAAATTAATAGTATTTGTTAGATGGGTGTCACAAAACAAGGTTACTCAACTTATGAAATAATTTCAAGTTGGAAATTATTAAGTGATATATTTAATGGGAAAGTAAGAACTTTGATTAAGTAATATAATTATTAGTAAATAAATCATTATATATATATATATATTAATTTGATAATAGGTGTTTGCCTTTTGTTATCCTCTTCTGTTGCATACATGAGAAGAACTCAATTGAGTTGAAGTTTGGAGTTATATATGTATATATACTGGCGTGAGTGAAGCCACATATTTGATAATAGGCGTTTGCCTTCTGGTATTCTTTTTGATACACGAAGAGACCTTAATTGAGTTGAAGTTGGTGCAAATTCTAAACCACCTTTTACTGTCTCATTTGATCATCAGTAAACTATTTTGTTTCCTTCTACAAGTTTTGCTACAGTTTCTTGCAATTGAATATATTATGGAGAGAGATTAGGTTTTGGTTTTGGATTTGGTTTTAGTGGATTTTAGTTATAGGTATTTTTACTCACTATTAGAATTTTCTTATTAAAATATCAAACCACTTAAAATCTTTATATATTGTTTATTTTGTAATTAATCCATTATTATTTATTTACGTTATATAAATTAATTCATGATTTTTGTTTTTAAGTTCGTGAATTTATAACGAGATTAAAAACACAAAGTATTAAAAATGGTAGGAAACCAACTCTCTTACAAACTTAAGTTATTAAAAAGAGTAAAAATATTATTTTTATGGATTCTCTGGATTATGTACACTATGTATATCAAACACTTATAATTTAACAATTAAATTTAATGAAATTTTGATATTAAGTTAGAAATTATTTCGTTAATAACTCTTTCAAAAATTTAAACAGTTAAAAAGAAAATAAATATTAATTTCCTACATTTATTGAGTTTTTTTTCTAGAAAGATGTGTCATGTGAATAATACATAGAGCGGTCAAATATTCTAAGCAAGCTTCAGTTTAGCTTCACCCGTAAGCAGGTGAGCCATCTTGACGTTGTTTTGGTTTCCGAAGAGGATTTTTTGTGTTACTCTTCATCTAATTCTCATTTTTGGGGTTCATTTTCCATTATCTTAAAAGTTACTTCTTTCATAGGCCTTTAAGCATGCTTGTTAAGTTGTAAAAGTAGTGTGAAATCAAATTGTATTATACAAAATAAAAATTATATAAATTTGTAAAAAATTTGACCCCATCAAATATGTCGGTATAAACCACACTCTACCCAACTTAATCGTTTGAATTTGAATTTTAAAATGATGTATTTATATTTTATCTTAATTAAATATAATTTTTAAAACTTAAAATTTAAGAAAAATATTAAAATATTATTGTAATAGATTTTTTTAATTAAAATATTTTCTTAGTTAAGTAGGTTGATTTTGTAAATATGTATTATTTTATTAAAAGTATTATCTTATTATATATTATAAGACTAATTTTATTATATTATATAATTTGTCGTCAAACTCGTTAAGTATAATTCGATTATAATGCAACTTGATAAATTCTACTAAATATGCGATCAACATATTAGTACCCAAACATATCATTGAAGATGATAGTTATTAATTACACATGTTAATGGTTTGAGTTTTTTTGAAAAAATTGGTCACTAATTTTTATATAATATGATATTAAGATCCTGTTCAAACCTCTTTAACCTTAAATTCATTCATATTGTTAAATGGTTCTTTCCTTTTTTCACTTCTACTAACTTTAATGTATTTCTATTTCATGGGTTTTTTATCAACTCAATTAATAAAATTCTATTTAGGTACATCAATAAGCTTTTGTTTGATGCTGAAACCAGCTTTATCTTTAATGGTTTTTAGTAAGATTTTGAGTAAGTTTAATGGTTCTCCTTTTGAGGATCCAACTCAGTACAGGAAGAAAGTGGTAGGTGTGCTTCAATAAGTTATTTTGACAATACTTTAAGTCTCTTTTAATTTTAACAAGTTATGTCAATTTCATGAAAGCTATCGTCATTGGCTTATTGCTAAATGTGTATTGAGGTATCTAAAAAGATCTTCTCAATATGGTCTTGTTTTGTATAAAAGTGATTTATTTTTATTGGATTTTGTAATTCTGATTTGACAAGTTGTTTTGATAATAAAAAATCCACTAGAGGATATTTTGTGTTTTTAGGAAGAATTTGGCTTCATGGTAATCCAAGAAGCAAAGAGTAGTATCTCGAAATAGTATTGAAGCAAAATATAGGTCTTTATTCCTTATTGGTGTTAAATTGATATAACTAAAGTCCTTATTACAAGAGTTGTATGTTCCTATTTTAATGCCTTCTTTGATTTTGTGTGACAACATTGTTGCTCAAAGTCTTGCTCAGAATCTTGTGTTCCACGCACTCACCAAAAACATTGGAATTGATTATTATTTTGTATGGTATTAGGTTGTTAAAGATCAATTAAATGTGCAACATGTATGTTCCAAGGAATAGTTAGCTTATGTGTTTACAAAGCCTTTGTCTTCAAAATTTTTTTTTTTTTTTTTATGTCAAACTGATGATTTTGTCCAAAACATCTACATTGTTATACATATCCTCGACTATTACTAGTAATGAACCCAAGAAAATCAATTGAATAATACCAGTGTTTTCTCTCTTCATTTTATCTTAGTTTACTAAGTCTTGAAGTTTGGGTGTCTGAGTATGATTGTTATTAATAGGGGAAAAAAGAAGAAGTTTACTTGGAGAAGAAGCTGAGAATTTTAGCAGTTATGTTTCGTAAGTTCGTTATATATGCTATCATGTAATATATATTCTAGTGCGTGTAGTTGATGTTTTAAAATTAGACTGGTGTGATATTATGGCGTAATTAAACCTAACATTACTATGATATTAGCTATTATATGTTCTGGTATATTAATAGAATACAAATCGTTTTAGCAAAAAGAAAATACAGAGAATTCAGCCAAGAAAAAAGAGAATACAGAGAACTAATATTAACAAAGTAAGGTTATCCAGATTTTCAGATCAATACCAGACATGATCTACACAAAAACAGGTTTGACTACTACAAGCTAAGACCAACCAACTAGTTCAAAACCTTCCAATTAATCATACTTTCATTAATTCATGTAAGTATTTTATTGTATATTATCTCTTAATTCAAGGAGCAAAACAATGAGCTTAATTCAAGGAGTAAAACAAGGAATCCTTAATTCAAGGAGTAAAACAAGGAATCCTTAATTCAAGGAGTAAAACAAGGAATCTTTAATTTAAGGAGTAAAACAAGGAATCCTTAATTCAAGGAGTAAATCAAGAGATGCTTAATTCAAAGAGTAATTGAAGGAGTAAAATTTCCATATAAATAGCTATACAATTGTAATGAAAATATGGAGAAAATAATAAGAGCTCTTTTGTATAGAGTTATTTCTTGTTTTTTCAACATGGTATCAGAGTAGGAAAATTAACTTGCTTCTGCTTTATTATTATCTTAGCATCTTCAATCTTTGAAATGACGAAAGAAAAGCCGTTAGGATCAGAAGCTGAAAGTTCATCGGTGCTTTCCTTCATGAATATGCATGAGGTGGATGTCAACCCAAATCAAAGATTAAGCTCAGTCTTGTTGAATGAGTTTAATTACTTGCCTTGGTCAAGAGCAATGTCTCTGGCTCTAGGTGGAAGGTCCAAGTTGGGGTTCATAAATGAAAGCATCGAAGTACCTGATGTTTCCTCACCAACCTATGAATCTTGGCTTAGTAAGGATCAACTGATTATGTCATGTCTCCTAAATTCCATGGAACGTAAATTAGCTGAAATATTCAGTTACTCGACCGCATACCAAGGAGACGGTCAAGGAAATGTATGCAGCGGTCAAAACAACGTGACGAGTTTTCAATTAAAGAAGGACATCTCAAATCAAGAACAAGATGGTAACCACTTTTGTACAACTCTTAGGAAGCATGAAAAGCATGTGGAATGAGTTAGAAATATATCGTCCTTATACTAACCGATGTAGCTCGCTACGAAAAGAAATGGAGGAAGATAAGATATTTCAACTACGTCCCGATCTCGATTCAACATACGAAGATATACGATGCCACGTACTCATGAATATTGAACTTCCTTCCTTCACCAATGTATGTGCGACAATTCAACGTGAAGTTAAGTAAGGAGGAAAGTCGCTGAATAAGGATACAATGGTTAGTGCACACCGAGCGAGCCTATCTAACCAACGAGAGAAAGTACAAAGGAAGCATCCAAACTTGAAGTGTCGACACCGCAACTATACGAACGCCATATTAAGGACACGCATGTTGGATTCTACATCCAGAATTAAAACCCGATTTTATAAAGGATAAGGGTTCTGAAGAAAGTGAATCGTCTGGCACACCGTGCAAATCGTATACGTTCGCTCTACCTCAATGGTCCGATCCATTCAAAAATTCACAATGAATCCAAATGTGAACTTATGAATGAGTTTATGTTGTATCTTCAAAACAAGGCAGGAGGAGTTAGAATTGATCAGTGTGGATAGCATAGAAGAAGGAAACTCGACAAAGATTGCTAGGCAAGTTTGTAGGTTTCTTGCGTATACAAAACTCATACCATAAGAGGGCATGCAAGGTATCATAAAAGCCTTTAAAGCTGCTTCTTAAAATAAATATGTTGCATGATTTTTGGGTTGTAGATTCGGGTGCCACAGATCATATGACAAACCATGCGTGTCAAAGTCTCGTAAGTTTGAAAAATTAGCAAATCCTTCTCAAGTTTCAATTGCAAATGGTGAGAATGTAAAGGTTTTAGGAAAGGAAAAAATAAAATTAATGTCGGATGAAATCGAAGTCGGTGGTTTTATATGTACCTTCCTTTCCGCTTCCAACTGCGTATGTAGGAAAAATCACAAATACCTTGAATTGCTTAGCCATTTTTTCTCCTCACAATGTCATTTTTCAGGATTGTGCCACCAAAAGACGATTGGTGAAGGGTTTTACTTAAATGGTCTCTATTACATATCCAAGAGCAATCCTGCAGGGTTTTGAGCCAAGTTTAACCCTATCCAAGATAATCAATCATGCGGCATCAACGTTTAGCTCACCCATTCTCCACCAATTTTGTCAACTTTATTTCCAAACTTAGGAAATGATGCAATTGCAATGTGAAACTTGCCACTTGTCTAAAGCCACTAGATTGCCTTTTAATTCTTCCTTGTCTAGGGCTAGTAAATGTTTTGAACTAGTTCATTCGGATGTATGGGACTAACTAATGAATCTTTTGATGGTTATAAGTATTTTTGATTTTTTGTTGATGCTTTTCTCGAGTCACATGGTTATATCTTTTAAAGTCTAAGAATGAAGTTATGGAAGTATTTAAGGACTTTCATAACCTTGTTAAAATCATTTCTCCTCTAAAATTCAAACCTTAAGATTAAACGGCAGAATACATGTCCCATATCATGAAACAATATTTGAGCATTCAAGCGGCATTATGCATCAAACAAGTTGTGTTAGCACACCTCAACAAAATGGTGTAGCCGAACGCAAAAACCGGGACTTACTTGAAAAACTAGAGCATTAATGCTACAAATGAATATACCAAAGAGATTCTCGTCCCAAGGGGTTATGACACTGCTTACATCATCAATAGATTACCAGTAGGAGTCTTGGATTTCAAGTCTCACAGGGTCGTGAAAGGAAGGAAAATTAATCTCTCACACCTGTAGTCTTTGGTCAGACTGCTTTGTACATATTCAATCTCATCGTCGAGATAAAATTGGATCCGTAGAGCTATTAAATGTATTTTTTTGGTTATTCATCTACACAAAAGGGATATAAGTGTTATGATCCCCAACTTAGGAGATTAATTGTGTCAAAGATGTTCGATTTTATGAAACTAACCCTTTTTCAAAGAAGTCACATGAAATCACAAGTCAAAGGGATGACATCTTCGATGTGTTTCCATTACCAAGAATCGAACTCGAGGCTCTACAACAACAAGATCCCGGCCATTGTCAACATTGATACATCTCTCACCGAAAGTAACAATGAAGGGTCTCTTCTTAATGGTACACTACATGAAGATGGTGATAATCAAGATGATCCTCACAATATGGTACAAGATATGAAACGAGTGTGAGATAACTCCTCGCTTCCCGCACGTAATCCAATGCGTGTTAAGCAACCTCCCACAATACTTCAAGACTTTGTCACTACAAACCCACACATCCCATCTCAATTATGTGTCGTATAAGAGAGTGACACCAACCCCATGCCGCATTCACTCGGACATATCGAGTTACGGTGAGCCTCAAAACTTTCGAGGCCAATAGCCAAGAGGTGTGGAACGAAGCCATGCAAGAAGAACTTAAAGCCCTAGATCAACACAACACATGGAGCATCACCAAACTTCCAAAAGGGAAGAAAGTCGTAGGTTGCAAATGGATTTATAAGCTAAAATTCAAGTCAGATGGATCAATTGAGAGGTATAAAGCAAGATTGGTGGCTCGGGGATTCACTCAAACATTCGAGGTGGATTACAAAGAAACATTTGCACCTGTTGCAAAAATGAACACAGTAAGAGTGCTACTATCTGTGGCTCTAAACAAGGGGTGGTCCATATACCAAATGGATGTGAAGAATGCATTCTTGCATGGTGATCTCAAAGAAGAAGTCTATATGAAATTGCCACCCAGGCATCCTCAAAGCAATGAACTGGATTTAGTGTGCAAATTTCACAAATCCATTTATGGTTTGAAATAGTCCCCACGAGCTTGGTATGCCAAGCTAAGCTCGGTCGCTAGTGTTGGTTTCAAAAGCGAATGCGATTCTTCACTATTTGTTCGCACGAACCATGAAAATTGGTTGTCGATTTATGTAGATGATCCGATAATTACGGTGATAATGTTGACGAGATTTTCAACCTCAAATATTCCCTCGCACAAAGGTTTGCAATTAAAGACCTTTGGGATATTCAAGTACTTTCTTGGTATAGAAATGGCAACCTCGCCTGTGACTCTTTCTTAACCAAAGGAAATATGTCCTAGATTTGCTCGAGAAGCTAACATGAGCGATGCTAAACCGGCCATTACCCCTCTTGACAAAGAAGCTCAAACCTAGAAGGGCACGCCCACTCACGGATATAAGTTATTACCATCGTGGTTGGTAAGTTGATCTACCTAACAATCACCGCACCGACATCATATATTCGTAAGTATTGTGGAGCCAATTCACGCAACTCTCCCGACTTCGAGCATTTGACCCCTTTGTTAAAAGGATCTTTACGCCATTTAAAAGGATCAGCTGGTCGTGGTATCATCATGAAGAAGAATGACAACACACAAATCATGTGATCTTGATTCGAAGTGGAATGCACCTGATCGCAAGTCCACCGCATCTTGTACATTTGTCGGTGGAAACTTGGTCACAAGGAAGAGTCAAGCAAACTCATCGCTAGATCAGTCAGGTCGATGTATCGCAATGGCTTCAATCAAGGTGAGTTGATATGGCTTAAAGGTCTTCTACATGTGATTTAGGTGTTCCTACAACTCTTCCTATGTCCTTATTTTGTGAAAATGTGCATATAGCATCAAACCCAAAGAGTTTCCACGAGACGAAACACATTGAAGTTGATTGTCATTACATTCGTGAACAAGTTGATCACAAGTGATTGGACACATTATACAAGAAGTTTGACGGTAACCTGGTCATCTTCACCAAGCCCGCTTAAGCCGATTTCAATGACTTTTGTCCAAGCTTGGATCCATAAACCTTTTGGATCCAAAGAGGGAAGTATTGGATATTAGCTCTTAATTCAAGGAATAAAACAAGGAGCTTAATTCAAGGAGCAAAACAAGGAGCTTAATTCAAGGAGTAAAACAAGGAATACTTAATTCAAGGAGTAAAATAAGGAATCCCTAATTCAAGGAGTAAAACAAGGAATCCTTAATTCAAGGAGTAAATCAAGGAATCCTTAATTCAAGGAGTAAATCAAGGGATGCTTAATTCAAAGAGTAATTGAATGAGTAAAATTTCCTTATAAATAGCTATACAATTGTAATGAAAATATGGAGAAAATAATAAGAGCTCTTTCATAAATAATCATATTATAATTTTTTTCAACATGAACATTTATAATTTTAAAATCCAATCCAACGCTACCACATTATATATAAATATAACATTAACAGTTCTTTTCCGTCATCTTTGAATTCTTAAAATACAAGTTTTCATATTCTAGATTCTTTTAATACTCTTTTTAACTTATTTTATTTCTATGTCACCGAAGAATTTAACAACTTCTCTTATATTTTACTTTTACTATTGATGAACTTAAATTGAATTTTTTTCTTTAATGTATTATTCTTTTCCTTTTAGTCATATATGATGATGTAAAGAATAATAAAAGGTTAAGACATATTCAAGTTCCAAAAAAAAACAATCTACCAATGTTTTTAAGATATTAATATTATTACATATTTGATATTTATGAATATAAAGTGAGTTGTACGTACAAATTACTTTTTCTACTAGTTTAATTTAATTTTTTTCATATAAATTGTATATTGCATGTTGTTTTTTTGTTTTGTTGCAAACAAAATTCAAAATTACATATTGTAGCCATTAAAACAAATTTTACATTAACGGTATAAAATTTAGATAAACATAAATACTCATTAGATAGTTATAAGTGAAGTTATTAAATTATTAGATGATATACGTAAAAAAAACATTAAAACATGTATCTAATGATTCAAAATGGTGGGTAAAAAATTTGTTAATGTTTTAGTAGAGAAAATAGAAAAAAATATTATAAATATTTTTCATTAAATACACATGTGATGTATATATGCAAAAAGTTTTCAAGAAAATAAAAAATTATGTTAAATTTATACGTTTTATTAAATACCATATCACTTAAATACCACCTAAAATTATGTATAAAAAATGAAAACTAAAATGAAATTGTGGTAAATTTAAGGTAGCAAACCAAAAAAAAAAAGGGGGGTCATAAGTTGCACCTTCCATAGAAGCAATCTTAATAATTGGAAGGGTGGGGATATGGGTTTTGAGCTTGAATGATTGTCCTTTTGTATTACACTCTTTGGTAAGTCTTTGTGATTAAAGAGCTGATGATAGTGATAGGCATGAATGATGATCTATCTACTTCTACCATTGTCCCACTGATTGAAACACTCATCATTATGAAGAACTCATTTGAACAAAGTCATAAAATCTTAAATTTGTACCCAGCAACAACACCTTTAGCTCGTCATGTTTTATATTTCCTCTGTTCTAACTTCTTTTTTAGTGAAATTCAACAATAATTGTATGTTCTTGTTCACTTTTATCGTCAAAATCAAAGCTAGCTAGCCTTGAATAATTCTAGAATTAATTAAGCAAGACTTAATTTGTTAATTGCTACCCGCCGGGGCGCCCACTATCTCTTTCCTCCTTTTTGTGATAGTAATGAACTAGATGTCACTCAAAGTACATGGATTAAACCACTTTCTCCAAAAACATATCCAAATTTATCCTGTCATATTAGACTTTTAAATAAAGTGTTATATGCGAACTGCCTTTAGTAAAGTGATAAATTCAGTTCCC
Source organism: Hippophae rhamnoides (assembly GCA_033030585.1). Lineage (NCBI taxonomy): Eukaryota > Viridiplantae > Streptophyta > Magnoliopsida > Rosales > Elaeagnaceae > Hippophae > Hippophae rhamnoides. The sequence goes on from CM065430.1 coordinate 32,960,000, forward strand.
CGCAAAGTGTTTTAGGTAAAAGTTAAATGTAATAGACGTTATAGAATTAAGAGCTTCCATAGATTTAACATGATAATTCAATGGATGGAGAACAATATCACTTTACCTTCAACACCCTAGAGTTCTTGATGGCTGATATCTTTAAGTTATGCCTTCTCTAAGCTCAACATTTACATGTTATTCACATAAAAATTATTAGATACCTTATGAACAATCATTTTCTTCATATAATTAATTCAAGTGATTGGATAGCCAAATCTGTAACAAATAGTGTAGATTCTGAATTTGTGTACCAAATAAAGTTTACTCTATTTGTTCTTCTTTTTTATTCTTTAATTAATTTGCTGGTAAAGTATATAGCTTCCCAAACCATCACTTCAGATTAGAAGATTCTAGTGTAAATTCATCAAGTAACCACATAAAGCAATCATTTTCCTGATTTTATTTATTTTGTCTTTTGCTTGAATAAAATCACATATGTAGAATTTGCTTGGTACACTTACTGCTTATTGATTGTGTTGTACAATACTATCTTATACATGTATAAAAATATTATGTAATTTTACATAAAAGTTGGAAGGTCTTATTTTCAAACTCTAATAATTCTATATTCTTGCATTACATTTTTGGTATGTATGATGTTTAAAAACAACTCTGTATAAAAGTATTGTATACATATAGATATGCATCTTTGCCACCAAGTGTAATAAATAATTATAACATGTATGTATGTTTCTACTTCCAATTTGTACACATCTTGTTGTGTTACTGTTGAACATTTTACAAAACAAGATTGCTGTAAAACAAAGACCTTGTGAAACCTACATATCCAAAACTTATTGAGGCTATAGATCGGTAAAAATCATAACTTCATGAATCCCAAGTCATCCACAGGGACAATATTCAATAGCTGTAGGGGCTGCACAACCTTGTTGTATGACAAAGGTCATGAACAAGTCGAAGAAAAGACTCAGTTGGTGACACCAACAATTAGTACAACCAATCAAGGTCCTTCTGGATACAAAATGGCTGAAGGGTTGGTAGGGTGGCTATTTCATAATGTTGGAACAGCCTTCTTTGCTTCACTGCAACGGTTATCTTGTATTAACATTGATACGAAAGACGATGATCTTGATGACGTTGATTCTAACAACTTGTTGGAACTGAGGAGGCAACCAGGGTGACTTTTATCAAAAATAGAAAAATTCATATGAAGAATGTATCAAGTAAAAAAAGTACAATTGATCATGTTGGTTGGCTATGAAAAAAAAAAGTTGCTTTCTTTATAGTAACAAATAATGAAATTGGAGATCAATATTAATAAATTTTGTTTAATATTTGCTAAATATAACTTTTGTGTATTCTTCTTTATTTATTTTTAAAGTTCATATTTTTAAATCTCGAATCTAATATTGACTTTATACAACGGTAACGTTAGGTTACAAGATCATTGAAAATATATAATTCTTTATTATTTTGGTATTTTATGCAAGTTTTTTAAAAATCTTTTCTACTCAATTAAATTTATGAACAGTGACAATGGATTGATGTCCAACTTTTTTTTTTATAACCTGTTTAGCACAAAAATTAGATGTACCTGTTAGATACACAAAACCTATTATTGTCATTTTTTTTTCAAAAAGAGATTACATAAAGCTACTCTTAATTTTTATAATGGAAACCTAACTCCAACATGCCATTCTAAATCTTCCTTTCAAAATACAAACATCAGTCAAGAAACAAAATAACTCATTACTCAATAGTATGGTGATATAAGTGATGTCTTATCCTCTTGAATTTCGAGATTCAATTCCCCTCTCCATGTTTTAGAATAATTAATGAATGTGAATGTATCATAAAGTGTGAATTATGTCGAATGGATAAGAAGAAGAAAAGGAAAAAAAAAAAAAAGACTCAGCAGAGTCGAGTAAAGTTAGTGTTGTGGTGGAAAGCTATGGTTGAAATATGTCGACATAAAATTATGAATTAGGATTAATTCAATGTATTAAAAAATGCAGTGTATATATATTAATTGAACCAATTCCTGATCAGACACAGAAGTGAAATGTTTATAAAAGAAGATACAATGAAGATCCATATTTTAAAGGTAAAAAAAAGCAGAAGATAAAGAGAGACAGAGATAGTTCGAACTTGAAGAAGCCACAGCCTAATATTTTACTTTTTGAGTTCAGATTTTCTATTCAATTAAAGTGTGTTACTGGATATGTCACTAATAATCAGAAAATACACTAAGTAATGAATACTGAAAACTGGATGTAGAAGGCAGGCAGAAAAATAGCTAAAATTATTTTTTTATTAAAATTTAAAAAAAAATTGTAATATAAGTTACTTAGATAATTTCATTTGTATTATTTAATACCTTACATTAAAAACGATATTATTTAATTTTTTAACTTTATAAAAATAACAACAAATTAAGAACAAATTATATTATTTTAATGATATTTCATTAAAAATACTATTATTTTTCTATTAATTGATTAAATACAATTAAAAGAATGATAACAGTGAAAAGTAATTCACAAAATATTTATTTTCAATATTTTTTAATTAACACACGTTCTATTTTAATATTTTACTTTTTAAATTAAATTTTATTTTTATTCATGTTAAAGACTCTTATTATAATTACTTGTCTTGATGATATTTTAAATAAAAAATATTAAAATAATATATTTTATCTTTAATTAACATATTTTATAAAATTAAAGAACTAAGTGATACTGCTTTATATCTAAATAACTATACAATATAAATAATTTAATTTAAAATATTTACGTGACATTTTAATTGAAAATTTAATTAATCACATTTACGAATAAAACATATAAAATTAGTAAAATTACTTAAATATGTAAACATATCAAACATGTGATATATTTTCCATAACTTTTATAAAAGTTTTAAAATTCTATATATTATTACAATATCTTTCGTATTTTTGTAAAACTTAATTTTAAAAATTTCAGCACAATAGATTAATCCTTAATCATAAACTTATACTTTTTACTTTTAAAAGTTTTTTTGTTGGCTACGATTCTAATGTTTATTTTGTACATGTGGTATATACATGTCAAGAGTAAAACTGGAGCCCAATCTCTTTAAGCAAAGATGCTCCTTAAAATGCAATAAAGCTCAATCTCTTGAAACCTCTTTTATCACTTATCATCATTTCTTTTATATAGTTTTGGTTCACTTTTTATCCACTTCATCCCCATCCATTGTTAGCTTGTTTCTATTTTCAATTTAAGCAAATAATTAGCAATAATGGAGTCCATTTCTCCAAATTCATTAAGTAACTAATTACCGACACATATACTTAACAGATACGAATTTAAGCATTAGACTTATTAAATTTCAAATTTTAGAATATTTAGAGACGAACATAAAGTGTTTATTTTTTTTAACGTGAACATTTAGACATGAATATTAAATATATATATATTTTTTAAATGTTATCTTTGTGTCTAGATATATTATATATATTGAGATAAACATAAAAAAATATCATCAAATTTTGATGATATTTTAAAAAATATCTTTAAAATTTTTTAAAAAAATTCAAAAATAATTACAAACATAATAGAAATTAAATTTAATTAAAATAAATAGTAATATTCTTAAAATGAAAAAAATAATAATAGAAATTCAAAAAATAATAAACAAAAAATAACAAATAGAAATATCTCATTATGCTTTTCACATAAAATGTTAATAAGTAAAAAAAATTAAAGAAATTTAAAAAGCAAAATTAAATTTTAAAGAAGTAGATAGATTTAAGGATCTGTCATTTTCATCGCTACGGAAATTATTCCTAAGTAAATACATAATTTATTATGGAATAAGTAATAAGAAAATGAGGATTAATATCACAAATAACAAAGGAATGTATAATATATCATTAATTAACAAAGAAACTATATTGAATAAATTATCCAAAATTCTCTAAAAAGATAAAGAAAAAAAATTGAATACATTCATTTAGAAGGAATACAAATATTAATACAAGCTCATTTTAATGAAGGAATAGATACACCAATAAAAATAACATTACTAGATAACAAAATCATAAATAGGAAAGATGAATTACTATGAAGATCCATGATAACTTAGAATTCCAAAACCTAAATTTTATAGCATATTCTAGATTTGCTATTAATATCCGTGATAAAAAAAAATTAAACCAAGTATTAAGTCTAGCTTATAAATTTGAAAAAAGAGATTGAATAAAAGAATGAAATAATCCATTTTCAATACACTACCTATTATGGTATTCTTTAATAAGTAGTCATAATAATTCAATATATATACAGAATGAATTTATAGAAATAGTCAAAACTTTTTAGGAACTTGGACAAATAATAATATAAGAAATACTAACAAACTTTAAAATACTAGAGAAATAACACTTCAATATTAAGGAAAAAGTCCTGATAACTGGAAGAAAATGTAATATTATTAAAAATGATAATGTACTAAAATTTACTTTTATAGATCATAAAGGAGAAACCTTTAATCAAGAAGAAGTGGAAAAATTAAAAGATAAAGCCAAAGTAACGAAAGCATTAATTAATGATGTCATATTAGGAAAATAATAATATTTAAAGATAAATTAAAAAATATATAGTTAAAAATAAATGAAAGCTTAGTAAGAGTAGCAAAAAATCAAGTAATATTAATAAAAGTTTTGAAACTTTTAATAGAGAAAATGGTTGTAGTCCAAGAAATAACACGAAATACTTATAAGGTATAGTGGAAACACAAAGAATTATTAAAAATAAAAGAATATGGTTATAATAAGCTTCAACAAAATATACATATGAATTTATAAAACTAAGAAAAGATATATACAACATATATAGAAATAATGAGATTGTAGGTCATAAAAATGATCCCTTAGAAAGACTAAAAGTAGAACCACTTAGGAGATTAGATGTCCTGTTTCATTAAAATGAGAGAAAGAAAAATGAAGAAAAATCTAATAAAAAAGATATAATTTTAATTTAATGGAATGTAAGAAAGAATTAGAGGAGAAATGGACAAAAAAAAATTAGTTAGTTTGTTGACACTAATTAATAAGGAATTAGAAGGATATTATAATGGGAAAAATTGTATAAACAAAGAAAAAGATGATATGATAATAATTAGTGAAACTAACTCTGAACTAGAAATCATGACCCCAAAAGATCATATGAAGCCAATTTTATTACCAATTCCTTACCAAGAAGAAATATCTAATCCTTATAAGGAAAAAAGAAATAAGAAAAGGTAAGGAGAGCCTGACACCACATATAGAAGAAGACAACCACCCAAAATGGAAGAAAGGTTGTATTGTGGGACTATAGGTAGTATCCCATCATAATTCAAACTCTATGATAATTATAAATATGATCTTTTATATTTATATTATATAAGAGATGTGAAAAAAGCATTAGATGAATAGGCTATTGGTATGAGTGTACTCATACAAACCACCCAAACTGCACAAACAAGCTTTTCAATTTATAGGGTATTAGTAGCTCATAAAATGACAAAAAATGTTAAAGTTTGGTTTTCAAACTTAACATACCAAAAACATTTATTAATGTAAGGAAATGCTCATATAAGAAGAGAATACTTAGATATAGTAATAAATGAAATATACGAGGAATTTATTGGAGAAAATAAAGGAAGAATTATCACTAAATCAAGTGAAAATGAAATCAATGAAGTCAAATGGCATCTAACAAATATGTGTATTTGTAACATGTGTTACATAGATTCTTTTATTTGTGAATATGAAATGTATTACCATAAATTACCACCCTCTATGCAAACAAATTATAAGAAAATGTTTTTTTTTTCAAAAATTACTAATAAGACCTTAACAGAAAGTTGGAATCAAAGAAATAGTGAAACTATATCAGACACCTTAGAAGAAAAAATAAGAAGCCTTAAAACTAGATAATTATCAAATGTCAAGAAAGAAAGGAATATAAAAAATAAGAGAAAATGATAAAATTTGTTGTGATACAAGAGATTTTAAGATATCAGAAAAATATAGATGTAACATAAAATCTTACAAACAAAAATATAAAAAAATAAAAGAGACTTAAAAAATATAAATATAAATTCAAAAACAAGATTTTAAAAAATATAAAAGAAGATTTAATATGGAAACCTATAGGAAAATATATTTTAGAAGAAAGAGGTATAAACCTTCTAAAAATAGAAGTTTTTGCTCTACAGGGAAGAAAAAAATACATATGTTGGGTGTGTAATGAAGAAAGACATTACGCCAACGATTGTCCAAGTAGACTTCAACACAAGAATGAATTTAAAAAAAAATTCACAGAAAACAAAAATCTTAGAAGAAGTTTTAAGATATAATTAAAACCAATCGAGGAATCAGATATAGATAATACTTATAGTATTTATCTATTAAAGGAAATTGAGGAGGAAATAACCAACTCAAATATGAATACTCTTCAATAAAAGATGAATGATTTGTATAGTATAACAAATCCAAATAGTATATACATCCAAGTAGGACTAAATTTTAAAGGCTATGTCAACTATCATCTATATGCAAATAAAGATACATGAGCTAATATGTGTATAGCAAGTAAATGTGTTTCCAGAAGAACATTGAAAATAGGAACTAAAAGATTTAATTTTAAGAATTACTAATAATACTACAATAGATCTTAATAATATTTTAACAAATACAAATATAATGATAAGAGGAAAAAAGTTTCATATTCTTACCATATCAATAGGAAACAGGAATTGATTTATTAATAGGAAACAATTTGCAAAACTTATACCAACATTTTACACAATATTTAGACAAAATAAGTCTAACAACATTAGATGGTGATATCATTTATGTATCAAAAATAAGAAAAGTTTTAACTGTCACAATAGCATAAAAAGCAAAAATGTGTTGAACTATAGTAGCAAAAACTTTATTTAGAAAATATTTCATTAGATATAGAAGAGAAACAAAACTCTTTTCTCAATGAAATATAGGAAGAAAAGGCCCTAATAGGCATAAATGTTTTTATTAAAAATAGTAAGCTCATAAAATCTTTTGGATTAAAAAATAAATAAATCTAAGACAATCGTCAACATAAAATTAAGAGACCCAAACAATGTTATAAGAGTAAAAACAATGATTTATACTCTAAGATAGAATTGAATTTGTAAAACAAATTCAAGAACTCTTGGAGCTAAAAGTCATAATACCAAGTAATTCACCTCACTCTAATCCAGTATTTTTAGTTGAAAAGAAGTTGAAAAAAATGAAAAAAAAGTGAAAATGGTAATAAACTTCATAGTATTAAATAAAAAAACCATTGATGATAGATATTTTATTCCAAAAAAAGAAGAATTATTATCATTAATAAAAGGAAATAAATACTTCTCAAGTTTTGATTACAAAAGTAGACTTTGACAAATAAGACTCGATGAAAAATCTCAAAAATTAATAGAATTTAGTTGCCTTTAAGGACAATTCTAATGGAATGTTGTACCATTTGGACTAAAATAAGATCTAGGTATATTTCAAAGATATATGGATAACATCTTCAAAAAATTACAAAATATATGATGTATCTATATAGATGATATTCTGATTTTCGACAATGAATTAAATAAACACTATTTGGATATTATTAATATTATACAAGAATGTAGGAAAGAAGTAATTGTAGATGTTCTTACTAGAGAATTAGCACCTCTAAATATTTTTATGCTTTCAAGAATAGAATATCTTAATATCAAGATCAAGATAAAGGAAAAAGAAGATAAAAATCCTACAAGAAAAACTCGAGCTATTATATCTTGAGAAATCTCTTGTGGAGACAAGAAATAAATAGGAAGAACTTAACCATTTAAAACAACTCTTAGAGTCTAAAAATTCTTAAGAGGAATCTATATCAAAAATTCAATCTAAATAAAATACAACTTCTAATAAAAGAATTCAAGATGAAAAGGAAGAACCTAACAGTTCAAAAGAGAATAAAATATCTAAAACAAAAAAGATCAATTGGGTAGATGAAGTAGGAAAAAAAGAACAAAAAAAGGTTATGTGATCTATAATGGCCCAAAACTAGGAATCTATAACAACTTGGTAGAAGCCATTAAATCTATTATAAGATTTAGTAAAGTAACTCATAGACCCTTCACTAACATGATAGAAGTTAAAGGTAGTTATACCAACTATAAAATACCAAAACTAATAATTCTAGAGGAGATAGTAAGAAATTATTCTACAACACTACAACAACAACTTGCAGCACGAAGCAGATTGAAAACTACAGAAAAAATAGTAAAACCTCCAGTACTATTTAGGGAAGTATCTCTCCCAGAAATATCAAAGACAATTAAGTAAAGCATTCACTGTTATTCAAGGAAACATCCCCTAAAAACTTGTCAACCATTGAGTTTGAAAATGATCAATATAGAAACCTTAGCAAACTACAATGGTTAAGTCTATACAACCCAACCAGAAAATCTACCCAGAAACACATTAAAGACATGAAGTTCTATACTACAGATAAGGAATTCTCTACAGGAAATAAATATAATATCTTGGAAAGAGCTAATTCAATATTTTTTTATAAAGCTTTCTATGCAAGACTAATGGAAAACATATATCTAGGAATTAGTTTAAGTGAATTAAATTATTTCCCCAAAAATTTCAAAAAAGAAATCAAGAACTTTAGGAAAAATATTAAAGTAGGTGAGAAGTATGTTTATCTCAGGTTTTTCAATTCACTAATGGAATGGAATGAAAAAGGATGTATCGGTTACTACCACTTCATCAAGATAGGGATTTCCAACACCTAGAAAGAAGTTTCCAAACCAAGGGCACTTCTAGAAAAGGAATTCAACGCAAAAGAACTTGGTGTACTAAGAGGTCAAATATTAGGCCAAATTTACTATTAACTCAAAAAGATTGACAACTAATGAGACAAAATCGGCAATGCCAATCTTACAGATAGTTTTGTTTTATTTTTGTAAAACTCTCACAACTACATGAATCATTTTATAGAAAATGATAAGTATACTCCCAAGTTGATTTAAGAAAGGAATATATGTGGTTTTTAATTTATTGTTCAAATTTTTAAAAACAAAATTAGATCATAAACATCATGTCATGATATTTTGGTTTTTTGTGTTTTCTAATCTAATAACATAAAAATAAACATAAATATGATTTAATAAATAATTATGAAATTTTTTATCATTCATAACAGTGAATTATTTATGGATATTATAATTAAGTTTATTATGATTGCTCATATTATTTAGGTTATTAAATATATAAATTGATATTTATTGATTCTCTCTTTTTATATGAATACCACAATTGGTGTGGTTAGATCTTTTTTGTTAATTAAACAAATCAATTAACACCTTTGAGTGGGGTCAATAATTAATTTGTTTAATTAAATTAATTCCTTTTTTTCTAATAGATTGAAAATTAACCATTTAAATGTCACATTTGGTGGGATTAGAAATTTTAAACTTTATTCAAGGTGTCCAAATTAAACCTAAGAATTTAATTATCTGAGTACTAACTTTTAAGTTTTAAAATCATTATTGAAAATATGTTGTCAATACATTTTTGAATAATAGTTCGTGTAAAAAAAACTTTTAAAATAGAGCTTCACTCCAACTACCGGGCGATTGCACCAACAAATAAAATAGCACTACTCTAAATCAGATCAAATAATTAAACCTTAGAATCTAATTTTCACATTTAAGTTTTAATAAAAAACAAAATCAATTTATTTTATAGAAATGTTTTACCTATTTAATATTTCACAAACATAACAACATTATTATTATATCATATTTATAAACAACCAACTATGTTAAACTCATAACTAAGTTGACTCTTTAACTTGGTTATTTCAAACCGTCACAACTAGCTATCAACATTTCATCAACATATAGCAATAAATACTTAGTATTGTAGCTAGTTGTATCTTTCAAATATACACAATTGTCATCTTGATCCATTTGAACCAGACCTTTAACATAAAATTTTTAAATCTCTTGTACCAACATCTTAGAGATTGGTTCAAGCCATATAAAGACTTCTTCAAGAGAGACACCATATCACCCTTGTTCTTTTCAACAAAACCCTTGGATTGCTCCATGAAAACCTCATTCTAAAGGTATCCATGCAAAAAAGTAACTTTAAAATCCATTTGGTCTAAGTTACATATCATTATACATAACAATAGACAAAAATAATATAATGAAACTATGTTTAACAACAGGTGAATTTTTTTTAATAAAGTCAATATCTTCTCTTTGGGAAAACCTTTTTGCAACAACTCTAGCCTTGTAATGAGCTAGCTCAACATCTAGAACACCTTCCTTCATCTTATAGGCCCATAACTTTTTGGCTCTTCAGTCGGGGAACTAGTGACTATGTCTTGTTTTTGTATAGATAACTCATTTAATACTCCATGACTTTCCACTATTTATTTGCATCCTTTATACTCATGGCTTATTTATAGGACCTTGGCTTAAGTCTCAAGATGTTCGACTCCTTGCTCAATGCATATGTTATAAGGTTTAACCTCTCAAGAGTTCTAGTCACATTTCAACTCTAAGCTTGTGCCAACAAGTAGTCATTTCCCCATCTAGATGACTCGGGTTCAATGGTTTCTTCTTCTTCATCTATCTCTATACCATGATCATCATCATTAGGATCTTCTTATGTAATAGGTTCTTCCAGTTTCCTATGCTAACCTCTAGGTTGGTTATTATACACAAATGGATTCACTTTAAAATTAAGCTGTCCACATTTGGACTCTTATGTTGAGGCATATGTTTCTTCGAAATCCCCACCCATATACATCTCATCCTCCTTAAAGGTCACATCTATACTAATAATTTACTTCTTAGTAGCCAACTTTCCTTGCCTCACATATACATATGTAACACAACCAAATACCTGTAAATGGTCATATTTAATAGGTTTTCTAATCCATATCTCTTCTAGCATATTGAAGTTGAGTGACATTGAAGGAAATCTATTAATAAGGTATCAAGCTATAGCAATAGCTTCTCCCCAAAATTTTTTGGGAATTTTGCATAAAAAAGAATACACCTTACTCTCTTCAAGAGTCTTGTATTCATCCTCTTTACCAAACCATCCTATTAAGGATTTTCAAGAACAGCTCGGTGCCTTATGATACCATTCTTCCTACAAAAGATCATGAAAGCCTTATTGTAAAACTCCAACTCATTGTTGGTTCTCAAGCACTTAACCTTCTTCCTGGTTTGAGTTTCTACAAGTTTCTTCCACTCCATAAATTTCTCAAATGTTTCATCTTTACTTTCAACAAATAAACCCATAATCTTCTTGAGAAATCATCAAAAATTTTAGAATGTACCTAGCACCACCTCTTGATGCTGTTCGTTTTAACCCCTACAAATCTAAATACATATAGTCGAGTATGTCACATCCTTTCAATTTTTTCAGTGTGAACTTCACTTTTTTCATTGTTTTAAGCTTACCGTCACTAAGAATCTTTCTCTGTGAAAGTTTCTCCAATCCTCTTTCACTTATGTGACACAACCTTATATGCCAAAGGTTGACATTTTCCTCATCGTGGCTCACTGTGTCAATATTTGTTTCTATAGTAGCATCGAGGTAATAGAGCCCATTTCTTGTCCAAAATACCCAACATGATCAAGTTCTTCTTTAATGTTGGCATATGCCTCACATTCTTAATCACAAATGTTGAACCATTATTAAGGTGAAACCTTACCAACTCAAATTCAATCACGTTACATGGATGGTTATTTCCTATGTGAACTATACCACCATTCTCTTCCTTGTAATTAACAAACTAGTCATTGTAAGGTTTCATGTAAAAAGTGCACCTTAAGTCTAAGACCCAAGCACCATCACAATTGCTTGAAGAAATTGCCAATGCTTGAGCATTATTATAACCCATCTCATTTTCCACCACCGATGTACCTCATTTACTAGTCTCTAGTTTTCCTTTCTCCAGACAATTCCTTTTGAAATTCTCGTTCTTGTTACATAGGTAGTATCTCACTTTGTCTTTCAAACCATGGAATTTTGATCGATATTTTCCTTTACCTCTACT